>QPKB01000001.1:47623843-47897222 GCA_003546025.1 Camphora micrantha
TGATAGATTTAGGGATATTTTTATGACTCTGTTTCTTTTAGTGGGTCAGATGTGTAAGGTTTCAATGCTTGGGTTACTGGCAATGGGGAGGTGTAGGGATTTCTCACTGTCTATCGACATTGCTCAATAAACGAAACCAATACACTAATACATAGAAAGGGAAAGACAAATCTTGTTACTATTTCAAACGAAACCAACATCAAAAGAAACCAACATAGAAAAACAGCAGGTTTCAGATAGAAATGAGAAAGCACTTACCTCAAAAGCAAGTTTCCCCTTCTCTACTTCTTTTTCCTTCTTCTTCTTGCTGTCACCTCTTTGAGGGAAGGGTTTTCTTCTCTTTCTTCTTCTTGCAGGGTGAAGATTTCTCAGAACCTTAACAAGAAGAACATCACTGTGCATGATTCGTATGCATCTCCAAAAGAAATTTTGCACATAAACAAAACCAGAGATTTTCAGAGAAAGAAGGGAAAACTAGATTACCTCTTGGATTTTGAAATCTGAAGAAGATAAAGAGATCCTCTGCAAAAGAAACTCGTTGAGAGAAATGAAAGAGATCAGAGAGAGAGATTTCGTTGAGAGAAATGAAAGAGAATGAGTTGCGATGTGGTTATGTTATGTCCAATATGCGATTTTTCATTTCGTCGCCCAATATTGCCAAAAAATGACCCGCGAAGACGACCCGCGCCACTCCAAATTTGATATGTTCTGTGACGAAATAATTTCGTCGCAGATTAATTTTAAGAAATTTTTCGACGACTTGTTTTTGTCGCGAAAAATTCTTAATAAATATAAAGTGCAAAATATTTACCGACGAAAATAACATGTCGCCAAATAAACAGTTTAGTCGGGAAAGCTTCACCTCTAGATGGAGCCAACTCCATTTCTTGGCGCCAAGGATTTTGCGACAATATTTAGCGACAATTGAAAATTATCGTCGCTAAATAATTTGCATTTTTTTTAGGTGACAAGATGAATATTTCGTCGCTAAAAGCACCATTTAGTGACAAAATTTCAAAACGTCACAGAATATTTGCCGCGAAAAATCATTTTTGTTGTAGTATGATCACGCAAGAAATGATATCGAATGTCAATGTGCTTAGTGCGAGAATGCTGAATGGGATTTTTAGAAATGCTAATGGCACTAGAATTGTCACACATGATAGGCATACATTGTTGGGGAACATTATAATCTAACAGAGTTTATTTCATCCACAACATTTGAGCACAACAGCTACCTGCTGCAATATATTCAGCTTCGGCAGTAGACAAGGATACAGAATTTTGCTTTTTGCTATGCCAAGCTACTAAGCAGTTTCTTATAAAATAGAAGCAGCCACTAGTGCTTTTCCTATCATCTATAGATCCTGCCCAATCTGCATCACTGTATCCAATCAATTGTAATGAGGAGTCACAAGGATACCAGATGCCATAATGAGATGTCCCATTGATATATTTGATAATACGTTTAACAGCTTTAGGATGGGACTCACGAGGATCTGATTGATACCTAGCACAAATTCCAACACTAAAGGATAGATCCGGTCTGCTAGCTGTAAAGGTAGAGGAGGCTACCTATCATACTTCTGTAGAGTTTTTGGTCTACCTTTTTACCATGGGGGTCACTAGAAAGTTTTGATGTAGATCCCATGGGGTTGTAGTTAATTTTAGAGTTTTCTAGACCAAACTTCTTAATAATTTCTAGAGCAAATTTGGGCTGACTAAGAAAAATTCCTTTCTCGGTTTGGTTAACTTGAAGACCAAGGAAAAATTGCAGGGGACCGACCAGACTCATCTCAAAAGTAGAACTCATTAATACTGAAAATTCTTGAGCAAGTTTCTCTGAAGTAGATCCAAAAACTATATCATCAATGTAAATTTGAGCAACAAGAATGTCTTGATCAATTTTCTTGATAAATAGGGTCTTATCAACTTTCCCACAATCAAAGTTATTTTCAAGCAAATGATTTGTAAGTTTTTCGTACCAAGCCCTAGGTGCTTGTTTTAATCCATATAGAGATTTCTTAAGTTTGTAAACATATTCAGGATGATAAGGATCTTCAAAGCCCTCTAGTTGGGTAACATAAACATCTTCCTTAATTTCTTCATTTAAGAAAGCACTTTTGACATCCATCTGAAATAATTTGATTCTCATGCTACTAGCATATCCCAATAAAATTCGTATGGATTCTAAACTGGCTACTGGAGCAAATGTTTCTTCAAAATCAATTCCTTCTATTTGAGCATATCCTTTTGCTACAAGTCTTGCCTTGTTCCTCACAACATTGCCAGATTCATCTGATTTGTTCTTATAAATCCAATTAGTGCCGATAGGATTTTTCTCTATGGGTAAAGGGACAAGATCCCAAACATCGTTCTTCTTAAATTGATTCAAATCTTCTTGCATTGCTTCTATCCATTCATATTTAGATTCAACCTCAGAAAAATTCTTGGGCTCGATTTGAGAGACAAAAGAGTAATGTGCACATAGATTTTGAACTTGTTTCCGGGTCATAACCCCTTTGCCGATATCTCCAATAATATTATCCAATGTGTGATTTTTCATTAATTTGGTTGAAGTAATGGCTTTGGATGGAATGATATCATTACTATCTTTTGGAATAGGTTGTTCATTATCAGTGTCAGCTTCATCATCATCTTGTAGAATTCTTCCGACTTGATTTACATCATCGATAACAACATGAGCTGATTCCATTATGGTCATGGTTCTATGATTGAAAACTCTATAAGCCTTGCTCCTTTCAGAGTATCCTAGAAAAATTCCTTCATCAGATTTAGGCTCAAATTTCTCCAACTGCTCCCTCTCTCTTAGAATGTAACATTTACTTCCAAAAACTTTCAAATACCCCATAATAGGTTTTCTATCAAAGTAAAGTTCATAAGGGGTTTTGTTGGTATTCTTAGTTAGATAAATTCTGTGTATAAGATAACAAGCAGTATTCACAGCTTCAGCTCATAGATTACGAGAGAGATTCTTTTCATTAAGCATAGTCCTAGCCATTTCTTGAATTACTCTATTTCTCCTTTCAGCTACTCCATTTTGTTGAGGAGTTTTGGGAGCAGAATATTGATGATTAATTCCATGACTCTCACAAAATTTAGTAAATTTTTCATTTTCAAACTCTCCGCCATGATCACTTCTAATCTTCCGAATTTTTCAATCTTTTTCCACTTGTATCTTACTGCAAATTCTTATGATATTGTCTACAGCGTTCGATTTAGCATGAAGAAAAGCAATCCATCCAAAACGAGAATAATCGTCTACCATAACCAAAATAAATTTCTTTCCTCCAATACTTTGCACAGGTGCAGGACCAATCAAGTCCATGTGGATTAGTTCAAGAGGATGAGAAGACGATATATCCTTTAAACCTTTAAAACTCTTCTTGATTTGTTTGCCCAATTGACATGCCTTGCAGACTTCAGATTTTACATCACTCAATTTTGGAATCCCTCTCACAATTTCATTTTTTGACAACATTTTCATCAATTTGAAATTTATGTGTCCCATCCTTTGGTGCCACAAGTAATTTTCTTGATCTTTAGTTATCAAGCACATAGACTCATTACCATCAGATTCTTCTATAATGTAGATATTTCCTTTTGTCCTTGATCCAGTAAGAATAACTTGGTTGGTTTTATCATTTACCACTTTGCATGATTGACTGTCAAAGACTACCTTGTTTCCTTTATCACACAATTGACTTATGCTAAGAAGATTATGCTTTAATCCTTCCACAAGAAATACATCATTTAAGGTTGGTATTTGATCTCCTTTCACACTTCATTTTCCAATGATTTGAGCTTTGCTATTGTCACCAAAAGAAACGTTTCCTCCATCATATTCCACTATAGAACTGAATCTAGATCAGTCTCCTGTCATGTGTTTGGAACAACCACTATCTTTCAACCAAGTGGGGTTTTCTTTAGCTTTCAAAGCAGTTTGCACTAAGAGACTCTCAACATTTGTTTCTTTCATAGTCCAACTAAATAAAAAAGATTTAGAGGGAATGGTCTTGGGGACAAACTTGAAAAGGATTCTAGAGGGATTTTTGAGAGACAATCTAATTTTGTATGGGCAATTAAGAACTAAATGACCACTACGATTGCAAAAATGACAAGTCCATCTAAAAGTATAGTTTCTTTCAACTAGGGGTTTTTGGAAAGACTTAGTAATGATTTGGAAACTATTTTTCTTGTTACTAGGGGAACTTTCAAAACCTATCCCACTCTTGTCACCATAAATATTATGCATCCCTAATATTTGATAAAACTTATCATTTCCCCAAAGTGAATTTATCAACAATGAATTTTCCTTTGTTAAGTTTCATTGTAGAGAGTTAGTTTCAAGTTGACTAGATTCTAGCTTGGCTTGTAAATTATGAATTTGGTTTTGAGCATGAGCTAGATTTTCATTTAGAGCGGTGTACTTGTGTTCTAAGTCAATCTTCTCATTGATTCTTAATTTCAATTCATCTTTTAAAACTTTTATTTCATTAACAAGCTTTTTGGATTCTTCTTTGATAATTTTGTTTTTCTTAAATAAGATTTCCCAATTTTCATACAGTTCATCATAAGCTTGCTGAATTTCAATATCTTCAACTTCATTATTTGTTTCTTCTTGTCCTAATGTGTCATCTATTAAAGTATTATGCTCATTGACATCTTCAATTGATGAAAGTAGAAGCCAATTAGGGAAATTCTCATCTTCATTATTTGGGGATTCATTGTTGTCACTATCTTCATCTTCCTCATCCCAAGTTATGTTTAAAGCTTTCTTTCCTTTCTTATCTCCTTTTTCAAAATCTTTAGGGGTAGAGCAATTTTGAGCAATGTGTCCAAACCCCTTGCAATTGTAACATTGCACATTTCTTTTAATAAATGATTCTTTGGGATTTCTTTGGAATCTAGGACTTTTGCTTTCATCAGAATTTCTATTGTTCTTGTTGTTCCTAAAGAATCTTTTAAATTTAACAAATAAAGCATTATCATCATCACTATCAACCTCACTTTCATTTTCTTTTAATTGAGAGGAAAAAGCTATTCCTTTCTTTTTGTCTTGAATTTCAAAGTCTAATTCATAAGTAAGGAGATTTCCTCTTAGTTCTTCAATTTTGATTTTGTCAACATCTTTGCTTTCCGTTATGGCTACAATTTTGGGCTTGAATATTTTTGGGAGAGATCTTAAAATCTTTCTAACAGCTTTAGATTCATCCATTTTTTCTCCTAGGCCTATAAGAGAGTTGACAATTTCCATAAATTTTGAGTAGAACTCGTCAAATGTTTCTTCTTCAAGCATTTTAATGTCTTCTAATTTAGAGGTCAACATTTGAATTTTGGCTATCTTAACCTGATCTGTGCCTTCATGAGTGGTCTCTAGGGTATCCCAGACTTCCTTAGCAGAGTTGCAATTTACTACTCTATCAAATTCTTCTTGAGATAGAGCACAATATAGAGAGTTTTTTGCCTTTGCATTTAAATTTGCTCTATCCTTCTCCCCTTTAGTCCAAGCATTTTTAGGTTTGATATTTTTGGATTTCCCTCAGAGTCTTTTTTTGTGGTAGGAGGAGGATGATAGCCATCTTTTATGATGTTCCACACATCTAAGCTTTGGGATTCTAAGAACACTTGCATTCTAATTTTCCAATAATGATAGTGTGTTCCATTAAACAAGGGAGGTCTATTAGTGGCATTGCCTTCACCCAAATGAGTTTGCATGGTTGCAATCAAAAGAAAAACACTCACTAGGAATCTAACTCTAGGTGGTTAAACCTAAACAAGAGCAACTTGGCTCTGATACCAATTGAAAGTCCAAGAGCGAATCCTAGAGGGGGGGGGGATGAATAGGGTGAGCCAAAAATTACTAGACCAAAAATTAAATCTTTTAACTTTTAAGTCACTTATGCTTTGAGAAAGATTAATTTTCTTGTGAAGAGAAGCAATCTCTAAGTTAAGCATGCACAAGAAAACTAACAACTACAATCTTGATCGAATCAAACATAAGAGCATCATCCATGAAAAGAAAAACAAAAGATCAACTACCATGACACAAGCATTTATAGTGGTTCGGCCAACATGCCTACATCCACTCCCGGCAACCCTATCGGATTTCGCTAGCTCAAATTAAGGTTTAGGATCACCTCAAACCTTACAAATACATCACTTATGCTTTTCAAGGCTAAGCAATAACCTATACACAATGCTTTTCTTAGGCTAAGCAATAACCTTTACAAGATGATTTTCTCTTAAATAAAATGCCTATGAATGCATGGATAAGAGAACAATGAAGTGCAATTTAATGCCTCTAAAAAGGCTGATTAGAAAGTGAAAACTTAACTTCTAGAAGCATGCATATGAATGACAAAGTCTATGAATAATGCATATACTAGAAATCACTCTATCTCTTTTTAGAAAGATGAAACTTTAAATGATGCAAAGATGATAAACATATGTATGAGAAAGAATTGTTTGACAAACACATGGTTTTCCAAAAGATCAAACTTGAATGAAAAAGTACAATCTTAAGATTAACAAGTTAGATTTGAAAGCAAGGATTCATAACTCATGTGAATGATAAATCATATGTTGATTTCATAAAGCTAAAACATTTCAAAGTTCAAAGCATGTTATGAAACACAACATCTCAAGAAGAAAGCCAACTATTTGATCATGCTCAAAAGAAAACAAAGATTTAGAAACAAAGCATGAAATTAATCTTGGGATAAAGAAAGCACACCCATTTGAAGATCAAAGGTTGAATCATTGGATTGGCTTTATAATCCCTTCACTAATTCTCCTAAAAAGTTGTCCTTTCTTGGCCTTCAAAATTCCCAAAAGTTCAGCACCTTTTTCCAAACAAAAAGCCACTTTTTATAGAGAAAACGTTCCCAACGGCTAGTGCCTGGTCGACCTGGTACAAGGCCGGGTCGACCGGGTGCTCAACGGTTCTAAAAATGCCTGTTGGAAAGGCTAACGGTCACAAATCCCCGGTCGACCCGCAATGTGCCCGGTCGACCGGGTCCCCTGGCTCGGTCGACCGGCCACACAGGCAGGTCGACCTGGAGACAGCCCATAAAATCTGAATTTTCAGAAAGATGAAATTATGAGGCCTTCTTTCCAGGGGACTTTGAGGCACAAAGAACAAGCTTGGGAAAATGACTTCAAAAGGACGAAAATAGAATTTTTAAAGACATGAAACATTCAAACCAAAATATGGATTTAAAGAACAAAACTTTGAAAAGCTTGAAATGATTTTTGACCTCAAAGATAGAACATTTTGAGATTTTAAAATTTGAACTAAAAACTTCATGAACTTAAGATAATTAAGATTTGAAAACCATGCATATCATTTAATAAAAACAAAGATTATGAATGAGAAATATGCATGGAGATCCTAAGATTAAGAACATGAAGAATGAGAGGTCAAGCTATGAAAATGAATGCATCCTATCAAATTGCAACAAAACAAAAGCTCTAACATTTCTTTCTTTCTAATTTTCTCTTTGGTTTCAACTTTCAAATTCCTTTATTCCTTTGTCATCCCTTTGTAGAACATCTATCTTTGGTAGCCCATGTGAAGTCTTCATTGCTAATGCTTAAATCCTTCCTTTCCTCATGTATCATTACCCTTCTAAAAAATAATAGGTCAAAAAGGCTATAAATATGTAGGTGATGAGGCTTGGGTCAATGAAGGAAGGTTTCTTGTAAGATAGGCTCAATAGGGCTACTAAGGGTATAAATTGTAATAGGTGGATTCAAAATTTGGCCATTGGTTTTTTTTTTTAGAATGCCTATCATCTTCCCCTAAGTTCGGAAAATTGCATCATAAGCTACAAGTCAAGATTTCTTCGCATTTTAATGTCACCTATATGGTTAGAACAAGGATTAGCATTTATGAGATCGGAAGTGCTGGACCAAAAAGCTCTAGGAGTAGCTCTTCATTCTACTCAGGAATAGCGCAGAAGAGTCCTCACCTAAACGGATATAGATAGGCTCAATCGCTCAATGGGTTCTAGTCTACACTAATGATTCTTTCGGGTCTCTCAGAAGTGATTTGCTCTTCTCTTGGACTACACTCATGTGGCTAAATGTGTAAGAAGTTTCTAGGACTTGTACATATGACAACTCTCAAGCTAAAATCCATGGACAATTTTTGAAATTTTTTCATATTTTTAGTGATTTTGGATTTTTTTAATTTTTTAGGGTTTTTGGTATAAATGGAAAGTAAAACAACTTATGTACATATAAAATGCAATGAAATGCAGTGCCTCACCCCCAAACATATTCTAAACATTGTCCCCAATGTTTATGCAAAACATAAATAAAATAGGATAAGGAAGATAAATTGGAATTTCTCACCATGGGGTGCCAACACGGGTATATTGGGTTGCCTCCCAACAAGCGCTAAGTTTAACGTCTTCAGCCAGACGCATCTAACATGGTATGAGGCCAGTTTATTGATAAGTCCTTAAAAATGCATAATTTCATCATCATTTTAGATTAATTAAGCACTTAATCTTCAAATCATGGACCATTTTAGTGAAAAAATCATGATATTATGTTTATGGGCATCAAAGTTTTAATTCGAGTCAAAATTCATTGAAAAATTGCATTTTCACATAAAATCATGAAATTCTTTAATTTTGGCATTGAAATTCACAAATTTCTCATTACTTTTTATTTACAAATAAAATGATGAATTTTATTTGCACCATTGATTTAATTGAAGATTTGATAAAATGGTGACATTTTATTGAGCCCGCATCTTGCATAATTCCTACCCTATATGAATAGATTATTCTTTGACATTTATTTTTATTTTTGTAGGGAATTTTAGAATTGGGGCTCGCGGAAGAGAATTGATGAAGCAAATGCACCATGGGACCCATCTACGTTTGGCATAAATTCCAATGACAGAAAGTGGGCCCATCTAAGGATATTTTTCCAGCCATGAAGAGTTCAAAAAAAATGAGAAGATCTTTTAAAGCAATCCAACTTGGAAACCAAATCCAAGAGTCCAGGATTCTAGCACTAAGTTGTTAAAGATATCTCCAAAAAGATAGGCTTCAAAGATTTGAATCTTGCAACCCAAGATTCTCCCAAAGCTTCACACGTCCAATGCAAGGATTTTCCCAAGGCTTCACACATCCAAAAAAAAAAGAGCTTGCCATAAGGTTTCAAATTTTGAACTAAATCCAAAGTGGGCCCAAGAAAGGAAGTAGCATGAGACATAAAGAATCATACCTTTAGTAGGATGGTGTGCTAAGAAATCCAAGAAGATAAGGAGCTGGAAAATCCCTTGAAACTCTCCCAAAAACCCTCATAATCCTAATCCAACCTGGACCCCACACTACTAATCCTTACCCAAACCACAGCATTGCAACCCAAGATACCAAAAAAAATAAATATAAAAAGACCACAAAAGGGGTTGTACGTGCAATCCATCTCCTCCCATCCCTCTTGGACGACCAGCAACTTCTTTCCCATCCTTTTCCATTAATTTTTCTCCATCTCTCATCCTTCCATCACAATTTCATCCAAGGCCTTCCCTAAGGCACACCACCACTTGGATTTCTACGCCGTCACACCGCCGTCGTTGCTCCATCATCAACCAGCCATTTACTTCTCCATTGATGAAGGATTGAAAACTTGAAGATGGGATTATGCGCAAGTTCTATTTTCTTCAAGTGTTCGATCTAGGGTAAGGAAAGATTTTTTTTTTATTTTTGATTCCTATTGGGAAATTTCTAGTTTATTGGTTTACTTTAATTTAAAAGACGCAATTAGTGAGGTCAAGGTGCCCCACCTTGGATCGGCATCGTGTGTTTGTGGGTAGTGACAGTACGCACTTGGCTCGGTGTTTTTGCAGTCTTTTTATTAATTTTACCAATATAACGTTGTGATTTCCATAATAAGCTTATTTAGAATTTTTTTTATTCTTATTTCTGAATAATATTATTAATGAATTTTTATTTTTAATGCATGATTTATTTATTTTTATGCAATTGGAGGTTTAATGTCTTTTATGTTTTTGCAGTTTTTAGATTAGGGTTTTTTTTTTATTTGAGATTGTAATTTTTAATTTGGATCTGTAATTAAATTTTAATTTCAATTTCGTAGAGATTTATTTATATAGATTTTTGATAGGCTAGATTAGTTTTTCAATAGGACAGGTTTTGCGATTAATTACTCCATGTGGATCGACCTCGGACTTCACCGAGTTATTACTACAATCGCGGCCTTGCACTTGCGGCTGACAATCAAGATTTTTGGCGCCGTTGCCGGGGAGTTTTTCTTCGCTTAAGGTAATTTTTCCAACCTATCTTTTTAATTGCTTTGTGGGTGTGCCGTTACTATTTCGCAATCATTCTAGATCTAAAGATAGCATGCATGGAATATTTGGACCAGCCCTATTGCACTAAAAAGTGGATTTTTAATCTCTGATTTTTGATAAAATTGGGACTATTTCAGATCTGAAAAATTATTTTTTCTGATTTTTCAAAAATCACATCAATTTCGGAAATTGCCTGTTTACTTGTTCTAATTTGGACTAGTTTAGGTCGATTTTTTTTAGTTACTGATTAGGATTAATTAAGGTGTGTTGAAATCAGTTATTTTTCATATTTTTAGGTTTTTAAAGTTTCCAAAAGAATTTTGGAACTTTCCCTTACAAAGGCAAGTCCTAGATCGTGCAAATTCAGCTTTTTTGCCACCAAAATTGCCAAAATCTGAAAATTTCAAAACTTTTATTGGAAACTTGGTTATTTTAGTTGTTTTTAAATTTAAAAGGACTTTAAAACTTGCTGGAATTTTTTTAAGGTTAGCTATTTCTTTGAAAAGCCAAACAAATTGCCTTTTTTGATTGGTTCGATGTCTAGGCAAGTATTGTCCCATTAGATAAGGGAGACAAGTCTCTTGTTCTAGAAGGTGGTTTTTAAGCGGGACCCTTGCAACGCATCGTGACCCCACCACTGATCTGGGGGCTTACCTAGTTGGGCTAGTTTCATAGAATTGAGTTTGAGAACTTTCCTTAGAGATATCAAACTCTCTAAGATTAAGACTTCTTTTAAATCTAAAAACGAACCTTAGGTAGTTTTTTTCCTTTTAGGTAAAAAAAAAAAAAAAAAAAATTCAAAATTCCAAAAAAGAAAGAAAGACCCTCACCTTCTTGGCAGAGGGACACCTCAAATCGGTTAGAAAGGAAGGAATCACCTATCAAGAACTTGATTAAATTCTACGAATCTAGATCTCCTGGTTCTCTTAGGATTTCCAATATGGCTGATGAGCATAGTGATAATGATGAAATTAGGAACGGTAATGGGAATGGACCCAATAATAATGGGGAGGTAAATCAACCACTTAGGAGTCTACGCGATTACCTTCACCCTACACGACAAGCAACACCGTCGTGCATGGTTATACCCGCAGGTGCGGGTCAATTTGATATCAAACCGGGTGTAATCCAACTTATCCCCAAATTTCATGGACTTGAATCGGAAAGTGCATATTTGCACATAAAAGAGTTTGAAGAAGTGTGTGCAACATTACACTTCAATAATGTGAGGGAAGACCTTATAAAATTTCAGTTATTTCCATTTTCCCTCAAAGATAAGGCTAAGGCATGGCTTCACTCCCTACAGCCCAATTCGATTGCTCTATAGTTCGACATGGTCCGGGAATTTTTAAAGAAAATTTTTCCCATTACATAGGACCAACACCTTACGGAGGAATATTATGAATTTTAAACAAAAAGACAATGAGTCTTACTATAGGTGTTGGGAACGCTTTAATGAACTACTCCTTGCATGTCCCCACCACGGATTTGAATTGCACAATACAATTGGTCACTTTTATGATGGACTTAGTCCAAAAACACGTCAATTCGTGGAGATGATGTGCAATGGGGAGTTCATGGCAAAGAACCCAAATCAAGCATGGACCTACCTTCAGTTTTTGGCAGATAGTGCACAAAATTGGGACACATCTGAAGGTATAGACCCCATAAAGCAATCAAAGCAGGCCAAGAGAGGGGGGTTATATATATTAAAAGAAAATGATGATCTCCCAGAAAAAATTGCATATCTTACAAGAGAAGTTGAGTCCTTGAAATTTGTAAAGAATAAGGAACCTACTATAGTTTGTGGCATCTGCGCTAGTGATAAACACATTTCTTCAGAGTGTCCAACACTCCCTGCTTTTCAAGAAGTGTTTCACAAGCAAGCAAATGCCACCAACACATACAACCGGCAGTTTGACAATTCTTTGGGTAACACGTACAACCCTAATTGGAGGAATCACCCCAACTTTAGTTTGAGGAATGGCCCAAATGCTACTCCGCCCAATATCAACCAAATGTCAAATCAATATGGGGGTACTCCTAGTACATATGCTCAAAACACACAGTAAATGGTACCCCCGACAACTCAAACGACACCTTGGGATGAACTTGTGGCTAAGTTTATGGTGAATCATGAGTCCATCAACAAGAAACATGATCAAAACTTTGAGAATTTACAGAACACCATGCAGAACCTCTGCAAATTGATTGAAGTACAAAATAAGGGAGCTTTTCCAGCCCAACCACAGCCCAATCCAAAAGGGCAATATGAGATTCATCAAGGTGGTCCGTCAAATTCAAAGGAGCAGGTCCAAGTTGTTACTACTTTACGTAGTGGTAAAGAGATTGAAAGCCTTATCTGGAAAAAAAAAATAAACAACCTGTATCCTCAAATCAGGAAGGGAAAGAAAATGAAGTCCCTCGTATCAAGGAGAAAAGCCCAATTCCTCAGGGATTCAAGCCCTTACCAGCCTTTTCCTAACCGATTAGCTCCTCTCAAGCCATCAATATAGAACCAGGAAATCTTAGATGTGCTTAAAGAGGTTAAAATTAACATCCCGTTGTTAGACACAATTAAACAAGTCCCATCTTACGCAAAGTTTCTTAAGGAATTGTGCACATTGAAGTGTAAGATACATGTACAAAAGAAAGCGTTTCTCACTGAGCAAGCTAGTGCAAGTCTAAAGCACGACACTCCCCCTAAATTCAAAGACCCAGGATACCCCACGATTTCGTGCATTATTGGAAATTATCAAATTGAAGAAGCGCTGCTTGATCTTGGGGCAAGTGTCAACTTACTACCTTATTCGGTCTATGTAAAATTGGAACTGGGCGAACTCAAACCCACCCAGGTTACTCTGCAGCTCGCAGATCAATCAGTCAAAAGACCAAGAGGGATAGTAGAGGATGTGCTTGTGCAGGTCGACAAGTTCTACTTTCCGGTAGACTTTATTGTACTAGACACTCATCCTGTGGCAGATCCTCATGCTCAGATTTCGGTAATTTTGGGGAGACCATTTTTAGCCACATCCAATGCACTGATCAATTGCCGGAATGGAAAAATGACGCTATCTTTTGGTAACATGACATTAGAGCTCGATGTTTTTTATTGTAAACAACCATGGATCGGCATCGTGTGTTTTTGCAGTCTTTTTATTAATTTTACCAATATGACGTGATTTCCATAATAAGAATATTTAGAATTTTTTTTATTCTTATTTCTGAATGATATTATTAATGAATTTTTATTTTTAATGCATGATTTATTTATTTTTATGCAATTGGAGGTTTAGTGTTTTTTATGTTTTTGCAGTTTTTAGATTAGGATTTTTTTTATTTGAGATTGTAATTTTTAATTTGGATCTGTAATTAAATTTTAATTTCAGTTTCGTAGAGATTTATTTATATAGATTTTTGATAGGCTAGATTAGCTTTTCAGTAGGACAGATTTTGCGATTAATTACTCCATGTGGATCGACCTCGGACTTCACCGAGTTATTACTACAATCGCGGCCTTGCACTTGGGGCTGACAATCATTTATCCAGGGTCCACAAGAAGGACTTCTTCAACAACATTCTGAGGATCCACGAACTCAAGGTAGTCTTTTAATCTGTGCCCATTCATTTGAAATGTGCTACCATCTCTGGGATTCAAAAGTTCAACTGCACTGTGGAATGGACTGTCCGAATGACATAGGGTCCCGACCATCGAGATTTTAGCTTTCCTGAGAACAAGTGCAATCTAGAGTTGTATAGCAAAACTTTATGGACAGGATGGAACTCTTTCCTTAAAATTCTCTTATCATGAAACATTTTGGTCATGGCCTTATAACTACTCGCACATTCATATGATTCATTCCTCATTTCCTTCAATTCAGCAAGCTGTAGTTTCCGTTGGACCCCGGCCTTTTCCAAGTCAAAGTTTAGGCCCTTGATCACCCAATATGCTCTATGTTCTAGCTCAACCGGCAAGTGGCATGCCTTGCCGAAGACCAACCTATACGGAGACATTCGGATAGGTGTCTTAAAAGGCTGTCCGATATGACCACAATGCATCATGCAAAAGCAAAGACCAGTCTTTCCGATTTGGATTGACTGTCTTTTCCAAGATGTTCTTGATCTCACGATTGGAAATTTCTACTTACTCGCTAGTCTGAGGATGGTATGGTGTGGCAACTTTGTGTGTGATGTGGTACTTCCCCATTAAAGCTTCAAATACTCGGTTGCAAAAGTGTTTACCATCGTCGCTAATGATTGCGCGAGGTATACCAAAGCGAGCAAAAACTTGGCTTTTCAAAAACTCAACCACAACCTTGTGGTCATTGGTCTTGCAAGGAATGGCCTCTACCCATTTTTACACATAATCAACCGCAACAAGAATATACTGATAACCAAAAGAAACTGGAAATGGTCCCATGAAGTCTATACCCCAAACGTCAAACAACTCAACGATCAAGATAGGTTGTTGGGGCATTTCATTCCTCTTAGAGATCCTCCCGAATCGTTGACACCGGTCACAATTCCTACAGTGCTCATGTACATCCTTGAAAAGGGTAGGCCAAATAAATCTAGATTGCAGCACCTTTGCTATTGTCTTTTTACCAGAAAAATGTCCCCCGCTATGGTTACGATAGAATTCAAGTATGCTCTTCTGGTCCATCTCAGGTACACACCTCCTAATGATTTGGTCAGGGCAGTGTTTAAACAAATAGGGATCATCCCAAAAATAGTATTTAGCCCTAGACAAGAAGTGGAATTGGTCATTTTTAGACCAATTGCTTGGTGTTTTCCCGGTCGCCAGATAGTTAACTATATTTGCATACCATGGGGTTTTACTATCAACAAACAACAATTGCTCATCTGGGAAGGTTTCTAAAATCGGATGGCTTTAGAGGAATCGACAATCAGACGCGAAACATGGTCAGCTACCACGTTTTAAGACCATGACATCATAGACATAGATCCTATCTTTTTGCTCAAATTTTCCACTCCCTGAACTAAACTGGTCATCACATTTTTCAACTCAGGGTCTTGTTTGATGTTGTTCATTCCAAGCTTCTGGATCCCTGTCTCATCTCTCTCTAAGTCTTTCCTATTACTGCTCCAATTTTGTGAATTTTCCATAAGCTTGACAAGGAATTCGTATGCTTGATCGGCAGTTTGATTCATGAATTCTCCTTTGTGCATTGATTCAATCAAGATACGCTAGGGGTTCGTACGACCTCTATAAAAGAAATGCATCAACTCTCCTTTATCAATCCCGTGATGTGGGCATTTGATCAATAGGTCATGGAATCTCTCCCAGGTTTCCATAAAGTCTTCCTTGAGTCGTCCCCTAAAGTTCCTAATGGCACCCCTAAACTGCTCAGTTTTGTTCACTAGGAAAAATTTGGACATTAACTTTTTGACAAGCTCATCCCAAGTGGTAATGGAGTTTGGAGTCAAGGAATTCAGCCAAGCGGCTGCATGATCTTTTAGCAAGAGGGGAAACAACCTAGACTTCACTATCCATATTTTGATTCTTAAACGTGTGGCAAATGGTCAGGAATTTGTTCAAATGAATATAGAGCTGCTCACACTATGATCCATGAAATTTTGGTAACATGTTGATGGTGGCAGGCCGGATCTCAAATTGGTCTGCACTATTCTCTGGCAAAACTATACAAATAGGTGAAGTGGATGAAAATGGTGCAAATAGTTCATTAAGGGTCCTTTGCTGAGGGTTTTGGGCAGCCATTGTGGGTACTATGGGTGGGGCGGTTAAAGCAAGGTAATCAATCCTCACTAATCGGCCTTGATCACGTATCCACACTCGCATACAACTGCGACTACCCTAGCAGTGAAATGGTCCACTCAATGAAATATAATGAATGCAACATAACAAAAGGTTCGAAAACTAAATGAAAAGCTAATCTAAATTAAGGTTACCTAAAAGAAATTTAGACAGCTACTAACTGTGAAGAAGACACTCTAGCCTCCAACCTGGACCTATGAAACAAAAATTCTGGCCAGTTAACCCCCCAGGTAGATGGTGGGATCACGACGCACTAGGCGAAGGCTCCTCTTAAAAACCAACTCCTCGAACAACAAAGTTGTCTCCCTATAGCAAGATGGTAGCCAAGGGACAAGGTTTGCATAGGCACTAGAAATTCCATCAAGGCACACAATTGGCACAACCACAGTGGTCTTCCCTAGTGAGCTCGCAACCTAATGTCACGTTTCTACTCAAGTTTATTATGGTTTATTGGTTCTGAACTAAGTGAGAATTAAATGAAATCCTAAGGGCAAGAAAACGTTGATGAAATCCGAATCCTTATCTTGTTGGGGTAATTTTCCCTTGACTAATAGTGCACCAAATTGTAAGTGTATTTGGAAAAATTACATTATAAAGCAAGGAACAACCAACAAAGTGAACCCGCTTGCAAGGGATTCGAGGGGGTTAGGAAATGCAAACCCCCCGATTTATTTCGGGGGACGAATCGGTTGTCGTCGACTCACAGCACGGACACCAATTTTCGTGTACGAATGTGAGGAGCTGTGACGGTATAGTCCAATCATCCTCCTTCCCTACAAGCAGTTTATTGCAATTCTACTAAACAACTAACTACTTAAAGAAACTAAATGGGTCACGGGCCGACCCGCAACAAAAATTATTACAACTTTGATAATAAATACCTAATACAACCAACTAAGAAAACAAATAAATGTCTAAACTAATCCTAAACTAGGAAAGCAAATAAAATCTTCAAGCTCTCCAATGCACTTTTCCACTTTCCTTTGCTCCAAGTGAGGAATTCCTTACAAAACAAACACAAACAACATGTAGAATCTGCAAGGAAAATAAAGGAAAGATAAAACGTACACTAAGCTAAATATGAGTTCAACTCTATGAAATTCAAAGCTTTCCAATGCCTCTCCCCGGCAACGGCGCCAAGAACTTGTTCAACACTTAGATGTGCAACATTTAACCACAAGACTACGGTGCCGTCAAGTAGTAAAGGACTAAAGAATCCGGATTATCGATCCCACGGAAAGAGAATGGAAGAAGCAATTAATCCAATTAAATTAGAGTTGAACTAAGATATAGCTAATATAGACACTTAAAGTGAACAATCAAAACTACTAAACTATATGTGAAAAATGGAATTAAACCAATTGAAATGTGAAACAAAATTAAAATAGCAACTAAACTACTTTAATTAACAATTTAAAATATAAATGAATAAGATCTAAGCTAATCTAACAAACTACGCTAAATTAGTGGATGAATGGTGGTGGAAATGGAAGATTTAAGGTGAAGATGTGGTGTGAAATGTGTAGGAGTTTAAAACAAGTTGTGTGAAGTGTAGATCTAACAACCTAGGAGTGAAAATAAAAAATCAAATAAAGATTAAAATTAACAACAATCAAAATAGAGATTAGGCAATCCAAAATCCACTAAGGATGTAATTAAATCAAACAATGCATGTTCTAATTCAACTTCCAAATCTACAATCCAATTAGCAATCTCTTGCCTAATTAGATTGGATGATATAGCAATGAAAACCAAAGTAAAGAAAATCAAAGGCCAAGATCCTAGATCATCATCTAGCTACCCTAACAAAAAATAATCAAAATCAAGCTTAATAAGATCAAAGATAAGGGCTCTAGAACATGCTATGTGAGAGAACTTAATCCAACTACAAAGCATCAATTGAGATTATCCAAGCATCAAGTGTAGAGATAGATCATGAGAAATGAGAGAGATTAGCACAATTAGATCTAAAATCTACTAATCAATCATGGCATAAATAGGGAATTTAAATTAAAACATGCATGTAATTCAACTAATCACATTACTTAGTTTCAAAAGGAGAGCCTAATCCAAGAGCTTTAGCCACTAAACATCAAGAAAGAGCTCCAAATCTTCATTAATGATCTTACACACACTCTCTCTAGATTAGTTACAAAGAAGCTCCTAATTAAAATTTAAAAGTAAAAATAAAATTGCAAAAAGACTAACTTGCCGAAGGATCTCCCCTTTCTCTCTACATTCCAATTTTTAAAAACATTGAAGACATTTGATTGGTTCATGTCCTTTCACAAGTATTGCTTCCATTTGATTGGCTACAACTTAAAGGCTTTTGATTGGGTCATTTGCTTTCACATGGATTGCAACAACTTTCCTCCCAGGTTGCCTTTCGGAAATGAACCTGTAGAGCCACAGTTAGCTATGAGAGTGCTACAGCTCACTGCAAGCTCCCATAAATCAATTAATGAAGCTGATTCGGTTTAGAAGTAGGGAAATCTCCTCCCATCTTCAGCTCTTACCTATAATACACATTTATAAGGCATATTCCTCTTCATTTAGCCACCCACCCAACCACATTAGAGTGTATTCCATTAAAACAATATTTCCAGCATGTGCATTTTATTTTAACAATATAAATGAACTTAAAATTGGTAGCTAAGGGAAGTTAAAGCTATGGATCATCAAAGTGGCACATACACATCAATTTATGACGGTCACTCGCCTTTGGTCTTAGTTAAATGAAATTGAAGAGTTTTCCTAGTTCCAAGCACTCTAACACCAAATTGACTTCCAAAAAGCTCTCCAAACCTCTCAAGACAACTCCTACTACCATAAAAAAGAATGGGAAAAAAAAATCTAAACTAACATGCAATCCTGGAGACTCAAGGAGATAGAATTGGGTGGGAGAGCATGGGTCAAAACTCACTAAATTAAAGCTATTGGGCAAAGGAAGTCAAAGGAAGAAGAAGATGATGATCTTGGCTTGAATATAAGAAATCCTAACTTGAATTGGCCTCTTGTTTGACGAAGGAACAGTGAAATGGGGGTTGGCGATGTAGCTTGCAAGGAGGAGGAAATGAAATGAATTAGGGATCGGCTGTGTTTTAAGCGGGAAATTTGGAAAATTGTAAAAAGGCCATTTTAAGTTATGGTTCAACGAGATGATAGAAAACGAAGGTCTTCAGGTGTCTGATCATGACAAGTCAAGAATGGAAAGTGCGGAAAATGAGAAGATCTTTTCAACGAGCCCAAAATCAGTGAAAATCAAGTTTTTGGGAAAAAAACCTCTCGTTTTTCCTTAAATTGCACACTAACCCTCTACTATGACCAAATGCGCTCCAATTCATATAAGACTTTGTGGACACGTTCCTAACACTACTAGAAATTGAAGTTTTGGCGCAGCAAGAAGCGGGCGACCGCCAATGGCAGTCGCTAATAGGACCATTAGCGACCGCCATTGGCGGCCGCAACGGCGGTCGCAAATACTCTCTATAAGCCACCGCGAAAACCCACTTCATTTTACTGTTTTCATCTCATTTTTTTCCCATCCCGCGCTCTGCTCTGCCCTCCCACGCTCTGCCCTCCCGCCGCACCTGCCTTCGCCGGAGCCCGCCTGCGGTTCTATTCCTCTCTCTCCCTCCCTCTCCCTTTCTATCTCTCTATTTCTCTATCTCTCCCTCCCTCCCTCCCTCTCCCTCTCGTTCTGCCCTCCTGTGCCCATCGACTGCGACCGAGCCTCTCTCCCTCTCCCTCTCCCTCTCCCTCTCCCTTTCTCTCTCTCGATTTCTCTCTCTCTCTCTCTCTCGATTTTTTCCCCTCCCAGCGCTCTGCCCTCCAGCGCCCACGCCCCTGCCGGAGCCTCCCTCGCTCCCTCTCTATCTCTATTTCTCTCTGCATTGTGCCCTCCCGCACGATCCGTGCTGTCCCGCTGCCGTAATTGTGAGCTCTCGCTTTTTTATTTTCCTTGCTGCTATTTCGGTCTGAATGTGAGGTTTTTGTCATTTTTTTTTTTTTTTTTGCTCGGATTTTGGTTCCATGGATCTGATGGGTTTATTGCTGTAATAAAAAAATGTCAATTACTTGCTACAGTTTGGCTGAGTGTTGATATGGGACTTGCAATTTTGAATATTAAATTTGGTTTTGATGTTCAATACATGATTAGCAGAGCATTACTAGTGGTAGCTGGTTCTGTTTGGCAGTTCAATATCATCAGTAGCTTGGCACCCTAGGAATAAATAACATTGTAGCCATTGGGTATTACCGATGTTGCATATGAGGTTATGGACATTCTGTCATCTACATTTTTATGTCTTCTTCTACTTGGTCATTCATCATGTTATGTTGGTGTGCATCATGATTTTTATTTTTACATGAACTGTGATGAGGACTCTGCATGTTTTTTTTTTTTTTTCCTATTGACTATGAAGTCTGGAACTCTGGTTAAGCCTAGGAAATTTCACCTTTACCTCAATGAGATAAAGGAATTGGCTTCTTCAATTGGGTAGTTTTCTTCTCATGTTATTATGTTAGCTAAGGGTTTAGCAGACGCGTTTAGCCAAACAGGGTGTCATTAGGTCTTCTATTTGGGAGGATTTTCTCATGTAATCCTCTTTGGGGTATAGGTCTTTTCTACTCTTTCCCCTTGAGTGTAATTCTGGTTTATCAATAAAACTTTCTGTTACTCTTTCGAAAACAAATCTGGAACTTTGATTATTACAAAAGCTTTCTGTCATAGTTGTTTTGGTTTCATTTCAATGTATTAGTTTGTTTCCTTTTTTTTTTTTTTTTTTTTTTTTTTTTTGTTAAAAGGGTGTCATATGTTCCATGATTTAGATATTAGTTTCTTGTAAAAACAGTGTCATTGTACCATATATACTTCAGGTGTGAAACTGAACAGTTTACTAACTCAGGCCTTACAATCTTCAAAAACCTTGTATTAGAAAGAAGATTTTCTAGGTATGAACAACTCAGGCTTTCATTGAATCAGGCTTTCATTGTATGAACAACTCTTCTATTTCATACAAGAAAAACTGTGATTTAGTCCAGTTAAATCACCCCAAAAGATCTCACATTCTAAGATTCTAACCTGAATTAGTTGGTTCTGTGTAAGCGATGATTTGGAATAGGTCCATCTGTCCATCTGTGGTGAGGTTTATCAAATAAAGGTACGGATCATCAAGCCATGGATCTCACATGATATGGGTGACTGATTATGTGGAAATGTTCTCTTCTGTAAATTTTTAGCTACAGGAAGAAATACTAGAAGGGTAAAATTGTTGATGTGTATGACAAAAATAAGGTCATAGATCTCACACCCTAGCATTACAATTCATTGGCACTTTTCCCCTTCCTATGTTTGAATAATTTTCTTGAAAAATAATGTAAAATAGATGTCAATTCAGTGAAAAGGGTCATGCATGTTTAAAGGAGAAGTATATAATTTTGAATAAAATGAAAATGTGTTTTGTTTCATGGGATAAAACAATTTTCCATGACATGTGAACTTAATTGGTAAAATAATCAGTATTTTTGTGTTTTATAAAGTAAAACCTTTTAATAGCTAGAAAGGTAAAAGTAAAATATTTTGGTAGCCGTGACTTTGTTTTTCACTTGCCAACAAAGCATTGATCAAGTTAAAAAGATCGACCTTTGAAATTATTTTCTCACATATTTCACTTTACCTCTTGAAAAGCAAGTTTCCCCTAGCTATATTTGAATGATTATTCAAACAAGCAGTAGCTCAACTAACCAAGACCATGCCCCAAGAAGCAGAGGTCTCGAGTTTGAATCACTCCCCTTGGGGCTACACCATGGATTCATCTCGTGGCTTTAACCAGTTGTGTAGGATGGCATACCGCACAACCTGAGGATTAGTCCGGTGCTCTAAAAGCATGGACACCTTGTTATATATTTTTGGCAGCTAAAAAAGTGAGTAAATTTCGTTCATTGGTGGGACTTTATTATTTTTAACTATCATCATGCTTTTCAAGATCAAAAGTCTCCTTACCAGAAAAAAACTGGGTATGAAACCAGTTTTATAATCTATTAAGGGCATGTCTTTCTAGGACATGGGGACAAAAAAGTCCCTACCATATCAGAGGAGAAAGAAGAAGACAAAAAAAGTTCAAATGTAGAGTAAGAAGGTGGGCTTTGGGGGTCCAAGTGTTGGCTCAAGTGATGATAGATAAATCCCCATTGAGAGTGGAAGTCTCTTGGAATATTTTGTAATTGCAAAAGTTGGATTTTGAGGAGCATTGATCATGGTCAATAAGATATCTTTCTAGGACATGCATGCAACCTATTGACTTGCCTATTTCTTGTCCTCTATTTTTCACTTTAAGAGTTCTGTTCTACACATCATTGATGCTGATACTTTGATATCCCTTTATGGTGTTCTTTTGAATGAGCAACATTATATGTTATTTTTTGCAGCATAGTTCTTTAAGACCAATGCTTGTTTCTTTCTAGGTGTTCCTGTTTTCCTTTAGAGTTTTATGTTCTTCCTTTTGGGTTTAGCTTAGAAGATCTTATAATCGTAGAAATGGGTCTCTTATGAATGAATTACTCAGATTTCATTGGAGTCATCTCTTCCATTGAGCCATATGACAAACAGTTGAATCTGTTATTGTAAAAACATCTCCAGCAATAAACATGATAATTGCTTTTTTTTGTAGAAGATCTCATAATCATCAAATGTGTTCCCATTGATATTCCAAATTTTGAATTTTTAGTTAATTTGTGATTTGAACAGGGGAATGGTTTCACATTTATTAAGATTCTTCTGTTTGTCATTTAATGAGTACAATACTTTTATAAGGTGAAAAAGTAAAATTGTAGGACTCACAAAGTTAACCCAATAAAACAGAAGGTCTGTGCTTTTACCAAATTAGATTGATGTACTTAACTTTATTTAATTCTCCCAAATGTGAATCCATTGGTTTGAAATTGATTAGTTTGGATTAATAACATCAATCAACTGATCTGCTATCAAATTTGGGAATCTAGTAATTGAAATCCACCTTAACTGAGATGACTTGGGGCATGGGGGCCCTTTGTGTAGTTTTTTTTTTTTTTTTTTTCAAATTCACAGTGAAAGATATTTTATCTAAGGAGTATTTAAAGGTGAGAAGTCAAGGGTTTAAGGTGGAAATTAGATAGGAAAATTACTTTCTTGGGACTTTATATATGTTGGTTGGTAATCACTTCTTCATATAATGTATCCTTAGTCTTATTTGTTGTTGTACTTACGCTACTATGGATGAAAATGGATGGATTTCAAATAATAATAATAATAATAATAAAATAATAATAATAATTTAATTATTTTTAGCATTTTTCATATATTTATAAGAAAAATAAAAAAATCCCAAGGTTTGTGATACGATACATGATAGGATTCGATTCATCTCCTTAAACAATTTGCAATACAAATTTTCATGTCTTGAATTTAGTCCAGAGTCAGCATCATGGTATTTGTGAGTTGAAGTAGTCTCTTGATTATGAAGTTGATCTTGAAAAGCAGTCACTACTAGAATTTTAGTTATTGGCGGATGAAAAAGATGGGCGGCTGCCTACTAGAATTTTAAACATTATTGTTGTGTTGAATATTGTGTTCTTCACTTATTGTTTTATTCACTTGCATGCATTAGTGAAACTTAGACCCGTTCGAGAATTGTGTACGACATTAGTTCGGTGATCCTTGACGCAACGGATCAGGTCTTTGACTAGATTCGTTGTTCTTGTGATGTACATTCGAATTTTGTCGTATGCGATTCTTGAATTGTCCAGTTCGGACAGTTTGAGAATGCAATTATCCATCTTATACTCAATAGCTCGTGCAAGTCCGATGTTAGATAGAGTTTGGTTGATGTCCCATTGTTCTCTGGGTACACACATGGGTACGACTGATGTTGTATCTGTGTCGTGTACTTGGAGAACCACGCGGACATGCTGCTGAAATTTTGTCTGACTAGGGGATGAAGCATTCGAGTTGTTGAGTGCAAGTTGGATCGTGCATTCTCAAATGAGATAGGACCAACCACCCTGCAGTAAGTAGTTTGCAGTTTATGGATAGGTGACTTGCATGATGCATGGTACCTTGGGTTAATTGTACTTGCTCATTTTAGATTTCCACATAGACAGTTATCAAGATGGACAAGAGTTGGATTGATTTACCGAATAGGATGTCTAGGGAATACATGGAGGGGATTAACCAGTTCATGGAATTTACCAATGGGTTTGACAATGAATTCATAAGTTGTCCATGTAGAAAATGTGCGAATCGGTATTATTACAGAAGAGAGTTTGTCCGAGAGCATCTAATTGTGAATGGATTCTTGAAGCAGTACAAGAATTGGATAAGACATGGAGAAGAGTATGTTTCCTGTCGCAGAGAGGAAAGAGATGAAATTGAGGTGGACGATATGTCAGAGACGGATCCGAAGATCGCGATGCTAAATGATATCGCGTTCGGGTTGGCACTTGACTACACAAGCTGTGAGACTGAGGGGGTGGGTGGGAGTAATCCTCACTCTGGTGCCGATGAAGAAGCCCTGAGATATTTTAAACTTCTAGATGATGCACAGACAGAATTGTATCCTAGATGCAAGGACTTCGGTAAATTGTCCTTTATCGTGGAGCTGTTACATTTGAAGGCATTGAATCAGTGGTCTGACACGTCCTTCGATATGCTCCTCCAGTTGTTGCATCGAGTGCTCCCATTGGGCGCGAAACTTGCAGAGTCCTACTATCAGGCTCGCAAGTTAACTGAAAATTTAGGCTTCACATATGAGACTTTGGATGTGTGTCCGAACAATTGCATGTTGTTTAGGAATGAGAATGCCCATCTTGATAAGTGCATCGTGTGTCAGACTTCGAGATGGAAGGAGGACGGGGTTGGACACAATCGTCAAAATAGTTCTACAAGTGTTATAAATCGTGGCAAACTTGTGGCAGCAAAGCACGTGAGATATTTCCCACTGAAGCCAAGGTTGAAGAGGCTTTTTATGTCATCAAATATTTCTAAACTGATGAGATGGCATGCCGAGAATAGCAGGGACGATGGTAAGTTAACCCATCCAGCAGATTCCCCAGCGTGGAAAGACTTCGATCGAAGGAATCCAGACTTTGCCTTGGATTGTCGCAATGTGCGGCTTGGTTTGGCTGCAGATGGTTTCAGTCCATTCAGATCCATGACAGCGGCAAATCACAGCACATGGCCAGTCGTTTTGGTACCTTATAATCTCCCGCCATGGATGTGTATGAAGCAACATTTTCTGATCCTATCCACACTTATTGATGGACCAAGAGGACCAGGGGACAAGATTGATGTATATATGCAACCTTTGATTGATGAATTGAAGGAATTATGAGCTGATGGTCTGATGACATTTGATGCCGAAGGCAATGAAATGTTTAAACTGCGCGCCGCGTTATTGTGGACAATCAACGACTTCCCTGCGTACACTAACTTGTCGGGTTGGAGCACAAAGGGAGAGTTTGCATGTCCTTGCTGCAATCAGGAGAAGAAGTCAACTTGGTTGAAGCACGGCAGAAAATGGGTATACACGGGTCATAGACGTTTTCTACCTCTATTGCATAGCTTCAGGAGGGACAAAGTGTCATTTGATGGCACTCGAGAATATGGTCCAGCACCTCGAACAATGACGGGAGTTGAATTGTTGTCACAGCTCGAGCAGGAGCAAATTCGTACTGTGTCTGATTTTCAAGATTTACTGGCCCTCCCGCTGCCTTCTATTCCTGGTGCAAATAGAAGACGAAGTCATAATTGGAAGAAAAAAAGTATTTTCTACGATTTACCATACTGGAAAGATAACTTACTCAGGCACAACTTAGATGTTATGCACATCGAGAAGAACGTCTGTGATAATATACTGTGGACCATTCTCGGTGTTCAAGGGAAGTCAAAGGATGGTGTCAATGCACGTCGTGACTTGGAAGAAATGGGCTTGAGAAAACCGTTGCACTTGCAGCCGAGAGAGTCAAACAAGGCATACATGCCTCCTGCGCAGTACGTGATGAGTAAAGATGAGAAAGATGTCTTCCTCTCTGTTCTGAAGGGTGTCAAGGTTCCTGACGGGTACTGTTCGAATATTGCCAAGCGCGTGAATATGAAAGAAAGAATATTACAGGGTTTGAAGAGTCATGACAATCATATTCTCATTCAACAGTTACTGCCTATCTCCATAAGGAATTGTTTGCCTAAGAATGTTGTAGCGCCGTTGATTGAATTTAGTAACTTCTTCAGACAACTGTGTTCTAGAGTTCACCGAATTGATGAGCTGAATGGTCTGCAAGAGAGGATTGCTGTGACGTTGTGTCATCTAGAAAAACTTTTTCCACCTGCATTTTTCGATGTCATGGTTCACTTGACCATACACTTAACTAGTGAAGCCCTGCTTGGTGGCCCCGTCCAATTCAGATGGATGTATCCAATTGAGAGGTACATGAATACTTTGAAGAGGTATGTTCGTAATAGAGCCCATCCAGAGGCATCAATAGCTAAGGGGTATTTGATGGATGAGTGCACCAATTTCTGCGCAGCATATCTTAAAGATAATATTGAAACAAAGTTAACTAGGCCCTCGCGGATTAATGATGGTCCAGTTGGGGAGGGCACGCAATTTGATCTCAACAATATTGAGTGGATTCAAGTTCACCGGTGGGTATTGTTCAACACCCCAACTGTTGTGGCTTTGACTCAGTAAGTTAACACTCATTCATAAGAGTAATTTGTCAATTTTTTCCCCAAATTATTATACTTGTTATTAACACGTGTTATGCATCGTAGGACACACATCGATGAGCTAAAACGGGACATGCCTCGTGCTACAGAGAGTGAAATTCATCAGTCCTATTACCGGTCATTTCACGAATGGTTCAAGAATCACGTACGTAGTCAATCATTAGGAGTAGTTTCACTTGTTCATGTCATATTACTTTTATGTAGTGATATTCAGTGATTACATGCATTGCGTAGGTGTGTAGCTTACGAAGAACCAACGATCCTAATCTGACCGATGAAATGAAACAGTTAGCTGATGGCCCCTTCATAACGGCCTGACGTTACACAACTTGTGATGTCAACGGTTTTCGATTTCGCTTAAAGGATGTAGATGAGAAACGAGCGACGCAAAATAGTGGGCTCGGTTGTCCATCTGTGGATGCTGGTTACTACTATGGCCGGTTGAAGGATATTGTTGAAGTTGTATACAATCACGGGTTAAAGTTTCTATTGTTTAAGTGTGATTGGGTGGATCCTATCTGAGGGGTGAAAACAGATAATTACCAGTTTACATTGGTAAATTTTAACAATCTGTTACATTGTGATGATCGAATAAGTGCCGAACCCTACATACTGTCCTCAATGGCGGAGCAAGTTTACTATGTCAGAGATCCGAAAGATCCTAACTGGCAGGTTGCAGTTAAAATGTCAAGGAGGGGAGTGTATCAGATTGAATGTGATGAGCCAGATATTGATGCATTCGCCCAACAAGTTCTTGACCAGAATGCAGTTGTTCAACGTGATGAAGATGTTAATTGGGTTCGGGAAACCATTGAAGGAGATACAGTTGACTTACACGACCAGTGAACGGTTGGGAACTAATTCACCAATGTTAAATTTCAGTGTAAATAATTTTAAAATGTTAAATTCAATTATCTCGTTTAATGAAACTTATCTTACAAACATTTGAACAGATATGTCAGGACGAAAGAGGAGAGATCGTCCGCTGACGATGGATGAGCTGCTACGCCAAGCCCAGGCTAGCACGCCATCTGGGGGCCCTAGACCGACACCGAATGTGGCCCAGTCTAGTTCGATGGCCCCACCGAGTAGGCCATCGACGTCTCATCCGAGTCCTTCCACCCCAGTTGATGCTTCGGCATCGACTTTTTCAGCTCCACCGTCTCAGCTTGCATCGACGTCTGCACAGACTGGTATAAGTTTATTTCATTAAACATTTTATTTCTAGAAAATTATTTTAATTCAATTTAGTTAAATTATCTTTAATTTGAACAAGTGCTACGAGCACGGGCCCATCTTCCAGTAGGGGGAGAGGCCCTGCTAGAGGGATCCGGACGTGGAATTCCGGTCATCCTATAGACATGGAGTTTGATGAGACGTACCATCTGGTGGGTCCGCATGCTCGCCAGCTCATCAGTCAGTTGGGACATATGGTCCGGGATCCATATGCATTCCCTCTGACTACACTTGATTGGGACGCATTCCCGGTGGAGACACTAGACCGTACCTGGCAGCAGGTTAAGGTAATAATTTAACATTTCTCCAAAAATGATGTGTCAATTTAAACTATAACTTAATGAAAAATATTTCTTTCATTTTCAGGACAACCTGAGGGCGTGTCCTGAGCTCTTCCGGCCAGTTTGCATGTCGAAGTGCCGGAAGATGTGGAAAGACCATAAAAATAAAGTTAAGATGCACCATTGGAAGCCACATCAGGATGCGCCCGACATACTTGACCGAGTTCCGAGGGGCGTACTCCCGGATCAGTGGACTCAGCTCGTCCGGTACTGGACGAGCGAGGAGGTCCAGGTGAGAAACTTGTCCTTTTTTATTTTAATTTTAAGAATTTACTAGTGACTAACGTAACTAACAAAAATAAGCTGATAAAAATTGAAAACAGAGAGAGGCTGCTACGAATGCGCAGAACCGCGCAATGCAGGGTCCCGCACACAGGTTGGGGACTCGACACATCACCCAGGTCCGCCACGAGGTAAAAAGTTATATTGTACATGTAATTTATATGTTTGTCATTATGTATGATAGTATAATAATAATATAACTCTCCACCAAACAGTTGCGTTCCGAGGGTGTTCTGGTCGACAGGATGTCCGTATGGATGCGTTCTCGAGATCCTCGCCACCCGGAGGTTGCAGCTATCATTGTAAGTTTTTATATTGAATCGTTTAAATTATCTTTCTATTACTATGTCTTGTTATGCATGATAATATATTAAATGAATCAACTACGCAGGCTCAGTATCAGTCACGCCTAGAGGAGTTACCTGAAGAGGAGTGTAGTTTGCCATCACGGAGGGATGAGATATTCCACTCCGTCGTTGGCCGGGACGGGCACGAAAACACGCTCACGTATGGGACGGGCATTCCACACTCGCACATCGCGCGATCGGAGTCATCCGGTGCTAGCTCCTCCCTGGGCTTGCGCCTCCGTACAGATGAGGAGGTTGAGCAGTTGTTGCAGTCCATGAGGGCATAGATCAGAGAGGAGTTGAGGGCAGAGATGCGGGCCGAGTGGAGAGCGGAGATTGCAGAGATGGAGGCTCGTCTATCACAGAGTCGTGGCCTGCTTGCTTCAGACCCACCACCCACTACTCAGGTTAGTAAGAAAAAAATCTGTGCGTTTAAATTGTCAATTAGGTCATTGATGTGTCATTATTTATGTTTTCTTAACTGTATAATAAATAATTACAGGCACCTGACGCTGGTTCCGGCCACCAGGCCCGTCGTCACTCGGTTGGAGAGGGCAGTCATGATCCAGCAGGCTCGACTGATCGTGACGAGGTATAATTATTTACATTAATTCAAGATTTCAACATGTATTGAAATTTATTAAGTTGTGTTAGAAATTTATAGATTTTGAAACTTAAAAAGTTAGAAACTTACGGAATGACGGAACGACGGAACGAGATTCTGACTCCCGGATTGCTCGTAACGTTGAAACGTAGGTTTAACTCAATACTTTAACTTAAAACTATGAAAATCGGCCTCTAGGCGCCCAAAACGAGCGAACGGGCTCTGCTTCCCGTGAAAGCGGACGGGCACGTGCCCGTAGTCATTCCTGACTTACAGGAACTGACGGAACGAGAATCCGACAGTTGGATTGCTCGTAATGCTGAAACGTAAGTTTAACACAATACTTTAACTTAAAACTTAGAAACTCGGGCTCCGAGCGCCCAAAACGAGCAAACTGGCTCCGTTCCCCGTGAAACTGGACGGGCACGTGCCCGTAGTCATTCCTGACTTGCAGGAACTGAAGGAACGAGATTCCAACTCCCGGATTGCTCGTAAAGTTGAAACGTAGGTTTAACTCGATACTTTAACATAAAACTATGAACATCGGCCTCTAGGCGCCCAAAACGAGCGAACGGGCTCCGCTGCCTGTGAAAGTGGACGGGCACGTGCCCGTAGTCATTCGTGACTTGCAGGAACTGACGGAACGAGGATCCGACAGTTGGATTGCTCGTAACGCTGAAACGTAGGTTTAACTCAATACTTTAACTTAAAACTTAGAAAATCGGCTTCCGAACGCTCAAAACTAGTAAACGGGCTCCGTTCCCCGTGAAACTTGACGGACACGTGCCCGTAGTCATTCCTGACTTGCAGGCACTGACGGAACGAGAATCCGACAATTGGATTGCTCGTAACGCTGAAACGTAAGTTTAACTCAATACTTTCACTTAAAACTTAGAAAATCGGGCTCTGAGCGCCCAAAACGAGCAAACGGGCTCCGTTCCCCGTGAAACTGGACGGGCATGTGCCCGTTGTCATTCCTGACTTGCAGGAACTGACGGAACGAGATTCCGACTCACGGATTACTCGTAAAGCTAAAATGTAGGTTTAACTCGATACTTTAACTTAAGACTTTGAAAATCAGGCTCCGGGCGCCCAAAATGAGCAAACGAGCTCCGTTCCCCGAGAAAGTCGACGGGCACGTGCCCGTAGTTATTCCTGACTTGCAGGAACTGACGGAACGAAATTCCGACTCCCGGATTGCTCGTAAAGCTAAAACGTAGGTTTAACTCGATACTTTAACTTAAGACTTAGAAAATCGGGCTCTAAGCGCCCAAAATGAGCAAACGGGCTCCGTTCCTCGTGAAACTCGACGGGCACGTGCCCGTAGTCATTCCTGACTTGCAGGAACTGACGGAACGAGATTCCGACTCCCGGATTGCTCGTAAAGCTGAAACGTAGGTTTAACTCGATACTTTAACTTAAAACTTAGAAAATCGGGCTTCGGGCGCCCAAAACGAGCAAACGGGCTCCGTTTCCCGTGAAACTGGACGGGGACGTGCCCGTAGTCATTCCTAACTTACAGGAACTGACGGAACTAGATTCCGACTCCCGGATTGCTCGTAAAGCTGAAACGTAGGTTTAACTCGATACTTTAACTTAAAACTTAGAAAATCGGGCTCCGGGCGCCCAAAATGAGTAAACAGGCTCCATTCCCAGTGAAACTGGATGGGCACGTGCCCATAGTCATTCCTGACTTGCAGGAACTGACGGAACGAGAGTCTGACTCCCGGATTGGTCGTAAAGCTGAAACATAGGTTTAACTCGATACTTTAACTTAAGACTTAGAAAATCGGGCTCCGGGCGCCCAAAATGAGCAAACGGGCTCCGTTCCCCGTGAAAGTTGACGGGCACGTGCCCGTAGTCATTCCTGACTTGGAGGAACTGACGGAACGAGATTCCAACTCCCGGATTGCTCGTAAAGCTGAAACGTAGGTTTAACTCGATACTTTAACTTAAAACTTAGAAAAATCGGGCTTCGGGCGCCCAAAATGAGCCAACGGGCTCCGTTTCCCGTGAAACTGGACTGGGACGTGCCCGTAGTCATTCCTGACTTGCAGGAACTGACGGAACTAGATTCCGACTCCCGGATTGCTCGTAAAGCTGAAACGTAGGTTTAACTCGATACTTTAACTTAAAACTTAGAAAATCAGGTTTCGGGCGCCCAAAATGAGCAAACGGGCTCCGTTTCCCTTGAAACTGGACAGGAACGTGCCCGTAGTCATTCCTGACTTGCAAGAACTGACGGAACTAGATTCCGACTCCCGGATTGCTCGTAAAGTTGAAACGTAGGTTTAACTCGATACTTTAACTTAAAACTAAGAAAATCGGGCTGCGGGCGCCCAAAATGAGCAAACGGGCTCCGTTCCCCGTGAAACTGGACGGGCACGTGCCCGTAGTCATTCCTGACTTGCAGGAACTGACGGAACGAGATTCCGACTCCCGGATTGCTCGTAAAGCTGAAACGTAGGTTTAACTCGATACTTTAACTTAAAACTTAGAAAATCGGGCTCCGGGCGCCCAAAACGAGCAAACGGACTCTGTTCCCCGTGAAACTCGACGGACACGTGCCCGTAGTCATTCCTAACTTGGAGGAACGGACGGAACGAGATTCCGACTCCCGGATTGCTCGTAAAGGTGAAACGTAGGTTTAACTCGATACTTTAACTTAAGACTTTGAAAATCGGGCTCCGGTAGCCCAAAATGAGCAAACGGGCTTCGTTCCCCGTGAAACTAGACGGACACGTGCCCGTAGTCATTCCTAACTTGCAGGAACTGACGAAAAGAGATTCCGACTCCCGAATTGCTCGTAAAGCTGAAACGTAGGTTTAAATTTCAAATTTTGAATTTTAATACTTAAATTTCTTTTATATATTTGCTGTAAATTGCCAATTTTTATAATTAAGTATTAATATTTATTTCTCTTTTTTCTTCAGGTTTGAGAGCATCGTATCCATGACGGCACCCTGCACAGACAATTTGATTTCTTTTTTCTTTTATTTTTATTACTGGAATTGTAATGGATATAATTTGTTGAAACTTTTGTAATGTTTTGAACATTATTAATATAAGATTTTGTTTTGTTATTAGTAGTTGTAATGGATGGTAGTAGTTGTTATTGGTATTTGTAATGGATGGTAGTAGTTGCATATGATCTATTCAGGTACAGATTCAGGTACAGGAATAAAATTGAGAAATTTGAAAAATAATGGAAAAAAAACAATTTACTGACCATTAGCGGCCGCCAATGTTAGTATTAGCGACCGCCAATAGCGGTCGCTAATACTATTAAAAAAAATTTTAAATTATAAAAAATAATTAAAATTGAGCTTTTGCGGCCGCCACGCCTAGTATTAGCGACCGCCATGGCGGTCGCTAATACTATTAAACAAAATTAAAAAATAATTAAAATTGACTTGTAGCGACCGCCACGTGGCGGTCGCTAATACTTTTAGCAACGAGTTTTCCGCGACGGGGTCTGCGCAGTCGCAGTGCAATCGCTAGAGACTATTAGCGACCACCAATAGACTTTTAGCGATGGATTTTGGCGGTCGCTAAAAGTCAATTTTCTAGTAGTGACACTAAAATGAACTCACTCAACTACTAATCCCTCTTAATTAGCTAACAAGATAATTAGTTGAATAAAATGCACAATTAGGGTCAAGACCCTAATTTTTACAGGTAAAATGGGAAATGAATACTCAACCATTATACTAGTAATTAAAATCATAAGTCAAAGGTCCATCTACATATCTATCTTATATCATTTGCCCCTCACCTCACATCCTCTACCAAAATTCCTATGTATTCTATGCAAACCTACACCCTAAAAATCATCTTATTTGAGTTCTCCTTTTTTTTTTTTTTTTTTTTTTTTTTGCACTAATTCTTGCTAATTAACCTCCTTTCGATGTGAAAAATCCAATAGCCTAGTTCATCTCCATCCAAAAAAAGCTCTAAAAATTATATTGGGGTGTTTGCCTTTTATACGTGATAGGAAAATGGGTTTTACATGTGTAAATGTTACATATGCAAATGTTGCATATGTGAAACACATTACCGTATTTGTCAAAATCACATTCTTTTACAAGAGTGCATGAATACATCCAACGGTTTTTTATGTATTTGGATTTTTTGGATGTTTTTCACAAATCTCTCAGAATGCATGGCGAGAATTATAATATGAAACTAAATGTCTTAGTGTTTACCATTAATACAAGAATGTGAAATGATTCAAATCATGAAATACAAGCCCACAAAATTACAGAAAATTAGATCTATAGTTTAGAATATTTTTCGCAAATTTCTCAAAGTCTATGACTATTTAAGATAATCAACTCCATAGTCTTGGGCTTTATTAGTTCAATTACGTAATTGAATGGTCCGGACTACAGATATTGGATTTGTAGGAATGGAAAAAATAATGGTGGTTGATGGGGACTCGGGAAGGAAATCACCATGTCAGAACTGTATTAGTGCCTTTTTGCAAGAGAGCTATGGCAATCACTCTTGGTGTGAAAATTTTGGTGTATAAGGCCTCTTTTACATGCCATTTTTATACTCCTAAATGAATGCAAACAAATGTGATGATGTATAACTATTACGTTTGTGAATCATTTATATCTAAAAATGACAGCAAACAAACTACCTCTAAATAGAAAATAATCTCAAATCTTAGGGAGTGTGGTATGAAGGAAACGATTTAAGACTCTTACTTGCAAAACATCACGTCTGGCTCGCCAATAGCCACCAATACTGTACACCAATGGCTAACCCGTTTGGTGGGACTTTCATGTGGGTCCTGTAACTAGGACGGGATCAGGGTACAAGTCCTGTTCATGTAGTCTAGAATGCTGGTTTAGATGGACTTCTATTTCTTTTATTATGCAGAAAAGTGATTCTGACTTACCTCTTGCAAATGGTTTTTTGCTAACATAAGAAAGAATAATTCATTTTTTTTAAGTTCTTAATGACCACACTAAATCATGAAAAACTTGCAATCCTCAAATTTATGGGAATTAGTGTCACACAAAGGTGCTCTTAGGTGCAGGCCTAAGTAGACCATGGACCTGCATGTCCTTAACGCAAGCTGTATCATCTCTAATTGGGGGACTTTGGAGAAATAATGCATGTGCAAGATGCTCACCATAATTATTTTGCAATTTTCTTTGGTGAAAAATGGAAATGAGAAAAAAAAAAAAAAGGAAAAGAAAAACAGAGAAACTGGGGTGAGAAGCTTGAGGTGTTTGGCACCTAAAGATATTTTTGTGAGTGAGGTAAAGGCTAGTTGTTGTGAGTGGGTTGATGGGCTTATTCCAAAAGCAAAAGTAAGAAAAAGAGAAAGGGACCCTCCCTTTCTGTTGCTTTAGTTTCCTGTCATTTCATTTCATTTTCCAAGTGATGTGATTACCCCATCCTTAAGCATTGATATTTCACGAAAACTTGATGCAGGTAGGGCCATTACCGGCCTTATAAAGACATTTTTTTAATTCAATTTGTGATGGTTACCGTTGGGTCCCACTTCAATTGTTCTATTAGTCTAGTGGAGGAGAGGAGAATGGATTAATACTATTTATTCAACGGAAGAGAAGGTAGAATTGTATTTGGTGTCCAGCTGCAGGTGGAGATTAGCTGTATCTTGTAGAAAGCTTCAGTGGATGGCATTTGATTGAACCAAAGGGAATCTGCCACATACACTGTAGAATATATTTCTGTGGTCTCTCTTCTCCTCACCAATTTGCAAGAGGGTGATATGAATAATATTTCAGCTAGGTGGACCAGGTCTGAATTGATTTGTTCACTCATGTGAAGTCAAATATGTCACTGAGAAATGGCACTATTTTCTCTTTTGGATATGTAGATGGGTGTATTGTTCGTTTTAGGTTGATGCGACATGGGGCAAGTTGGGTCTGTTTCTTTTCCAGCAATTCCCACTAGCTAGGGTTTTATAGCTTACATCATGTGGTAATTTATCCTTCTTATGCCTCATTAAAGGGATTTACTGAATGGTTAAACATAATCATACAATCAATGGACTTTATTTGATCGTATATATGGAAGTGGGCACCACACTAGATAATAATAGGGCTAGTGACCCTTTTTTTAAGAACCACCTTTTATTCACCTCTTTAATGATCTCTTTTTTAGAGTTTGATCTGGATCAGAACGGATCCCAACTCTTAGTGGAAATGTAACACATGTTCATTGTGGGGGAGCGATCCCTGTGGGACCCTCCGGTGGGACCGTAGTCCTTAAAGTGAGAGGTCTCGGGTTCGACTCCTGAGGAGGCCCTCCCTGTGCAGCTATGCGCCCACAGGGGGACAAATAAACAATAGGCCCTACTGTGACGGTTGTGGGTCCCACAGGGACACATTCATCATGGGAGTGAGACTGTAATGTTAGCATGCGAGAGAATCAAATGTGAGTTGTGCGCTCACAACCACACATGACACATGGTCGCATGCATTGGCAAATCATGTGCTTGGCTTATAATGTTTTGGTTTTCGTGGTGTTTGAAAGCACCTAGGCCTTGTTAGGTGTGATCTGAATCGAAATACAGCTTAGCTTGGAGGCCTATCCCTGGTAGTAACCACTGTGAGAAGGTTTCTTTTTTAAAGATTAGGAGTCCTGTAGATTTTTGTAATGGGTTTCCGGGGATATTACTTTATCATACTTAGGACCGGAGGTGAGAGAAATGAAAATCATAAAACAAGAAAAGGTCAAAAGATCAATTATGTTGATTCCTTTGGCATCAGCTATAATTAATTTTTGTTAACTTATATATGGACACTTTTACTATAAATCCTGATGTTGATGATTGGACTAAATTCAATCAATAGAAACAATCAAGCTCGCATAAAATACTCTCTTTGGGAACTTTTCTTTAAACTATTATTTCTCTTCCATATGTATTTAGGAGTGGCATCTATCGACAGACCCCACTCAGATCATATGGCTGTGCTACCGCTGTGGTTTTCCAATAGTTTTGATGTAAGACATCTCCTAATTTATATGTAATATAAATCATTTCCATTTTAAGATGACTTTAATATGAGAAAACGTGAAAGGAACTAGACAACAATAGTCTCTTTTACTGTTGCAGCAAGGTTGTGGATTCAAGTGATGTCACCAACACAATAGGAGAAGAAAAAAAAACCCATTATCATTGTCAATAACAGAACCATCGATATCTGATAAAAAAATTGAAGATAATAGTTTTTATTTGTTGTGTAGATGATCCAGATCTAGCACTTTCAAACCTCTACCCTTTCAAACTCAAAAGATTGTGATAGCCTTCCACTTTATTTTTGGCACCCCCACTTAAAAGGGGCTGGGACCAAAGAGACTGGCACACGCGAGGAAATCCACACCAACGAGGAGTAGAACTTGTACATGCGAGGAGAGAGAACCCGCACATGCAGGAAGTGAGAATTGGCACATGCAAGGATAGATAGGGGCAGGCCGACATAGTAATGACCCGGGGCGGTGGCCCCGAGTAAATATTGAGATTACATGATATTAAATGGGCTGAATCATGCCCAACACTTATCGCCCCATATTTAAACCTGGCGATCCATTGGCACATGCAACCGGATCCCCTGTTTGGACTAAACAGGTAAACCCTGTTTGGTCCAAACAGAGAAAGACACATAAGGGGGCGGAGGAAAGAGAAACAGTTTGTCTTTCCTCCGCCCCCCTATGTGTCACCCCTTGTTTGGTCCCAACAGGGAATCCGTTTACAGGATGGACCTAGCGACCCCTGTTATAAGGTGGACTTGTTGTACCTTATGTACTTGGTTTACTTGATGACATAGACTTAGATGGACTAGGAAGTGTAAGGCTACACTCCTTGATGCATGCAACTTGCTATACGAGCTTGTATGTTGTAGCCTACTGCCTACCTAGTAACCATTTTTTCTTAGACTTGCCTTCGATCCAAGTTTGAGCGTCACTAGCTTTGATCCCATTCTAGTTGGCTTCAGGCTGGTGTGGATTTATAAGTCTCGTTTATAATTGCAGCAACGAAGCCCTTGCTTGGGAGTGACTATACTCTGGTACCATACTCAAATTTGCTTGCTGGCCCATAAATAAGTTCTTTTATCAAAGACTTGCGATACATTTGTTTTTGTTATATATATATATATATATATATATATATATATATATGGGAGATGCTCATATGAGAGATATCTCTCGCCTTATATGAGAGATAGGAGTGAGAGCCCTTACATTTAAGTTATTGGCATTGGATATGAATGTGAGGGCCCCCACTTTATCTTTATAGTAAGGCGTGAAAGCATCTCTCATATAAGCATCTCCCTATATATATATGTGTGTGTGTGTGTGTGTATCGAATTTACTCAGGTGAGAACTATTATATGAGAACTTTTAGTGGAGCCCAACTGTGGGTCCCATTTGGGGATAGGACCAGGGGGGATGAAAAAATCTAAGAAAGACCACCCCAAGTATCAAGTTTGACCCTAACCCCATGTCTCCAACCCCTTCATCCGTGGGCCACAAGTTTAATAGCTTCATATTCAAAAAAAGATTCAACCCTTAATCCAATGGTTCAGTCCATTCAGATGTGTGCCAATCCTTGGGATCAGTGACTACTATGGGGCCCCTATTTGTGCATGGTTTTGATGGGTTGCTAGGTGGGCCACACCAATAGTTATCAGGGAAGCATGTTCTCACCTGAATATTTTCGCATATATACATATATATATATATATATAATAAAAGCATTGGGATGCATGATGATCATGAAATTTCATTGGGTTGAAAGATCCATATGAGGCCTACCTATATGCTAAATTTTTTAGTCCATAAGATCATCCTAACATTATTTTGATCTATGACCCTAAAATTTAATTATTCAGGGGGCATCATTTTATCATGATTTCAATCCAACAGCAAGGAAGTTGAATGAGTGTCAAACTTGGACTTGTAACTATTCATGGGATTGGTAGTGTGTAAAAAGACTATATTGACTCCACATGGGCCCCATGACGACAACAACAAAAAAAAAAGGTGGAAAAGGGGGCGTTTTTAAAGTGTGATGTTTTTTAGAGAGAGAGAAATATTCATGTACATCTATCCCTCACCATGTTACAAAGATGTTCATGGCGAGAGGACAATCATCTTGCTTATGAGCTCACATGGATTGTCATTGTGCTAGTTTACACTTATTTATACTTGTCTTAACATGATTCCAAAGATGTCAATCTATTTATTGCACAATCATGCCTAGACAATTGCTTTTCTTTGTATATTTTACAATCCACTTGTCTTTGAATTCTATATTTATGCAGCATGCCTATTTTATTATACTTGCTTACTTACTCTAACCTCCTATCCTTGGCGTTGTAGTTATCCTTGGCGTTGTAGTGGACATTGCTACTACCATTGAGGCAGAGCCTGAGGTAGTGGTTGAGATACCGTCTAATCTAATTGAGTGAACTTTAGATGACGTGGTTTAGGCATCCGCTGGCATGGGGGGTGATATATTGAGAGAATGGAAGTGAAAGATCTCACCGAATCGGATTGGATCCATGAATCCAAGAAATCGTGAGAATTCTTGATCTTTCTCGATTCTAAGACTAAGGAAATTTACTGTTTTTGGCTAGTTCTAGTTGTTAGAGCTTCGTGGTTATGGTTTGGATTAAGATATGAAATAATGGTCGAACCGTTTACATTTCCGCATTTCTCTACTTTTGATGGACTTATTTAGTTATTTATGCTCTCATGTTAAGACATCCTAACTACCTTACTAGAATGCTTTTTTATATACTATATTGCTTGATACCACTGATGACTTGTGCTCATAGTTATTAATTTCGCTTCATTTCGGTTGAAATGACCGAAGTTTTTCGTTTCGGTCAAGTGGCCAAAACCTTTTCGATTTGAATTTCAGTCATTCTCGGCCGAAATCGATTTTGGCTGAAATTCAGGATTTCGGTCGAAATGTGACTTTTCGGCCGAAATGGAATTTTACATAATTAATTTTTTTTACTTTTTTCACACATACATATTTTGTTTTTCTTATATTTTCACAAAATATAATTCCCAAAAAATTACTATACTGGATTAAATCTATATTCATTACTTTTTCTATTTTTTGACTTATATATGTATATATATTATATTATATTTTTCCCAAAATGTAATTCCGAAATATTTCACCGAAATCCCGAATCGGCCGAAACTTTTCATTTTGCTGGCCAGAACGAAAATGAGATCCGAAACGATATTAACAACTATGCCTGTGCTTTCGTTGAAATATGGTGCGCATGCGATGAGAATTGTATACATCCTGATCACATGTGAGATCATGCGGGGAAATACAGGTGTAGAGCAAAAAATTTGCCATATCTTGTGGACCAAGCACTAGTCGTGCTCCAAATTTTGGAGAAGTTTTCGGAAATCTAATTGGGAGGCGTGACACTCGTGAAGATATCTGAGTGGTATAGGCACCTCACAGGAATGAAAATTAACCGACAAGCACTCACTGTTCCTTGAGAATCCAAAACTTGTAATCTCACAAAATTACCTACAAACCAAGTGAAGGCAAAGGGAGATGTTTCGGTTATGAAACAGACCCGCCCTTTAGGTGATTTTGACTAGTGAACCACATGGTGCTACCTTACAAGGCTACAACCAAGCATATCCACTTCAACAATTCATTTAGATTATGACTCAAAGCAACCTTTTAAGAGCATCACCACCTCAATCTCATTAGATGAGGGAAGCCACGCTTTGATGATTGATCTGATGGGCCTTTTGGTGGATGGGCGTGGTGTTTATTGTGGCAATATCTTAGATTGGAAGATTGGAGACTTTCTACTTTGGCTGATTAGAAGTACCTTTATTCTTATAGCAATATGGATCCACCAAATTCAATGATGAATGGCTAAATCAAAGGCTTTTTTACCACTTCCTGTGAATCTTCGGTAAAAGCTGCTAGAAGAAGATGAAAAGTATCCTTTCATTGAAGTCAATTTCCGTGGTTTATCCTTGATTAACTTTAATTAATCTTGAAATTTGAACTACGATGGTGCTAGAGATCAATATCTTGTGATAACTTTACTTGATTTAGGGACAAACCGGTTCATATATAGGTATTTTGAGTATAGTTATTTCAACTAGAGCGAAACACTAAATTTACTATAATAAATTAATTAGAGTAAGATAATAATTTTTTGCCCTCTTAGAAAATGTTGGCTAGATTTAGTCCTGAGGATGAAAAAGAAAGCTTGACTAATGATATTGACTAATATTCTCGCCAGCATTGATTGTTGTTCATAAAAAATCAAGAGTAGAGGTTGTTATTTTAATGGGTCCCCACTCACATGAGTACCACTGCTCATGGCAAAGTGAGCACTATTTCTTGTGGGGCCTACCTAGGGCCCAATTAGGGATGGGGGAATTGAAAGATCTCTTCATCACCTAACTGTGTATGATGACGAAGGTTCAAGTCATCATCTTAGCCACTTGATTAAATGCTGACAAGTTTTCACCATCCAAAATTAGTACATTTGTGATCTAATGGTTTAGCCCATTCGAATGGATATCGAAATTGGGATCGATGACTATTAGTGGGTCCCTATTTTATGGTCTACTCAGATGGATCATCAGGTGATCTCTACTACGTATTTAAGCATGCGGTGCTCACCTGGTGTTTATCCTATTTTAAATATAAGAAAACCGAAGTGGTTGCATATCCATTTCACTAAAAGAAATGAATGGACGTACTGAAAACAAGACCTGCTTATCTCATTTTCAAGTGAGAAAAATAAAAAAGAAGAGCCACTTCATTGGATAACTACATAGGACCCACTCGTGGATTTGGGGCCAGGGGTTACCGTGGCCATAATTTCTAAGTATGGACTCCAATTACCTCATGAAATAAGTGCTTGGTTTTATAATTTTACCATACACTCTCATTGTAAACTAGCAAAATGCTCCCGTGCTTAGCACGGGCAATTGAAGTCAACAAAGAAAATATCAATTTATTTTATCATAGAAATAAGAAAATTTTATTTTGATTTCATTTATTTATATTATAGAAGATCTATAATAAAATATCTCTAAAAAATAAAAGGTTTACACAATTAAATTTATAATCACCAATAAAAAGGATACTATATCCTGTTTCCTAATAATGAAACAAAGAATAATACGCTTTCTTAGAAATCACACAATTGAAAATCTAAATAAATAACTAATGCAAAAATTTTAGAATTTTAGTAAAACTTGAAATATGATATTTTTGTATATATAAATTATATTGACTAGAAGAAATTTATTAGAAACTTAAACTGTGATATTTTTCAATTAGAAGCGGGTTTTATAGTGAGTTGGCTGGGCTAAGGGTAGTTTTAGATTTCCGAAGTTTGACTCAAGCCGATCTCAAGACAGGTGGTTTTAGTTTACTGGACTTGTCTTTCCATAAATAATATTGATAAAATCCTTGCCGCTTATGTTTCTAAAAACTTATTTAAGTTAAAAAAATAAAATGGATAGATTCAAGATTTATGATTTTTTCCAGCACAATAATTGCGTCTACCTTGAGCATCATAGATCTAATAGTACATTATCAATCATTGAAACAGTAAATGTCATTCAATAAATGATATTATTATTGAATTGAATTAGATTAAATAAGATAAAAGGAATATTGTGTATTAGAATTGCTGATGGTCATTTGGTCAAAATTATGTAGGATGGTCAAAATTAATTGGAGCTGATTTCAAATCAAAATCAGTCTTTTTCATTATATTATATAATTAGAATTTAAAAATTAGAGATTTTGTAAGAACTTAGTCTAATTAGCTCTTGTTGATTAAATAATACTTTCCAAATAGTCCCTACATGTGGCGGTGAATTGAATTAGATTGAGAGATCATATCCATCTGACCATGAGGATCTTGATCTGATTGAGATAGCCCATACTAAATATGCAGACCACAATGAGCCCCTTCCCATCTAACGGCCGACATTGATTGTTGTACGGCCCACCTTCCATCATAGTGATCACACTATAAATTCACAATTAGATTGTAAACTCATAATCTGGACCTGAAATCCAAGCAGTCAATTCTCCACCAATGGCAATGGCCCTAATTGGACTTCTCTTTGTACGTCTTGCACACAACATTTATCAAAGAAGCAAAGGATAGAGAACTAGAGATGGAGGCCAATTATTTTATTTCCAGTGTTAGCTTCTTTGGTGATTATCTCTCTCGATCGTTGGATTTCTCTATGCCCCATCTGAAAAAGGAAATCATGATGTAGATCTACAAATTAACATATGATATATGCATCTCACACTGACACGAATGCTATAAAGGCCAAGTTATGGAAGACGCACACCCTACGAGCGAAACCGAACGAGTATCATGGACCTGCTGCAAAACCGCTGGAAAATCTTCACCGTCTTTTTTTTAAAAAATCTACTACGATTTGAGGTTTTGTTGTTTTGTTTGATGAGGGGACCGCGATAGGTCACGTGGAGGTACGCAATTTGGACCGTCAAAATTGCAAATCGACGTCCCTGCTGGGTCCCAAGTCACGTGCACATCTCCATCATCTCGAGGTGGGCCCACCGGTACCTGTGTGTCTTTCAAGCACCCATTCATAGCCACATGGCATTCTAACAAGATGAAGACTATTCTTCTCCTCTGTGGGCAGACTTCAGAAGGTGAAATGTGAATACTTAAGCGGTTCAGCCCATGCCAATGTGTGTAAATCTAAGATAATCACTCAGTTAGAAACTTAGAATTAATGTATCATCATACCTTATGATCATTTGATTTAACTCCCTGTGTTTTCATTATCATATAAGCAATCCTACCAACAAATTAGGTTGATCCAAATATCTAGTTATCTAGTGTTACAGGTGAATATTACTATCATCACAATAAGAGTGCAAAATGTAAATGGTTCACATGAAGTAAAAGTGAAGCTTGCATGACTTCAACGGACTTCCATGAAAAATCAAAATAATTTTCCTTTCTATCCTGAATTCCGCTAACAGCAGGAAACCACCCTATAAGAGTAGTCTATTTCAAGATGGGATGATTTAGAATTTGGCCCATGAGACATTCAGACATGGCCCCATCCCCCATGTATGTTGGTTAATTTATTTATAAAATAAAAACAAAGTAAAGGCTCCATTTCCTAAAAATGAAAAGAAATATGGGCCTTACTTTTCTGAAACCAACCATACGGCGCGAGTCGGCACGTGAGAAGGAAAATCTCCTTTGTCTCGACGTCGTGACAGCTCTTGAGGCAATTCAACGGCTGAGGTTCTTCCTCACCTGCTATAAAATCCCCTGCGATTCCTCCCTTCTCGCTGGCGGTGAGTAGAGATCGAGAGATCTCAAGACTCAAAACACACACATTCCTTTTAAAGCCCTGCTCACTTTCTTTTTCTTTGCAGCTGATCAAACCCTAATTCAAGGGTTCTTGAATTCCTCATGAAATTAAAGAATGTCTAAATCAAAACCCATCATGGGTTTTGGAGATCGACTTGGTTGCTTGAAACCCTTTTAAGGTTTTTAGGATCTGGGCATAAGAATTGGATCGATTTTCTGAAATCCTAAAACCCTTTTGAGGTTTTTGAGTATCTGGGTTTTGCAAAGAAGTGGTTTTTTTTACCAAACCCATCAGTGGATTTGAGGAGTCTGGTCTCTAAATCTCTTAAAAAATCGTTCTTATTCTTAAAGATCACGGTCTTGTGGTTCTGTTTTTGGTAGAATTTGAATCGGATTTCTATCTTGCAATGCTTCTCAGAAGCTCCTCGACTCCTATCCTAAACTCATGGCTTCCACTCTCGAAAGATTCCTCTCCAGAACCGGATCTGATTCCTCTGCCGCGAAATCGATCGATAACTCATCTCTCTCCTTCGATGTTATTGACAGCATCACTGAATTCTCCATCTTCCAGCGACGAATCGATTGGAATATCATCTAAAAGACTCACAAGAACTCTATCAGACTCCCACGTAGGGGACCTTGTTCGACCTCCTACAGTCCCAAAGAAGAAACCTTTTTCTCAATTCCCAAACAGGTTACCATCAATAGCAGTGAAAGAAGAAGAAGGAGAAGAAGAGAGAGGTAGCGACTCGGTCTCGTCTTCGCTTCTGTTTACGAGTTCGGGTTTGAATGAAACTGTGTTGGGAGCAGAAGGGTGCTCTGTTTTGGGCTCCAAAATGAAGGATATGTCGTCTGCGACTCTGTTTTCTGGAGAGGGGTTTGGGTCTGGAGGTGGTGGTGGGGTTTGTGGTGGGGGAAGAGGAGGTGGTGCCGATGATGAAGATGGGGAGTCTGGATTTTCGGATTCGAACCATGGAAACAACAGCACTGATGCTCATTACCAGAAGATGATTGAGGCAGATCCTGGAAACGGACTTCTTCTCTCCAATTATGCAAGGTTCTTGAAAGAGGTACGTATGAAGATATCAATCCATATGCTGTTTATAATTCATTGGTTTCGATTGTTGATTTTTCATAGGAAAAGCTTGATATTGCATGTGATTGATGTCTGGGGTTCTTCTTGGGGATAGGTTCGAGGCGATCTACCTAGAGCTGAAGAGTACTGCGGACGAGCGATTTTGGCGAATCCAAGTGATGGGAATGTTCTGTCTCTCTATGCTGATCTGATATGGCAGAGCCATAAGGATGCTCAAAGGGCTGAGAGCTACTTCGAACAAGCTGTTCGAGCTGCCCCAATGACTGGTAAGGGCTACTATTGGCTGTAAGAATCTCAATTCTGGTGTATTTGCTGCTTTGAAGGGAGAGAGGTTTTGGAATTGGTTTTTCTTCTCTTATGGAGTTAAAGGAATTTTAAACCTGTTCTTTTATTGTTTTTCACATGGGGTTATTGGGTTCTTTTCAAAAATTACCATCTTATTGAGGCTCACGGGTTTGTGTTATAATATTAGATGCAAACTATAAATGGTATCGGTTTTGGTAATTATAGATGGTAATTTTTGTGTTAAGAATTTTGATTTCATGGAGTATAAGTAAAACCCATCATGTAATCTCAATTAAGCAACAAGATTGATTGCTGTTTTGAAGTTTTGATTGGTTTCATACGTTTGATAAGTTGTTTTAGATTCTAATGTATTTTTTCACTCTTTTTCAGTTATGTGATGGCTTCTTACGCTCGATTCCTATGGGATGCTGAGGAAGAAGAAGGAGAAGATGAAGATCAAGAGAGAGAAAAGACACAGCCTTTCTTCTCAGAAATGCCTCCTTCTCAGCTTCCTCTAACCGCTGCTTCTTGAGATAGAAATCATATGGGAACATCTCGCTCGCTCTCTGTGTCTCCATTAATATAAGTATATAGTAACATTGTAAAATATACAGGGATGTGATGGAAACTGCAGTTCTGACTGTAAATTCTTTTTTTGTTATTACTGGGGGTAGATATTTAGGAGGGTAGGAATGTGATTTGACGGTAGCTATAGCTACTTTTGTCTCTGTCTTTTTGTTCTTGTAGAGTTGGAAGGATTAAGATCTTTTTCTTCGTGGAAACTGTGTGTGACAGAGAAGAATGGTCGATGTGGGTTGCTTTTTTCTTTTTCTAGTGTGCTTTGAGGATATTCCCAGAGTCTCATATCAACGTGGGGTTGCTTTCTTCACCAATTCTTGGAGTGGAACCAATGGAAGCATCTTCGATTTTTCTTTCTCATAACGAATGATGTCTACGGATGGAGTTTTTTTTATTTTTTTTTTCTTTTTCCTTGGTCCATAATTTTGACCATTGAACCCTAAAATGGAACTGAAGCAATCTTGACCCTTAGATTTGATATTAGGTATCCGAATAACTCACTATCACGAGACTTAATCTAAGGAGGGGCAAAAAATGAAGAAGATAAAAAGGTGCATGTCTGAACCTTGATCTAGATCTAGATCAATGGGTTCTGACGTGATTCAGACTGAGAACCAAAAAGTACACAATTAAGAGAATCTAGGATTTTCTTTTAGAACTGCGACACAACCCTCCCACGGGTATAGGCTAGATTAGAACTATCATAGTTTACTATGCCTCTCCTCAGGGATTCTACTCTTTGGATTCACTGATCGTATTTTATACTTTGTAGTGCCACTTCTTTGTCTCAGACTAGGAACCAGATGTGCCATGGTTGTGTGACTTGTGTCACAGATTTGACCATACTGATCCGGGCCATCAATAATGATTGTCTTTGCTAAAATGAAGTCATTCGGGATTTGTTAAACAGATATCGATGAAAGGAATAAGATGTGCATGATGACCTTCTCAGAAATGGGGTCTTGAGAGATGCTCAAGATCGAGAAACCGGGCTACTATAAAATGTAGAGAACACAAATAAATTTCAATAAAAACCAAGGGATACACACACTTGTGCACGTATACTACAAGCAGTTTGGTAAAGGTGGGAAAGAAGTGCAACCAAAACTCTTGCTTTTACCATGTGCATGCCAGCTTTCCTCACCCGACAGCTCTATCACCTCATTCGAGGTTTACTACCCTTGTGTGAGGGCAGGGTCATCGGCCCTTATAGCTGCGTACTGGAAAAAAATGCATGGTATTTGCTTATTAGACACACATGAAAGATACGAAACTTATTCAGGTAAAAAAGTCAAGCTTTCATCTCCATTTTAACCGTATATTCTTCACCACCTTCACCTCGTTTCTTTCACCCTTCACCTCTTTAATAATCATATTATTAGCACAGTAATTCGTGCTTAGCACGAGTTTGTCCATACAATGCGAATCAAATATTAAGCATTGACTTGAATGGCGGTCCAAATACAATGCACAATAGTAAATATTTAGAAAGAAAATGAAAGAAGAGAATATATGACAACACATATTTTCGCAATTGAGAGTAAGTAGCGTAGAAAGGGAAATATAAAAAGTGAGGTAGAAAAAAATGGGAGAATATACAGGGAACAAGAGATGTGGACATAAAAGTGTTTTACAGAAAGCAAAAGAGAATAAGTGGGGAATAGACATAAGCTAGTTATATGAATAAAATAGGTGTTGCATGGGATAAGAAGTGAGTAGTTAGAAGAGATAATGGAAGAGAGAAGAATAACTTACTGTCAAAATTATAACAAGAGAATTTCATCGAAAAAATCCTTTTAGATTTAGTGGAGACCAAAAAGGTCCTAAAATATATTTATCCACCACAATAGTCACAGGGGCCTTTTTAGTTATTTTGAAAAGCAAAAAAAAGATTCCAGAACAGGGATATCCCCATTCTTGTGTTCTCTAAAACCTGCCCAAAACTCTTTTTCCTCTTTTCTTCTTCTTCCTCCTCCCTTAATATCCACAAGCTTTCCTCCTTTCTTCTTCTTCCTCCTCTTTTTCTCTGTCACGAGCTTCCTTATTTTCTTCTTCGTCCTCTCCTCTCCTCCACAAGCTTTCTTCTTTTTCCTCGTCTCTCCTCCTGCACTAACTTTCTTCTTCTTCCTCCTTTCTTCTCCACAAGCTTTCTTCTCTTCCTTTTTTTTTCTCCTCCGCGATCTTTCTCCCCATCGCCGGCTCTGCTCTGCTCTCTCTCTCCCTCTCTCTCTCTTTCCCCACCAATATGTGACTCAATCTTCCATAGTTCCCCTACATCTTGCAATAAGAAACATGGTGGAGGTGTCTATCTTTTTATATTAGAAAAAACTTTGCATTTTTGGAAAAAAAGAGATCTTGCATGAAAATGGGTTCTTATATATCTATCATAAAAAAAATTTGCGAAAAATTTTTCATGAGATGCTACTTGTTGGAGTTGTTAATTTGTGGATAGATTTGTTGTCACTTGTAAATTTATTATCAGGACTTGATGATTCAAGAGAGTATCTAATTCCAAATCCTTAATTTCTAAATCCCGGTTTCAAATCCTAAGTCCCAAAGTCCTAATCCAAACCCTAACAAACACAATCAAATACTCTTTTATTGTCAAATAAGAGATCTAACGCCCAAAAGAATTTCCAAATCCTTTGTAGGGAAGGGTAATTGATTTTGAGTGTATTGTTCTAAATCTATCAATGGAGTGATCAAGTCTCAGCTCCTCAAGAGTCACTAAGCCAAGTTTCACTGCACTCCAGTGTCATATATATCCCTGGGTCAGATTTGATCATGTGTTGAAGGAATAAATAAATAAATAAAATAACACCTTAATTTGACTCCTACATATTTACTTATGCTAGGCTGTCATGCACTCTTTGAGCAAATTAAAAAGAAATTGTCTTCGTAGTAGCCAATGTTCTTACCACCCCAACTATATTATCCTTTTTTCTTTTTCTAATTTTTTTAGTGTGCTTTCAACATGATCAATTTAGTCGTTAGCACTCAGACACTGATCAATTTAATTATATCATCTCACTGATGGATTTATAGATTTTGACACTCAGACATTGTCTGTGTCCTTGCCCTAGCTCAGAGGAAGAGAACTCCTATTTGTGATTGGAGGCAGGCTCATTTTTGTCTATTTTGTGGTGGGGGCCATCTTCCTTTTGACCATACTGCGGCAGGTATCTTTCAATGTCCCTGTCCTTTGCAATCAATGAAATGAAAGTATATGAGGATTGTTTTTTTTTTTCATTTATTTCTTAAGAGGGTGATGGCTGATGGAACATGGTAAGAGTTTGCCTTGTGGTTGAACTCAACTACTCAAGCAAAAAAAATCTACATCTAGATAGAAAAATGGAGCAAGAAGAGAGAAAGATGGGAGCTCCTTTTGGGCATGCTCATGAATTTGCACAATGAGTTGATTTTCTTTTCTTTGCTACATGAAGTAATTTATTTTAGCAACTAAAGTTGTTCAAAAGGGTGTTCCGTATTTTCACCATCAAAAAAGATTTTAAAATTCAGCACAAAATTGATTGTATGCATCAATCAGGCTATCTCCGATGTTGGTTTTTAATGTGAAGGTGATCTGTTATAATTTCATTCACACCATCTCCATATTCTATTGTATTATTTAATATATCTCTAAATTATTTCAAAAGAAATTTAAAAATTAATATCCAGGTCCTGACCGACTTAGAAAATTACCGCATAAATCCCGAGTAGGGCCCCATACCACTCCTGGGGCCCCAACAACAATGTATTAATGGATTAGGTCCTCATGATGTGTTTTTGTATTTTTTTTTTTATATTGTCTAGCAATATTGTCAATATCGACAATACAATGAATATATCCAAATCGCGGTGGCCCCTTCTCCATTTCTATCGACCATCACTTTCGCCCTTTCCTTTTCTTCTCCTCGCTGTCGAAACCCTCTCCCTTCCCTGTGGTCCCAGGCAGCTGGTCCTAAGCAGTTTCGAGCCAGTTTTTTTCGAAGGTGGCTCGCATGGAGGTACGTTTCTCCTCCTCAGTTTAAAATATTTTTGTGCCCTAGATTTTGAATGGAAATCTGTGTTGTTCTAGGGTTCAGTTTGATGGCTCTGTTCTCATCTTCATCTTCTCCTCATCTATCCAAACGGATCTCTTCTCATCTTCTTCTCATTTATTGAAGAAGAAATAATGGCCGATATCGTTTTGTATGGAAGAGGAATGTACCGTGGTGTCGGAAGAAGAAGGCTGCGCCATTTTGATGTGTTGCGCTGTGTTTTTATTTTTGTTTCCATGTTACGAAATTGGCTGTGATATTCCAGACACCAGTTCCCATTTGTTTCCTGTATTTTGCTCGTGGCTGTTTGCTTAGCAAACCTGTGTTTTGGGTTTCCAGAAGTTTGTAAAACCCTCTATGACTGCTACACACAGTTTTAACTAGATATATGGAGGCATTCGATTGAGCTCAATAGACAGCACATAAATTTCATTGCTAGTTGGGTAATGTAGAGATGTCTTTGTATAGATTAGATGATACTTTGATTGATCAGTAAATATATGAGTAAAGACATTAATATTTCACTTGTATTTAATTGAAATTTCTAAATTGACATGTTAGCTCCCTTCAAAAATAAGAGTTTTCCAGTGAACTCTGACTTGCAAGCTTGGGCTTAACAACCTAAGTTGCACTCATGCATAGTATATAGAGGCTGTCCCCACTTTCATTTTTGAAGTTTGATATGCTATTTGAAAAAGGCTTATCATAGCAAAAAGTATTTCCTGTGGATGAGTTGTTGTAGCTACTATATATTATCAACATCTTATCAACATCCACTGTCTGGAAAAGACTCTTCATGTTAGAGTTTATAATTTTCTAATCCCTGCCAAAGGGGGCTGGGACCCAAGGTTCCACATAGTGAGCTCTCCATGTAGGAGGATGATGAAGGACCCCACAAAAGTTGGAAGATAGCTAATAAAGTGGCATATGCAGGGAGTCCATCCTACTGCAGCTAGGTGACACTTGTGACTGAAATTTGCGCACTGTGTTCAATACTACAATTACATATTTCTCATTTTCGCATATAAGCATTTCTATTACTTAAGAGAACTACTACAATTTAGCCATTACAATGTAATCAAGGATTCACTTATACTGTTGCAGTTCATTTTCTTCCTTTGTAACTATTTCCTTTTCATACAATGCATTGAGCGTCTCGCTACTGCATACATACGACCAAGTGGACAGCACTAACATTCACAATAAAAATGAGCATATCTTTGTCCATCGTTTATAAAATTCAACAAGCACTCAATCACCAAATCATGTCATCACCAAAAAGGTTCCTTATTTGAAAGTTGTCGCATATTCAACGTGTATGTTTTCAAGTTGTTTAAACTGATATTCCTTTGCAGAAACATGGAGAAGAAGCCCCCAAATCTCCAAAGACTCTCCTATACAACCAAAAGTTTCACGTATCTGAGGGACTACGGCAAGGAGAGGTATACTGTAACCCACAAATCAATACTTATTGGTCAATATCGATACACATTTTTGTTGGTTATATTCGGTTTGTACTTGCTAACCACCTTTAGCATTTGTTGTGTTGATAGGAGTTTGGTCGGCTTAGGTGCATACCAACTAATCCGGACAAAAGTATATGGCAGCTTACAAAACAGCAAAAGGCATACGTGAGGCAGACAGGCCTCTAATATCTTACAAATATAGATCGCATGGTCATTGATCATGTGCTAATAGCTGGTCTAGTTGAAAGGTGGCGCCCGGAGACAAACTCCTATTACTTCCATCGGGTGAAGCAACAGTCACTCTAGAAGATGTTGCATACATCTACGGCCTACCGGTAGATGGCCCATTCGTAGCTGGACGAAATTTCCCAGGAAAGTTAGTAATGCCATTATGTGAGGAGGTACTCAGGATTAGACCAGAGAAGAAGCGTGACTATGTGGGTATAACAATAAAGTTTAAGTAGCTTGAAGACAACTTCAAGGCTGAGGAACTGGAGAAAAAAAAGAAGCACAAGAAATACAAGGACTACAAGATTCATGCAACGCAAGCCTACCTCTTCTTTCTAGTATCCGGTCAGATCGTGTCGCAAACTTCTGGTGCTCGCGGACCAGCTTACCTACTGGAGCTGTTCAAAGAGTTTAAATCATACGCATGGGCACCGGCTTGTCTCGCCAATCTCTATAGGATGTTAACCAATGCCTCTCAGTGGGGTCCGGAGAAGCTAGTTGCTGTGGAAGAGGGGAAACATGAGCACGGTGAGGATGAAGGACACCAACTGAGGACGCCTACAGGCCACTACAGCTATTACAGGTGATTCTTCTCATAATGAATGTTAGTTGGATTTTTAATTCAATCAAGAGTAACCCGTTTAGTAATATAATCTGGTGCAGCTATAGACTTACACAAGGATGTCAATCGGAAGGTGTCCTAAGCCACAAGACGGTTGGCAAGGGGCCGTACAGTTCCCACTCTTCAAGACATGGAAAAAGAGGTTGGCTGAATACCCACCCCTCACCTCAGTGAAGGAGGTGAGAGGACAGTTAAACAACTTGAAAGCTGATGAGGTAATACACCAAAATAACTAGTTGTGTTATATTGGTGTTCGATTATATGCATTCTATTTTTTTTATGAGATACTGGACTAACTGCTTCGTTGCTTATGTGGATTGCAGTTCATTTAGCAACCATATTCAGGGTACAGCAAGAAGTTTCTTTCGAAGGTCTCTAAAGTTGATCGCAGCCTCCTACATTCGTCCACTGTTCTATTCTATTGGATTGTTAAGCACCACAACACATGGCAGGTTATGAAACAGTTTGGGCTAAAGCAACTAGTCTCACTGCCTTTTACAATGCCAATCGTAAGACGAGAAAGGACGTTTAGGAATGTTGTTGATTACGTGGCAACGATGGATAAAGATGTGGCATCATCATAGGCTGCAAGAGCCCAGCTTGGACTGCAAGGTGAGGTGTGTGCTGCAGTAGAGCAGTCTCATGAATACATAGATTGGTATGGGAAGAATACATTGATGTTTATTGGTAGAGGAGAGGTAACGGAGCGGCCCGCGGCAGATGTCCCGGTGGAGGAGGCCAACACTCAGGATGAGCCCACAGTCCCACAGAAGAATGTAATTCAATTACAGCCCACACTTGACAATTACGTTACTGTCACTAAGTTTTTTATTAAAACTGTTAGTAATTCAATCACTTCCTTGATCAATAGGCTCAAGACTTGGTGGATCGCATAGAAAGGTCTATCGAACGGGCTGCACGCAGGAAGACCCCAACTGACAAGTTGTCTATGTCAATTTCCAAGAAGGTGGCTAAGTTCAAGGCGGCTTTTGGGACAAACTGGGATAACTTTTCATTCGATGGGTGTAGCAGTTCGCAGTCTGATGAAGACGTCTCACAGAATAAAATCATAATAACTTTTAAACACAAGAAGAGGTGTGTGCAGAAAAGCTTTGCGAAAAAAATTAAGTATGCTAGAATAACACCTTCAGTCAATCAAACAAACTCAACGAGCATGAATGCTGAGGGATCAAGTAGCAGGGAACATTCTCGGAGCAACCAGCAGTCCAGGAAACTCAAGTTACCTCACCCGTCAACAGGACGTTGTTTACCTCCCTAGTACCGGTCTCTAGTGAATCTATTTTGGTGGTTGCAGCCCCTTTGGCAACCCTCAAGTCATGGTATGGAGGATCAAACGGCTGCTACACATGCGCAAGATACCGGTGAAGTTTGAAGACTACACCCATTCTATGGTTCAGAGTGATTACGTGTTGTCTGACGGTGACAAATTCCTGCTGAAAGGACTTTTAGAAGTACTACGATGACAGGTATGGAGGTTTGGAGGTGAGCATGTTTATTTGTTAGATTCAACTGTTTACGTGGTTTTGGATATCTTCATTGTATCAGGAAAGATAAGTTGGATGATGTTTGCACATTGATCAAGGTAGATGATTTGAAGAAGGTCCTTGATGAGGGAATTTGGATGGACACTAACGTCATGTATTATTACTTTGAGATATTGAGACTTGGTTGTGATTCATGCGTCATTGCCGACCTGAGTTTCTGTGTAAGTATAATATATACATTGGTTGAGTCAATCCTTTATAATATAAACATTGGCGCATTTAATCGAACTTGTGACCTTTATAATATATAAACATTGGCGCATGTAATAGTGGTTGTGATTACTGTATGCAGAGTTGGTGGCGCGATGGTGGTGACACAGCCAACGAGTCAGTATTTGGGAAGTACGGGCACAGGGTGTGGAATGCGAAGGAGGCACGCACACTGATTTTCATCATCTACCAGAGGTCACATTTCACATTGTTGGTAGTACTTGTTGATGAGAAGAGATGGAAATTTTACAATAGCATGAATGGCGATCGCCGATCATTTAAACATGCGCAGAAGTTTGTAAGTTGTTATTGGTTCAACTCAACTCTCAGTTTATGGTGTTCGCTTATGTGCGCTAGCATTTGGCCAATTACATTTACACCTGATGTTTTATGTAGATGGGATGGTTGGCAGAGAGCTATAGCCATTTTGGTTGGAGTGACCCATTTCTATGGCCGATAGTTGAAAAGACAGACATCCCTCGCCAGAGCAATATGAGTGATTGTGGAGTATTTGCAATGGCATTTGCCAGTCACTGTGTGCACCACCTTCCCATCACTTTTACGCAATTAGACATGCGCTACTTTCGAAGCAAAATAGTCGTAGAAATCTTCAAGAAGAGTTGGCAATTAAACGCTAATAGAGTGGGCTTGACCAACTTGGCAGCTTTCCCATGAAGATGTGTACCCTCGGGAAGTTGAATTTTTTTCCAACAAAGTGTGTGCTGCTGAACAGGACTTTGGACATTCCACAACCAGGGTCTCACATTTGTTGTTGTGGTAGTTTGCTTTTGATTATTCTTTTTTGGTTTGGTGCACATTTTTGCCTGTGAATGTTTGTGAGAGAGAGAGAGAAATATGAGACTGTTTCTATGAAAAAAAATCAAGATTGCGATGTAGATGAGCCTGTACAGAACTGCAAAGGACTTGTTAACTGTTTATATGAATGGATTTGAGTCATTGGCAAGTAGATGAATTATGTGTCTAGCTAGATGAATGTGTGTGCAGGTTGATGAATGTGTGTGCAGAGTTGTATGAATGTGTGTCCAGGTGAATGAATGTGTGTGCAGGTGGATAATTTAAAGGGTGTGTGGGTGGATCAATGTATGTGCAGGTGGATGTATGTATGTCCAGTTGGATGAATGTTTGTGCAAGTTGATAATTTAAAGGGTGTGCAAGTGGATCAATGTGTGTGCAGTGGTGGATGATGGAAAGTGTTGAATCACTTACAATTAGTTGATATCGGTCATATATATGACCAATATCGATCAACTTTTCATGTACATGCCACCCTAACTGAGATTTGAAAAAAAAAATGAAACTAGTTATAATGGCTGATATCAGTCAATATATATGACTGATATCGACCAAATTTACATGTGCTGCCCACCCTGACTGGGACTTGGGAAAACCTGAAACCAGTTATAATGACTGATATCGGTTAATATATATGACCAATATCGACCATATTTACATGTGCTGGCCACCCTAACTAGGACTTGGGAAAACCTGAAACCAGTTATAATGGTCGATATCGGTCAATAAATATAACCGATATCGACTGAATTTACATGTGCAGGCCACCCTAACTGAGATGTGGGAAAACCTGAAACCAGTTATAATGGCTGATATCGGTCAATATATATGACCGATATCGACCAAATTTACATGTGCTACCCACCGTAACTGGGACTTGAAAAAAACCTGAAACCAATTATAATGGCCGCCGATATCAGTCAATTTATATGACCAATATTGACCATATTTATATGTGTTGGCCACCCTAATTGGGACTTGGGAAAACCCGAAACCAGTTATAATGGCTGATATCGGTCAATATATATGACCTATATCGATCAAATTTACATGTGCTGGCCACCCCAACTAGGACTTGAGAAAACCTGAAACCAATTATAATGGCCGACATCGATCAATAAACCTGAATGGTCGATATCGGTCATTATATATGACCTATATTGACCAAATTTACATGTGCAGGCCACCTTAATTGAGACTTAGGAAAACCTGAAACCAGTTATAATGGCCGATATCGGTAAATATATATGACCGATATCGACCAATTTAATACATATGCATTAGCTTCAACTACTACAACTAGCCATCTAGTTGACCATACATTTCACCTGTGTAGTGGGTCTCAAACATACAATGGGCCAGCATTTGAAATCAGAAATAAGAATCCAAGAGCCACGATAGTTGTTTATCATTTCATCACTAAACTGATTACATTTACTTCGATGCTCAAAAAGATTCAAGAAGCTCATATAGATTTTACATTTACATAAAGCAACATCGCTAAAAGATTCCCATATCCTTTATAACGAACAGTATTTCATCCCAAAATACACAATTATAGCCGACATCTGAATACATCCATTAAATAGTACCTCAAAATATCCCTTCAATGGAAGTGTCTGCATCATCAAAGGACTCGCCATACGGCTACAGCACCTGTTGATACAGGCCCTGGGGCTGCCGTGGTATGCTTACTATGATGACAAAAAAAACCCCCACAAAGCTCGTCCAAAAAGGGCAGCTATCTATATTCATCATCAAGGGTCTCAACAAATGAAACCAAAATACACACCAAGGTATATAAACTGCCCTTGCTCTACTACATCAACTGAGCACGGGAGGATTACGATAACTTCTACGGTTAAGCCCCTCCCATTACAATTTGAGCACGTTACTGCCCTTCGAACGCGTCCAATATCTTCAATCCAAATCCTGTTCTTTCTTGGGTGTTTCGGGCTGCTTATTGGTCGTTGGTGGAATAACCCTCAATTCAGCTGTGTGCTCCCATTGCTTGCTGTCGTGAGTAGCATGAAGAACTTCACTGTACGTTGTACGATACGTGCTTGCAAAATACCTATGCTCACAGAATTCGTATGGTTCGTAATTTCGTATTTTCATTGTAGCCAATGCATGACAACACAGGATACCCAATATTTCCCATTTCCGACATGTGCAGGTTTTGCATTCGAGATCAACAACGTCAACATATGCCACTGATTGAACTTGAAATTCAACGATGACAGCCACACGAACGTGCAATCGGCGAGCTTCCTCCATTTCTTGACTAAGTACTTTCTCCGCATACGGGGTAAGACGAGTTGTTACGCTTTCGGACTAGAGACACCGCTTTTGATAGAATTCCATTAACTTTACTCGTATCTCCTCGACCCGTAATGGACAGGACTCTTGTGTCTCTTAGAAGACTGTTAGTGCACTCGGCTGCATCGCTAGTTAGCATATCGTATCAACGGCCTTCTATATATGCATTTGTCCATCGTTGCCGCCAAATTGCGTCAATGTAATTGAAGGCCTCCGAGCTCACTGTACGAATATCAGTCATATAAGCCTCGTACTTGTAAGGCCTATATGACTTTGCCGCATGCCAGAATTTCATCACGATTGCCCCGTCACTGAAAGCAGCTTTGATGTTCTCAGCAATGTGACGGCAACAGTAACAGTGTTTTGCGACATGTATGGTGTTCTTCAGTGCTGGAATGAGACCCTTCTGACGGTCTGATACAATAGTCAAATTTGGCGGCTCTCCTAGTCATATGAACAAGTTCGCAAGGAACCACTCCCAGCTATCACGACGTTCGGCCTCAGCAAAGGCAAAGGCGATGGGAAGTAGCTTATGGTTGCCATCATGTGTCACAACTACAAGCAACACACCTAGATACTTGCCTCAGAGATATGAACCGTCTACGGCAATCACTGGTCTCAACGAAGAAGTGTAAGATCTTATACATGGTTCGAACACCCAAAAAAATCTTCTGAAATGGTCATCCAAAGTGGTGTCAATGTTTGTAACAGTGCCATGGTTAGTCAACTCAAGTTCCTTACAGTAGAGAGGCAGCAGCTGGAAGGACTCTTCATATGATCCACATGTCATACGAAGTGCCATCTCCTTTGTTATGTAAGCCTTTCTATAGCTAATTGTTGAACCAAATTCCATCTGGTAGTTATTCATGATCTCCTTCGGTTTCAAATTGACATTCTGCCTATCCATGATGAACTCTATAATAAGCGCCGACGTTGCTTGTCGATGTGCCATGCCTATCAATGGCTTTGAGCATCGATGGTTAGGATTGTACGTTCTAACTTTAAATTGTGGTCCTGATTCGACGATAGAAGCATGGATATGCCATGGACAATCCTGATCTTTGCAGCGTGCAGTCACTTTGGTCATGTTGGTCTTCAAGGGTTTAAGAGTGAAGTTACAGTATATTGCAAACTTAGCCAACGTATTCCTAAACGTCTGTCGATCAGGAAAAACACGACCAATCCACATATCCAGTGCGGAGTTGTTGCCAACATCCGTTTGCAAGTCATTGGGCTCCATTTTGTCTTCAAAGTCAACAACTAGAATTTCATTAGAATGCATATCGGTATTGGTTGGATTGGCTTCATGAACATTACTTTCAGCCTTGATGATTGGTATTGAATGAAGTTGTCCATTAAAATAGGTTGATCAAGATGGATATCATCACCATGCATCATCCCAAAGTCCACATCACCATCTAACGCGTCATTAGATACATCATCATCGTCTCGCACAGATGAAAAATGCATGTCTATGTCCTCACCGAGATCAGTGGTGGGGTGTTCTCGAGGACTAGTTGAGCACTTCACTTGTTCTCTCTTGAAACTGGCTGACGAGCTTCTTGGCATTTTTGGACTTTTGAATTCTACTGCAGTCCTTCGTAACCTACAATGAATCAGTACATAAATAAACAAGTGCTAATGTAAATAATTAATTTGGCAATGTGAAATTTAGTGATACAATTAGTAGGCATACCTCGTGTCCTCTCCCCCTATACTTCGAATGTTGTTCAGACCGTTAGAGACGTACAAGTATATACCATTCGTTTCATTTCCCGAGGCTTTGACATACTGTTGACATCATTATCATCGTCAATGCTAGCCATTGAGAATGCTCGTCCGTTGTGATGAAGGTATTGCATGCTTAAATTCTGGATGGCTGAATCCCAATTAGATGATTCAATTGCTTCGTTAGCCAGGCATTTATAAGTAATGTCTGTCAGTAAATATTTCATTTTTTGCTTTCCGCCACTGTACACTAAACGGCTTATGTCGAATTGAAAGTCACCATCATAGTGGAATATGAACAACACCTCTCTATTTAATATGCTATCATTAAATCACCAGAAAATAATGAAGATATCGGTCAAATGTAGGTAGATTCAGAATGACAATTACAATAGATCAGTATTAGACAGCATTTGTTTGTCTCTACCTGCTATTGTTCATCAATTAGACAGTATTCACCTATTCTCCTATTATTCATCAATCAGCAAGAGAACCAACGTTTGCAAGATCAATATAAAAGACTATACAAGCATAAAAATACACTTTCATAGGATCTCTTATTAAACAGAATAAGCAGTTTATGGTTTTCTCATGCACATTAAAAAATCATGTGGAAAAGGATAACACAGATAAAAAAGAATGCACGACCCACCATATCTCCAACCACTGGATTCAACAGAACCCTAAAAACCATTACAAAAAATGATTCAAATTGACGCTTTCTCAAACAGTTCTAGGGTATTAATGATGGAAGTGGATTTTCCACAATTCTAGGGTTAACAAGAATGAATTAATGGAGATTGGGTACTCTAACGATGAAAGTGGATTTTTCCACAAACCCTTGAAACACAAAAACTCTTGTTTAGGCAATAAAGAAAACCTGGTTTAGAGAATGGGTACTCTAATGATGAAAGTGAATTTTTCACAGTTCTATGGTTAACAAGAATGAATTAATGGAAAGAAATCATGCTATAGATGTGGCAATAGAGAAGATAGTGCAGTAAAATATGTGTTTAATGTACAAAGCCTACCTCTTAATGAAGGCCAACCACCAATCCACAGAAGTACTTTATGGTTTCTGAAAGGTAGAAATTGCAAGACCAAAGTCTAGGAGAGGAAAAAGGAGGGTTGTGAAAAAAACACTATCAGGTCGAGATATAAAGTGGTTTCGCATAATGGTCAATATCGGCATAGATATAGTCGACATCGACCATAGTGCGAAATAGCAAAAAATAAATAAATAAATTGGCTCCATCAGGTCCCCTACCGTAACCAACTTTAAAAAAGGTCCTGGTATGACGTATAGGGCTCTATAGGGATTTTATCGGTAAATTCCTCTTTATTTTAGCAACTAAGTTGTTCAAAAGAGTGTTCTGTATTTTCACCATCAAAAAAGATATTAGAATTCAGCACAAAATTGACTGTAAGCATCAATCAGGCTATCTCCAATACTGGTTTTTAATGTGAAGGTGATGTGTTATAATTTCATTCACACTATCTCCATATTCTATTGTATTATTTAATTTATCTCTAAATTATTTCAAAAGAAATTAGAAAATTAATATCCAGGCCCTGGCCGACTTTGAAAGCACAAGCCCAGGCCTGGCCCAAGCCCGAAACGGGCCATAAAAATAAAGTCTGAGTCTGCCTATTTAATGGCTCTTTTTTATAGCTATATTTTGGATGTGTACGTTAGAAAAAGAGTAGAAATATCAATCAAGACCTAACTATGGTAAAATTTAAAACAGATTATGTTAATTTTACTACGATGAAGGTGAATAAATTTTGGATCCACTAAGGTAGCAATGGTCAAAGTCTAGTACACGAGCGGCTTACTTCTTTAAAATATAGACATGCACGGATTTAGTGGAACCGACTTTGAATTTATTGATAGGGTCGACCTTATATAATTGCTCCTCTACATAAAATACTACTAATGGTTCAATACATAAAATATTAGGAATAGTTCAACCCTATAGAGCCCTCCTGGCCTTCCTCCAATCGATCTAATCCGTCAAACACTATTGCCTTATCCTCGAAAATCTACCAATTGAATTATGCTCATCTGCAAGTGCCCTAATTGATTGTGGAAATTTTGACACGCATTCACTTTTATGTATCAAAGGATTGGACAAAGGATTGGAGATTTTGCGGCCCTCTGTATCAAGATGGCAATTGGTTGAGTTTGGTAAAATTTGTGCTAAACCTTTATCCAACCTAAGATAACTCATCTCGTACTGAACCTAACCTGTGATGTGTTTATATATAAGTTGTGATATCATGCCTGTCCTACGACAGACATAAGGTAAGGTCCGGTTTAATACTAGAGTTTTTTTATTTTAAAGTTTATAATGAAAATTACATTATATATTTTCTATTTTGAGTAGGAAGATTAACGCTCAGATCCCCTTCCTTGAACTCTTTCAAATAATGTATTTCACTTACTCATCACAAAAAATTTTTTGTACCAACACTCATAGAAAATGTATAAAGTAGTTTTTGTTTTTTTTTGGTAAAAAAAAATATATAAAATAGTTATAAATAGGGTTGGGCGCCTCAAGGCTTGATTGGCCACAATCTATAAATTTACAACCGGCCCAAATTTGAAGGAAAACCACGACCATACCACCTCTAGTCCAGTGGGTCCATAATTCCTTGCCATTCTAACCTCAACATGAGAGAAGTTCTGATGAAAATATCTCAATTTTGAATTTTTTAAGGTGTACAAAATATAAACCCCATTTAATCATCTTAAATGGTTGACCTATCACCTCAAGTTCAAGCATCATATCTTATAGTATATGCATAAAAAACTGTAGTCACTTCTCATTTGGAACTTCGATTTTCACCACTTCGAAGGAATTAATTGTGAGAAGCCTTTCTTGTGAAAACTACCCAATGCATACACAAAATCCAGGGGGAATTTATATTGGCCACGTGACCTACATGAAATTTGTGCAGTAGAAATTGTGAGTTGTGACGAGGCAAGTCAAATGGGCCGGGCTGGCCCAGTTCGGCACGGTCTGGCCCTCGAGTCAACAGGTCGCGGCCCGGCACAACCCAGTCAACGTACGGCCCACAGGGCATGTCCTGTGACATGGGCCGTGCTGGGTAGAGGTGCCTAGGACCGTTGGCCCGGCCCGCAAGGCACGCCTGGCACGTGGGCTGCCCCCTGCGGCTCGCCAGGCACAACAGGCCTGGCCCGCCCAAAAATGGCTATTTTTTAAAAAGATTATTCATTTTAACCTCCAACAGTCATAAAATAGTCATATAAGGGGTATTTTGTGTCATTTTCAATTTTACAAAGTCTATAAATACTCCAACCCTCCCATTCTTTTTCTTTTAATCAAAGTTTTATTTACCAAAAAAAAATAAAAATACAAAGGATTTCAATCATTATATAACATGTGGGCCCATTGTGACAAAATCATTGAGGAAATTGGGTCCAAATAAAACACAAACTTCTTCTGTGTATTTTTTATTTTGGCACCTACCAAACATTACAAGATGGCTTTGTTTGGCCAAGTAAGCTTGTAAATAGGTTGAGAACTTTGGTCTAATTGAAACAAAACTTAAATTTATTGTTCCAAATTACATCCCTTTCTAATATTCTTCTCTGCCTGGTCAATAGTTATAAACTTATAATAGTAATCCAAAATATATATACATACATATATATATATAATGTTACTTTTACTTTTATTATGATTATATTATCCCATAAAAACATAATCAGCTGTAAGTATAGTTTAGTCTCTTCACCTGTGCCTCAGACCATGGATCTCGTCTTGGACTCACAGTTGTCTATTTGGAATGTGTTCAATCAGATATTAGATCCCAACCAACCCATATATATATATATATATATATATACAGCCCTAACCATAATAAATATAAATTTATGTGAGAGAATAAGACTTTTTAAAAATATTTTTTGTTGAATTAATATTAATTATTTGAATATGAGTAGGTCGAATTTGACCGAACCATTTAAATATCTTTGTCATTCTCTGTGCTTGTGTTTTAATTTTTATTTTAAATACTGATAAGAAAAAAACAAGAGGGAAAAACTGTAAAGGAGGCCCGCCCGGCCCACTCTAGCCCAACCCATGGCAGGCCGTGCCTTGCCAGGGTTTTTCCCTGCGCGGTGGTGGGGGGCTCAGTTTAACATGCCTAATTGTGACGGTGACGGGGGTGGGGGTGGGGGTGGGGCGCTCAGTTTGACATGCCTAATTGTGACAAGGGAGGGGTGGGGGGCCCGGTTTGACATGCCTAATTGTGACAAGGGAGCCGTATATGGAAAGTAATATTCCATTTCAAGTTGTCGAAATCACGTCGTGTACTTGTGGCATTCTAAAAATGGTATAGAGGGTTTGTGGTTCCCATTTTCTTTTGCCTTGGGAAGAGAAGGTCTCTCACATGCTTTCGGTTCCCATTTTCTTTTGCCTCGGGAAGAGAAGGTCTCTCACATGCTTTCAGCCGACTCAATGAACCTCATTCAATGTTCAATTAAGGCGGTTTCCTTAATAAATGCAAGGCATGGAAGGCAGAAACGACTGGCAACCTTGTTCTTAAATAACTTGAGCTTGCGTGAACTAACTACATTTTAGACCCATGACCCAACTTTTTCTTAGTGCATGCATAGTATATATAATACCTGTATGGGTTGTGAAATTCTATATTGAGCAAGGCTCTTTTAAGTTCAAATTTAGAATAAAATCTCGTAAGCTTATGTTTGTGGGGTCCATCTTTGATCCATCCAAATGGACTAAACAGATGACCCTTCTAAATTGCACATGTCCACCAACTTTCGGTCAGATCTGAATTTACTAGATCGTTGGATCGACTATGTATCGATCCAAATGGACTGTTGACCATTAAACTTTTGAGCCCATATGGAGATGATAGAAATTATGGTTCGGGCTAATTTTTTGCAGAGAAGAAGATCACATGGAGTCCTTGAAATCCATTCAACCCCATCCCCATGTGGGCCCCCCCACTCACTGGAGCTTACCTTATCCTAAATTTGAGCTTAGGAGAGCCTTGCTCTTCTGTGATAAGATGCTTACATGATTATAGTCAAATTGAGTACGTCCAAGTAGTACATCATGCACATCAAATTTTTTTTTCCTTCCAATTTAATTCAATGAATGGCCTGCATCAAGATAGGTACTATAGCAAGTTTCATAGATATAAACTTCATAGACCAGTTTATAAACAAATTCTCTTCTGTTTGTGATAATGAGGTCCAATCCATAGACTAGGCAAACTCAATTTGGCCACACCATTGAACCATTTCATCATCTGCCTTCAGTTTGTTTCACGTAATTGAATTTTCCAACGTTTTAATATTTATACTTCCAGAAGTGGTTGAAGTTTCAAATGTGAATATTCCTTTTAATAGAAAACGAACAAAGGGGAGATTAGACTCCTGATTTGATTGATGCAAATTAGTGATTGGGAACCTAAGCTAAGTTACCGTTCAACCCGTCCAAGCCGCCATCGGTCTATTGCGGTTTAAATGGTTTTGGCTATTTTTTCTTCAGCTGGTTTGTTTGATTGATTTGAGACTTACTCTCCAAGCATGAGAGTCTGATTACCCAATCTTGCCCAGTTTTGAGAAGATTGAACAGATGGTTCCTGCTTCCATGTATTGTTTGTTCTCCTCGGATCCACTAGTCCCAGCAAAGGATGAAGGACATGCACCAAGAACATCAAATGTGGGAAGATCAAATTCATCCAGCATTTGGTTGAAAAGAGGAGAAAATGAGGGACGACAAATTTCTATGATGTTTAAGTTTAAACTGCAAGATAGGAAAATGTTGTGTGTCCAATGCTCACTAGATAGAGCAATGAGAAGCCTATATATGTTAGATTTTAGTGGTCCCCATGAACACATGTCCAATAATTATAGGATCCCACACGTCAATTGATAGGCTTTTTCCTTCTAGTTTTGATTTTAATAAATCTTAATTGGGTTTAATTTAAGAAAGCCCAATCTATCAGGATTCTTGTTTGGGTAATCTTTGAGGGAATTAAGGAAATAACGTGTATTGAATTTCTTTGATAGGAAGAAATTTCTTTAGGGTTATTTACAAAAGGGGTTTTGATTCTCTCTCTTGACTTACTGTATTTGCAAAGGACCCGAGTAAGTGACAAGAGAGATATGAGAAAACTCTATTCTGATAAAGGCTGACAAAGTTTAGACCAATCCATATTGCTCATTATTAAGATCATGGCACAATGTACTCTTTTGTATTTTGCCTAAAGGTAAAGAATTCCTTTCCGGAGATTTATCACTTTTCTCTGACATTAATTCTCCACTATGTTTGATTTTGGAAGCTATGGAAGAGAAACTCATTTTGAATCCATTATTTAACATAAAATAATTATGAAATAGTTAAATGTTTGGAGAATCTTCTCCACAAGCAGACTGTGTAAGTATGAGGCCCACTTGGGCCCACCCTTGATTAGTCCAGCCCCTTTCACATTTTTATCCCTCCCATGATCCAGCATTATACCTATATTTATTATACTCATCAAACTTTTATTCACTATTGGATTGAATAAAAAAAAAAACTACAATTAGTCTATTAAAATGAGACTAGGATATTCTAATGGAGCTTTTTTTTTTTTTCACAGTTAACATACATAAAGAGACCGCTATCCATCCTAGCAACAGTTAACATACATAAAGAGACCGCTATCCATCCTAGCAACAAAGATAGAAATAGCGCCCCAAGAGCAGTATGTAATCCACTTGTAGGAGAATGTTGTCAGTTAGTTAAATGTCACTTCTTGACCATATGAAATCTAGTTTTACTAGAAAAAATGGTGTTTTATCCACCCCTGATGAGAAAAATCATTTATCATACTTTTTGCAAAAAATTGTTGTGAGGAAGGATAATTACTTTTCGCTATAGAAGGAGCCAAATTAAAAGCAGAAGAACTATTTTCTTATCCAAAGACGATGGTTTCTTCAGTTCAACCACGTATTATGTGATGATATTTCTGATCCTCATGGACACACTATTTACATTTTGAATGTGAGGAATCACACTCTAGAGTTCATAACAAGAAGAATTATTCATGAGAATTCCAACATTGGATGAACCATAAAATACAGTATTCCCAGGTCCAGCTTTTGGAGGAATCCCTAGGTGTTACATAAACAAAACCTTCAAAATCTCCAGTGATTCTGCATGTATGGACAATGGAAGACCTAAAATTTTCGTTTGAGGGGTGCGGATCCTAATATGTAGTTTGATTTTGCGAGCAAATAAAAGGTTTTCATGTAGATTTTCAAGGTGCAAACCCATGTTTTTTATTAGAATTTTGAAACTGGATACAGGATTTTCATATAAATTTTGGAAACGCACCGTTAATTGGCGGGTGCAACCGCACATGGTGGAGAATCCTTGCATACAAACAAGTTTAGTCTAAGAACAGGGAGCTCACACACTCACCCTGCTCTACCAAGCTCAAGTTAAAACGATCAAAGGCAAAGAAGTCACATTACATGATAAAGACAAGTTTTCAACTGCAAAAGTCATCCTTATTCCCCATCTCGGTCATGCGTGGGCTCTCATGTCAGCAGGCAGAAACAAATCAAAACGTCAGTGAGCTGCCTTGTTTTCTTTCACCAACTCAACATGATTTGACATTGCAGAAATGATGTAGTTTTTAACAACAAAACAATGGCCCATTCCCAGGCCACCAGACGCCTCTCTGAGCACCTTCAGACTCCATTGGGAGCTTGCCTAGAAATGTTCAGAGGCCTTCTAATGAAGATCCTTTTTTTTCTTCTGGGAGACCCCTCTCCAACTAACTTTTGATAGTCTAATTGTAGTTTATGTTGACTCTTCTTTATTGTTTTTTTGAGAGGCATCTCTCGAATTCCTTTTGACAGTCTTTTTGTTGATTATATTGGCTTTTCATATCATATAAAGATCCTGTATTATCTTCCACGAGGCTCCCTGCCCATGTTGTTCTCCCCCTTTTTTTTTGCAAAAAAAGAAGGGTTTTAAATTGCAAATAGTACAGTAACGCAAATGTGGGCTCACCATAAGTGAACACTCACTTCAGAACCCTGCTTACCTCACAGCACAGCAAAAGTCATATGAACAAAAGAACGTCACATCCCACCAAGTCAATTCCCTGGCACCTTCGTCCCATATAGGCATATCAGTTTCACTTCTGCTGTCCAATTGGTGACTTCTTTAATTCATATGGAAAAAATAAAGTCTATGGGTCCACAAAAAACAAACCCTCCCTGCTCCCCTTCCATTTTCCTCAGTGGAAGCTTCACATGAAACTTCCTTATTATGGTCTCTTGACCCATGGGCTTCTCTTGCTCCTTGGTCACTGGAGGTCCATCTTCTCGAGATTCACCTTGGAATATGTGTTCTCACAAAGATTGTCTGATTAATAGTTTCTTATTCTAGATTTTTGTCTTTGATCCCCTTATCTATCAATTATGAACTAGTTAGCATTAAAACATGGACTAATAAGTGATCCTTAGTCAATAGTTTTTTTTTTTTGGAAAACGGATAAATTTTATTCCACCAACCAAAGAAAAGAACAAAAAAATTTTATAACGGTAATTCAAATAATTACTGAAATACAAAAATAAAGCAACTAAAACAAATTATAAAAAAAATGATTGAAGAACGAGAAAGTCCTTCCCTAGCAAGACCATTCGCTATGGAGTTAGCCTCCAGTACGATGTGACGAAAAGAAGCACCAATTTTTTAGAAATATGTTGCACTTCCTCTACCCAATTTGCAATCCACCATGGATAACTAGCTTTTCCAGAAGCCTACTGAATTGTTGAAAAAGAATCTCCTTCTAAAATAGGATAAGAGTCACCCATCTTTTCCAATTCACGACACCCATTAAGAAGAGCATACACTTCAACTTCGTCAGCATCGAGAACATCTACAGACCTAGAATAGCTTCTAATAACATCTCCAATCCAATTTCTGATCACACCTCCAATACCTCCTTGTTGAGTACTCCTTACAAAGTTGCTGTCGAAATTCAACTTGAAGGTTCCAAGATGAGGGCATAACCATCCAACTCTATGAACTGCTTTACTACGCTAGTACCCTTTTAAAACCGCATCCCAAGATCGATTAATATCCGCCGCGGAGATTTCTCCAAACTCCTTTCTGATACATGCCCACTTAAAACATTCCAAACAATTGATTGAATGATCTCCTCACCAGAATTACTGACATTTCTAAACACTCTTTTATTTCTTTCCAACCAAAATTTCTAAACTGTAGCATATAAAACTAATTTCCATAGAATTTTACCCCTCCATTCCTCACTCCTCAAACGCCATTGAAGAAAAAGATCTTTGACCGAACCTGGCATAACCCATTTCATATCAAAGCAATTAAGCACAAAGTTTCAGAATTTTACAAGCAAATTGGCAATGGATTAGTAAATGATGCGCTATTTCCTCATCTTGTAAGCACATAGGACAAGCATTAACTATCACATAATTTCTTTTTCTCAACTTATCAATCGTCAAAATCTTATGCTGCCTTGCCACCCAACAAAAAGTTAACACTCTAGGTACTAAGTAGTAACTAAGTGCTAATAACTACACACTAGGATATACATAGAACATGATTGATGATATCATGATACTACATACTGTATACATGCTAAACAATACAAATCTTGATTCTAACTATTTAACCATTAACATTTTATTAGATCTTAATATAACCAAGTAACATGAATATAGGTGAACAATTACATTATTATTGTTATTTTAAAATTATACAACAATACACAATTTGTATAAAATGAAGTGCACGCTACATACATTCATCTTAGTTGCAATGAAAATAAGCATTAACTTTAAATATGTTTTGATATTTTTGACATTTTTAATTTTCATTTTATCTCGTTTTAGGTTCGAGCTAATAGCTGATGTGCTTGTCGCCCCAACACTGAGCTCGCAACAAACGATAATATATATGAGTAATGCTCCTATACAAGATTCCTTTCACCTCGTGGAGCCACCTACTGGTCCATTTGAGTGGACCATCCAAACCCATCCATCCTATTTACACGTGTCTCATTGGGTTTTGATAGATTCAAATGGAGTGAACCATTGGATCTAGGGTCAATTTTATTATATTATATGAAACCATTAAACTTGTGGATTACAGATGAATGTGTTAGAGGTATTAAATTGAGTCCAGATTTAATATCTAGGTTGGCCTCACTTGGGTCTTTTGATCCCCCCCTTATTCTATGATTTGTGAGCTCTCAAGTGAGCTCCACCAGGGCTTATGCTATAAGACGGTAAGGGAAGCTTGCACGAAAGCATTATGTATCTGTGTGTGTGTGTGTGTATATATATATATGAGAAATGGACCATCAGCTGGGGTGTGCAATATCCATGTGTGGCCGAATTGGGAAGAAAAATTCAAGGGCCCGCGTGTTTTTCACATTTCCCCCTTTCTAAGCCTAATTGATCTCATTCTCCCTCTCGTGCCTCTCTCCCCCCTTTCTCTTCAGCGAATGGTAGCTAAACCTAATTGAAGACACCTGCTGCAAACTCTCTCACTCGTCTCTCTACCGCTGCAGCTCTCCCTCACGACGTCTAAGGCTCTCTCCATCTCTCCACCCTGCGCTCCAATCTCCGCGTAGAGGACTATCGCTTTGAGGAGCTTTTCTCTCTGTAGCGATCACTATCTCATCTCTCTCTCCCTCTCTCGTCTTCACTCCCTCCCTTCGGTGAGATCCATAAAATCTATAACTCCCCCTCTCGTCTGCAACTGTTCGGCCCTCTCGTCTGCACTCGCCCTCTCTCGTTTGCAATCCCTCTCTCGGCCTTGTATCACTGCCTCTCGACGCCATCTGCCCTAAGCCGCACGACCATTTGCCCTAAGCTGCGTGACCATCTCCGCCTTACCGTGCATGGCCTCTCTCCCTTGCGCGACGTACTCTGCAAAGCTCCCTAACATCATCTCCTCTGTCCCTCCCCATCTCTCCGCTGCAGCGCCCAACTCTCCCATCTCCCCCAAACCCAAATCAGCCCCTCTTCTCTCTCTCTCTCTCTCCATCTCGCAAACTTTCTCAACCCACCCGAATCCCCACCCTAGCTCTCCTCTCTCTACTCGTCTCTCTCCCAACATACCCAACCTCTGCGAGATCAAAACACATCCAGCCGAAGAAAGCTAAAAAAAAATTAAAGAAATGTGAATCAAATAAGGAGGAGAAGAGAGAGAAAGGAGGGAATGAGACTGACGCCTACTTCGGGATTTTGGATTGTTTTTTCTCTATCTTTTTTTAACATTCTCGTAAAAAAGATCAACCACTATCAAACAATTGGAAAAAGGATTCCATCAATTCATGTTCCACAATCAGTCACTAACCACATATTAGTGTAGGCTTACCACATACACTAACCATCTTCCATTCAAAGCAAACACCACTTTACAAAAAGAAGAAAAAAAAAGATAAGCATATTAAAAAAAATAATCAAATCTACTTTCCATTAATCTCCATTCATTACTAAAACAACATCCACATTAAAATCCAATATCCAAAAATAAAACATTTCAAAACCAACATCTGCAACATCCAAATCCAAGACTCAACACTCAATACATTCCAATGTCCCCATTAAAATCCACATTTGAATGCCAAATTTGTGAGCCCTTTAACATTAGTACCATAGTTACCTGATTCGCAGTTCAACTAATTCAGATTCGAATTTGTAGTTCGCAATTCGACAGTTACCCAAATGATTATTGGTTTATTTGAGGCTAAGTGTAAAGGGCAACATGATTTCCTTGGTTCCCCGCGAAAGGGCAAGGCATGGTGAATTTCCCTATAGTCCTTTTATTTCCATGTTTAGATTATCATGTAAGTCTCGTTGTAGAGACATAGGAATTTATGTAATTTTTCAAAATTTGTAAATTCTGGAGATGTCCGAGACGAAGAATGAAAATGAGATGGACTCCTAATAAAAGAGTATGAGACTACCAAAAGGATCTTGGAGATGCCCAAAGAGTTTGAAGATTCCCTAAGTTTTGGAAAGTCTAGAAGTCCAAGAAGTCTATTCCGTTTGGGCCATGTGGAGGAGATAACTAGTTTCTAATTTTAGCATTTTCTATTTACGGATGAATGCTTATTCTAGATAGTTTCTAAATCTAATCCAAACATAGCAATTTCCAAAATTGGTCAAATCAAAATAATTTTTGAAAATAGTTCTAATTAGAGTCGGTGGGTTCATGAAATGGATCCATTGATAACACTAATTTAAGAAACTGAACTTTCCTTAAAATAACTTGACTTGGAACCAATCATTGGTCATATCATGAGATGATTTGATGTCTATAACTGTGGGCCCATAAACCTATAAGGAAATTCTTAATTCTAAAATATTAAGTGGGAGCGGGGCATTTATATTTAGAAATCGCCATGGTTTTCCACCATAGGTCCATTGTAAGGAAAGTATTAGCCTCGCGCCATCTTGAGAATGACCGTTCCCTACGGAAGGCTTGTATTTGTCTGGTTACTAGATATAGATCTCCTATGAATAGTGTTGGTGAGACGAGGTGGGGGTCCACTCCCCAAGGAGGAGCTGCCTGCAATGGTTGTCATGCAATGCTAGTTGGTGGGACACACTTAACTAAAACAATGATGTAGTATCCCCAAGGAATTGCCTCATGTATTTTAGAAACCGAAGCTAATCGGGAGTCATACATTATTTGGTATGAGATACCTAGATAATAATGAATGATGGGGATCATGGATAATTAGTCTTAATCCTAATTTTTTTTGTTTTGATCTTTTTTTTTTTTTTGCAACATCTATCTATAAATTTAAACTTGGAATATAGTTGTGACCAATATCAGTTGTTTTATGCAACAGATATCAATCAAGTTAAACATCAAGGATGCTGCAAGATAGGCGATGGTCACAGACATGTGCTTTGTGAAATTTTTAAAAGAATTAGCTGGTTATTTATTATAATTTTTTAAAGAGAATGAATGGTTATTGTGATTAAATGGATTCTCTTTTTGGATGAATACATTGTAGAATGATTACTCATTTGATTGAAATAAGAATCTAGTGGCATTCAGGTTTTTTGGACTTTTTATTTTTAGTGTAGCCATGAAAGCATTTTAAATTTTTTACTAATGGCATATGGCGGGCCACTTCAATTAGACTTCAACCATTTGTGAAGTAACAATCTCCAATATGGGGCCTAGGATAGTAGGATATATTATGTGATCATGAAGGGTTAAGGGGGATGCTAGAAATTAATTAACAAGCTCACATCTGTGGGGCCTATGATGATTGCCATCAAAGAAATTCTAAGGGCCTAGGATATATTATGTGATTGCCATCAAAGAGAATATAAGACCTTCATGAATCTGAATCTGAATCTCGTTGGGTTATGGAGGGAAGTTGGAAATTTATTAACATGCTCACATGTAGGGCCTATGATGATTGTCATCAAAGAAAATCCAAGGGTAAGAGCTGACTTCATTCATGTGGTTGGGTTATGAGTTATGACTGCAATTCTCCATGTTTTAAGGAGAAAATAACAAAATACATAGGTTAGCTATTTTTTAGGAGAATCAATTGGGAACAAAAAAAAAAAAAAAAAAAAAAAAAAATCGTCCCTTTTTGTATGGAGCATCACACGGCCTTCCTTTCTTTCTTTAATATGTACATAGAGAGAGAAAGATAAGGTTATGATAGTGATGACATGTGTTAAACTTTGATAGGCAAAAAAAAGGGGAGTTTTTCTTTGCAAAAACTTTCAATCATAACAAAGCTCCAGATAGAAACTGAGCAGGGGTGTTGCTTTAAAATTTAGGGGATTTTGGGCGGAGGTCCCTGAACATTTGGTTTTAAAGGCTAAGGTCCACAATAACTTATCGTACCGCCGAAAGTCCTCTCATAAAAGTGAGGCAGTGAAAAAGACAAAAAAACCCCTTGTACAGGTCAGCAAAGGCAGACCTTAGACAAATTTATCTGAGTTTTAGCAAAACTCAGAACTAAACCCAACCTCTTCCTTCTTGGTTCTGTTCCTGGGTTCTGTAACAGAAATCGATGGCTTAGAGGCAACTGCTGCAATGGTCTTCTTCTTCTTATCCGGCGATGGCGTAGCGCAAGCGGGATGGTGGCAGTCGGCGGCGAGCAACAACGACGGTGATGCCGACCGTCCACGGCGAATGCAGTAGCAGCGGAGGTATGGCTTAACATTGTACATACCCTGTGGGCACTTGGGGTCCTTCATGCTGTCCAATCCATGTTTCTTGATGGCGAATTCCACGTCTGTTTTTCGAAGATGGATACAAAAAAAAACGCTTGCAACAAATCACAAGCAAAATACACAAATGGCTCCCTTAACGTTTTGACTGTTAAAAGTTCTTTACACTACACATGACTAATCCAATTCAGGGCGAAAATTATCTTCAAACAATTACAAGGAAGTTTAAAGTCACCTGGTTTCCTTCACAAGAATAGAAAAAATACGGCTGCAGAACTCAGATAAATTTGTCTGAGCTCTGCCAGAAACTCAGATAAATTTGTCTGAGTTCTGGCAAAACTCAGATAAATTTGTCCGAGTTCTGCCAGAAACTCAGATAAATTTGTCTGAGCTCTGCCAGAAACTCAGATAAATTTGTCTGAGTTCTGGCAAAACTCAGATAAATTTATCTGAGTTCTGCCAGAAACTCAGATAAATTTGTCTGAGTTCCGGCAAATTTATCTGAGTTTTTTGTCCAGTTTATCAAAGATTCTGGAAAATTTATCAGAGCTCAGCGACAACAAAAAAAAAGAATATGGAAAATTAAATTTTAATAAAAAATCGAAATCCAAAACAAGAACACTTGATGACCACGATCCAATCGAGAAAAGAGAGAGGGAAAACAAGAAAATTCAAATCAGTTGTAGACAGAAAGATAGATTTGGAAGAGATTTCAAATGAACAAGTAAGAGAAAGTAAAACCGTTATCATTTTTGAAGAAATGAAAGAGAGAAAATCGGGAAGTCATGGTGGCGACGAAATGTGCTCTGCAACGATAATCCACAACCATGGAAACGAAAAAAAAATGGAAAATGAGAGAGAAGAAGAATGAAGGATTTCTCTGGGACAAAAAAGAATAAGAGAGAACTTTGCCTAGAAATGAGGGTTGAAAGGGACAAATTAGTCATGAAAATATATGACGTGGCATATTAGGGACCTTTCACCAAAATATCTACAGCTGTCTGGATTAGAGACATTAGAGAAAAAGTTGTTGTCCTTGATGTCTTAGAAGACTGTGTACAAGGACTTTTGGCTAATTTACCCTAAAATTTAAGGTCTTCCTAAGTTGCTTAATCTCTGCCTCTTGGAGTTTCCCATAGAAGGAATCATTGAATCGAAGTTAATGGCAGCATTTCAAATTTGGCCTGCATAGTAGTTTTCTCTACTTCCTTGGCATGAATCTTTTCCTCGAGTTTAGAGAGCTGTTCAATAAATAACATAATAAACTTTCTTCAGTCAATTGAATGCAGATACTAAATTAAATAATCCATTTAAAACTGAAGATGTACATTGGAGTAGTACCTATTTTACGAGGTTTTGGACCTACTGCAGGGAGGCTTCTGTAAGTCACCAAAGGATAATCAGAATCATCAATGTATTGCTGATAACCGGATGGCATAGATGTCAAAGGAACCCAATATCTTGTAAGATGCAGATTGTAGTTAGAAAGGATACAATGAACCACAATGAGAGAGTTCTTCAACTTCATTGATTGTTCCTTGTTTCAGGGGCTTCAGATCTTTTATCTGATCCCTTTTATAATAGATAAGAAGATGAGGTTTACAAGTAAAATCTACAAGGGACATGCGTAGATTCTCTCATATGAACTACTGGTTGTACAAATAAATGTTGTGCTGAGATTCTTGCATTCAGTTTGACCCTTGCCATTGATGATCACCCGCTCCGTGAACGTGGGTCGACGTAGGATAGTTTTGGTGTGATTGTCTAGACCAGATTTATTGGGTTAAGTCGACCTAGGTTATTTGTTATAATATGGGTATTTTATGTATTTACTTGTAATCAGACTGATTATATAATTTGTTATTTTCGGTCTAGGGTTTTATGATCCAAGGGTTTCCAACTTTGAGAGAGCATTGTTGAGACGGCGAGAGAGTGAGAGTGTACCTGTAATCCTTTGCTATTCTTAGTAAGTAAAATAATTGTCTCTGTGGACATAGCTCTTATTGGTTGAGCCACAAAAATCTCATGTATTTGTGTGTTGTTTGATCAATTTGTGTCTTTGTTTTACCAACAAGAAAATCTACAAAAAGAAGCAAGGTCCACAGAGAAATAAGCAGAGATAATGACTTGAACAAAGACAGCGTAGAAACCTACTTTAAGCCTTCAGGCGAAGAGAGATTGGTGGTAGAAGTTGTGAATCCAGACCTTCCAGATAACTATTAAGAGAAATATAAATATGATCATATCACTAATATCACTAACAGAGAACTTGGAATTTATAACCATGCAATTGTATGACAAGTAATTTCATCATATTCAATTTAAGCAGGAAACTCTAATGAAAAGAAAAAAAAAAAAAAAATAGTTGTCATAACTGATGGGTCAGGCCCAAATGACTCGGTCCGCAATGACGGGCTAGGCCCAAGTGGCTCGGTCCACGATGGCGGGTCAAGTCTACGTGACCCAAGTCCGTGATGAGCACAGGTTAAAATCTACCCATTAAGGGTCGGGTCCAGATCCACAAAATGACGAAGTCAGCGCATCTTTTCCTTAACCCGCTTTTACCAAGTCCTGCGGAGGAGATCCTACCTGCCTCGTCTGTTGAGGACGGTTCGAAGACTCCGCCAAAATGAAGCGTCCGTTGCTGAAGAGTCGTCCCCATCTGTTAGGGACGACTATAAAACACAGAGCCCCACCGGCACTGGGGGGCAAGTTATTCCACTCAGTCGTTATCACCATCTTTCTATTCTCTAAGTCTGTAATCACTACACATTTTGAGAAGTAAAATCATCACTTTAAAGTGGACGTAGGTCACACTGACCGAACCACTATAAACTCTCTCTCTCTCTTCATTATTTCACATTAATTACTCTATACTTGACCGGTGGTGCCCGAAACCTATTTTTGGCATCATCAGTTTGGCGTCGTCTGTGGGAACGTTCAAATTCTCACTTCATAACACTCCATTTTCAAAAACTATGGTGACCACCACCAAATCGACGAGGCGACAAGAAGACAATCCCAGGCAAGAGAGAGAGGATAATCCTCCACCGAATAATCCTCCTCCAAACGCTATCGCTCCTGATCCCACTCTTCAACAAATGTTGGTGACAATGCAGCAGCTGGTAACCCAAAACCAGTAGATCATACAGCTCATACTCACGGGGCAAGGAGGAGTGCAACTTGGAGGAGCACTGCAAGGAGCGCCTCGCCAGGGATATCCAACGGCTCCTCGGAGGGGAATGCCTCACCCGGGCAGCCATCGACATGGCTCCAAAAGGAGAGGCGCCCATCCCCATGGCGCCCAAGGCCTGGACGCCCATCAACATGGCGCCCAGGGCTTGGGCGCCCATCTCCATGGCGCCCCCGGCCTGGGCGCCCATCAACATGGCGCCCAGGACCTAGGCACCCATCCACATGCCGCCAAGGGCACCGGCGCCCATCCCCCTCGCGCCGAGGGAATTCCCCATATTGCCCCTCTTGGAGTACTCTTGGTCGACCCTCAAGGTCGCGCCCATCGAGGAGTTCCTCCGCCCCTCGGTGGAGCCCATCTCGGAGGACCCCCACCTCCAGGTAGAGCGAGTCATGGAGGACTTCCACCTCCTCCCTCTATTTCTAATGAGGAGCCTCATTTCCAAGAGGAGGAGAGCGGAAACCAAAGCATTGAGGTGGGGAGTCACTTCTACGATCGGTCCAGAGAAGCCCCCAATCACTGGGAAGAAAAGATCAAAGAAATGCAGAATCAACTGGGCGATGTCTTCAACACCATAAGGGCTCGGGCACCTGGAGACGGTAGATTATTTAGTCGGGCGAACGGATACACCGTTCAAGCCTGACGTGGTAAACTACCCACTCCCTCAGAAGTTCAAAATGCCATCCGTAGAGACCTTTGATGGAACGAAGGATCCATTGGACCATCTGGAGACTTACAAAACCAAAATGCAACTGCATAATATCCCTGACGAAATAACGTGCAGGGCGTTCCCAACTACATTGAAGTGGTCCGCTCGGCAATGGTTTACCAATCTCCCCCAAGCATCCATAGCCACCTTTGGAGAGTTGAGTAAATCTTTTGTCTCACACTTTATCGGTGGGCGCCGCCACCAGAAGCCTGCCACACACCTGCTCAGCATAAAGCAGGATAAACACGAGAGCCTCAGAAGCTACCTCACTCGTTTTAACGAGGAGGTACTTCAGGTTGAAGAGCCCGACGACAAGGTCTCCATGACAGCCTTCCTGGGAGGCCTTCGCTCGTCGAACTTCCTCTTTTCAGTGGTGAAGCGACCACCAAAGAGCATGCCAGAACTGTTGGCAAAAGCTCAAAAATATATGAATGCTAAGGAAATCAACAGGTCCAGGCGAGGTGAATCATCTCGTGGATCGCCAAAAGCTTGACCTGCCTCTCTGCACTGTTCTCAAACAGGCAGCTTATATACCCAGCTTAGCGGCTCTCTCACAGGTCGCCAAAAAAGCTTGGCCTCTGCACTGTTTTTAAACAGGCAGTCTATCTCAGCTTAGCGGCTCTCTCGCGAGTCGCCAAAAAAGCTTGGCCTCTGCATTGTTTTTAAACAGGCAGTCTATCTCCAGCTTAGCGGCTCTCTCGCGGGTTGCCAAAAAAGCTTGGCCTCTGCACTGTTCTCAAACAAGCAATCTATCTCCAGCTTAGCGGCTCTCTCATGGGGAGCCAAAAGCAAGGTCTCAAAAGGATCTTGAAACTCAGGTCATCTGCAGCCCGAGGGACTATATTAAATTAGCATACCCAACTGTCTGGCCACCCAAATGAGCCAACCCAGCATCCACAGGGCAACCAGACCCCCTTAGCTCGCCCAAAGTGGCGCCTCTTGATGCATGCACGCCAAGGCCAGCCTCCTCCATAGTGCCCAGAGCTCCCAAGGCAGCCCTGGCTGGCCCAAGCAGCCCAGGCTCGCCCAAGCCAAGAGTAGAAGCTCCTATGGTGAATGCAAGAATCCGCAGGACGGTGCTAGCTACCCATGCAAAGGTTGCCTACATTGGTCCTCCAAACTGATCTCAACTACAAACATGAGCATCTGGGCATTGGCCCTCAGACCCTCTTGAAATTGCTGAGGGGCGCCACCCTTTTTTGTTTAACCCTCTTAGCCGCCACAAACCCAGTCATCATAATTGGCGCAGGAATCTGGGAACGCAAGGACAAAGATGGCATATTCTCAGCTGTGGAAACCATCGCCAAACTTGGGAAAGTTATCCGGCCTGACTGGAATGGCCTCAACGTCCTCCCAGCCCAGGCTCGCCCATCTTTCGTTGGCGGCAGCCCACTAGGCCGAACTCCTCGCCACCGCAGCAGCCCATCCGCCGCCCAATGCTGCAGCTGGAGCTGCAGCAGGGGCGCCCAGGACAGGGGCGCCCCATCCTTCTTCCTCCACAGTTGGCGCCACAGATAAGGGAGCAAGAAAGCACAAAAGCTGGATGCCACAGATCTCAATGTCAGTAGTAATAATAATAAATAACACTAGTGAGACACGTTTCCTGTCATTTAAAAAAAAAAAAAAGAAGCAAGAAAGAACCAGAATAGTCCTACACCCTCTTTTTTTATTGCTACACACTCATTCCTATCTATAAACTACTATCATATCTATATAAATATAAATATAATTTTGGATGGTGTCAGAAACACTTGTTTTGTAATGTAGCTCAATGTGGCTTATGTGTACAATAAAGTAATGGAGAAAAAGGGTTAGAGCAGATAAGGGGCACCCCTGCCACTGCTGCCCGCCTGGTACCCAGGGCTGCTACCTCGCCAATCTCTACTGCCTCGGGCGCCTGGCGCTGCCACTACTGTCTCCCAGGCCGGGCGCCCTTGCCACTGCTGCCCGCCTGGCGCCCGGCCCTGCTGCCTTGCCTGGCCGGGCGCCCAGGCCAGTTCTCGGCCTCCCCTGGCGCCCACTGTCGCTGCCTCCAAGGCGTCGACGCCCACGGCTTCTGCTGCTCCAACGCCGGCTCCCGACATGGCTCCCTCCTGACCGTACGCCTTGAAACCCGTCGCCCTTTATACTCCGGAGTCTGAGAGCAAGATGTGTCCAAAGCCAGGAAGATTCTTCCGAAAAAAAAAAAGTTTTTGGAAGAGAGAAGGAGCTTGAATATCTGAAATGTCCCCTTTTCAAAGTTTCTTTGAACGCGGGACATTGAGGGGCAAATGATGGGTCAGGCCCAAATGACTCGGTCCGCAATGACGGGTTAGGCCCAAGTGGCTCGGTCCACGATGGCGGGTCAGGTCTACGTGACCCAAGTCCGTGATGAGCACAGGTTAAAATCTACCCATTAAGGGTCGGGTCCAGATCCACAAAATGACGAAGTCAGCGCATCGTTTCCTTAACCCGCTTTTACCAAGTCCTGCGGAGGAGATCCTACCTGCCTCGTCTGTTGAGGACGGTTCGAAGACTCCGCCAAAATGAAGCGTCCGTTGCTGAAGAGTCGTCCCCATCTGTTAGGGGACGACTATAAAACACAGAGCCCCACCGGCACTGGGGGGCAAGTTATTCCACTCAGTCGTTATCACCATCTTTCTATTCTCTAAGTCTGTAATCACTACACATTTTGAGAAGTAAAATCATCACTTTAAAGTGGACGTAGGTCACACTGACCGAACCACTATATACTCCCTCTCTCTCTTCATTATTTCACATTAATTACTCTATACTTGACCGGTGGTGCCCGAAACCTATTTTTGGCATCATCAATAACCATAGAATTACCAGCAGAACTTGGCGGGGCCAACACTTGCATTGCTCTCAACTGCCTGCCTGCAATTAGATGACACCCGTTGTTAGCAAGGGTAAAAGGCAGCTTGAAATAAGAAGCTAAAGTGAGTGACACATTGAAATAGGAAGCTAAAATGAGTGACACATTTGAAACAGAAGTTTCCCTCTGCATGTCTCATCTTTTTCCTTTTTCATTAACCTCGCAACCACATATTTGGGGCTTGACTTAAAGGCTTCTCATTTCCACAAACTGACTGCTTATTCTTCCCTCCACTAATCTGTTTTGTGAAACAACATACTTCATAACTTTCTTCTGTTTCGAATTCCATGAGACATAAGTGAACTAAGAGGCAACTACTATATATTAAAACAGACATTTTCTAGTTATGTAATCAAATGACGCAAAAGCAGCAACCTCAAAAGGCAGTTGAATTAAGAACAGGCATTTTCTAGTCATGTAATCAAAAGACACAAAAGCTGCAACCTCAGAAGCAGTTGAATTTTGATTTCCTCGTGATCAATCAATCTACCTCCAACTTCCTCCAGAAAGGATAGATTTGCTTCAATCTTATAACTGAGGTTCTACTCCTGAATTCTCATCCAATTGTGCACCCTCCACGTAACTATGAATGGACCTTTATTTTGTTTCAAAGCCAAGCCTTCACAGTCACATCCAATTGTCCAGACCGTTCATTAGGTGGGCCCTGAGATGAATAACCAATGTACTTTGATTACAAAAAAAGTTGGAAAATTATAGCCTCCCAATCTTCTATTAATTAAGTCTGGAGCGTGTCTATCAATGGTTTGATCACGGCTAATCAACCGTACGCTTCTCCATATCCTATTTGTTTGCATAGAAACTGAATACAGAGAAATTCATGCCATAAAAGGTAAAAAATGATGACCCAAGGTCAATATACAAAACGACCATCAAATAACATTTCCTTTTAAAGGAACTGAAATAAGAGAATATGAGAAATGAATACCTAGCCATCACCTGGAGCAGTTCAGATCCTAGGAAATTCAAGGTCCCATCTACATAACTACCATCTATTCTTCGCTCACCTTTATGTCATTCACACTCTCCTCCTAAATAATGTTTTGGTGGAGCTCATTCAACTATGAATTCCTATGTAATCAATTTGTACGTAATCTAATACAAACAACCAGGTACTAAACCAAATTGGCTTCAGATGTGCCTATGAGGATGATCCAAAACTAAGAATGCTACAATGGGTCACATTAGAACCTCTCAGGTTATATAGATCTTAGCCGTCCAATAGCGTTGCACATGGATGATTGCTGTTTTATTTCTTGCCCACCAGTGTAATCTGGAAGATTCTCCATACGTGGCCTTCATTTTGTGCTCATTATAGCAATGGTGCTGGATTTTCTATTGTGATCTAGTGTCAGATGGCACATTATATCAATGGTTGGGGATTTTAATAGGTGAGTTTCACATATGCAAATTAGAACTCAAGGCCCCCAGAGTAAAGAAACGTTGCCTGGGAAAACTTAAAAGGGTTAATATTGCTTTAGGGGGTTTAAACCCTGCAGCTTAAAGGGTTAATATTGCTTTTATCAATGTGAATTTCAGCCAAGAGCCTATAAGACCCTGGATAATGGTTTAGATCTAGTAAACCATAAGGAGGGCAAGAGTTGATAGTAGCCCAAGCAAGCCCAAGCGTGACCTCAGTTTAGCCCACTTTGTGCCTGATTTGGGTTCAACTTTAAACATGGGCTGGGCCCAAAGTAATCTTTCAGCTCAATATATAAATGAGTTGGCTGACTAGCCCAAAGTTATGTAGCATAAATTGGGTGTTATACTTTCCTAAACGACATTATTTACAAAGCGGGCTCGGCTTATGAAACTTTGGCCCACCCTATGCAAGGTTGTCATGGACACAATAATCGATTAACTGAGAATGAGCTGGATGGGGACCCTTCTTCTTACCTAAATGCCCAATGTTCGGTCTCTAAGTTTTTCTTCCGATGCGAGCAGGCTTCTTAGCTCTTTCCAATTCCCCATGGATGGGGTCTCATGGGAGCCTGCCCCCTTAGTTGAGTAACGAAAAACAAAGGGGCTAAACTTCATAAGCTGACCTGAGATTCATATATGACCATGGTGTACCCAACTCATCTACATCAGGCCAGATAGCAGGTGAAGCTCCTTGATTATATTAGAAAGACCAGACCTGAAACGAAGGGACATTGGTCACCCTGAACCCCATCCATTTACTGCCCTAGGACTTCATAAAGTACCTAGGCAAGTATAATTGAAATTATGTAAGCAAGAAGTGAGATCTATGGATACAGTCGAGATCTTGCCACTTGAAAATGTCCACTAAGCAGATTCTTTTTGTTCCCATCTTTTATGTTTATTTCCAAATGATTGTAACCAATGAATGATCAATGGCAAACATCCGTATGGTTTCTTTGTATTGAATCTGAAGGAATCACCAGGTCCAGATCTGTATACTGCAAATTATTAATCCTTGGTGGGCGTTGGTTTGGTGATCATGACCATTAATCGCATGGCTCATTGATGGAATATGTTGTGGAAATCTTACATATGGAAATCAATGAACGGAATAGAAATAGATGGTTGAGAACCCAAAAAAAAGAAAAAACTGAGTACATTAATCCACTCACTGGGCCTAATATCGAGATACCCAGCCCATAATATTTGGTAATAGGCTGTGCTCTGGGACTAATTTTGGGCATCTGAGTGGAGAACCAAATGTTTTAGGCCTATTTTCCATAGTGAATCCCACTGTTGATGTTTGGGCTATGATAAGATCTTACGCTGCTGTCTGTCAACCTACATAACACAACCCTATTTTACCCGGGCTTGGACGGGCAATTAAAAAAAAAATGGCGAGTTTGAATTCTACTTTTGATAATGTCTCTTAATCTACTAGCTTCCATCCCAAGTGGTGGGTCTCAACTCTCAATACTTGGCATTATAGTGGGAAACATTAAGTTGTGGACCTAAATCTGAGGACACGGATCAGATAGGGAAACCATGGTTCAATAAACTAGAAAGTGTGGCTCAGCTCGGAAAGCCTGTGCTGAGTTGATTTAGAACTGAATTTAGTCATTCTTTTTTTATCAGAAACTTGAAAATTAAATTAATGAAAAGAAAGAGTACATTAAAGACACCACATACTAAGAGGAAAACAAGGAGGAAACAAAAGTATAAGAGCACATTATAACCAAAAGACCAAGCTACAAAACATGAGCTACCAATCAATTAACCCCTTGCTTCACTAGCGAATCTGCCATATCATTGACTAATCTCCCCACATGGTTAAGCACCCCTAGAATAGAAGAAGACAAAACCTTAAATTCAGAAAACAAGAAATGAAACTTTCAAGAGCCCTTACCCAAAGAAATCCAAGAAATAGCATTAAAAAAATCACTTTCCACGATTAATTTGCCATGGAAAGAAAAAGAAAATAATAGGAGAACTTCTAGAATGGCCAAAACCTTTATCTCGTTCGATTCTTTGATACCCACATACCTGGAAAAGATAACCAACACTCCGCCTTTATTAGTAAGCACACCTCCTTTCCCTGCGGGACGAGGAACTAAACTGAGTCATTATCAAACCAATAGTCAAGACTCGGTCCTAAATATATGTAAAAATAAATTTATATATAACTTCAAATAATTCTCTTTAATTTTCACAGAGTCTTGGACGGTAGCATTTACCAAATTTACATGGGGTCAACAACTTAGACCAAGTTTACTTGAGTCTAGCCAAAACTTGAGGACTGGATTTCTTATCAAATCCTAGATTTTCTTACCAAAAGAGAAAAAAAGAAGGTCCTAGATACTCTATCAAGTTGTGCAAGTTGTCCACATTTTACAATCCCATCGGCTGTGGTGGAACTAGGATTTTCTTATAGGAGGGCACGAGGGTTATATATCTCACTCTAATCAAAGTTGTGCCATCCCGGATTGGTCACATGTAAACCAATTGCCCAGTATTTATTAATATAAATCCTTTGGTTGGTTATTTGTGCATTTGATAACCAACATGCCTATGGTTAAAGGAACAATATTTGAAGCAATTCACCCAGTCCCGCGTGGAATGGCATGACAATACAGAGTTAAGAGTCCAGGTACATTGAAGTCTCGCTCACAAGTCCCATGAGGGGATATGGAATGCGCTAACAGGGGCTACCTATTAAATATCTAAGCCACTAGGTCATGCCCTAAATTGAACTTTTCTTAAATTTTACTCCAGTAATAGTTAGTCTCACCATTAGATTGAGCATATAATTAAGAATATCATATGCTCAAATCTTATAGTAGGACCAAGTTCAATTGACATAAAACTTGGGGTCAATTCATTGAAAGGGACCGAAGACCTTTACATTTAGCAATTTAGACTTTCAATAGATGAGACCCACTGTAGAGTTTCACACCTTTTGTGATAGTGAGAGATCGCTCAAAATTAGGTTTTGAGCCTGCGTTGGAACTAGGGATGTACATAGATTGGGTTCAAGTCAGATCTATAGTGACCTCATATGTTAGAGGGAGACCTTTCAAATCCCTAAATCCCCATAAATTCATGCTCACAATCCCAAGTTGCCTCTTCATGCTGGTCCATATATACACTACAAAAATCATTTTTCGTGTCAAATATTCCACAACGTTTTGAAATTTTATCACTAAATGTTGTTTTTAGAGATGAAATATTCATCTCATCGCGCTAAAAGAAAACACAAGTTATTTAGCGACGATAATTTTCAATTGTAGCTAATATTGCCGCTAAAAGTTTGGCACCAAAAAATGGAGTTGGTGCCATCAAGAGGTAAAGTTTTTCCGACAAAATTGTTTATTTGGCGACGTGTTATTTTCGTCGATAAATTATTTGCACCATATTTTATTAAAAAAAAATTCGAGACAAAAATATGTCGTTGCAAAATTCCATAAAAATAATTCACGACGAAATTATTTCGTCACGGAATACATAATAAAATTTGGGGTGGCGCGATCGGTCTTCGCGGTTCATTTTTGAGCAATATTGGGCGACGAAATGAAATCATCCCCAATTTGAAATAAGATAACCACAGAGTTTTCACACAATACTCCATCCCTGAAATAACAAAAGCGCAGAAGAACCCCCACACCTTCAACTCTCCCCATGCCAAACTCCTCCCTCCCTCTCTCTCTCTCTCTCTCTCTCAACGAGGGTTTTTTTTTTTTTTTTTTTTGCAAAGGATTTCTTCTTCTTCTTCAGATCTCAAAATCCGAGAGGTAATCAACTCTTTTTCACTTGATTTGATTTCTTCTTCTTCTTCAGATCTCAAAATCCGAGAGGTAATCTAGTTTTCCCTTCTTTCTTTGAAAATCTCTGGTTTTGTTTATGTGTAAAATTTCTTTTGGAGATACATACGAATCACGTATAGTGATGTTCTTCTTGTTAAGGTTCTGAGAAATCTTCACCTTGCAAGAGGTGCGGCGTTGATTTGACAAATGGATCTTGTTTGGTTTTGGTCTGCCGGTATAAGTTTCTCCAGGGTTTTAAATATGACTGCTTTGTAGTTCTTTATGTCCTTCACTATCTCTTCTTCTTCTACTACTTTCTTGATTTTTTTATTTATTTATTTTTGTTCTCTCTGCTGGGTTTGGGGCTGGGGTGTCTAATGTTGGGGAGTGGGATAGAGCAACGTTTCTGCAGGGATGGGTTGCTATGGGAATGGGTCACCGATGGGGCTGGGTTAATAAAATAAATAAAAATAAAAAAAAAACTCAAAAAAGCAACAATATAAAAAAAAAATAAAACAGATCTGTACATTTCTTGTTCTTCATCTTCATCAATAGTGGGTGGTTTTGGGTTTTGTGACAGTCGTGGTTTTGGCGCCCGGGCGGCGGCCGGGCGGCCGCGGGGGGGGGGGGGGGGGGGGTTCTGTGTTGATTTTGGAGTTCTTTGCTTTGAGGATTTTGGGTTTTTGAAGAAATTTAGTTTTTTTTTTTTCAAAGTGATTGGTAGTTGGTTTGGGAATTGGATCTTAAATGTTCTTTTGTTCCACCTGACTTTGTTATGAATTCCTAGGAATTTGATATTGAGAAAAAAAAAAAAAAGAGTGCATATAGATTTCATGCAAAATTGAGTCTATTTAGTGTCCTTCAATTGATTTTGTGACTATATACCTTAGTAGAAGAATTTAATGAGAATAGTCCTTGAACTGAACTGAAATGAGTGAAATTTAAGATGAGAATAGAAGGAAACTATATTTAACTGTGATGTTTTAGCTTACCAAATATGGACAAGACTAGGATGAATTGAAGGAATAAACTTCAACCGGAGTATACAAATGGGGTGAGGTCGTTTATTAAATTTGCCAATGAACATATGGGTGAGCAAAGTAAGATTTGGTGTCTGTGTTTGAGATGCAAGAATGTAGAATTGCATAACGGAATCATGACTTCTTACACGGCATGGATACTCCACAGGTAGCAAATGCCTATGAATGTCGAGGGTGTACATGACGATGATTCCGACGATGAGAGAGAAAGTGTTCAGGGTGGAATCTCTAACACGGAAGACAACCCTCATGATGAGTTGCCCAAACTTCTGGAAGACATATACAGGGGGTTTTTATGTACAATGATTTGGGAGATTGGGGATCTTGCCATGGTTTTGATAGAGTTGGGCGAGAGAATGTCCAGAAATTTGAAAATTTGTTGAAAGATGCCCAGCGTGCGTTATATCTAGGTTGCACAAAGTTTCCATTGTTGTCATTTGTCATTAAGATGATGCATGTAAAGGTGTTGAATAACTTGAGCAACAAGGCATTCAACATGGTGATGATGATAATGAAGGATGTTATACCAGAGAATGAGATGGTTCCAGGTTCCCTTTTTGATGCAAAGAAATTCTTATGTGAACTGGGGTTGGGATACAAATCCATTCATGCTTGTAAGAATGATTGCGCGCTTTTCAGGAAAGAAAATGAGAATCTTGAAAATTGTCCAGAATGTGGGGAGTTTCGATATAAGTGCAATGATGGCAAAAGTAAAAAAAAAATCCAGTTAAGGTGATGCGACACCTTCCACTGATCTCAAGGTTACAGAGATTAATTATGTCAAGGAAGACAGCTACAAATATGCGGTGGCACAAGGAGAAGCTTGTGGATGATGGGAAATTCTCGACACACCCCGCCGACTGTACAGAGTGAAAGGAGTTTGATCGGAAGCATCCTGCATTTGCCCTGGAGTCCCGCAATGTTAGGTTAAGGGCTTAGGGATGGCTATTGATGGGTTCAAACCCTTTGGTAATATGAGCAACTCCTATAGTATGTGGCCTGTGATACTCATGCCTTAACCTGCCACCCAAGAAGTGTATGAAAGAACCATTGTGTATGATGTCTTTGCTTATTCTTGGACTGAAGGCACCAGGAAAAGAGATCGACGTGTACATGCAACCATTAATAGATGAGCTAAAAGAGCTTTGGGAAGACGGTGTATTAACTTATGATGCATTCAAAGGAGAGACTTTCCGAATGCATGCGGCTCTTATATCGACCATAAACGACTTTCCAGCATATGGTAACTTGTGGGGATGGAGTACTAAAGGTTATATGGCGTGCCCCACTTATAACAAGGATCCATCATCACAAAGGTTGAAAGATAAGATATGGTACACGGGCGCTCGCCATTACTTATCTGAGAACCACACATGGCAAAGGAGTAAGCTCTTTAACGGTAAGTCAGAGAACTGAACGATTCTGGTGGAATTATCGGGGGAACAGATATTAGAGCAATTGAATTGCTTGACGAATGTCAAGTTTGGGAAGCATCCACTCAACCAGAAAAGAAAGCGCTTGCTGGAGGAACTGAACTGGACAAAGAAAAGCATTTTATTTGAGCTGCCCTACTGGAAGAAACTGAAACTCCGACACGACCTTGATGTCATGCACGTGGAGAAGAATATATGTGACAACACTCTTGGAACAGTGATGGGCATAGATGGAAAAATAAGGACAATGAAAAAGCTCGTATGGATTTGAAGGGTATGAAAATCAGGAAAGAATTACACATACGTAAGCGTGCTGATGGGTCCTATGAAAAGCCCCCCGCGATCTGCACATTGTCCCTAAAGAAAGACAAGCTTTCTGTGATTTCTTGAAATCGGTCAGGTTTCTGATGGTTATGCATCAAACATTTCAAGCTGTGTAAACACTAAGGATGGTAAGGTATCAGGACTGAAAAGTCATGACTGCCATGTAATTTTACAAAGACTTCTACGGATAGGAGTACGTGGGCATGTTCCTAAAAACATCTATACCGCATTGTTTAGCTAGGCAATTTCTTCGAGCAGCTGTGCTCGAAGAGATTAAGATTGAAAGACTTGGAGGCATTACATAACCGAATAGTTTTAATACTATACAAGATGGAAAATATTTTTCGACCAGCATTCTTCGACGTTATGGTCCATCTAGCCATTCACTTGCCTCGTGAGGCCATGCTTGTTAGGCCAGTGCAATATCGATGGATGTACCTAATTGAAAGGTATTAATGACTAGCTTTCATTTAACTTAAAAGTTTAACTCTACTGCATTTTCATACTAACAAAAAATAAAATTCTCTTTTTTCTTAAGGCAACTAGGAACTTTTAAAGGGTTTGCTCGCAATCGAGGTCGACCTGAAGGTTCGATTGCTGAAGCTTACATTGTCAAGGAATGCCTTACTTTCTGTTCAATGTATCTACAAGGGATAGAAACTATATTCAATCGGGATAAACGAAATGATGATGGTGGTGAAGGTGGGCTAGGGCTAGGGTTTTTCTGACAAAATGTTCTTCCTTTCGGTCAAATAAGACATGCTCCTGAGATGTCGCAGAAGGAACGTGATATGGCTCAGTGGTTTACAGGGCCGGCTCATCCATTAGGTGGATTAGGCGGTTGCCTAAGGCCCCGTAGTTGCCTAAGGCCCCATATTGAAAAAAGCTTAAAAAAAATATTAAAAAATTCATTAAGTGCCTCATCATGGAGCCCGCCCAAAGCCTTTTCATTTCCCTCTCTCCATCAGTCCATCTGAGGCCAAAATGAAAAATCAAGAACGATTTGGCCTGCTCTCTCCATTCCCCCATCTCCAGCGCTCTCTTCCTTCTCTCTCTATTCTGCCAGGTACGATCGTCATCCTCGTGCGATCGATTGTCTCCGGAGAGACGCTCCTCTCCTCAGGTGACTTTGCCCTTCCCCATCGCTAGCTCTCTCCAATTCCAACTTTAGCCCTAACTCTCCTCTTCTTTGCATCTTGCGATCGACTTGGGCAATGGGCGACGATGCTGTCTTCATCCCGCGACTGGCACCCTCTCTTCCACGACCAAAGACGATCGATCCCAATCGTTGTCTCTATCATGCGATTGCAACAATCGTCCTCGTCTCTCTCCCGCCAGGTTAGGCCCTTTCTCTGCTTTTCACTTTTCAGTTTTTGTCCTCTGCAACCAGTAGAAATGGTATTTTGGGTTTTTTGTTTTTAACCTATTTTGGGTTAAGGGGAGGGTTTGGATGGCTTCAGATTTCCAACAGCCCCATCCACACCCATTTTCTCTCTTACAGTCCGGCTAGGGCTTTTTTGGGATATGGGTTTTGTTATAATTTTACTAAGAGATCGTTCTGCAGATTCGATTTCATTTGGGAATTTCAAAAGTCACAATAAAAGTCCGTAGATTCGGTTTCACTTGGGAAAATCAAAAGTCACAATAAATGATTATAACTTCACAGCCAAAAAATAACGTTGCAATTCATCTATAAAAAAAATCAGAACATAAAAACCTTCCTTTTATACTTGACGAATTTACTTCATGATTCATCTCTCTCAACTTCAATCTCTAATTTAGAATTCTAATCCCTTTTATATTTTGATCTATCTTACTCAGTTACTTGTATTTGCCTTCGAGACCACTCCTATCGCTGCACTTGAGGCATCGAATATTCAATATCGAAGAAGGCAGTGAGCAGGAAGAAGGTAAAGTAACTTTGAAATCTTTCACCGTTTCACGTCTTTTAGTTTTATATTATTTTATTTTTCATTTTTAATTTTATATTTATTTGTGTGGTAAAGAAATAGCCACATCAGTGTTACTGTACGTCTGTACTATACAGACGTTGAGACTTAAGTGATATTGTTCTTTTTTACTATAAAATATGTCTAATAGAAAATATGCATCTGGATATGAAAAACTTCAAAAAAAAAAAAAAGAAGAATAGAAAAATTGATTGAATCCCAAAAAGGATCTTTAAATAAATTTATTACTAGTAATAAACAAAATATAACAACAAATTTGGGTGAAACATCTATAGATGATCGAGAAATACACCAAAAAGAACCAAATGATAACAATATAAATCAAGAAACACAACAAAAAGAATATGGAGATAATAAAACCATCCAACAAAAGAAAACTGATGATAGTGCTCAAGAATGTACTGCTATAGTTATTGTTAGAGAATTTGTGAAAAGCATAGAAGAAAATAAAAATATTGAAGATATATCTGATTCTATTCCTTCAAATATTTATGACCCTGCTCAATGGAAACATGTTGATACAAAATTAAGAGATTTATTAATAGAAAAAGGTCCATTAAGATATAGCAATATAAATTTTCCTAAGGATGAAAACTCTAGACATTTTTCTACTACATATTATATACGAAACTTGTCAAATGGGGAGAAACATGATAGAAAATGGCTAGTGTATTCAGAAGACTTGAATAGAGTATTTTGCTTTTGTTGTAAGTTGTTTAATTCAAAGCCTAATATAAGTCAACTAGCTAATGAAGGAACTGATGACTGGAAAAATCTTAGTGTTAAACTTAAAAAACATGAAACAACCAATGAACATATTACTAACATGACTGCTTGGCTTGATTTAGAAATGAGATTATTAAAAAATAAAACAATTGACAAAAAAAGTCCAAGAACAAATTAATAGAAAAAGATCATTGGAAAAAAGTATTACTAAGAATTGTTGCTGTAGTAAAAACCCTTGGTAAAAATAATTTACCATTTCAAGGACAAAATGAAAAGATTTACCAAGAAAATAATGGAAATTTTTTAAGTTTGATTGAGATGATTTCTGAATTTGATCCAGTAATGCAAGAACACATTCGACGTATTCAAGATGGTGAAATTCATAATCATTATCTTGGGCATAATATACAAAATGAATTAATACACTTGCTAGGAACTGAAATTAAAAATCATATTATTAAAAAAATCAATGAAGCAAAATATTTTTCAATTGTACTTTATTGTACCCCAGATGCAAGTCATCAAGAACAAATGTCTCTTGTACTAAGATATGTTAATATTTCAACAAACCCAATAAAAATAGAAGAATATTTTTTAGAATTTATTAAAGTAGATGATACTAGTGGAAAATGCATTTTCAATGAATTATTAGATGTAATAAAAAATCTTGAACTTGATATTAATAATGTTCGAGGACAAGGTTATGATAATGGGTCTAATATGAAAGGCAAAGAGCAAGGGGTGCAAAGAAGATTGCTTGATATAAACCTCAAAGCATTTTACACGCCACGTGGTTGTCATAATCTTAATCTTGTTATATGTGACATGGCTAATTGTTGTCCTAAAGCTATTTCATTTTTTGGAATAGTCCAACGTATTTATTCTTTATTTTCTACATCAACAAAACGATGGAAAATTTTACAAGATAGCGTGCCGATTCTAACTCTAAAACCACTCTCACAAACACGTTGGGAAAGTCGAATTGAAAGTATCAAAGCAATAAAATTTCAAACTCCACAAATAAGAGAAGCTTTATTGCAACTAGCAAAAACGACTGAAGATCCCAAAACAAAAAGTGAAGCTAATTGTTTAGTTACATATGAAATTGAGAACTTTGAATTCATATTAGGCATGACTATATGGTATGATATATTATTTGCAGTTAATACTGTAAGTAAAACTATGCAATCCAAAGATATGCATATAGATGTTGCCATTGATCAGTTAAAAGGTCTTATTTCTTTTTTTCAAAATTATAGAGAAAATGGATTTAAATCTGCCATGATTTCATCAAAAGAGATTGCAATTAGTATAGAAATAGAACCTGTATTTAGAGAAAAGCGAATAATTCATAAAAAAAAAAAATTTTTGATGAAAATGCCAACAAAGAAACAACCCAATCTGCTGAAGAATCTTTTAGAATTAATTATTTCTTATTTATAGTAGATCAAGCAATTTCTTCAATTCAAAATAGGTTTGAACAATTTCAAATATATGAAAATATTTTTGGTTTTTTATTTAATTTCAAAAAACTGAAATCACTTGACGATGCTAGTTTGCAAAAGAAATGTCATAGTCTTGAAAACTTTTTGAAAAATGATATTGATGGTTTAGATTTATTTTCTGAACTAAAAGTTTTAAAAGAATTTTTACCAATAGAGGAAAGCACTCCAATTGATATTTTAAATTATATAAAAAGACTTGATTCTTTTCCAAATGCATGTATTGCTTATAGAATCTTATTGACAATACCTATTACTGTTGCTTCTGCAGAAAGAAGTTTTTCAAAATTGAAATTGATAAAATCTTATCTAAGATCAACAATGTCTCAAGAAAGATTAAATGGATTAGCCATATTATCAATTGAGAAAAAGATATTAGAAGAACTAGAATATAAAAATTTAATTAGTAATTTTGCATCTAAAAAAGCAAGAAGAATAATTTTTAAATAAAAATAGTTAGATATAACTTAATTTAGTTTGATATAAGTAAAAGCCCCCATTTTAACTTCTCGCCTTAGGCCTCAAAATCTTTTGAGCCGCGCCTGGTGGTTTACACTACATAATAGCCCGGAGGTTGCACCTTATCTAGAGTATGTGATCATATATTACGCATGAAAATTACTTGTAATAGTGTGTGTTGATGCTTATAATTTATTAATTACCAATGACATGTTTTCTAATTAGGGAGCACAAGAACCTATTAATGATGCAAAGCAGTTGTGATATCGACCAGCGACAACAACAAGAATTTCCGTAGTGGTTTGAAAAACCGGTAAGATATACATAGTTACCTCATGTATACACAGCTTAAACATAATTCATTCATTATGTTATAATTCTCTCTATATATTTTGGTCATGCAGATGAATGAATTGCGAAGTCAACAATTAGCAGAAGCTACAGATGAACTTTGGTCATTGGCAAATGGTCCAAATCAATTAATGAAGTTTTACTCAGGTTGCATGTGTAATGGGCTCTGATTCCACACTAAAGACCGTGACAATCGACATAAAAGTCAGAACAATGGGCTGGTGGTAAACGAGGATCATGACGGGAAATCTATTGACTTTCACGGGTACTTGTGTAACATCTGGGAAATGACTTACATTTTTTGGGTATCGAGTTGTCTTGTTCCGTTGCGAGTGGCTTAACCTTAGTAGTGGGCAAACTGTACAAACCGATGCACATTTTACATCAATCGATGTAAGAGGTTGATGGTAAAAGAACGACCCCTTTGTCCTACCTAGTCAAGTGCACCAAGTCTTTTATGTGAATGACCCCAAATTAGGCCCACATTGGCAAATCGTCTAGCGGATTCAACATCGAGGTGATGGACCATCTATTCAAGATGATGCATTCCAGTAGGAAAACCAACTGATGTGGTCCCCATCGTCATTGAAGATCCAGATAAGATGGATCAACCACGACATGATAGGTCTGATATTGATCCAGAGATGGTTACTAGTGGAATACTCTCGAAGGAAAATAGTCGAGAATATATGGTGGTGGATGATGACTTTATCTGCGATGACGAAGATGAGACATTGGAGGAGTATTGTGATAAATGATGAAGATGAGAAATTGGAGAAGATTTGTAGTTAATGTTTATTTGTAGAAGAATCACTACTCTATAATCATAGCTAAGATCGTTCTTATTTTGTTCTACCTTCTTTTCTATTTACATGGATATTGGTAATATTACATAACAATTCAATGTAAAATGAATTGTTCTTATATAGTGGTAAGGTAATTGAATTGTTATGTTTTTATATACTTTTTTTAAGCATGTCACATACATGGTGCCTTCTTCTCGACTTCGCTCTCAATCTGCACCGACATCCGCATTACTATCTACTTACACCGCTCTGCCACCAGCCGATGTGATTTTATCACCATGTATACCAACTCCCAATTCTCATACGGATTGCAGCAGTGTTGGTAAGATATCAAATCTAATTGAATTCCATGTAAGAGGCTATGTTTTTCAGCTTTATTTTCAATCCTTACTTCTAATATGTTGTGTTTCTATTTAGTCAACACGTACAATAACTAAAACTTTCCAGCTCACTTGTTATTCCTTCTGTACAAGAACGCTTTATGAAGAATACTGAAATTCAGAAGAGATTGCCTTACAATCATTGCATGTGTTCCAAGTCTTTCAAAGCTGCAATGCATGCCTTGGTGAAGTTTTTAATTTTTTATCACCTATCATGAAATCTTAATTATGTACTAACATTGAAATTTATGCAAGTAGGCGGACCCGAGACAAGGTAGGAGCCCCACATCATTGATTTTTATAAGGAGTCGCACTACAATAAGAAGAAAGAGAAGTTGATGGACCAAAAATGTCAGGAGAAATACATGTAAGTACAATGATAAGTCCTTAAAATTTCATAATTCATGATCATTTTAATAAAATGTCAATTTTTATATAGGAAAGTAAGTTCCACATAAATACACATGGGATTGAGATGGCTATTGGAAGGGGTTGTTTTTGTCTTTTTGTCATTCTTCCTCTTATGGTTTATGATGCCTTTTTTTATGTTTCCTCTTATGATTTACAACCGATGTTCATGAGAACATACTTAAAGTAATTTTAAATTGGATTAAGAAAGAATCTTGGAAAAATAACATCATTCACTATATTCGCTACCTTTACTACATTTTAATGACTGTACGTGTCATGCTTGAGCCACATGTTCATGTTCATAGAATGACTAGATCGAATATGTTGTGTACGTTGAGCACCAATGGATGTGAGGATTCGAAAGGTGATTATGAGCAATATTCAGATCTGTAAACTGATAGGAACCAATCAGAACTGAACGTCCAACACAGTTGGAAATTGTGGAAAGGTTAATGTTGGAAAAAACTGTTTAAATGAAGCCATATGGAGTTTGAATAGGAAAAATAGTGGATCAATTTTCGGGCATCCGTACTGAAACCTTTAACTTTAAAAGTGTTTTTAAGAGAGAATTAAATCTGAAATCTGAGTTTATAGCACACAATCAGAAATTTTGTACAGTTCATTAGTACCTAAACATGCTAAAATAGTCTGCAAACAATGAAAATTCTACACAACAGAACGTATATTTTGTTCTGTTCAACTTAATTTTTCAACTGCAATATGATTTAACTTATTTCAAATCAGAAAAAACTTGTAGCAGAGCAAGAGAAGTGTACACAGGAGGGTGCGATCCAATTGACTCAAGAGCAAATATCAATCAATGTCCTTGGTGGTCAGTCCGGATACTTGAGAGGGTTTGGAAATGGGCCGAAGCCCACGTCTATAACTAGGAGCACCAGTATAGACTCAGAGGATGGTGAATGTGGGGCATTGCGGGCTACAGTGGAGAGATTGCAAAATGAAAATGCAACTCGAACTCAAGAGATGGAGCAGACGAAGAATAATCAAGTAGCGATGCAGCGACAGATGGAGGAGATGATGCGGTACAGTTGGTGTCGAGAGTGACGAGATTAGACATGATGACACAAGGAGGAGTGCTTACTTCTTGGTCAGTATTCCTAGTTTATTCTCTGATTGAATTAAAGTGCATCCACTAAGTTTAAACCATTTATCTAAAGTTGGGTTAGTTAAAGCATCAATCTAGTGATGTATACTTACTATTAGCATGTTTCTCACATTTCTTCCTCGCAAAGATTCTCACCCCGAAATCTCAGATCGCCAAAACCAGATCTCAATTCATCTCTTCCTATTTTATCTCAATCTCTGTTCTTGGTAGTTGGTAAGGGAATTTTTGCGATCTTACAGCATTCTTTTTTCTCCCGAATTGGGTTGGTTTTGATTCTGATTTTGTTGTGGTATTGTTCGTAGATTGATGTTTTTGGCCGAAAATGCTGATAGTCTTCGTCTTTTCGAAGTTGAATTTGGTTTTCTTGCTTAGTTTGAATTTTGGATTCAATGAGTTCTGTGCTTGTTTGTTCTTGTGGTTGTTTTCTATCAAAATTGTCGATTGGAGCGTCACAATGCATACTAATATTTTCACAAACTTTTATTTTGTCTCACTTACTTTGCTTTTGATTCCCATGTTTAATTCCTCACAATTTTTTTTTTGTACCACAGATTGGGACTGGAGATATTTTTGTTTTTCATAAGAATGTTGTACTTATAATAGTTTGAATGCTACATTTTTACTTGAATTAGTAACGGCGACGTGGCTAAACTTGTGGGTTGAGTTTAATAGTTATATATTTCCTAATATGTTGAAGGAGCAGGTTCTGTACATTTTTTATTAGTTAAATGAGCAGACTTTATTATACATTTTATTTAAGTTAAATGAGCAGGTTTTATTGTACATTTTATTTGAGTTGAATGGGTAGGTTTTATTATATAGTTTATTTGAGTTGAATGGGCATGTTTTATTGTACATTTCATTTTTGTTGAATGAGAATGTTTTATTGTACATTTTATTTTAGTTGAATGAGCAGGTTTTATTATATTCAGAGTAAAGGAGGTTTTTGAGGTGGCATGTAGTAATTTATAAAATAAATCTATTATTTTTAGCGACGAATTTTATTTGTCGCCTAATAAGAATAAATATATCTTTGCATATTATCCCCGACGTATATGATTTGTCGCCTAGGAGAATTTGTGACAATGTTAAATATTGGGCGATGAATTAAAGGTGGTCGCCTAATGTCTACAAACTATGCGTGACAAAACTAATTCGTCGCCTATTATAACTCATGGCAATTCATACACTATTTAGCGACAATATAGTTTTGTCAGTAAAAAATATAATTCAGCGACGACTCCATTTTGTTGCCAAATTCCTTTTCACAATTTTTTATCCATTTTTTTGCGATGAATTACAGATATTTGGGGACAAAAAATATCTTTTTTGCCGACGTTCTTCTTTGTTGCAATTTAATTTCATTTGGAGATGATAACATGTTGTCGCAAAAAATTGATATTTGGCGACGATTAGCTGTGATCGTCGGTAAAAATATTCAATGGTGCCTAATAGCCGACGGACTGGCGACAAAACTGGTTTTGTCAAAGAATATATTGGGCGACGATTTTGTGATTTTCTGTGACAAACTTTTGCCTCGCGAAAAATGATTTTTGTTGTAGTGATATCTAACCAGGAAACGGTCCTTTGATTTCACAAAATGACAATCATATATCATAAATAGATATTTTTCATTATCATATATCATTATATATGATATATATGATATATACAACTCAATTTTATGGGTAATTGGTCCAAATGTGATTGCACTCTGGCCGAAACTCAGACCTGAACATTAATGAGGCGCGCCCAAACCATGGACTGGGTTCTGATTATCCATTGGGTCTAAAAAGAGGATTCACATTCATTTCCCTTCAGGTTCTTGGAGTACCCGGGTAATTGGGGTTCATTGACATCCCTAGCTAGGGCCCTTGAAATTATATTATTGTTGGGTACTAGAAAGGGATTTCTACAGCCAGTCAAAAAGTCGCAATAAGATCTTCCCATACAAAAGGGATATGCCACCAGCCATTGTGTCAACTACCTCCAAAAGCTAAGGCCAAAAATGAAGAAGCATTTCCACATCAAACTTCAAAAGCCTTCAAAGTATCTTTGGTTTATTCAATTGCTTTACATGATTTTTGAAGCTTGACTATTTGACTGGTTCTGGTGCTGTGACAAAACGATCATAGACCACATATGTGCCTTATGGGATTTCTCCTATCAATCAGCACATAGGAGCAAGTTAGTGCTTATAAAAAAAAATCATTACAGGAGCAAGTTTGTGTATGTGGGCTCTCTCCCCCCACAAAACGCCTTTAATGAGGCTCTTCATGTGGTCCAACTTGGATGATATAATTTGAAAGGGACATCATATTCTTTTGTACGACAGCTAAAGAATTCGAACCATTGGATCAAGGAACTGCAAAAATGTATCCATAGCTGTGAATATGTTTTTTCATTCTGGGTCTTTTATTGCAATGGTCCCCCTTCTTTGGATGCTCCAATGCATTATAGAAAAGAAAAAAGATTGTTGTAGTGATGGTTGGCCTTTAGTGTCACGGAAGCTGCTACAAATACTTGTATGATCAGCTAGGATCAAACTCCCTTTATAAAGACAGGAGATAGAATACTAAAGATCAATTCCCACTAGTTTACTCCTCATGATTCGAGAACTATAAGAATCACACAATGATCATGGAAATAGAAGATGGATGGTTTAAATCAACCTATATAAGATGAGTGGTTTCATTGATTTCCATCCCCAGTATCTCTATTTGTTCAATACTCTCAATGGGTACTTGAGGATATATAGAATAGAACGATTCTCTTTGGTTGAGAGATTTTTTTTCCCTAATCCAATAGAGAAAATCTCAATTATGTACCTAGGCAACTATCTTTAAAGAGAGACATTAAGAACATAAGGAAACCTAATAATCATTGAAATCCAAATATTTCCATACGTAATGGTTGTATGATCCGTCACTTGAGGCCCACCACATATGATCTCACATGGCCCCCTTGTTATATATTCTAACAGTGATGCATGCAGAAACATGCATGTCCAAATTAAGAGTATAACAAGCACCCACATAATAGAGAAGAATTAATGTGTTCACTATTGTGTGATAAATTCGTATAACTTAGCATGTCTCTATCTATGATTTTCATATACGACATGGTTGCAACAGGAACACGGTAGATTTCAAAGGACATCGAAGTATAAAATATGAAATGATAGGACACAAAACATTCCCCATTTCGAAGTAGGCATGTATCAAAGGTAGGAGTGCATAAAAAACAGCTAAACCACTAAATCTATCCGAAATACCCCGATAGATCCTTTTTATAGTAGATCGATTCAGTTACGGCTCGGATTTTCTTCAAATTATTTGGTTTGATTTTTGGCTTTTGGTTTGAATGTGTGGTTAAACTGCTCGAACCGAACCAAACCAAACCAATTATATAAATATATATATTTTTATAAAATATATGAAGGAACATAAAAAATTACTTGAAGAAGATCGAACCCCCATTCTGTTATTTGAAATCCAGCGTCTCATACCAATTAAACTACCTTTTTTCCCCATTTTGTTACTTGAAGTCCAATGTCTCTCACCAATTGACCTGCCTTTTTTTGTGAAAATAAAATAAAATAAAATAAAAACTAAAAACCGTAACCGATCCGAACTAAATTGGTTACTTTCGGTTCGATTCAGTTCGGTTTGAGCACATGGGTGATTCGGTTCGGTTGAGTTTGGAAAAACAGAAAACCGATGGGTTCGGTTGATTGATGGTTTCCCTTCTAAACCGATCTGAACCGCCCATGTGTACCCCTAATCAAAGTATCTAACTCTTCTCCACATCCAAGATGGTCAAGTTCTTTAAAATCATTGCCTTGACCCTTCCTACTCTTTTCCACTTTAAGAAAAACAGTCATATCCTAATGTTAGAGTTATCTTCACCATCTATCTAATAGGTGAAGAGTCCACCTTTACTCAGTCTAATCCATTCACAACACTCCCAATGATACAAGCAATGGTCTAAATTTCTCTCCAACTAAAGTTATTTATATAATTGGATTGATCATATTTTGATATATGTGGTGAAGCTTTTAAGACATATTGATAATCTTACAGTGTAAATCTCTTTAATTGGAGTAAAACTTTAGACTTCACCTATACACGGCAGAGCATGTGCTATAAATGGTTTGAATCAAGCAAAAGTTAGCTTCACAAATATAGAATCTTATCTTATAAAAAAAAAAAAAAAAAAAAAAAAATTTGACCCTTTCCTACTGAGTAATTTCCCAAACATGGACCATTTCCACTTATAAAAAGTAGTATAGGCTGCCATTCAAATCTTCATCCAATAAAAAAACATATATTAAGTTAAAATCAAGCTATAATATATCAGACGTACAAAAAGAGATCAAAAGTACATAATAAAAACAAAGTGGACTGAATCGCTGAGGAATTGCATTCAGCCAGTCAATTGCGTGTGAATTGCGATGGAGTCAGATGTTGGATTTTAAAAATAAAAAACTAAAACATGAATTACATTGCTCCAGTCATGCATGACAGCCGGGAGCAGCACATGCATGCAAGAAACAGTCAAGGAAGTGATTGGTGGTTTCTTTGCTTTTACTTTAATTTGCTAAGAGCTGTAACCATTGGCATTGTCATTGGGAAGTTGGGAGAAATACAAGGGAATCTCAGCCGATGACAGGAACATCTTTAGTTAGTTTCCTTTGGAAATATCTCTAAAATGTCTGTTGTTGCATTCAAGGTAATGTGAGAAACAAGGAAAATATTCTCTTTCATTTTGGATTATTCTCCAAGAGCATGTTTGGATTTCTTCCTTGTTGGAGAATGTTTTGGAGCACCGGCCTGGCCTACAACTTAAGTCTTCTCACTTCATTATCTTTTCCAAAACAAATAGTACTATTGAAAAGATATGAGTTTAGACTATATCTGATTGTGAGAATTTAAGACTATTAGATAAAGGAAAAGTGATTTGCTACTGTTAAAAATGCACCAGCTGAAACTTAAATAGAAGAAAAACCATAAAATATGTGGTTATCAAATATACCAGACTGGCCCTTTTTACTGTAAAAACTTTTTTTTCCTATTTGTTCTTTTATTTACTTTTAAACATCCTGAAGTAATTAAAAATGAAGACATACCATTTCTATTTTTAAGCCTTGATTATAAATTTCTATTAATAAAACTATGGGGCCAGAGAAAAACAAAAAATCAGTATAGGATCTATAATATACTGTCCCATGTTGGCACTATATGGATTTCCCAAGCCCCAGCCCATTTAGTTATTAGGCCTAAAACACAGCAGTTCAAGGTCTGAAAACTCGAAATTAGAACTCAACTTGTCCAATATTGAAAAGTATTTTCGCTGTCTCTACTAAAGCCTTAAGGTTTTGGTAGCAATGGTTAGCTAAATAAATTTAATATGGTATTAGAGTCAACAGGTCGTGAGTTCGAATCTTAGAAGGAACGACTCGGCGCAACAACAAAAAAAAAAAAAAAAAAGGTGGGAGTGGACTCCACCCGACATGGAATATTTAAAAAAAAAAAAAAGGATCCTTCCCTTTCTCAAAGGGACTCTCACTCATGGCGCAGATTGGGCTGGTGCGCCGGATGATCGTTGATCAACGAGTGGATTTTGTGCTTTTCTTGGGGACAATCCTATTTCTTGGAGTTCTAAGAAGCAACCCACGGTTGCTAAGTCCAGTACTGAATCAGAATATCAATCCCTAGCCCATTCAGTTGCCGAAATAACGTGAATTTGTGGCTTGCTATAGGATCTTCACATCTACCTCCGCACTATGCCTATAATCTAGTGTGACAATATAAGTTCTATCTATCTTTCTTCCAACCCGGTGTTCCATGCTCGCACCAAACACATTAAGGTTGACTACCACTTCATCCGTGAAAAAGTGCTTCACAAATAGCTAGCTTAATGTTCGTTGTGTCTCCACTCAAGATCAAATCGCTGATATATTTACCAAAGGTCTCACCATACCTCGTTTTAAGTTGTTGCAGTCCAAGCTGAAGGTCCAAGATTTTCCCATCAACTTGAGGGGGCATATTAGGTAGCCTGACCAGGATATGATTTCCTGAGATTGTGGATCTCAAACTGATTCTCTGTAATCTTGTATAATTGTAAAAGAACCCTATGATTGTGGATCTCATTTATTCAAATATGTTACCATGTATATCCTATAATACCATATATACTGAATACACAAGTTGATCCTCCGTTGTAAAGTTGACAGAGATCATTTTTCATCAATTGTTTCTCCCAAGTCATAGCATCTTGGCTCGTTCGAGTCAATGTGGTCGATCGAGAGTCATTTTTCACTTTAGTTATTTTTAGAATATCTTGAAATAGATTTTTTTTTAAATTAGAGATATAAATTAATTCACTCGCATTCATGATAATAAATCTAAAACTAATAAATTTACATATTCAAGAAATATTAAAAGAAAGTGAAAATAAAAAAAGAAAACTTTTAAAAGAAGATCCTTACTACTTGTTTTCTCATATATATGCTTTCCAGAATTTGACTCAACGTCTTGACCAAAAGACGGTGATTTGGATGAGTCACAAGTCAACTCGACAAATTTTCAGACCACAGCTCAGCTTTAATAAAGTCGCATCGCACTTTAGGTGACCAAGCTCATGACCACTGTTATTTTAAAAATTGTTTGAAATGAGTTCGTATCACTTGACACTTAAAGATTTCCGCCAATTTTCATTGATTCAGTCTAAACCACCTAAGTGAGAGCCGAAAGACAACCCACTCATATGAAAAACGAAGTCCTCATACAAAAAGAGGCAGGGTACCTATGGTTTAAACCATGGACAATCAGATAAGGAATTGTTGAGTAATAAAAATTTCTATTTTGTAAATACTTCTAAAATTATCTTTTGAAGAAAAAGAACTTAAACAAATTGAAATATCAACCCATAATTGATATATGAGCAAATACCTAAAGATCTTGTCATTGGTTTGTACAAGGGTCATATGTTTGTGACCTTTTATATATATATATATATATATATATATATATATATGAGTAAGGCTCTCCTAAGCTCAAGCTTAGGATAAAATCTCGTAAGCTCACGCTTGTAGGGCCCATCTTTGGTCCATCCAAATGGACCAAACATAACCCCCCTAGTCCACCAACTTTCAGTTAGATCCGAATTTAATAGACCGTTGGATCTACTATGTATCGATCCAAATGTATTGTTGACCATTAAACTTTTGGGCCCATATGGAGATAATAAAAATTACAGTTGTGGCTGATTTTTTACAAATAGTAAGATCCTAGGGAGTCCTTGAAATTTCTCCATCCTCATCCCCATGTGGGTCCTTAGGTGGGCCCCACCACACACTTGAGCTTAGGAGAGCTGGCCCCTATATATATATATATATATATTTACATATGTAAATAGGGATTATGTGTAATGGTTATGCATTGTTCATGTTTATTTGCACCCACTTACATATTACATTTGTAAATCAGTTTTGAAAATTTGCCCATTTTCCATACCAAAATTTGCGCACCTCAACATGTGGTAAATTGTCATGCATCAGATTTATACCTGTTATATAATTTATGCACTATGTAAAGAGGCATGTGCTATAGTGAAAAGATGTGGAATAATGCCCCATGGATTGCATCAATTTTTTTCATTCCTATGGGCCCCTCAAACATGATCCGAAACACTCATCCTCTTTAGAAGGCCAAATAGGCCAGGGAGCTTCAAGTTTTAAGTCTTAACTCATCCAAGGTTTTGAGAGATTTGAAAGAGAATAAAAAAACCTTATATCCGCTTTTTTGGACTTTCATGTGACCCTAATTCAAGATCCAATCCGTACATCTTCTTTGAAAGGCTAATGGCCATGGCATCAAATTTCACAATCTAATTGATCATGGATATTGATGCTTCTGTGAAAAACACAGTGAACTATTGGATAGATCCTGCCTATCCAACGTTTTTAAATTTCTCAATACTATTTTCCCCTACAACCCATGAAACTGATGTGATTTTCAAAAGTGATTTACCCCTTGCAAAAACCGCTAGTACAGCCTCTCACCCAGGGATTACATTATTGTAGGCCACATCAACCACCTTTGTTCTTTTGTCTCGGCGGGAATCAAAGTTGCAATCCAAACGGTTCTTGTTTATTAAAGTAATAAACCCCACTACCTTGAAGCTAATTATTTTAAATCTTTATAGAATTTAGGTAATTTGTAGAAAAACGTCAACCTATAGATATGATTTTTTGCACTTTTGTGGGCTCCTAGTTCATGATCCAAATCATACAATTTCCTTATATTAATGGTAGACGTCAAGCTAGACATACAGATTCATATCATAATTCTTCATGGATGTTGAGAAAGTTATGGAAAAGTCCAAAATATCCAAATACTCTAAAACCGTTGGGTATACTCATTTACACGAGTTAAAATGGTGATTTTGACAAACATGGTAACGTGTTTAACTTGTGTGTCATTGACATATCTGATGTCTCCATATTGGCCATTTACATATGTAAAACTCTTTTTTTAATCCGTGTGTAAAAGTCCAACGACCCTTATAGCCTATTTGATTGCAAGCATTTCTGACAAGAATTCCCTCTCTCTTGAATCTCTACTAGTAACACAAGTACAATAAATCTTCAAATGGCCTATTTGAATAAAGAGAATTCTCTTAATTGACATTCTAAATGAAATTTTACAACAACAAAAAAAGGAGCAATTACCGTTCAACGATTCTTAAAACATGACAATCACCCAAAAACTACCGGAAAATGTGTAATTACTGCAGAACTATTTCTCTGTAGGATATCACAGTGTGTGATATCTTAGGGATGTAGGATATCGCATTATCTGAAGCGGAAAGATTTGCGGAGCTACAGTGCCATGGACGGTAATACTCCCCTTAATGCTTTGTTTAATTTTTGTTAAACTATGTGACTATTAAGGATGATCCAAACCTTGTCGAAAACAATAATACAGTCAAACATGACCCATATATTAAATTTCAATCGTTGATCTATCTCGGATCTCAAGATATTTGATAAAAAATCGAATAACTATACATCTATTTTTATTTTTATTTTTTGAACTTTTGTGGGCCCTATAATCACAATCAAGATCGTTAATCTTCTTTGAAATGATGAAAATGGCTAGCCATGCAATTTTCAACCTCCGATTTAATATATAACTACAAAAAAATGAAGAAAAACCAAAGAACTGTTGATTTCACATGTGACATTATCACAGTAGTATAACTGAAACTTAACAGTCCATTTTTTTTTATTTTTTCTTTAACTATGGGACCACCAAACCATCATCCAAACCATTTGATAGCTGTTTGAGTGTAAGAACTAATATGGCACTAAATCTGAACTGTTGATCTATCACGGTTATCAAAAAATTTACAAAAAGGTAATACGGTTTGGATGGTGGTTTGGTGGTCCCACAGTCAATGAAGTAACAAAAAAATTGGACTATGTAAGTCTTCCCGCTTCAGATAATGTGATATCCTATATTCATAGAATATCGCACATTGCAAAATCCTATAGTCGAACAATTTTGCGGTAACTATAATTTTTCCGACAGTTATAGGGTGATTGTAAAATTTATAACATGTTGCACCTTAACATTCAAAAAAAGAAAAAATGACACTTTTATTCTGCAAGATTTTCAGTAATCTAGTATTTGAACAGACAACTCCTTTATATAGCTGTATTCCCCTTGAAGTACAACATCTGAAGCTGCCCACTAGAAATCGTGAGATGCATGCAACCACACAGTCGAGTCCCCCATACGATGATTTGCCTTCGGACACGTTGAGTTTATCAAGGCAACTGGTTATTCTTCCTAGCGTGGGGTCATGTGAGAAGAATATAATATCCTCTGACAATCATGTAATATAGGACACGTAAAGGAGGCTTTCTGTTCTTCTCTTGCCTATTAAAACATCTGAAATCTCAAAGCATTCAAACAGGGATATTTGTGTATGGTAGCGAGGCCTCTTGCAAGCAAACTTCTTTTTCTTTTTAATGAAGTTTGCATTCATTAAGATGTTAATAGTCTTATAAAAAGTGTAAGGTCTTATACATAGATATAGAATAATATAATGTTAATCTCAAGAAAAAAAAATCAAAATTACAAGGTTTTTTTATTTGGATTTTTAAGAAATTTCTGAAAAAAAAATTTTTTTTTTTATTTTCAAAATCAACATCAACAAGGATCCAATGCCATAGAGCCCAAAACATATAACTTATCTTCTTCTTAAAAAAAAAAAAAATGTCTATCCATAATGGTACTCGAATGGATGAGTTCCAAACATTTTAAGTTTTGGGGCGAATCCAATAAAATGGGTATCCATCATGGCTGAAATCTGCATCCCTTGAGTGAAGATTTTGGTCAAGTTTTAGAAATTAGGGGTTGGAATTATTTTTGCAAGGAGACATTGTTAATGGAAAAAAAAAAAAAAAAAGTTTCTAGGTAGGCTATCAAAAGGGCATCTTAATAAGTTAAATATCTTATTATGACTCTAAGTAATATCGAGGGTGTGAGCGTAGTAGCCCTACTATGCTAGAATTTTTATTGTTAAATAATGTATTAAAAAATAAGAGTGAAGGATTGTCATCCTAACCACTTGAGATCAACAACCCACGAGCTTTCAGAATGAGTGTACAGGTGATACAATTGTCCAATCCTTTTAGATGAGTGCCGAACATAGGATTAGTGGCTTGAAGGGAATCTCTATTTTATGATCCCTCCGATGGATCATTCGGTGGGCCTAATAGGTGTGATGCTCATGAGGAGCACCGGTGCTCAGTAACAATGATCCCTCCGATGGATCATTCGGTGGGCCTAATAGGTGTGATGCTCATGAGGAGCACTGGTGCTCGGTAATAATAAACACTAACATTAATGTAAAATCCTCAAATACTATATAAATCTTTGGTAAAAAATCTTTATTCTAAAGATAATGATGAATCATCAAATCTATTGATTCCTCATTTTTTATTTACGGTGGCCTAAAGTTCTCGATTTATTAGAATTATAGTCTTATTCTTTGTTACACATCTCACGCACATTTTTGTTAGAACTTAGAAAATATCATGACATTCAGTGCGGCCTACCAAGATTAAGCTGCTGACATATCATGATCCTCGATATTTAAGAAGTAGAGATAAATGGAGGACCCTACCATTATATGTATTTTTCAGCCACAAAGAAGGTCACGTTCAAAACTGTTCTTTCTTGCTTTCGGTATTAATGAACACCATAAATGCACGTTTGGTAGGATTTTGAGTTTGCGGGTTTGGAATACACAATGGCTAAATCCATTTTTTTTTTTTACTTCCAATTGACATTTGGGGTTTTAACATATTAATTCTCTTTAAATTTAATTTTTTTTAATTTAATGACTGAAACTCAGATAATATTATCGGAGTCACTTGACTCTGGTCAAATATTTTTTTTCAAAACTTATTTGGCCCAGATCCCATGATATCATGAGATTCATCAAGTTTTTTTTATAATACAATTTTTGCAACTAGTAAATAAATTTATTTTTATAGAACACAAAAAAATGTCATTTGTGGGAAGTAAATACACATTTGACCACCATTTCTCAAGTTCTATCATCTGAAAAAAAATTTCCTTAGATAATGCATAAAAGACATGATATCATGGGATTTATCAAATTTTGTTACATACACTATTCCCATGATATCATGGGATTTGAGGCAAAAATGTTTTAAAAAAAATGTTGATTAGAGTCAAGCGACTCTGGTGACATTATTCAAACTTCAATCATGAAATTGAAAAATTGGGTTTTAAGGATGATTAATATGTCAAACCCCTTTGGTATTTTGGTGAAGGTGAAAAACTCTTGTTTTTATAATGGAAATTCTAAAAAAACCAATGATCAATCCACCCCCCAATTTGGCGTCGATCTTAATTTCACTCGCCATTGTATTTAATTACATGAAATATGCATCATTGAATCAGAAATTACAGTTAGAGCTGTCATATTATATGAATTTCAATGTTGTGCAACAAAGAAAGAAGAAAAGGAGAGAGTGCATGTTGTGGAATTTAAAAGAAAGGATATAATTAAGAATATGATTACAGAAGAGGAGAATTATAGATAGGTCAAAAAAAGGGAAAACCCAAGCGTTTTGGGGCTACTGACATTTGATTAGATTGATATTAGATCTACCTTTAATTCACGTCAAGATCTATTAATTCCCCCATCTTCATTGATTGCCATGCGTCTACTTGGGCCAACAAGAGGGGGCATAGACAACGCATGGAAACAATAAAAGAAGACGTATCCCCAAACAAATAACCTAGAATCTTCATTGTGAAGATAAAAGCAAATGTCAAGAAAATTTAGGAAGAAAAATAGATGAATCATATTGAGTTTTAAGTACAATGCTTTATATAGAAAAATACCAACCCCTAATTTGACTTGGCTGTTATTTACTGAAAATAATGAAAGTGTTTATGTAGACTGTAAACCACAAAAAAAAATGCATAAATAAAGTTTTAAAGGACATATAATATATAAAGTCCAACTAGATTTAAAAACCTAAAAATCTAAAAAGAAACTTAAGTTTGACCACTTAAATGATGAAATGTTGCTTGAAAAAGACCACTAATTACTGCCCTAGTAATTTACCACCATAACAACTTTCCAATGATATAAAATAATTTAAAATAAGATGATCGGATCAAAAGTTATGGCCATGAGTATTGCCCCTATATATGGCCTGCAAATCAATTTCTCTTGATATTAATGCTCAATATGATCATCAATGACTAGTTCTAACTTCTACATCAAGAAAAGACACTTTCCTTTTCTTTAATAATGTCCATGAATTTAGAACTTGATCTTTATTTAAGTGACTATTAATATAGGTTAAAATCTATCATGTTCTCGTGGACCACTAACATGGAGTTTGTTTTACTAGTTTAGCTTTCTCATTAAAAAGCTTATAAATTGTAGTAGTGCTAAGAAGAGTGGAACTTTTTTATTAGTTCACAATGTATACGGAAATGAGGGTTTGTGATGAACATATTTTTGCACACGTTACTCAATCTCATCAGCATCCATTCTCTTCATTAAATGCACAATTAAGTGGCCACTTGTTTGTTGAATTTAAGGATGAATATGAGCCAATCAGGCCCAAATGGATCATGCTACTGCGGAGCTTGTGGAGCCAAGCTTGAGCTGAAGCTTTTATGTCTAGGGCCTGTTTACCTGCATCATTTTGAATTCAAAAGAATCACAGGGCATTTTTTTTTTTTCTGTGGCAACGTTTTTGTAGATATATGCTAATTTGATTTTTATTTTGCACTTTTTTTCGCTCATTTTCATTGCTACACCAAATAAAAATTATAAATTTAAAGTACAGTTTAAAAAGTTCACACCAAAAAAAAATTCTGCATGAAAGAACTAGAGATTTATGTGCAATGACCGCTTTTCTAGATTTTAGTTTCCTAGAGTCAAGTTAGGACAATCATTTTTTAGTAGTGCTACTTTGACAAACTTTCTGGACAGAATTTTGGACAAATCCTATGGTATGCCTTGAATATCCCTATGATATTCAAGGCATACCATGGGATTTGTCCAAAATTCTGTCAAAAAAGCTTATCCAAATAGACTTTTTGATCATTTTTATCAAAGGAGAGGCCATAGGGTGGCCTCCTATAGATTTTCACCCTCAGTCCTTTTCTCCAGGTCCAATCAACATAAAGGTATCCCCTTGAAGCCTTCCGAATTTGAATCTTGCATTATACTCAGCATTGGATTAAATTTCATAAAAATTATAATTTAAAAAAATCATTAAACCTTAAATTACTTAAATCAGTTGTTGTAATCATTGAGAAACCTCCCCAAAGTTAATATACTAATTAAATCAAGTTGTTGTAATAATCTGATTGAGATTATTTATTTTTTTTCAAAGTTAATATTTAATTACAATGAGACCTCTCCAAGACCCTATCCCTTCTTGATTGACATGTATCCAAATATATCGCGCAAGAGGCTTCCATGTTTGCCTCTCATGCAAGCTGTGTTAAAAAAAACTTAGATAAACTTACAACCCAATTATCATCAATCCAACGTCCTCATCATATACTTAAAATGAAAACAAACTCCAGTACTCCACACCCAATCCCTTAATCATGTTAATTTGACCAGTTTTGGGTGCAGTAGTCATTTGTTGCAACAAGTTACAGGGATTCAGGGACCGTGTCCAAGAGTCGACACTAGTTTGTACGCTGAGAGTGGAGGAGTGTCTTTTTAGAGCATACCCAACGCATGCCACGTGGCGCACCAAAAAGTAGTCGTCAGTTGAGAGAGCTCCCTAAACAGAGAGTCGTCTGGAGTTATCCTTTTTCCGTGACTTGCATTTCACGCGGTTGCACGTGCGCTAACAAAAGACGTGGCTTCACCCTTTCTATTCGTGCCGAAGAATCCAGGATATTTCGTGTCCTCATCCCTTCTTGTTTTGTTCGTCCACAACTTTTTTTTTATCTTATTTTACCCCAAAATGGCATCAAACTGGCGAAAATGGAAGTTGTTGTTGTCGGAGAGGGAAAATGGACGGCCCATCCTTATTCGAATGATCGAGAAGCATCAATCCAACGGTTGATAATGTTGGCTGATTATGGTGGGGCCCATCAATTAGGAAATTACCTACTTGCTGAGCACGAATGATTTGCCATTCGTTAATATGATAGAATTCATAGGCAAAGGGTTGTTTCACTTCGAATTTATATTTTACTACATAGTTAAAAATGAAGCATAAAAGGTGATTATATTCAAAATTGATAGTCAAATAACCTATATTTCAATGAAAATTAAATAACAAAGAGATTTGAAACGAATACCAAGCCATCAGTCTAATAATTCGAATGTGAAGATGGTATCTACATATCCACTCGTATCCTTTATCCTGCTAGAAAGTAACTCTTGGGAGTTCTCATGGGCCACTAGTCTGCTCCTGTTGAAATTGAGTTGGATTTGGACTTTGGTTTGAGGCCCATGGGCCGTATCTCACGTAATATTTTTGGCCCAATTATTGAATATTTCACAACCCAAGTTTGCTTAAGCTCCACTTGGGCCAATAAATGTAACCTAATAGAATTCGGTTTATATATATTAAGCCGGCAACCCTACAAGCTTTGGCCCTATCAAAAACATCCTTATGAGGACCCAAGTTCAACTCTGAGCTTCATACCAACATTTAGGGATGACAATGGATCGGATATAAATAAGGATCCACCCGCAATTCTTTTTTATTAGAAGCGGGTTTGGTAATAGTTTTTTTTTGTTCGGTACAAGCTCGGGTTTTGCTTTCTCTACCTAAATTTAAGATGGAGCGGAGCCTGTTTTGGATTTATCCCGACCCATAACAAACCCGCCCAGTTGCCATCTCTACCCAACGTTCGACTAGAAAGCAACCCCATGTCTACTTTAGCAATTTCCTCAACTTTCCCGTCCTATACCAAAACAGAAACAGAAATCCCTCTCAAAGTTAATAAACCAAGAACCAAGAACCAAGAACCAAGAACCAAAAACCAAAAACCAAACACAAAACACAGGAAGTTTCTCTCTCTCTCTCTCTCTACCTTTCCCTCTCCGCCTTTCTTTCAACTCCAAGTCCCCCTTATATATACCCATCAAACCGTCCTCTCCCAAGAACCCAACGGACAATTTCCTGCTCACAGAATCCGGCATCTATCCCGGAATCGGAAGATTAAAATGGTGGCGAAGATGATGAAATGGTCTCCATGGCCGCCGTCTGCGATGAAGCGGTTTGAGGTGAAGGTGGAGCTGCAGAGATTGGAAGGAATCGGAGGAGTAGTAGAGAGAGGGAAGGTTGTGATGGTTGAGATGAGATGGAAAGGACCCAAATTGGGGTTGGTGCCTTTGAGGAGGAGAGAGAGGAAAAGCATTTCCATGGAAAGGGCTGTTGGCGAAAAATCTTGGGTGGATTTTGGAGATTCGTTTGAGAATGTTTGTGGGTTTTCGACCTCGAGCAAGGGAAATGTCTTCAATACTTGGGACGTTTCGTTTTCGGTTTTATATGTGAGTGTTTCTCCCTCGCCTTCCTTTTTCTGTCTTTTTCGTTTTGAGGATTTGAGAATTACTTGTTCTTGCATTCCTGGGAAAGTTTCTGGTGCTGGGATTTCGTGAAATGAAAATTCAATAACTTTCCCCAAATCGTTTGTTTCGGGATATGAGAGTTCTTTGGGTCGTTTTCTTCTTGATGAAACTCGAATTTCGTTTCTGGGTCGATGAAAGTTCAAGTCTTTTTTTTTTTTCACAAATCGTTTCTTTTGTGGATTTGAGAATCCTGGGTATGTGTTTTCTTGGTAAAATTGCTGATTTTTTTTTGAACTTCAGGGTTGGTTTGTGATGAGAGTTGAAAGCGGTTTTCCAAATGATGGATTTTGTATCTGCAATTTTCTCTTGATGGTTTTTATCTGATCGCAACGTTTTCCTCTTCAAGAAACCGACTTGTGCTCCCGATATGTAATAGTTTCGGCCAACCGCTACGGATTTTCTATACTATAACCCTATATAAAAGATTTACGGAACATGTTTCAGAGAAAGAAATAAATTGCTATGAGGAAAAGGCCCGAATCAAACTGTAACGTAACAGACATATCGGCCAATCCGTTCACATCTCGTCTTTGACCGATACAGTATTCGAAACCGTGTTTTAAACGGTTGATTTTACATCTGCTATTGTAATATTACATAAAAAATGTTAAGGATGTGAATAGTGTCGTTAGGTAGGTACAGGTGGGCCCCAGTGATCTGATGGGGGTCCACTTCTCATTTGTAGATGTTGTTGGTTTTTCGTCGTTTTACAGACGAATATGCATAGAAATGATTCGTATACGACAAAGAAACGGTCAATGAATGGATGGGTGAGATCATTTCATTGTGGGGCTGGTGGAAGCATCCCAGGAATTAGAAGAATTTCTATCTTTAAATTTTCAATTTTTTAGTTTTTTTATTTGTTTAAATGTTTAATTTAAATATCAAAATTCAATAGTATTTTAGATTTTGAAAGCCTCATTTTAACCAATTTACAATTCATACGCACCTGCGAGTCGGTGGAATGGCATAAGGATTGGGTTTGCTACTTTTGGCTTGTGATCGGAATCTATCACCCCATATTTATATATTTTGCATTTTATATGGGTTTAATGGGTAATTCCAAGAGTAGCGCAGTTGGTCTAAGATTACGGTTCGCACCGGAATATTGTAAGTTCGAAACTGAAACTGTATTACTACATTAGGGCTATAAGTGAGTTTACTCGGCTTTCCTCTGGACTCGGAGGAATTAGTCTGATCCAAAGAGCTAAAACCTACAATAGCCCAAGAATAAAAAAAAAAAAAAAAGGGTTTAGTGGGTACCAACCTTGTTACAATAATATCGATGATGGGTCCAAGGGATACCCACCTTATTAAGAAAAAAAAAAAAAAATTTTGACAATTGCTAACTTTTATAGATTATATCTAAAACATAAGAATAAAATTAATGTAAGTAGCTTGTTTTTAAATTCTATTATATTAATTTAGAAGACATAGGTCTGACATGAATTGTAAAATTCCTTTGTCCAAATTCTAGTAAAAGAAATTCCCGTTACATAATCGTTTTAACAGTTTAGAAAACAAGGAAATGGTTTTTGGAATCACCCGAGAGTTCTGTTTTTGGGATTCTTCCTGTAATCAAAGGGCTTCTTTTTCTTTTTTTTTTTTTTTTTTTTTTTTTCGATGTGGGTGAAACTGAAAGTGGGGAAATTCAATACAAGGAAACTAGATTCTTGGTCACCCTATCTTGACTTTGACCTCTTCAAAAACCATTTCAACACGTCATTTACTTCATTTTTTTCGTCGAAACGAAGACGACTCCTTTAAGCGGTCAATTTTGAGCCCAGGGGGAATTTTGGTGGGGTCCACACGAGTCTTGATTTGTGGGACCTAGCAACCAAACACTGCAAGGAACACAACTTTAAGAGTATAGGCATGGGTGCAAGAATATAATTGAGCCTTCCATTTAATTTGGGTCTGGACCCACGGTGATTGGGGTTCATGGTTCATGCCCAAGGACCCCAGGAACCAACAATGGTGTGTATTGATTATGCTTAATGTGTCACAGATGAAAACATGAACTTTCTATTACTTAATTTGGATGCTATATTCCTACCTGTCTCACAGATGCAGGCTGGTTCGCACTGTTATTTTATGCATTTTAATAAAAAGTTTAATCACTAGAATGGAAAATAAATTAGTCCACATCATTTCTTGCCGGGCCCATGCGGAATCGGCATCAATGCATGAGCCCCTGGTGTGGCCCACTTTTCTGTACTACACATTCCACTGTATATGTTATTTATTTTAGACCTGGTCATTATTCTAATGTCAATATATATATATATATATATATATGATTTTATTATTTTATTTTTATTCTAATGTTGTTCTTTGTCGTTGATGTGAAATGACAATAATGTCCAGGGGGAAGGCCAGGAGAGCAGGGTAAGCAAGCCCTCAGTGATAGGGAGTGTTTGGGTAAATCTTGGAGAAATTGCTTCTCAAGCTGCAGTTGTTGTAGAAAGGGGAGAAAAGGAAGCAAGGAACATCCAAAGGAACCTACCAATCCCTTTACAGATTGGTGATGTTGCCAGTGATGCCTCTCTTTGGGTAAGCCCTCCACCACATGCTCTCTCTCTCTCTCTTAGCTGTATGTGACCGTGTCATTGATTGATAACAAAGCATCTTGTTCCATAAAATACATGTTAGGTTGTGCACGAGGGACGTACATTTAGGCCTTCGTTTTTTCCTTTTTGGGTGCAGCCCAAGAGTGGGATTGGTATAAAATGAGTCCAACCATCTGAAGGTGTAGATGAACCGAGCTTGATATGGGCTTGAGGAGCCAAGCTTTAGCTTATTCTCACTTTAGCAAGCTCAAGCTCTAGCTCAATTATAGACGAACCCTACTTGAGTTTTAGCTTAGTAGGGTTTGTCTGTCTTCCTAAAATTGTACACATTTTAAGTTTATCGCCCGGTCGATTTGGACTTTGAGCTTGGGCTTGCGCTCCTTGGTCCATTAATAAATGTCAACTTAATTGAGCCAAGCTTGAGTTCAATTTCAAGCCAAACCCTTTTTGTCAACCCGAGCTCGACAGACACTAGCCTGAGTTAGTCCAGATTAGCTCACCAGCCAAGATTAAGCCAGAGCTCCATTCGGCAACAAGCCGAGCTCGAGGCCAAACCAAGTCGAGCTGGCTCTGCGTGTTGGTAGCCAAGCTTGACAGACACTAGCCTGAGCTCATCTCCATTAGCTTACTACCCAAGGTTAAAAGCCAGATTATTACTACGCCACACATATGTCTCTGTCTGCCCTCTCTATTATCAGTCTGTCCATTTATCTACCTGGGCTTTATTTCTACATCTATAGAGTGTTGAATGGCTGTTTACTGTTTGAGTAGCTAGTATTGCATCAGATAAGATTGTCAATGCAATTTGGTTTTGTAGGGGGTGGGGGGGGGGGGGGTGTGTGGAGGGGTGGTCTTCAGACTTTAAGATCTTGTTATAAATTGTCAGGTTGGACTTATCTTGTTATAAATTGTCAGGTTGGACTTGGGCCTGACTTTGCAGGCCTAGAATTATGGTATAGGATATTGCAATAGTTAAAAAACTTTGGAACCCTACACCGAGCCATGTAATTCAGGCTTGCTCAGACACTGAAGTTCATTTGGCTGCCTCACTAGGGGAACTACTGATCCGAGTTGACTGAGCCAAATTAGGGTGGGCTAGAATGAATTTTCACTATGGGTATGGGTGATCAGGATATTCTCATCAAATTCATGAAGTGGACCTTATAATCTCTCTAGCTCTAGCAAATGATCCTAAATTAGGTAGTTTCATTGATACATTTCCTTGCGTAGGGGGTGCTTATTCGAGTGGGGCATTTATGTACACAACCGAGCCATTCTAAAGGTAACCCCATTTTGCTTATAGCTGCAAATGCAACAGTGGGTCATCTGTGAATGGACTTACTGGGGTATCTGCCCTAGTTGCCCAGGTCACGAACATAATTGGCTCCATCATGGTTTAAATTTTCCAAAACTATATGCAACTCAGGAAGGTCTCCTAGCTGAGTGACTCAAGCAAGTTTCACTAACTACTCAGGCAGTCTCGTTCGACTCCCTCAGTCATTGGCTTAACACGAGGCCACCACCCATGATGACTTGGGCGAGTAAGAACAAGTTTTGAAGCTAGTCTTAAGCATATGGGCCTCCTGGGCTTGGCTTCATCTATGTGTCTCAATAACAGCCTTACCAAGGCCCCTTTGACACATTTAGCTTCAGAGGAATTGTAAGCAATTTGAAAAGCATAATCCTGAGGGTGGAACATGAAGAGAATGTTAGTAACACTCTCTGTTGCCTTTCAGATCTCTGTGAGCTTTGTTGAGATCAGAACATCTCCGGATTCATCTGTAACTGTTCAAGAAGCCAATGTACCAGAGAAAGAAGACAGCTTCCTCAGAAGGATGACGAATTACGTTTCGCCATCAGGAAGAGCCAAGAAGAAAAAGAACAGCCCAGAACAGATGGAAGAACCCAGCGATGGCCAAATCTGTAGTAGGTTATCAGTTGACAGCGATGACTCGTCCACCTCCAGCACCCAAGATTCGCTTGACGATGACCAGGGTCCCATCCAACCTGAGCTATTGGGTTATGGCCCGATTGCTTCTGCTGCAAACTTTGCATTGGCAGAGGTTGAAGATGATTCAGGGATAGGTTACAGCAGCAGTTGCCGATATGAGGAAGCGAGATCAATGACTCGATCAGAATCCTCTCCAAGTTTAGAGACTGCGATGGGGTCTCCACCCAAAGGCAGGTTTCTGTCATGGAAGAAGAGGCGTCTGAGTTTCAGAGGTGGGAAAAGAAAGGAAGAGCCTCTGCTTAAGAAGGGGAATGAAGAGGGTGGTGGAGATGACATTGACTTTGTTCGCCGGCAGCTCTGCTCTTCCTCAAATGAGTCCACATCTTTTAGTAAGGTACATTCTTGAAATTGGAAGACTATAAATGAATTCTCCTTGGCGCCTTGGCGTCACCAAAGTCAATTTGGGCTCAGTTAAATTTAATCATACAGAGTCATAGTTCTTCTATAGCTATATACAAATTGACCCAAATAGATGGGATAAGGCTAAGACAATGATGATGATGATGTTTGTGAAACATGTCATATTCAGTTTGTGTTTTCTGCTTTCCTCTAGGCACATAGGAAAATGAATGCCAGTGATGGGATAAGGCCTAAGACAATGATGATGATGATGTTTGTGAAACATGTCATATTCAGTTTGTGTTTTCTGCTTTCCTCTAGGCACATAGGAAAATGAATGCCAGTGGATGTCAATTTTACTTGCATTTTGGGTTTCATAATTTTAAAAATGTTAACTGAAACCACGGGCCTTTTGTAGTCTGATCTTCTTTTTCCATCTTTTCAACAGAAATCGAAAGATGAATTGGCACATAGGAAAATGAATGCCAGTGGATGTCAATTTTACTTGCATTTTGGGTTTCATAATTTTAAAAATGTTAACTGAAACCACGGGCCTTTTGTAGTCTGATCTTCTTTTTCCATCTTTTCAACAGAAATCGAAAGATGAATTGGCTGAGAAACCGGTACGCGACTCTGAGTTTGGGAGTGATGACTTCACAGTTGGCAACTGGGAAGAGAAGGAGCTGATCAGCAGAGACGGGCAGACAATGCTTAAAGCAAACATGTTCTTTGCCTCGATCGATCAGCGCAGTGAGAGGGCTGCCGGAGAGAGTGCCTGCACTGCTCTTGTTGTGGTAATCGCTGACTGGCTTCAGGCAAACCAGGGCGCTATGCCAACAAGATCAGAGTTTGACAACCTCATCCGAGAAGGCTCATCAGAGTGGAGGAAGCTCTGCCAAGACAGGTCTTACCAAGAGCGCTTCCCTGACAAGCACTTTGATCTTGACACAGTACTTGAAGCAGGAATCAGACCTGTTTCCGTCGCCAGAGAGAAATCTTTTATTGGGTTCTTCTGCCCTGAGAACTTTGAAGTCTTGCAGGGTGCAATGTCATTTGATGACATCTGGAATGAGATCAGTAGCAGCGCCAGCAATTCCGGGCCACAAGTTTATATTGTGAGTTGGAATGATCATTTCTTTGTGTTGAAGGCCGATGCAGATGCCTATTATATAATAGACACATTGGGAGAGCGGCTGTTTGAAGGGTGCAACCAAGCCTACATTTTGAAGTTTGACAGTGGCTCATCAATGTATAGAGTCCAAGAGAAGGTTGCAGGAGACGGTGCACCGGGTGGTGTTAGTAAACTTAATGAGGTGAAGCAGATGGAAGAGGTGATGGGCGGGGAGCAGAATGGAACTAGGGTTGTGTGTAGTGGGAGAGAGTGTTGTGGGGAATTCATTAAGAGATTTCTTGCAGCCATTCCTTTGGGGCAATTAGAGATGGATGTGAAGAAGGGGATTGTATGTGACATCCCTCTTCATCAAAGGTTGCAGATTGAATTCCACTTCAGTACACCAGCTTCGGCGCCATCCTCATTATCGTCATCTACATTTTCTTCTCCTTCTCATACCACAACATCGATCACACAATCACCTGCTAGTATCATAACTAATTAATGGGGTTCTTTTGTTGGAAGATGGGGATTAGCTTAGCCTAGGAGAAATGGTTGTGTTTTTTAGTTCATGTGTACCTATAGAGGTGTCAATTTGTTGTAATGGTTGAAGCTTAAGTGTATGATATGATCAATGTAAAATCAAAACAATAAAGGGATTACCTTTTTAAATTTTGAATGGACATGTGCTCTTCTACTTAATGAAGATGGCAATTGATTAAGGCAAAGCATTAACGCCTTTTTGTGTGTTCTTGTCTGGTGCTTTCTATTTGTACTCGGAGAGACAACTATTAATGGCAGATTGAATTGGAAATCTCCAATTCAATTAAAATTTGTGAATGACTTGGTTACCAGTGGGAGGGATCCAAACTGAGGTAAATAGGAAACAAGGACACCCTTTTAAACATTAAAGCTGAGAAAAATGTGTAAAGAGAATTCTTGGGCTACAAAAGAAAGTTTCTAAAGACAATCCCCGGCTTCACCTATCATCAGTCATTCCCACTTCATTCTGCTTTATTGGATTTTGTGTTCTGCATAACCAGAGACCAGAGCTGTCATTGTTATTCTACTCTGGTACAAATCAAACCATGTCATTGCTCAAAACCCTGCAACAGCTGGTTGAAATTGTGAATTTGTAATTCTGAGTGACAGTCTCTATTCCTATTAGTGGGTGCTGAAAGCAGGGTCTTTTTTTTTTTTTTTTTTTTTTTTTTTTTTTTTTTTTTTTTTTTTTATGGTTAAACAAGCTGGTATTGGTATTGAATGCTCAAAACATGAGTGCATCTGCATCATATAACCGGGTCTGTCAATGGGCCTGGATCCATTTTGGCCTGAATTCACTCATATAACTGGATCTATCAATGTGAATTTTGGTTTGTTTCTATCCGGCATGGAGAACATTGTGTACCTGGAATATAACAAATCCTTGGACCCGGGGCTTTACCCCGAAAGTCATGTTTAAAGTCAATGTATAGATTTTTCGTTGATTTGGTTAACTTTGGCTGTCATGACTGGGCATAAATCTCACTTCTGATGACTAAATGGGCCTAACTTTGATCATGATTTGGAAACCTTTTGACTGAGAATAGCCAAAGAGCTGGCCAGTTACCCTTTGTTTTTTTGTTAGAAAGAAGCACAATAACAACAAAACAAGGGAGGGATCAAAAGCAAATCCAACGACAAAAGACTAGAGCAAATTTACAGTAACACCTCTAACCCAACCAAGAAAATCCCTCACCCACACATTTTCCCCATTCAACAAGTAGCAAGACTTGGCTAGCAGAGGGCTGCCCCCATTTAGATCTCTAGGAGTGTAATAAAACTCAATATAGAGTCAAAATGGGAAGAAACACAAGCAATATCTTTCGAGGGAGAAAGGAGAGAGAAAGATGGAACACACAATATAAACTCGTATTATTGTGTTCTTGTGTTCTGTTAGATCTCATTTCATGCACCAATATAAATAGGAAAACCTAACTTATCTAGCTATGCAAAATATCTACCCACAATAGGGAAGCCAATCCTAATAAGATAAGCAACCCTATGCTAAATATAATCCTACCCTAAATAACGCGAATGGCCCAACCCCTCGGGTGTGTGTGTTGAGTCAGCGATGACTTCAACAATATCTTGATAGATTGCCTTGATCGACCAATCCTCTGCTCCGTTGATGGCTTATATCATTTCCAGCCCATCTAAGAAGATCCACACTTTATATAAACCTAGGCCTGTATGTTTGTAGGGTGTAGTAAAATAAAGTAGAATTGAGTGCCATATAAGGAAGAAAAAAAAGGTGGAGGGAGTTGGGAGTAAGAGAACTTTTTTGTCATTTTGAGCAATTTAGAGCATCTTTTTTTAATCATTTTGTACAACAAAAATAAATTTTTTTGTCATTTTTTTAAGAAATTTTGTGTGTTGCAATTTGATGGATTCATGTTCATTTTAGCATCATTTGAATTTTCACACATGCATTGATTTTTAAAAACTTGAAATCTTGATTTTTCACATGCATGGTTTTATAACTTTCAAAAGTGATTTTTATGCAAAGTTCGGATTTTAACTTAGATGCATTTCTATTAAAAAGTTGATTTATTTGATTTGCAATCGTACACAACCATAATCTCATAGTTAAATCATTTTAGGCATAATAGTTTCATATTTTGAAAAATACTTTTGGATTGATTTAAATATGAATCTAAGTATGATTTTCATGGCCTAGAACTCTCACTACCAAAATACTTTGGAGTAGCTCTTTGCTTAATTTTTTTAGAAGGCATAATTTTTTAAAATCATTGTTACAATACTTTTGGTATAGAACTTGTGTTGTAGTGTTTTGCTATAGTGAATTCGGTTCACCGAACTCTGGTATGTCGGTTAACCGAACCTTCAGCGAACTCATTTCAGTTCAAGTTACTAGATGGTCAAAACTAGCCCTTTTCTTACAGTTGGGAGTATAGTTAACCAAACTGTGAAGGGGCTTAACCGACAACTAGTCATTGGACAACTTTTTCTATATAAACCATCTCATTCTAAAGCCAAAATCGAGAGACGAAGAGAAACTCCTAGAGGTGTTTTGAGGCTAAACAAATGTGAATGAGCTAAGGAAGCCTATAGGGTCAAAAGGGATCTAAAAGCTTGAAATCATAAGTTAAATCATCTAAGTAAGCTTTGTTTTTCTTATCATATATTTTCGTATTTTGATTAAATTTTTGGTAAATCTATTTTAGCATATTAACTATGAATTGTCGTATCCTTAACATAGACATCATTATGAATTGGTTTATTATTTTGGATGCTTTAATTCACTTTGATCCACACCAAATTTGACTTAATTTGGTATATCTTATTGAATCATGTTTTGCAATCACCTTTGAAATCTTATGTAACATGATTCATATACTTGGTTGAATCTTTAGTAGTTGTTTACCATTACAACAAAAATACTTTCAATTTATCTTATGGCTTGAATTCAACAATACTCACATTTCACATAGATTAGCTTTTGAAATTTCACACAACTTGCTCAACATAAATAGTCATATCTTTATCAAGTTATTTTTTAAACTACTATGTGATTTAAATTTGAATGAAGATTTTCATGCATCACATGTTTTGGTTTTGAAACTTCACAAATTACTTGAACTAGATAAGTATATTTTCTACAAGTTGTTTTTTAACATGTGTTAGCATTTTTCACTTCAATCAAATATTTTCTATGGTTTAAACTTTCAAATGCTTTAGGCATACATTATTAAGCCTTTCACTTTCAAGTTTGATTGAAGTCTTCATGCATACACATTGAGTATTCATCTTTGCATTGTTAGAGTGTATATGTAACTTGTATTTTCACTTTCACATCTGCCTATTGTAGAGGCATTGTATTGAGCCCAAATTATATCTCTTCAAGTGTACTTTAGACACATCTTAGAGAGACAAAGCTTAAGCGTGTCAAGGTTATTTCTTAGCCTAGAAAAGCATAGTGTAAAGATTATTGATAAGCCTATAGAAAAGCTTAGTGTAAAGGTTATTGCTTAGCCCATTGAACAGCATACGATAGTGGAAATCTGGTGGGGTGTGGGAACACAAGTTGGCAGTGGATATAGGCATTGAGGTCGAACCACTATATATTGTTCTGTTGTAGTGATCATTGCTTTGTGGTGATTTATCTTGATAGATTCCGTATATTAGTTTATTAATCATCACTTGTGCCTAATTATTTTAAAGAGTTAAAATTTGGCATAATTGGCATAAAATTAAGCTCCCTCCACCTCGGGTTCCGATCCCATAATGGAATGGTCATTCTAACGAAATGATCATTTCCGCATTTGGTTCACAAAAAAGTGGGGGAATGACCATTACTTCCGAAATCACCATTCCTTTATGTAATGGAATTATCATTGAATTGGGGTGGTAGATGAATGGTCATTCAATTCCTTTATGATTTTTCCTTAAGACCAAAATACCCCTTGTATCACATCAAAATGTGGATGTTATTTTTAAACTTGTGGAAGAATGTTAACTTAATTACTTTATTTAGATAATTTAAGTGATGTTTAAGTTTAGTAATATCTTATTTAAATATTATGATGATGTTTAAGCTATTGTAAATAATGTTTTAGGTGTGTTATTTTGTGGTTATTTTAATGATCATCTATCAAAATAGGTAAATAATTATATTTTGGGTAGCTTGAAATAAGAAAATTTTTAAAAATAAAAAATTCTAATAAGGGTATTTTGGTCTGTTTTATATAAAATTATTCTATTCCGAGCATCATTTTAGCATACCAAACGTAAAAACAGGAATAAAAATTCTATTACTAGATTGATTCTTCAGTAAAACTAAACGTTGGAATGGAAATGACTATTCCTGCCTCATTCCATTATAGACTCACTCCACTCTCCATTTCATTCCTGCCTAAAACCATTCCAGCGAACCAAACACTACCTAAGTACTCCCAGATTGAAATCCTAATGGAGTAGGACTTTCAATTGATATCAGAGAATTGGTGCTCTTGATTAGGTGTAAAAACCTAGAGTTAGAACCCTAGCGTTGTGCATTTTTTTTAAAAAAATCACTAAAATGGATTCCACTTTTTAGTTGAAATTGAGATTTTCCCTTCTAGCTCACTCTTTCCCAAAGAAACAATCACACTGCTCTAAACCTTTATAAGTTAAATCTCCAAGTTTTTGTGCGATGACAAAGTTAAACCCTCAAAAGACAACCCTATCAAGACCTTAGGTGGATTCCCAAGGTAGATACTTAGACAAACCTTAAGGGTTTGAACCTCATTGGACCAACCTATTCTTTATAGTTATATCATTTTGTTGGTCATGATAGATGTGTATTTTGATCTCGTATAGTTATATATCTTGTAATGCATGTCTATGTTCTATTGATGATCAATTGATTATGGTTTCAAAAGCTTTCATAGTTAGATTATTCATGATCAATTGATGTTGCAAAATCATTTGATGAATATCATAGTTCGATCATTTTGAAAAATCAAATGATTTGAAATGCTTTGAATTTTTAAGTTATATCTTTTCAAATGGAAAATTATTATTTTCTAAAATCAACTTGTATGTGTTCCTATTAGTTACAATATTTAAAATACAAGTTGAAATTGATTAGAATTGATTTTCATTATATGTTCACTATTTTAGAACTCTTAAATGAAAATTCAATTTTAGTGTCATTCTTGAAACTTAATTGGTTATGAGCCTTGTAGTTACATTTTTTTAATCAATTGATTTTGGTATGAATGTTTTGAAAAATGCATTTTCCATGTACTTACAAGGTATATATATATATATATATATATTTTAAAAATGTGATTTTTAAAGAAATTTGCATGTTTGCTAAACTTGTTACATTCTTCTTAAATGCATTGGATTGGATGATTGTGCTTCATTGTTACATTTTTTTTTTTAAAAATGGCTTGTGGATCATGTAATCGATTTGCATACTATTCTTAGCCTTGTACATCATTTTCATGCAAATTAATGATGTTATTTTTAAAATATATTTTTTTTTTTGTTTCATGATCATCTAAGCTTCATTAGTACATTTGCAAAGAGTGGAGATTTTGTGTGCTGACTAATGGGTTATTTTAGATGGTGTTAAACTCATTTGGCATGCTTTTCATAGTTTCATATGTGTTTGTGTGTGTGTGTGTGTGTGTGTGAATATTTTCCTTCTATATGAAATCCATGGTACTCTTCATGCCTCATACATTCTTCTTCAGATATTTATATCCCTTATGAATGAATGAATGGTATGAAATTGATTTTAATTGATGTATAGTCCTCTCTATGCAAATGTAAAATTATTCCATACAGTGGCGGACCTACATTGTATTGACCTGGGGCGGTCGCCCCAAGTCAAAATTGAAATCTATATAGATTTCAATGGTATCTTGGTGCAGGAGCGAGCAATTTGGGGCATGATCAAGGGTAGTCGCCCCACGTCAAAATTGAAATTATCATAGAGTTGAATGGGGCCTTGGAGCATGCCCCACATGTCTACACATGTCACATATGTCTAAAGATAGCCCCACATATGTAAAGCTTCGTTGGTAAAAAAAAAAAAAAAAAAAGAAAGAAAAGAAGACGTGTTGCAGCAATACATCGCTCTCCCTCTTCTTCCACCTCTTCTTTTGAAACCTCTTCGCGCCAATTATCGATCGAGCTCCTAGTCGCCGGTCTCTATGTACTTTGTAGATTACTACATCTTTATCTACCAAACATGTATAGTATAATCATTCATAATCACTCTATGCCTAAATCAAAACGCTTAATCTCCAAATCCTAATTTCAAAAACCGAACCCCAAAATCCTAATCCATATCCTAAGCCTTAAAACCACCAAATCTGAGTGTATCCACAAAAACCCAAAAAATACCAAATTCATTTATTTTATCATGTATTCTTACCCCACTATGATCCAAAGATAAAATTTCACTCCCATTATCCAAAGATTGGAGGCTTTGAGAAAGTGAAAAGGGAAAGGATGGGTGTCCTAAAAATGTTCTTATATTCAGTTTTCTCATACACCCACTCACCTTGAATTTGCAGTGACCCCTATTGGGCATTGATTTTGACATATAAATTTAGTGAAACATGATAATGTGAGTTTAAGTATCTGAGATTAGGTTAGAATTATTTTTTTTATCCATCTAATGCCTTTTGGTACTTCTAATTAACGACCTTTTCATTGCCCACTCTTCACTAACTTGATACATCTATTTGAGTACCATGAGTTGGAAATTTTCTAAAGAAAAACGTACAAGTGCTATTTGGTAATGTAAAAATAAGCCACGCAAAAGTCAAGAAAAAATGTATTTTTTTTTTCAAATGTAAAGTCTAGCAAACTTTTGGCCCCACCCAAACAAAAATCCTGGGTCCGCCACTGATTCCATATATGGTTATGCTTATAGTCACATCTTTAGAAACTATATTGGGACACAATCATTCTAATTTCTTGTGCTTATTGTCATATATGTTGAGATTAATGAGATTACTTCTTTACATATAGAAAAATCTATGAAATGCAATCTCACAATGTCTATCACATGATTTTTAAAAGTAAAATGTGTAAATGTGATAGATGATTATGACATTGATTTATGCATGCTTACTCTAGTAATATCATCTTTGTGCATTTTTTAATTTCATAATTGTGTTTATGTTCATATGAAACTCTTCAAAATTCATTCATTGTACCTCATAATTATATCTATTGTTTGATGGATGTTCTAGTTGATGAGTTCATATGTTTAGAAAATGTATGCTACATCAAGTCATATCTATGAAATGCAATTTCCCATGTTCATCATTGTGCTTTATAGTTATAGTTATTAAAAGTGATGAATATTCATGATGCATAGTAGGATTTTGTGTTTGCCACATCCATGCTTTTTGTCTTGGTATATATCATGTGGATGTGATAGATCTTGTGTAAAACGGACTTATCAACAAAGTTAAACATTGTTAATCCATTCCATAAGCATTATAGTTTTTATGATTGCCACCTCATATGCTCATATAGTTATATCTCACAACCACCATTTTTATGTATTCATAATCTTGGTTGTTCAATGGTTGAGGATAGCTTTGTGATTGAACTTCATTTCATATCCTTGCGCATCATGGTCATATTAAATGTTAAATGAACTGATTTCAATGTATTTGAATACTCATAGCATATAGTTTTCATAGTCACATTAGTTTATACTATGTAACTCCCATTCTCATGGATATCTTTGATTTGGACTAATCCTCATAGTTATATATTTGTAACTCCATTTCAGAGTAATTGTGCTTTTAGTCATATTTTCTATTATCCATGATTTGATATCCCCATGCCTATGCTCCATCTTTAGCAAATTTGATCATATAGGCAACTATTGTTTCATCATTTCCTTGGAGTTGACTATCTATCTCGTACGTACCACATTCTCCTTGTACCACATAGTAAAATCATTGTGAGCTTATTGACGAAAGGAGAAAAATGGATTGAGGGAGAGTGTAGAGAATCAAAGGAAGCATTAGACCTATGTAAATTTATCAAATTCACCCTTGAATTGGCTTTGACCACTTAGGATTGTTACCTACCATACATGATAGCCCGTTATTTACTCCTTGTAACTTAAGTGCTTCTTGGCTTCTGTGGATTTGCAAAACTCGATGAAGGAAGGTGAAGACCGAAGAGTCGATGGAATTTGATGGGATTAGAGGATTTGTAAAATTCTCTCACCTTTTCTCTTTCATCCAAATGCGGGTTTTCCTTGGAATTGAGGAAAACCAAAAAGGATTCCTCTCTGAGGAAGTTACTCAAACATGCCTTTAGAGTAAAGCCTGGGTCAAATGATTTGTTATTTTTCCAACAATGGTTTTCTAGAGGCCATGACGGCCCGATCATTAGGAACTCAACACTGTAAAAAAATCTTAAGTGGGATTGATGGTTATACCCTTAGAGTGGATTCACTCTTAGCCTTTCAAATTGTTGAAATTAAATTACGAAAATTGTCAAAAAATTAATTATTAAACAAAATAATTAGATAAAGGAATGAAAGAACCTGGACAAATTGACAGTCGAAGCACGTCACAAAGGACTCTTTCTTTAGATAGATTTCTCCCCCAGACTTGAATAGTGGACTCGCAGACCCCTAGGGTACGACAACTTCTTGATTGGAAATTTCCAATACTCGTGCACTCAAATGCACAGTGGACCACTATCTCAAACTTGCTTGCAGTTTCAAAATAGAAAGGGAGAAAGGAAACATAGAGCATAAGAGAGGAGTTGTGTTATGTGCATTCTATCTTGAATTAGCAGAGTCCCAACATAAACGTCACTTATTACACATTATAGTCGACATTTATGTCATTTTAGGCTAAGGTAACATACCACTAATGTGAGCATTTACACTTCATACCCCATAACTCCATAACGGCTAGTCTCATAATTCCTCAACGATTATACCTCATAACTCTATAATGGCCAGTATCATCACTCTACCACAACTATAAGGAAATGGGTCATGCTTGGTGGAAGGCTTGACCTATATGAGTCCAAAATGTAAATACAAAAAAAGATAAATAACCTATGCTACAATGTGCAAAACTACAAACAATCCCCTGCACATTATAGCATTGGAAAGAAAAGAGATGTTGTTGTAAGTTATAGTATACTGAGATTGTACCTAAATGGAGGTGAACTATATCCTGAACCTCCACGTAGTGTTGTAGTAAGTTTGAGAATACCAAAACTCTATGGTGAACTAAGATCTTGAACCAAGAGTTTATCCAATAACTCATACTTATTAAACTCACAAGCTTAACGTCACTTTGTTTCCTAAATAATTGTACACATTAATGGCTTGTGCTATCCCAGTTTCATGGGTGATTTAGAGAGTAGCCTAATTTTTCATGGGAAGTGGCTTGACTTCCACACTTGCATTGGTCTGCTCTATCAAGGGTGTTCATGTTCAACACCCCGCTTATAAAAGACATATATAGAGCTCATACCAATTATTATATAGGCACTACGTTAAAAGCGTTAAAAAACCACATTATTGGCCGCCTAATAGCCTCGGCCACCAATGTCATTATTTTTACCACGTCTCATTTAAAAATATCACGGAAGTATCTCGTGGAAATGATCATGTCATAGGAATGAGTTTTACACATGTGGGGGTTTGAAGTGATCTCAAAATGTCACCAAAAATAAATCATACAGCCATAACTTACTAGAACTGCACCTGAAACTAGATTCTTCCACATCGGGCACATGTTTTACTTCAGTCAAAGTTAGACACTTCCCGGATGAGAAGTGTAGAACCGCTTTCCCTTGACCATCCACTTTGGCCATAAAGGAGTTGCCCATGTAGAGTTCTTAGCTATCTTCTATGTTCTTGTAGGAGATGAATGCACTTTTGTATCTACAAATGTGTTGGGTAATCTCACCAATCTCTACCGCTACTAACGAGGTTCACCACTATTGCTACTGCCACAAAATTTTCTTCGGTGAGGTTGACTTAATTCTTAGCCTTATTATCTTTAAGAGTCTGGTCTATTTCACACTTTTTATAAAAATTCCAACATATGAAGCTATTTTAGCAGTGTCTTATCTTTGTGAGAAGTTTACACTATTAATATTCACATATCTTTTATCAATTGGCATTATTTTTAATTTAATACTAATTTGACTATTAAGTGTTGTTGGATTTCACATTATTGGGTGCCTAATAGCCTCGGCCACCAATGTCATTATTTTTACCACGTCTCATTTAAAAATATCATGGAAGTATCTCGTGGAAATGAACACTTCATGTCATAGGAATGAGTTTTACACATGTGGTGGTTTGAAGTGATCTCAAAATATCACCAAAAATAAATCATAAAGCCATAACTTACTAGAACTGCACCTGAAACTAGATTCTTCCACATCGGGCACATGTTTTACTTCAGTCGAAGTTAGACACTTCCCGGATGAGAAGTGTAGAACCACTTTCCCTTGACCATCCACTTTGGCCATAAAGGAGCTGCCCATGTAGAGTTCTTAGCTATCTTCTATGTGCTTGTAGGAGATGAATGCACTTTTGTATCTACAAATGTGTTGGGTAATCTCACCAATCTCTACCACTGCTAACGAGGTTCACCACTATTGCTACCGCCACAAAATTTTCTTCAGTAAGGTTGACTTAATTCTTAGCCTTATTATCTTTAAGAGTCTGGTCTATTTCACACTTTTCATAAGAATTCCAACATATGAAGTCATTTTAGGAGTGTCTTATCTTTGTGAGAATTTTAAACTATTGATATTCACATATCTTTTATCAATTGGCATTATTTTTAATTTAATACTAATCTGACTATTAAGCGTTGTTGGCATTCAGTCACAAAACAAATGAACTTAAGAAATACTATTAGTTTGGACTTTTAAAAATTAAGAGTTATAATTTTTCTAGTTAAAAGGATATTTGGATCACCCTATATCCTTAAAGTTTCATGTACATACAAACTACCTTTATGATTTGGTTAGCATCTAAGTAAATATATAGAGGAAAAAGTGTATCATTATTGATAGGAAGGAGTATACCCCCTTGCACTCACAAGATAAAGAAAAAAATAATATAAAAAGACTAAATCAGGAGCAATAAAACTAGAAGAAATGGATTAGAATCAATTGTGGAACAGTTATTGCTTATGTATGAAGTACAAAACATAACTTAAATAATTAAATATAGATAAAATGAATTAAGTATGTGTGTGGACTTTAGGGCATTTTGTAATGAATAGGTGGGTAGGAGATTGCCTTCACATCCCCCTTTTATTACTACTAAGTGATTGCGATAAGGACATTTTAGTATATATTTATATACAAATAAATAAATATAAAATAAAATAAATAAAAGTAGGAGGGCCAGGGCCAGGGCCAGCCCTCAAATTTTAGGGCCCATAAAAAATTATCCAAACCCTCATTTTAAGGGCTTTTTGAAGGCCGGGCCGAGCCCCCCTGTCTCATGGCCAAATTGACATGCCTAGTCCTCAGTTCATTCATTTTTTTATTTAAAATGCATTGCTATAATCAATCAATATTTGTATCCAACCACATCCATTTGGACTAAAGCCTGGCCCAATAACATAACTGCAGAGGAGAGTAGTTCTCAATTGTTTGGATTCTATAAATGAGGGAGGCCCCATCGACTTTGATATATAGGGGTAGGTAGATATGGATGTTTATGTAAGACATGGTCTCAGAGTATCCAGCACTGGTAGATAACTTGGGATGGATATAGATATATCATAAGCAGCTGACCCAGCAGTGACTCTTCCTCAAAGAATAATAAACAAAAAGAATTTGTTCTCTGTAGCCCGGATGCGCCTATTGGTAAACTTTCTCCACCCTTGATCTCTACTATGGAGCAAATCTCATTTAATCCAAACCGTTTGACTAAATTATTCCTAAATAATTAATATTATCACCAAAAAGAAAAATCATTAGAGTAGTATTAATGTTTGGATTGAGATAAGACAGGTATAATTTACACTATCTCAATCCAACGGTCAATTCCACTTAGATTAGTGGCAATTATTGATACTTTTGACAGAAAACCATTGAAAAGTTTGGATTTGAAAAACTTTGGGCCCCACAATGGAGAGTCCAAGGTGGTTATCCAGTGTGAATGGTGCAGAGGGTTTGCACCAAAATTTAAAATCGTTTCTTTGTGATAAAATCTGATATGAATGAGTATAAGGGTGTGAGGTGATGTCATACGTCACTCGTTTCGAATCCGATATCTCACTGCATTCGGACGTGAAACGTCCAATTCCAATTCAGTTAATTTAGGAGCTTGAGGAACGTAATCCACGCCCTTGAATCTCCCATCTCGGGGCAGGCGTCCGTATGATGCATCTCTCTCTCTCTAGACCCACAAAGATTGCTCACGGCAGTTGTAGGAACTTAATAGACTTTGGACCACACCCAGACAGAGAGAGAGAGAGAGAGAGAGAGAGAGAGAGAGAGAGTCTTCTCTTTTTCATATATGTTTATATATAGAAATATCTGAAGTGAGAGAGAGAGAGAGAGAGAGAGAGACGAAAAAGGAAGAAGCTTTGTGTGATAATAGTTGTGGGTTGTCTTTAGCTTATTTGGTTTTGTGGGTTTGATTGAAATGGCAAGTGAGAACTCTGAAATGGTGTGTGTAGAGCTTCCTGCTCCTCTTGGTTGGAAGAAAATGGTCTCTCTCTCTCTCTCTCTCTCTCTCTCTCTTTCTCTACACCCCATATTATGTACTTTTTTTGTCTGTATCTTTTTTCTGCTACTGTTTCTTTATTTTTTTTTGTTGAATTGATAAAGAATTATGTTTGTTGTTATTACTGTTTTTTTTTTTTGCTGGGAATTCTTCTGGGTTTTGTTTGTTTTGCTGTTCTGATACTGTTTGTAATTTGTAGTTTTAATCTTGTTGGGTTCTTATTGCAGTTTGCTTGAATTGTGACTTCTGTTTCTGTATTTGCTTTTTCCCTTGTTGAGAATTTGCAAGGGGAATTGCTTGAATCGTGATTGTTTTGGGCCTGGTTTTCCAGGAAAAGTACAAAGGAAGGATTTTTAATGGAATAGTATATTTTGATAAGTGGGAGGAGTAAATGAGGTTTTTTATTTAACTTTGGAAATTAGGGGTTTGGTTTGTTATGTGTTTTGTGCTGATCAATTAAGTTTCCAGTGGTGGTCGGTGTTTGCGTAGGAAAAATCATATTTTTATGGGAGATGATTGGTTTTTGGTTCTAAATTAAATGACCGGTCAGTGGTTATGCAGAAGAGGGGAAGTAAATGGATTTATTTATTTATTATTATTAATTTATAAGTACTATTACTATTTTTTTTTTGTCTGTGTGTTTTATATTTTGTTGTGAGAATTTCATACTGTGATGATTTTGTAGAAAAAAATTGCAACTTGCTGTGGAAATTGTCCCACAGTAAATATATTTACCTGTTTGTATGAATGCTTTCCTTGCTTATTTGAATATTTTTTGTTGATTTTCTTTTTTGTCTTTGTGCTGGGAATTGCTTGTATGGCAATGTTTTCCGAAGGCAGGGCTTCCTAGAAATTTTCTTTCTTTAATTGAACTTGAATATATGGATTTTTTTTTGTTGTTTGGCTTCCAATTTTTTGGGTTTTTTTTTTTTTTTTAATTCTGTTTTGTTTCTGTATTTTCATTTTCCCCTTCTTGAGAATTTGTATTTGGAATTGCTTGAATGGTGATATTTTCATCATTCAATGAATGGGTTTTAATGGAATTGTAATTTGCATAGCATAGCATTAGGAGTTTTTTTTTTTTTTTTTTAATAATAAAATTGAAAAGTTATGGGTTTGGTTTGTTGTGTTTGTGTTGATGAAATTTCTTGAGTGGTGGTGTTAGTTATTCTGCCGGTGTTTGAAGAAGAATAATCACCTTTTTTATGTGATATGATTGGTTAGGGGTTCTGCAAAGAGCATTGAAGTAAATCAGTAAATGGCTTTAGCATTTTTTATTCTTTTTTTTTATTGGTAAAGAGAGTTGAAGTAAATGCCTTTATGGCTTTAGCCTTTCTGTCTGCACCTGCGTGTGCGTCTTGTGTTTTGCTGCAGGAATTGTCAAATTGTGATGATATTTCAGAAAAAAAAATATTGGGACTTTCTATTGTTATTCTTAAATGGTTTCCAATTTCTTCTAAACTTTTCTGGGTTTGTTTCCTTTTTTTATTTTTTTGCTGGGTTTTGCTTGTATGGTGATGTTTTCCCAGGGTATGGGTTGGTGGTCATTTTCTTATTTCTATGAAATTGAAGTAAATGGATCTTTTCCCCTTTTTTTTTTTTCCTGTTTGTTTCTATTTCTGTGTTTTTGATGTAGAAATTCCCAGTTGTGATGTTTCTTCTGGCAGGGCTTATAAAAAACCCCACTTTTCTTTCTTTTGGAAATGTCAAATAGATACAAACAGTAATTTGAGTAGATATGTCTATTGCGTATTTTTCTGGGTTATTATGTGTTACCTTCTGTCTTTTGCGCTACAAATCGATTAAATATGTTATGATTTTGTGGCTAAGGTTTGTAGAAAAGTCCCCTCTTTTGGCATAAATGAGCAGTCATCGCCAACACAGATTAATTTCAGTTTGTTTTCTCTGTTTCTCGAAAATTGATGTGAGTTTGGTTTGCATTCTATGTTTTGGGGTGGAAATTGCTCAAATTGTGCTGCTTGTCTTTATGTTGTAGTTGTCGAAATAGCTCATTTTTTTCATAATGATTTTTGGGCTAGGGTTTGCAAAAGTTTCCTTCTTCTTTTCAAAATGTGAAATAATAATATAAATGGCAATAGTAATTTCTTTGAACTTTTCTATCTGTTGATATTTGTTCTTTCTGTATTTAGGGCATGTTTGTGTAACACTTTTCCGTGGAAAAGTGGACGGTTTTCCGCGGAAAACCCATTTGTCCGGCATTTGGTGCGGAACAATTCTGCGGAAATGCTTTCCTGTCCAGTCAGCATTTTCCTTGATAATTGTGGAAATGGGTTTCCTATGGGGGGTATGGGAAATGGATTTCCTTGAAAAACTTCATCTACTTTTCCTCATTCTTGTCCATTTCAACCCAAAAACCCTACAAATCTTTCATTTTTTATTTCTTTATCTAAATTATTATTTAATATTGAATAAATAATATACATGTTATGTTATTTTTCTTCAAAAAAGTATATCACCAAATAAGAAATTTTGATTTTCTATAAGGAATCCACAGCCGCACCAAACAATATTAGCACCAATTCAATGAGGAAACTCTTTTTGCACCAAACATGAATTTCTAAATTCTATGGAAATCATTTTCCGAGGTTTTCATTTCTATGGAATTTGCTGACGTGGCAATTTCCCCTTTCCGCGGAAAGGGTGTGTACACAAACGTGCCCTTAGAAAATTGCTAGAGTATGTATAAAAATCTATGTGATGTTTGTTAGCTTCTTCTCTTCATTTTTTTTTTTTTTTAATCTTGGAAACTACTAATATTATATATATATATCATCTCTCACCTTACCATGAGAGATGAGATGGGGGCCCTCACATTTAAGTTGTTGGCATTTGATATAGATGTGAGGGCCCCCACCTCATCTCTCATGGTAAGGTGAGAGATGCTCTCATAGGAGCATCTCCCATATATATATATATATTTCAGTTCTATTGTTTATACCGATGCCTACTTTTTTATTTAGAAATGGCACGCATAAGTAGCAGTGAAAATGATGGGCTTCTAATTTATGTTTCCTTGTGATTCTTTCTGTCATTACTCATTTGTGCTTTTGTTTTAGGGGTGTGCACTTGTGCTTTTGTTTTATGGGTGGTTCGAATGAAATAGATATAGACGAAACACTGAGCAATTGTAACATCGGTGCAATGGTATAAGTCTTGGGTGCCATACCTGATAATGTAGGTTCGAGACCTGTAAGCAGCCACTTTGTGCAAAATTGCCAAAGGTTAGGCCTGTCTCCAATCTGGACCCTACTTCGGTGGGACCCGCACTTACTAATAACAATTTTTTTAGAGGGCAATAGATACGACACATCGATAATGGTTAAACCCACAACATAGTGGGAGCATACCTTAGTGTTTTGGCTCTTTGGCCAAGTGGGAGCATATGGGCCCATCGTTGGCCTCATATGTGTGGCTGTAAGTGTTAATAACCAGTAACACTAAAAGCTCGAGCTGTTAGTAGACGACATAACAATTTATATCAATACCCTCCCCTCAAATGGGGAGCCGTTCGAATTCCCGTTCGAGTTCAAAACCCAACAGATTGATGGAACAAACAACCGAGAAAGACAGATGGAGGTAAAATGACAGACAGAACATACTAGACAGACAAATGGAGGTAACATGCCTCCCAGGGGTTTCAAATTCATGACCTCTGATATCATGTTAGTAACCAGTAACACCAAAAGCTCAAGTTGTTAGTGACGGCATAACAATTTACATCAACAGTGAGAACCTCAATAGCTCTATTTGCTTAGTCAACCAATACTAGTAACTTACCCAAAATTTTCTCTTATCTACATGCCATGAAGGAGAGCTGTTCCGGGCAACTTAGTAAGGAGCCGATTGTTATAGAACTATAGAAGAATAAGCGTATATATACAACCTTAATTTGAGAGGTTTTGGGGTTGTGAAAATTTCTCAGAAACAGTTTGGATATATCAGGAATCGTTGGTGACAACTTCATCTCTCTCTCTCTGGCATGACATGTATGAAAAAAACATTCATTAGACGTGCTTTCATCAAATTTTTTTTTTTTTTGGTTAAAAAGTATATGAATTCCGGTAGTATAAATGGCAGCTTTATCTGGATATGTTTGTGTTCTTTAACTTTTGAGAGTTGGAACTACCCTAATGAAATGGTTTAGGTCTGGTGTTTGTAGTTAATGTTCTTTTCTGAAAAAACGGGATGCCTTTTTTTTTTTAACAAAAAAATAAAATAAAATCATGCACTATCATGAGCAGGAGTAAAGTACATTTTTTTGCGTTCATGCTTTTGGGGCTGTGACCTCATTGATACACTGATTCCATTTTCTTCCATGTTTTGGCTATAAAATTCACGTGGATGGTGTTGGCTGGGTTTTAAGTGAGTGGTAATTTCATCATCCTTTATGCAAAAACAATGAGTGCTTTCATTACAAGATGCGAATTGCTTGGACATTTATGATTTTGTATCTTGGTGTGGAAAATTCGAGGCTTCATTGAAAATGAAAAATATCACGAATTCATTTCTTCTATGGATCTGTTGGCTTTTTTTTTTTTTTTTTATCATTCAATTCCATAAAATCTTCTGTTCATATATATTTACTTCAATGGACTTAAACTCTTTGATTAGTGTCTTCCTAGGTTGTTTTGATGTCTTATCTGTTATTGTTACTGAATTTCTTTAATGTAGTGATTCATGAACTAGGTTTTGTTGAAAGGTTTTGTGTTTCTGTGGAAATCTGAATGGTAGTGATTTTGTCCTCACATTTCTAATAGTTCGTGTTCTCTACTTTGGTATCTGCCATAATTTGAGTATGACAGATGCTGAATTGCTTGTGATTTTCTTCCAGAATTGGAGGGATAAGAATTGTTTGGGTGTTAGCCTCATCTATTTTCTTGAAAACATTAAACATCAGTTTGCTCTATCATTGCCTCTTTTTCTTTGTTAGTTTGATTTCTACTTCTAGTGTTGTGGATTATGGATGTTTCTTTAAATTCTTACTCTTTTCCTCTCCTCTTATTGTTCTTTGACTGATTATGGTTTCATTAGCGTGTCTTCCTTTGATAGAAAGGCACTAGGTAAGGGCTCTACTATTCCTTGTAAAAGGCCGAATTTTGTCAGTGTTAAATTCCATTTAGGAAGAGAATTTAGGTTTTGCTTAACCTTTAGAGAGAATACATAAATGACTTAGTAAGGACTTAGAGCAAAGATAGGATCAGTTGTATTGGACTGTAGGGGTGATTTCTTTTGCTGAAATTTGTACTTTTTCCCATAATGAGCCCTCCATGTGTTACTTCCATGGCAGTTTTTTTTGTTTGAGGTTAAAACTTCTTTTCCTGTCTTGTTAATTGTTGTAAAGCCCTTTTCGTTGTTCTATTTCCTTTCTTGAACAATATTATAGAAGCAAATGTCCTATTATGAGAAGTGGTGGTATAAAGTACTTTTGAATCTTATCCGAAAATGGAAAAATATTTTCAGAAGTAATAGGGAGAGTATTTTTTTTTTTTTTTTTGAATTGTTTGGAACAAAATGGTTCTCTAATCACTATAAAACTAATGGAAGCAGGAATTTTCTGTTTGGATTCATTGGTGCTGTGGGGGGAGGATCTAGACCTGCTGGAAAATGAGTCACGACTCGAGCAAATAAAATGTTTGATTGGGCAGCTTTCTTTAGTCTGCTTCTTATCTATTCTATATATCACTAATATATATATATATATGTGTGTGTGTGTGTGTGTGTGTGTGTGTGTGTGTGTGTGTGTGTGTGTGTGTGTGTGTGTGTGTGTGAGTAGTGATAATTAATTGATTACAACTATCAGATTTGTACATCAAGATTTGTACAACTATCAGTCTGTTAAGGCAATATCAAGCTAATAAAAAGAGGAAATACTAAAACGGTACATGATAAAGTCAAAATCACAGAGGTGATGTATTTCGTAAGGCAAGTTGTGATTAATTCACTCCTTATTTTGCCATGGATCTGCCTCTCCATTCTTTGATCTTTTTTACAGTTGATGTATAATCTCCATGGAGGATGAAAACATCCTTGCCCTTATTTTATACCTGCAAGTGAATCTGCTTCAACTAGTAAGGTCCTGACTCTGCTTTTATAGAAGCAAGGAAACACTGTTTTTTTTTTTTTTTTTTTTAATTAGCAATGGCACACAACAGCATTGTCCAAATAATTATGGACTTGTGAGACGAACTTTTTTAGCACGAGAGTCAGATTCCCAAAATTGCTCCGTGGTATGAATGGAGATTATAGGAGACTCAGAATGGGTGTCATTTTCACAATGAAAAAAATAAAAATAAAATGAAACATGAAACCAAGAATGGTTTCTAATGTTTATTTGTAACTACATAAATATCATTTTTTTGGTAGAAGTACATAAATATCATGTTGATCATTACATTATCAACTTTTGGGGGGACAGATGACATTGAGTTGAAGATAAAGATTTGTGCCGTGCTAATAATTTTTTATACTTGTTTCATTAGAATGGTTTTTTTATTCGAGTTCTTTTTTTCTTTATTGTTTTTCTGATATGTATTGACCAGTTACGGGGGATTCTAGTAACTCCAAACTCCAGGATGCAGTTTATCTACTTATTGTATAATCATGTAGCAATTTTTTAGAACGTAACCATTTTAAGTATTTCTGGAACTGTACTTAGAAATTGAGTTCTTCCCTCAGAGGCTAGTATCTATTCTTTAAATAGCTACATGTTTAAGCAGTCATATCCTGTCATATCCTGTCAGATGAGGAGTTCAGGGCTTGGGGGAGGACAATATCTCAGAACTATATTACTGCAGAGATTGGACGAATCATGGATGATTGTTCAGCAAATGGAGGTTTTGTTTGATAGATGTGTAGTTAGTATATGTGAACTTTAAACACAGATTGAAATTTAGTTTAAATCAGCTCGCACTCTTTACAGTAGAAACAACATAAGGTCCAAAAATGAAGATGCTCGTTTCCAAAATATTAAATTCCCCATAAATTCATGTGTGCTTGGTAATAATCTGGATAATTGAATGACTTCTTACTCAGGATGGCTGTAAGATATGGTGAACAAAGACATTTGTGTTTTTGGTTGATCTAGGGAAGATCATGCCTGCTTGCAATCGATGTTCATACACCTTGAGACATGGTGAACAAAGATAAAAAGGATTGGTGTGTAAAACTTAAAAAAAAAAAGGATTGGCGTTTAAAGAAATCTTGAATTATAACTTTAAGATGATACTTTTGGACTATTACAGAGTTTTCACGTGATATTTAAAATGTTGATATTGCCAGTGCTTTCCCTTTTGTTATTTATGGAATCAATAAATTCACTTACCGTTGATACTTTGGAATGTTACAGAACTGAGTTAGTGGAGGAGGTTGCAAGTGATATCCTAGTACGAATCGGAGGTTTGTAGTTAGAATTGAATGTTGAATAATGCTAGATACATCCTATGTAATAAAAGCCAATGTTGGGGAATAGAAATGGTGTTTTTTGGTGGCTTAAGTCAGACATACTAGTAGAGGTTTACTTTGGAACAAAGGCATAGCCATGTTTTCATTTAGCTATTGGTCATTCTCCGGAGGTAGAGGACCGAGAGTAGAGATGCTAGAATTATTTTATGTGGATCTTGATGGATTGGATTGGTTTATCTTATAGCGAAAAGTTGCTTTTTAAAAGAAGAGATAAGAAGATAGCATGAATTTACTTAAACCAATTGTTAAACAGCTTGAGGTGGAAAATCTTTCCTCTAAAGACGAGCAAAAAAGGAGAAACTATTTTGTTGAGAAGGGAAATTTGTGCTAGTAAGGTACTCTCTAGTATTTAGATTCTGCCATCCTCTAAAGTAAGTGGTAGATTTGGATGGCAATAAAACTACTATTTTGAAAACAAAAATATTATAATCAGATATGATCTGGATGGAAGCATTTCTAGGCATTCAAGAAAAAATACCATTGCAGAGAACTGTTGCTGCTGATGAAATCATTGGGGTTGGAGCTCGTGTGACCTTTTCTCATCATTGATAATATAGCGACACAGGTGAATGAGAGAAATACAACTATTTTGCTTTGAATTCATTTCCAGAGGGTGGGAATTTGGCAATCTAGGTTGGTCAAGGTGCGTAGTAGGACCCAAATATTGGGCATCTTTACCTGCGCATAACCAATTACCAAAATTTTTGATTTACTGCAGGCCCGGTTATGCTTAGAGCACAGTTGCTAAAAAAAAAAAAAATGCAAGGAAATGTAATCTTGTTTTTGGTGTACTTCCTGTTTTGGTAGTTGTCTATTGACTCATTAGACTGCCTTTTATTTAATTTATTAATTGATATATGGTTTTCTTTTTTATTGCTTTTCAAATAAAATTCTTCATCATTGCTTCTCACAAAAAAATAAAATAAAATAAAATAAGAGAATAAAGCAAAAGAGAGTCCAGTCTAGCATCTGGATCTGCACCACTGTATGACAGACCACTCATTTTTTCTTGGAAATGTTTTCGAAATGTGTTTCCATCAGAGAATGTTTATTGTGCTTTAAAAAGCTTACCTGGAAAATATGGTTTAAAGTGTTAATGATTTCACCATATGGCTTACAGGCGGTATGATGTTAATCATAGATTAGAATTTTCTAACATTCGTATAAAGTGTGTTTCGACCCCCGCCCACCAACACCAACCCCCCCTCCGCCCTCGTCCCCCACCCCCAAAGACACAGACACACAATGGATTTATGGTTTTCTTTTTTATTATTTTTCAAATAAAATTCATCATTGCTTCTCACAAAAATAAATAAATAAATAAAAGAATAGAATAGAATAAAGCAAATCAGAGTCCAGTCTAGTGTCTGGATCTTCACCACTGTATGACAGACCACTCATTTTTTCTTGGAAATGTTTTCGAAATGTGTTTCCATCAGACAATGTTTATTGTGCTTTTAGAAAGCTTACTTGGAAAGTATGATTTAAAGTGTTAATGATTTCACCATATGGCTTACAGGCAGTATGATGTTAATCATAGATTAGAATTTTCTAACGTTCTTATAAAGAGCTCTGGTTACTACAGTGCGTTTTGAGTTTATATATCTGTGTTGACAACTGCTTACTCTAAAAGCTTAAGCTGATAGAGAACGGTGTATTAAGCCTTAGCAGGACATGGAACTGTGGCAACCCAGGATTTTCATTTGAGGAGGTTGGGCCCAAACAGGTAGTTGGGTTTGGGGTGTAGACCCAGGATTTTCATGTTGGTTTTTGGGGGCAGGCCCATGATTTTCATTTAGTGTTTGGAAGCAGACCCATGATTTTCACATGTGTTCTGGAAGCGGAACCAAGTCTGGCAGGGGATGTAGGTCTGCCCAGGGACATCAATAAATGTTACTTTATTTATTTATTTTTGAAAAAAAAAAAAGAGAATAAATGGAACAATTGTATTGAAGAACAAATCATTGGATGTGTTGCTATTTTGTTTATTTTCCATGTCCACACACTTGAACTGACTTATGCAACTAAATGTAATTTATGATCGTATCTGAATTTGATTATCATGATTTTTCTTTGAGTTCATGCTTGGTTATATTTTGATAGTAGCCTTCGCTTTGTATTTTCTCTGTTATCTCTATACACCATTCTGCTTACTATATTTGAATGATTTACTATGCCAATATTCTTATTGACGACACATTCTCTGCAGTTTATACCCAAGAAAGGGACTCCAAGGAAAAGCGAAATTGTTTTCATTGCGCCCACAGGAGAAGAGATGAATAACAGAAGGCAGTTGGAGCAATACCTCAAGTCCCACCCTGGAAATCCTCCGATCTCTGAATTTGACTGGGGCACTGGAGAGACCCCGAGGAGATCGGCAAGGATCAGTGGGAAAATAAAGGCAGCTCCGCCTCCAGAAAGTGAGCCTAAGAAGAAGCGGAGCAGGAAATCGCGAGGTTCGAACAAGGATGACATGGAAGCAGATGGTGCCCATGAAACCAGAGAGGGGAAAGAAGATGAATTCCATGATGAAGAGGCAAACAAGAAGGGCAGTGACACAGCAATAGGTGCAGAAGTTTCAGAAACAAATCAGGATGGAAAGGAAGTTAAAATGCAGGAAAGTGAAGTGCTAACCAAGAATGATAATGTGAATGAGAAGACAGATCATGTAGAAACCCAAGACAAGGAAGATGTTAAAATGCAAGATGTGGAGATAATGAAGAAGGATGATGCAGAACCAGGAGCTGCTATTTCTGAAGGAGCCAAAGATGGCAACAAAGTTCAATTAAAGGAAGATGTCGAACCGACTGAGGAGGATCATAGGGAGAATGTAGCTTCTGGGGAAGAAACACAAGGTAAGGAGACAAAAGCAAATAGTGATGGAAACAAATCTACTTCACAGGTTGAAGGAAAAGATATAACTGAGAACAAAGTGATCCAAAACAGTAGCCTTGAAGGCGACAAGAGTGAAACAAAGTCACGGGAGGTTCATCAGTCAGAGCGTGTAGATATGCAGCCACCTCCGGCGCCTGCTCCAATTAGCTGCTAAGTCCAAAGCTTCTTATCTAATCCCTTTTGTCTTCCTGGGTTCAATTTGATGGCTGTTTTTGCAGGTTGTTTATGTTTTGATTATTCTTGTGACGTCCAAGTAGGGTCGTTTGCAGAGAGAACATTAGAACCTTAAGATACCCAACACTTGTTATATAGGCATTAATTATGTAGTAATTTGCACAGAGAACATTATAACCTTATGATACCCAACACTGCTAATATATGTATTAATTATGGATGCACTTGCTAATCCTCTAAACTTGTTCTTAAAACTGCTTTCTTTGGTTGAGATAGATGATTACTTGGCTTTATGTTTCGTATCTTGTGGCCATGCAATCAGATGAGCAATATTTGCAACTATATATAATCCAACTATTTGTTAAAAAAAATATTAGAAAAATATAGATCGGAAGATCCAGCATGGTTGAAGGATGCCCCATTATTCTTTGAGATCAGAAGATGGATTCCAATCTGGGTGACTTCAGAACCACCTGCAATTCGGTGTGGGTCAATAAGATCCACAAGTCTTGATTTAGGAAGCGAGGCTTCTATTGACAAATCGAATGGTGATTAATTCACTGTGCACCGTGGTGTATACTTGAATTATACTGGATTTTCATTCAAGGGCATGCTGTCCACATACTTCTGCCTGTGGTAATTCTGTTCATATACATTTCGTTTTTGCATTCTGATGTAATCTACCAACCATGAAATTGAGTGATGGTGTGTGACAGAGGCCAAAGGAAAGGTGTAAAAGAAGAAAGTAACAATTTTTAATGCATCAGAAGAGTCTCCAAGCGTTTTGTAACATCTGAATGTCATGGACGAAGGTATGTTTGCAGGAAAAAAAAATAAAAAATAAAAGCATGAAGTCTTGTTAATACTTCTGGGAGTTTCAGCTTCCAGCGGCATCTTGTTATGAGCAGTGTTTATATTTTCATTACAGACGTCATGTCTTGTTAATCCTAAAATATTCCCTAAGATCCTACAATTATCGGATAACCATGGTCTGAGGGTAGCTGAGTGTTAGAAATATTGGACATATAGTTTTATTTGATATTCATTTGTGAATATCTTCATTTTTTATTTTTTTTTGGGCTAAGTCGGCATAGTGGCCAGGAGTGATACTACCAATGTCAGGATCGAGGGATTGATTCTTAGCTTGGGTACATGTGTGATGTGTGGTACCAAGGTTCTAACACCAATCAGCCATAAGTGTGTTGGCGTAAGTATATTCATTTCACACATGTAAACAATATAAAATATAATCATTATGTATTTTGTATCTCAGGTAAGTTGAGCATGCATTAAAAACTCATTCCAATCTGAACAACCATACTCATTAATCCCCAAGACTAGAATCATCAACATTGCATCTGCATCACAGAAGAAAAATATCAAATGGCCTGGGAGAAAAGGCCAAAGGGCGCCATCTCCTTCTCAGAAGAAGAATAATTTGATGAAGTTGTGCCGTCCATTTCTCCAATGTGCTCGCAGATTTCATGAAAGCCTTTTTGGAAGATTCGACATAATTTCTCCAAGCTGCAAAAAGAAGCATTTTACTTCTACAAAGATCTTCAAACCAGCAAAGAGATAGGGAACATTATAGTCAGAATGTAATGCACCTGATGAAATCATTAAAGCCAAGGAGTTGAAAGTATCGACTTCAATGTGTTGTTATTATCATTATTGCCATCACCATCATTATATATATAAAGACAGCACCCTCTTCATGGGGAGCGACACGTGGCTGCAGGGGGCTTTCTTGAAGTGATGCATTGTCAGACTTTTTGCAATGCCACATTCTAGAATTACCCTTTTCATCTAATCTCACCAAACCACTATTCTCTAATTTTCCTACATAATAGGATCTCCAAATAATGGAACACCCTACATAATGGGATCAATTCTCTAATTTTCCTACATAATAGGATCGTCAAACTATTCTCCCCATCTTCATTCTCAAATCAATTTACCAGCTATCACTAATGTAATCAATTACAAAAAAAAAAAAAAAAAAAAAAAAAAAAAAAAAACAAACTAATGTTCTCTCACAATTTCTTGTGGACTCCACCTATAACATTACCCACTTTCAACACCGATTCAACCCAAAATCTAGGCATCCACCATTTTATGGGCCCAATTAAATATCTCATATTGGCTTTCCCACGACCTTTCTCACCAAAAACAACAGCCTAGATTGACTACACATTGTCAATTAAAATAGTTAATTAGCGTAAGATTTGAGTATTCACATTAATCCACAAATAATTGGGCCTGGATGTTCTAACCATTGCCAAGTCCTTGAAGCTTTCTATCCTTCCATTAATCCAAGGCACCGAATTTCTCATATTTTGATCCAACTCTTTTCAATTTTAACCTTTATATCCAAAATTTATCTATTTGGACACTCTTTCAACCAATGCTGCCCAGAGAAGAAAAAACTATGGACTGTTCTCCGAAGCCCACTATATAATTTGTCCCGAAATAATAATATGCATAATATGATTTTATGTTATTGCTTATCTACGGAATTTCTAATAATATATTATATTAATATCTATCATGCATAATTTAAAGTTAGCCTGAAGGTCATTTATTTGTACTGGGGTGTACATAAAAATCGCTAAACTGCTAACCCGATCCAGATCGATCATACCGGATTAGTTTTGTAATAGATCGGTTCAGTCACAGTTTGGATTTCTTTCAAACCATCCGGTTCGATTCGATTTTCAGTTTGAAGGTGCGGTTAAACTGCTCAAACTGAATCGAACCAAGCCAATTATATAAATATATATATTTTTTAAATATGTAAAGGAATCTGAAAAATTACTTGAAGAAGACTTGAACCCTCACTCCGTTACTTGAAGTCCAACACCTCTCACCAATTGAACTAACACTTTTTTTTTATGAAAAAGAAATAATAAGAAAAAAATAAAAAAGTCATAATCGAATTGGTTCCTTTCGGTTCGGTTTGAGCACATGGTGGCTCGGTTTGATTTGAAAAAATAGAATATCGATGATTTCGATTGATTAATGATTTTCCCTCAACTGATCCGAACCAAACATATGCAGCCCTAATTTACTCATGGTGTGTCTTGCTTCGTTATATATATATTATAACAGTAGCCCTCTTTGTGAGGGAGCGACACATGTCGCATCCTAAAACTTTCTGCAACGTACATTCCGGAATTTCCCTTTTAATCACCCTAAAAACTCTCAATTAAAATCTCCTCTAACTTCTCTCTGATTGCAACATAATTTCTTTAAGATTCCACCCCAAAAGAAATCTTTTGTAAAATCTCTCAATTAAAATCTCTCAACTATCTAATCTCTAAAATCTCTCAAATATCTAATCTCAAATTGGAAATCACTTTCCAATTTCTCTCTAATTGCAACATAATCTCTTTAGTTTCCATCCCAAAAGCTCGGAGTTCATGTCTAAAATTTGTCGATGCATTTGGACCTGAATCTGGGCTTTACGGCCAAGTATGATTTCTTTTTAGAAATATTAGAAAATCATATAAATTCTTTATTATATGGTGTACATATAGTTATATATTGATATTATTTTTTGGGTATGCATATGGTATTACACGATAAATATAAATGTAAATGCAATTAGACATATAAGACTCCAGTGGGCATGTGACCCTAAGCCTAGATCCAGCCACTGTTTTCTCCTATGAAGTAATCCAAACCCTTCAATCGAATGGATAAGAAGGGTGTGGATAATCTATATAGCGCGGGTCTAGTATGCCCACATGTACAATCTAAGGGCCATGAGATCTATGGCATGGACCATCAATCCATGAGCATCAACTGTGCTGAGTCTTGAGGCCCAGAATACAGTGCACATTGGCTTGAAAACAAGGGCCCTTTCACAACCCAATAAGCACGATCTACATTAGTCCGATTGTTGCCTTACTTAGGAGTAGGATCCACAGTGGATAGCAGTGCAATGAAAACTCTCTATTGAAGTCCTAAATCAACATCTTTGTATCATAATATTTTGTTTTGAACTATCCATTTGCAATGCAGGATAAATATAGATATATATATATATATAGTAGGGCCCACCCGGGGCCATGCAAAATATCTAAATGAGACCTTGAGACCTCACAAATCTTATAGATGTATGTATTTCTCTTTCAATTGGGTTTCTTTGATATGTGCGGATATTGCCTTTATATTGGAATATATATTTTTATTTTCTTTTTCGCACGTGCCTTGTCTTTTGGAGTTTCCTTTTGAGGTCTCTGAATGACATGTGGCATGCCCAATCTTTATAGCCTATTAGGGTTAATGTTCAAGTTTAGTATCAATTTGGAGTGTCTCTCAAATTATGATAGGTTAGGTGTTTGTGAAGATAATGATCGATCATAGGTAGGCCCTATTCCTTAAAATCAAAGTAGGGTGAATAAAAAATATGTCAAATTATGATGATTATATTTCTATATATAGACTTTTATGATGGTGGTCATGACGATGATGATGGTCCAAGTAACTTGCTTCCATTTTCAAAGCTGGAGTATGCTCCACTTATCAGAGTTTTTAAATTTCCATTTGTAGGCTTCGATGATGATTTTCATGTTGATGATGGTCTAAATAACTTGCTTCCATTTCTAAAAGTAGAGTACCTAAAATTAATATAACATTTAAATTTTGCACCTTTACTAATTGTTGAACATGGTTATATTAGTACGCAGCAGGGTCAACTTTTGCCACACCTAAATTTTAGATTAATTCACTAAATAACATGGTCCAATCATGTGTCCATGTTATTTTTTTTCTTTTTTTTTGGCCCATGTTGGGCAGGGGCCTCTCACACTAGTCTATTATAAAAGCCCTATGCCAACTATATTAGGAGACCACAATAGGAATTCTGTTTTACCATTTTAGTTTATCCAAGGCCAAATCCTCATATAGGCTGCATTTCTTCATATGTATCCTTACTAATTCCATCTATGTCCTCTTTAGTCAACCCAAGAAGAATGTCTCTACTTGGAGCATCCAGCTTTTAGCCTATATTAAATATCCACCTCAATCTTTCCATCCTTACTAATTATAGAGCCTAAATATTGAACAAGATCTTGATATCTCTTGGGCTTTCAATTCTCACACAAGGTACATCTCTTGACACATCCTTACTAAAGTTGCAATTCATATAATTCATCTTTGTATAACTTACTTTAAAGCTTTGAATTCTGAAGCCTCCTATCAACTCTTAAGTTTCAAATTCATATCATCTTTGATTCATCATAAATCTAAGGACTATACAACTGAAACAGCATATGCAAAGGCCCTCCAGAATATGATCAATTAACTTTTCTGTAATAAATAAAAGAAAAAAAAAGAGCTTAAAGTTGATCCCTCCCAGGATTAGCATAAAGCAAAGAGAATTGCCTCCGATTCTACTTCCTTTCAAAAGCACACCCTAAAGCCTTTCACGGCGCCTACACCCATAAAAAAGCCATTGCAAATCACAACAAACCAAAGCCTGGTCTATCATTCTCTTCTCAGAAGTCGACATTAAAAAAAAAAAAAAAGGCTTTCATAAAAATTGCCCCCAAAAAACAGACTTTCATCAAAATTAACCAAGGAGGCTCTGGGAGAAACCATTACATTGTCACATGTGAAAATACTTTTGGCCCCAAAGATGGTTCTAAACAGGGTTAGGATTGTGCCTTTGAAAAGATAGTAATTTCTGGTCCTCCAAATGGCCCACCAAAGAGAAAGAACTTATGCTTCACATCACATCATCTCTGTTCAAAGTCATGGGTTGGCTTTAAGGAAATTTAACCACCATTCATTTAACCCCACCTTTGGAATATGGTGGGCTCATAATCTAAATTGTTATTGAAACCAAACCGCCCTCACAAAGTCATAGTGAAAAATGGAATGTTCCACAGATCCTTCTTTCATATTACAAACAAGGTATAAAAATCATTCACAATTCCAATTCTTGACTTGAAAAGATATCTGTCAGAGCCAAATTTCAGAGAGCACCCTCCGTATAGCGAGGACTCTACTCGCCGCTATAGCGAGTGGGGCTATGAATGCCCAGTCCAATTCGAAATCTTTTTTAGAATTTGAGTATGACTTCAACTCTTAGTGGTTTATGATTAGAAGTCTATGGCACGGATTTGGGGCTATAAATTGGGTGTTTCTCTCAATCCAAAAGCATCCATCCACCAGCTCTCTCATTATTCTGAGCAAGAGAGATCTAAGCGAGAGATAATTTTTCTCTAGAGCCATATTTTAGAGATTGTTCTAAATGGCTGCTCTATAAGGTTTGAAGCTTCTACTTTTTTGTAGAAAACTGGTTCACAGGGAGCGGTGCACGGCGGGGAAGTCGTGGCAATAAGAGAAGTTGTGCAAGAATGTCGATGTATAAAGGAGCTGTGAGTATATCTTGTAACCGTTCAATAATGATTGGTTTTTCTCATCATGGTTTTTCTCCTGATAAGGGTTTCTCTGTTAAATTTGTGTTGCCTTCTTGTGGTGATTGCTCGGTGGGTAGTTTTGCAAGTTCTATCTTGTTTTGTTGGTTACACCTGCTGTGCATTGGTTATATTTGACTAGCTTACTCATCCCATTCTAGTAACTGCACATTCAATACAAATCCTTTCCAAAATCAAGAATTACTGCTTTTATACTTGCCTCCCATATTAATTTATTAGGACAATATTTAGACATTAGAACTCTAGAGAAAAGGAGAAGGCCATGACGAAGATATCTCTAACAAGTTTGGGTAAGGAGAGCTATATTGTTGCCCTTAGACTCCCTGATTTCAAGGCCCCCTTGAGTGATGATTCTATATACTTCACTCCATGTGATAGTATGGAGCATCATCTTTTCATCATAATCTCCCCACCCCACCCCCACCCCCTCATTAGTTTAGGCAGTTTGAGGACAGTCATATTGTGACTTGGAAATAGCCGAGCCCATCGTCTTAAGAAGGGTATTCCTATCAACTTATGTGAGCAATGAGACCTCCAAAAGTTTAATTTACTTTTTATTTTATTAACAAGTGATTCAAAACTTAGGACTTTACATTTATTAATCATTAAGGGGCTGCCAAAATACCTTCACTTCTTAGTCATAATTTTAAACCCTGAGACTTTGGCATCTAATTTCACACTCTTCCTTGCCGAAGCAAATGGCGGATTTGTTAAAATGGACTATTTGGTCAAAAGCTTCGCAGTAGTCATCTTGGATGTCCCTGATTTTTCTAACCTTATGTAAGTTACTATTACAAAAAATAAAAAATAAAAAGTAAAAATGAAAAGATGAAACTATCATTAGCGAAAAACAAGTGAGACATACTTGCATTCTTTGCAACCCTAACCCCTAAATAGTTCCATTGTTTTCAGCAGAAACAAGTATTCGTGATAAAGTTAAGCACCAAATAATGAACAGTGTAGTATAGGGGATCTGCGTTGAGGAAGAAGGGAAGAGAGAAACTTGAGAACACACTATAAAACTAGTTTATTACATTGTATTATTGCATTTTAAGTAAGTTGAAAGTTTCTGCATACTACCAGAATGGATACTAGTTCTAATTTAACCAATTAACATGCAACGGAAATAACCAATTAAACAATATAGAATTAGCAATCTACCAAGAAATCACCATAAGAAGGCAGACACAATATTTAGCGTGAAAATCCTATTTAGTGAGAAAAACCACGAACCAGAAATTAAGAACTCACGAACAGTTACAAAATATACTCACAGCTCCTTTCCCTCAGTCTTTACCTCGACCTAAGGACTGTAGTTGTTCTTGCACAAAATCCATTGCTACGACATCCACCGTGCACTATTCTCCTTACTTGATTTCCACGTACCTTGTCAGTCAAGATGAACTATCTTCTACAAGAAAGCAGAAGCAACAATGACCTTTTAGAGCAACCCTTTAGAACAATCTTTCAATGGTCCTAGAGAATATTTCTCTCTCTAAGATATCTCTTACTCAGATTAATGAGAGTCATGGTTTCTAGGGTTGAGAGGAATACCCTATTTGTAGCCCCAAAATTCATGCCTTGTAGTTAGAACACCAATATGACTCAAAGTGGGAAACCAAGTCTCAAAAGGAAACTAAATCTTAGCAGATCTATAGACTTTCCCGCATAGCCTACGTCTATCCGATCGATCGGACAATGGCTTCGATCGATCAGACCACCCAAATAACTAGGATGCGTCAGCTATCCGATCGATCGGACCTGGGTGTTTTGACCGGTCTTCTCTTTTTTCTTCTTTTCTTCGCTTCAGCTCTTTCGACGACACAATTACAGTCCATTCTAAAATAAAATAGAAAATACTCAATGGATCCAGAGTTTTGTCCAACCCATGAATTAGCCAACATAAAAATATTTACAATCTCCCCCTTTGGCAATTCATGGAAAAACTCTCCCTAGGACAGTGCAAATGATCTACCTAAAAGAAAAACCCAAAATACATTCAATTTTCAGCCCAAAAAAAATTTCAACACATGTAGATCTTTGCTTGTTTTCTCCCCGTAGATTTATTATTTTCCCCCTTTTTGTCCATAATTGACAAACAATTATTTTCAAGAAGCTTCGGTCAATCTAGATTATGCAGCTCCCCCTCAATTTTGACTCTCCCTTAGTAAGATCTTCGTATCAGCACTGGGGTGAGGACTTGATCTTGCAGATCAGGGGTGATGAAGCTTTGGTATGCACACTTGCATATTTAGGCATTTCAGTAAAGTGTATACCAATACAGAAGATATGTCTTCTTTCTTAACCCAAACAACTTTGACATTCTTTTTTTTCTCAGTCTTATATATTTTTCATTGCATTTGATTTGGTGACTTTCTCAACTTATTATAGTGGGGTTGAATGTGTCATTTAATTCCACAATGATGACAAGTGGATATACGTTCAGGACGTGACACATTCTTCTTCTTGGCAGCTGTGTTTACAACATAGACAACATGATTAGTAACAACTAAGTTTTGAACAAATCAGTTAGTACCTTTGGCTTTTGATATAAATGCCCCATCAGCGTAGCCAATGCCATGCATGTCTGTCTTTGCATTTTGACTGCATAGGATGTCATCAAGTTTTTTAGACCCTGTATTCATCATGTTTAGTGAAGCATTAGTAGTATCCAATTTAGAATGAACCATCTTGAGTCTTCCTTGCAAACCAGTATTTTCAGCTTTCAAGGTCTTCATATCACGATCAAGTAAATCACACTTCTGTGCTTCAACAGTCAATTTATATGCCAACTTATTATTTTTCTGCCTCTAAGTGACTCACTTTAGTAAGAGCTTCTGACAGTTCAGCTTTTAAAGAAGTATTCAGCTCTTCAGATTCTTTCCAGCTTGTAGCAACCTTTTCATTCATCTATAGCATCTTCATGGACTTTCCAAATAATAAGTAATATTCAGCTTTCCAATTATTTTCAGTCTTTGACTCACTAACATCTTGATCAGTGATCTCATCATCAGAAGAAAGTTGTGGAGTAGCAGAAACTGAAGTTGCCATGAATTTGTTTTTGCTAGCTTCGGGCTTCTTAGACTCATATTTTTTATCATCTTCCTTAGAAGTATAATCATCTCAAATCAAATTGAATGCCTTCTTTTTTGGCTTTTTGTTAGCATAGTCACTAGCAATATGTCCATAACCATGACACCCTAAACATTAAATCCCTTTAGAAGGTTTTTTCTTGACATAATTTTTAGGGATTTTCAAATCACGTTTCTTTCGCTTCATAAACAGCTGAAACTGCTTCATAAACTGCATAACAACTTGGGGATCTATCTCTTCAGAATCACCATCATTTTTCTTGAATGATTCTTTGGAGGCTTTCAAAGCAACTCCTTTGGATTTTGACTTTCCATTAGTCCTTAAGTTTGCTTTAAAAGTATAAAGGTTGCCAACCAAATCCTCAAGTTTAAGAATATTCAGATTTTTATTCTTCTCTATGGCCACAACCTTTGCATCAAACCTTTCTGGAAGAGACCGCAAAATCTTTTTCGCAATCCTACTTTTCAGGAATTGGTTCTCCCAAAGTAAATGTATCATTCACAATTGAGTTCAGTTTCGAATTGAACTTATTAAAGGTTTCATCATCTTCCATCTTGATGGTTTCGAAAGTTGTATACAACTTCTGAAGTTTCGACTATTTGATAATGTCAATCCCTCATGCATAGTTTGCAGAATATCCTAAGCTTCTTTTGCAGTAGTGCATGTAGAAATTCATCGAAACTCAAACATAGCAACCCATTATAAATAACATTCTAGGCCCTAGAGTTACAAGTGGCAGCCAACTCTTCTTCCTTAGTTCGCTTATCTTCAGGTTGAAGACCAGTTACCGCATCTGCAGTAATAGTGGGCAAGGAATAACCATTATCAACAAATTTTCAAACTTTTAGATCTATGACTTTCAAGAAGGTAACCATCATGGCTTTCCAATAAGCATAATTGTTACCATCCAAACGAGGAGGCTTATTGGTTGAAGTGCTTTCACTGTAGTTATCCATTCTAGCAAAATATGGATCAACACAGTAAAATAGTGTAACCCGCTCTGATACCAATTGAAAGTTTTTGAAGGTTACCAGAATGGATACTAGTTCTAATTTAACCAATCAACATACAACGGAAATAACTAATTAAACAATATAGAATTAGCAATCTACCAAGCAATCATTATAAGAAGGCCGACACAATATTTAGCATGGAAACCCTATCTAGGGAGAAAAACCACGAACCGGAAATCAAGAACTCACGAATAGTTACAAGATATACTCAAAGCTCCTTTCCCTCAATCTGTACCTCGACTTAAGGACTGTAATTGTTCTTGCGCAAAATCCATTGCCACGACATCCACCGTGCACCATTATCCTTACTTGATCTCCTCGCACCTTGTCAGCCAAGATGAACTATCTTCTACAAGAAAGCAGAAGCAACAATGACCTTTTAGAGTAACCCTTCAGGACAATCTCTCAATGGCTCTAGAGAATATTTCTCTCTCTAAGATATCTTTGACTCAGATTAATTAGAGTTGTAGTTTTTAGGGTTGAGAGAAATACCCTATTTATAGCCCCAAATTCGTGTCTTGTAGTTAGAATACCAATAGGACTCAAAGTGGGAAACCAAGTCTCAAAAGGAAACTAAATCTTAGTAGATTTGGAGACTTTCCTGCAGCCCTCGCTTGTCCGATTGATCGGAGCCAGCCCTAGTTATTTGGGTGGTTCGATTTATCGGAGCCGTTGTCCGATCGATCGGACCTGGGTGTTTCACCCTATCTTCTTTTTTTTCTTCTTTTCTTCGTTTTAGTTCTTCCGTCGACACAACCACACTCTATTCTAAAATAAAATAGAAAATACAACTCAATGGACCCAGAGTTTTGTCCAACCCATGAATTAGGAAACATAAAAATACTTACATAAGTCCAATTATATTCACCAATATATAAAGAAAACCCTAAGCACACCTGCTAAATAAGGTCCTAACCAAACTAGGAAATAAAATCACACCAAAAAAGAATATTCCTAATATTCTGCCCTACACAGCATCACCGGCCCAACCCTTCTGATGCATGTGCTAAGTTAGTGATGGCTTCAACAATGTGTTTGTTTAAGACCTCACGAGGGTAAGATATTACCAAAGGGCAATCCGTTGAGCAAAATAGAATACGAAACAAATGATATACATTCTTTGACAATAAGTTGAATTCTCTGTAAATCCAAAGAAATCAAGAGCAATATCGATAAAATCTCATTCCATCCTATCATAATCTTTGGTCATTTCTAATTAAAGGCCCAACAACTAATTTTTTCTTTTTCTTAGAAGAGTGAAGAATCTCATACGCAATAATGCAATTGCCAAAGATATGTTTATCGCTCTAAAAAAGAATTTAGAACCGTCTGATAATTTTTTCATGAATCCTCTTAATTTTAGTGGCCACCGCATTGGAAATAATCTCATAAACAACATTACAAAAATTAATAAGTCTAAAATCACTAACACCATAGCTACGAGGAACTTTAGGAATACAAACAATGAATATTTTATTTAATTTGGCTAATGAGAATCGAAAGACAACATCTTTTATCTCTTTCTAAGAAGAGACACTAATAAGGATTAAGGAGGTTATTATCTTTAATTGAGATCCAAAACTAGATTTCCAGCTGACACTAAAAAGTTGGACCTGAATCCACTTACACCATGGTTTGGACCCAGACCCGACCCATTGCCCCCTTTGCCCTCACATGTCTGAAGTTGGAAACTAACACCACTACTACTCCTCATTCCTCAAGAGCAGCCCGCATAGATCGTCTGTGTCTCTCCTTTGCGTCAACTTACCGCCAGTCAACGACCCGCGACCCGGCCCGTGCCATGGGCCATGCTGGGCCGAGGGAACTGGCTTGTCGGCCCGTTATGGCATGGCTCGCCATGGGCTGACCTGTCCATAACGGTCGGCCCGTCAGGCACGGCCCGCCAAGAACGGCTTGCCTGGCCCGCTTTCGATCCTATTTTCTTGTCTGATAATTAAGTGGACCATGGGCCTTTAAATGTTTAAGGCCCGAATGTTAGGCCCAATACTAAATGGTTGGTCTTACAGCCTTACACAACCTTCAACTTGGCCTATCCTTTTTCATTAACACCTATATTTCAACTTGGCTTGGGCTTGGGCTTACACAACCTTCAGCCATACTCATCTCGTTTCAACTTTCAGAGACTCTTTCATCATTTTATTTTACATTGAAATACAGAATGCAAAAGTTCACGTGCCACATAAATAGCTGGGGTGAATATAGATATAGATGGATGGATGGATAGGTCATCATGAATTGATTCAAAAAGACACAGGATCAAGGAGACGAATAAAAACCTCTCTATCCCTTTGCCCTCTTTCTTTTTTCTTTTTCCTTCCCGCAAGGCCCATTACCTTCTTTTCCTTAAAAAAATAAAATAATAAAAAAAAGTTAGAGAGGGAGAGTGTCGCTTTTGTTTCTGTTGTGTTGCATATATATATATATATATATATATATATACTCTTTCTCTTCACATTTACGGATTTACCCAATCCCTCCTCTCTCTTTATATCATTTACAGATTTACCCAATCCCTCCTCTCTCTTTATATATATATATATATATATATATATATATATACACACGTGCGCCCATCACATGGAGCAAAGACATAAGGAGAGAAAAGAAGAGAAGAAGATAAAGGGAAAAAAAAAGAAAAAGAAAAGAAAAGCTTCGACATTAACAACAAAAATGGGGGCATCCAATATTGATAACCATCTTATTTAACATCAGTGCTTGTGTTTTAATTTTAAATTTTAAATTTAATACTGAAAATCCAAAAATTCATTGGAAAAAAAAATAAATTAAAGAGGCATGCCGAGCACGACTGGCCCGGCCCACCAGATAAGCCGGGCCGTGCGGCCCTGCCCGTGGCCCGTTCGGGCCCGTTTGACATGCCTGTCGGTCAGCTTCTGCTTATGCTTCCTGCTCTTATGCTTTGTCCCGCGCAGCCACGAAAGAAAGGTATCAGAAAGGAGGGGAATTGAAGTCGTCACGAACGAAAATCCAAAAACCGTTACTTTCCTGCAATGGTAAGACAGAATCTATACTTTTCTTTCCCACTTATCCTTTCCTCAATTCGGTTGTTTGGAATCCACATTCCATAGAATGGATTTGGAATTTCTCAAGAAGAAGCCTTCATATTCTCTACTAATCCCTATACAAATGGAGTATTTATCCTTCATGTCATTTGCATCATTCCACACACAAAAACCTCAAAGGAGGCGGCAGCAGCAGCAGAAGAAGAAGAAAAGGAAAAACATGGGAATTTCATTTCCTTCTCTCTATGTGTCATTGCTCCTTCTCTTCTTCTTATTATTCTTCTCTTTCAATGGTATGTGGATTCCAATCCATTTCTGGGTTCCTCTAATAAAATAATAACAATTCCACCCCACTTTCTACTTTTCTTGGAATTTTGAATGTAAATGTGATTTGGGTATTGAAAGAATGGGAATTGATCCTGACCAATGATGGTTTGAGTTCTGTTGGTGATTCTTTTGCATAGGTTTAGGCCACAGAGAAGATTTTCTTTCTTTCCTAGGATTTTAAAATCTGGGGAGCCTAATGCGGGTTTTGATTCACTTCATTACTCTGTTAATGTGGCTTAGACATTATGATTGTTCATATCATTGGTTGTATTTCTGGAGCTGGCTCAATGTGTTCATTTAACACCATACCAACCTATCTTTCTAATACTGGTGCGAGTTTGATAGTTTACTCTCCCTCTTGTGCCTGTGTCCATGTGCAAATGAGTGCAAAATATTGGAGTCAAGGTAGAATAGAACAATGTTGTTGCTTTCATTGTAGGCTAATCCCATTATAATGAAACTTGGTGAGTTCTGCTTTTGCACTCGACCCTATTTGAGGCCATGTTCTCTATAGCTCTAGGGTCTAACATGTCTTTCCTTGTTACTCCATCCAAGGTCTTAGTTGGGCTCTCCCTCTTCTACTTCCTTGAAGTAGTAATCTTTCAGCATGGTGTACAAGAGCTAATTTAGGCCTCCTCAGCACATGTCCAAATCAACTCAAATGACATCCTTTGATTCAGAAGATTAAGGTGATGGTCATCTAGAAAAAAATTACGCCACAGAAAAAAAAAAAAAAAAACCAAAAAAAACAGTTGTTAAGGCAACAGGGAGCTACAAAGAAGGGAAAAGATATACGGAATTTCTCATAACATATTACAATCTCTTCAACTCTTATTTTGCTGCTACGGATGCCTCTTCGTTCTCTTCTTTTGGATTATGTGCATAAGACACCTCCATTTAATGACCTGAATTAATATCTGATTTGGCCTAACCAGATTCCCATACTTCTTTTGCAGAAATAGGCAATTTTCTTTCTTTTCATTGTTAACCATGTCATAGTGCTATGCATTTCTTGATATGAGTCATCGGTGTGATTCTTTTACATGGTCGATTCCAGCAAAAAATTCAGAATGGACCTGGCTGATATGTGATGCTTCTTGTATCAGCGTTTTTTAATTTAAAAAAATTGCCACTCTCAGGTCCTTTCTATTGATACTTAAAATTTCACTGTTGGGTACTTGCGTATGAGCCAATTCTTTCAACAGTATGAATGTTTTATATGGCTGGTTCAACCTTTTTATTGGAGTGGACCATCCTGATACATGATACAAATTGTATCTGCTTCCTTTTTGAGCTATGATTGGGAGGGGGGGCAGTGTAGTTCATTGTAACTGTATTCTAATGAGCATGAGCTCTAGAGTCATTCTTTAAAAAAAATGAAAGAAGTTTTATATAACTATGCATCAACATTCATTACTATGTATCAGCATAGCTTCTAAGAGCCATTTAAGAGGCAACTGAACTACCATTTGATCGGAAAGTTGAGTTCCTCATAGATGATTGGGAAGCTTAAATGTCTTCTCTTAGGTTGCTATCTTCAATTCAAACTTGAGTTCCAGTGGCATCCCTGATCAGACTCTATCTAGGAAGGTACTCTGATGGAGGCAATTGAAGTAGTGTGTGACTGATTAAGTCATTTCTGTTGCTTTGCAGGTCCAGTGAGAGTGGAAGCATTTATCGGAACCTATGGTATAAACTATGGCAGGATTTCTGATAATATCCCTCCACCTGAAAGCGTTGTTACACTCCTTAAAGCGGCTAAGATAAAGAATATTCGTATCTACGATGCCGACCACTCTGTTCTCAAGGCATTCAAGGGATCTGGTATTGAAATTGTGGTCGGAATTGGCAATGAGTTTCTGAAAGATATGAGTGTGAATGAAGATCGTGCAATGGACTGGATCAAAGAAAACGTTGAGGCTTTTCTGCCTGGTACACATATCCGAGGAGTTGCTGTTGGCAATGAGATTTTGGGGGGAACTGATCAGGAGCTGGCAGAAGTTCTACTAAGTGCTGTCAAAAATGTTTACAGTGCTATTGATAAGCTTAAGTTGAAGGATACAGTTCAGGTTTCAACAGCGCATTCAGAGGGTGTGTTCGCTAACTCCTATCCTCCATCAGCATGTACTTTCAAAGATAGCGTCCTCCTATACATGAAGCCTCTTTTGGAGTTCTTTTCACAGACAGGCACCCCTTTTTATATCAATGCCTACCCATTCCTGGCCTACAAGAGTGATCCTGAGCATATAGATCTTAATTATGCTATTTTCAAAAAGAATGCTGGAATTTATGATGCAAAGACTAGACTGCACTATGATAACATGTTCGACGCTCAGGTAGATGCAGCTTATGCTGCTTTGGACAATGCTGGCTTTAGCAAGATGGATGTCATTGTTTCTGAGACCGGTTGGGCTTCTAAAGGGGACGCTGATGAAGCAGGTGCAAGTGTTCAGAATGCCAGAACATATAATCTAAATCTACTTAAACGGCTTCGTAAGAAAAAAGGAACTCCACTTAGGCCAAAGATTCCAGTGAGGGCTTATGTCTTTGCCTTGTTTAATGAGAATTTGAAACCAGGGCCAACATCTGAGAGGAACTTTGGATTATTCAAGGCAGATGGTAGTATTGCATACGACATTGGATTTACAGGACTTAAGCCTTCATCTGCATCCAAATCTCTCTTGTCTCTGAAGGTATGATTCTCTTCATGACTTACCATTTTTCTCTTTATATTAAAACATGAGATTCAGGTATAAACGTGGAAATGGGTACGATGTTTACAGCCCTCCTCTTCTCTCTTCTCTCTGTTTTTTTTTTTTTTTTGTTGTGCGCGTGTGTAGCACTTAGAAAGTCAAAGGCCTTTATGTATCAAAAGGTCTTTAAAATCATTTTCCATAAAACATCCTACTGTATGAATCATAAATCTTCATATCTAAGCTAAATCCATTATTTTGATGCCCAAACTTGGTATTCTCTAACATGCCCATGAAAGCTCTTATTGATGGACAAAACAAATCAGCAAGTGCACATCCTGAAGTTGATGTAAATAACAATTATATAGATAACAAAGGTGAATGTTCATAATGCCTCCATCATTACAGCCGGTTTTTTTTGTTTATTGTTATTCAGTATAGTAAGATTTCTGCCCATTGTCACAAACAAGCAATTCTACAGTCATAACAGGTTTTGTAGAAACTACCTTTGATACATTGCATCTAATGTTTAGCATTGTCACAGGATATTCGTGCTGGAGGTTGGCCGATGCCCTATTCCATGGTCTTAACGACGTGTGCTGCGGTTCTGCTGTTAGTTTTGGTATCCTAATTCGTAAGTATATCAAGATTGAGGGTGCCTAGCTTCTCATTCTCTTATTGTTTATTTATTTTTCAAAGCCAAATTGGTGTACGGAATCATGTGGTTCCAGGGCGAAAACCTTCATTTGGATTCATTTTCTTGTAGCATGTGTATGACTTGTGTGTCAGCTAATGTAAGTCATCTTTAATGAAATATCTGACAAGAATTGCCTTTTTTCCCTTTAGCAATGCATGTGGATGTTTGTGAAACACTCATTTTCTTGTCACGCCTATCAGGATTTAATCTCTCGACTTCTTAACTTCTGTCTTTTAAGAAGCCATCTGGATGTGTGAGGTTTGTCACAGTAGATCAGCTAACTAAATGTTGGGTTGAGAGATTGATTTTGCAAGTTGTGGAAACTAAATGGAGCTGTGAAGAATTCACGCATGGCTTCTGAAAAATGAAAATTGGAAGTCTTTGAAAACTTTTTCTTCCACAGCATGTTTGTGCATTTTTCAATCTGGTTTTTGTGGGAAGGAGAGAAGTTAAGGCCTTAAAAAAAACAAAGGGCAGAGGATCAGGTGGATATCTCCATGGGTTCGAGATTTATATATATATATCCTAATCAATCAAAATCGTTGTTGTTTTTTGCATGATGATCGTCTCTAAAATCAAGATTAAATCCAATCAGAAGTGTATTTTCCAGTTCCATCATTAAAAAAAACAAATATAATCAACTTTAATTTATAGAACTAGCAATATTTCAGCTTAGGATAAGTTAAGCTACAGCTTAGGAGAGCCCTGCTCTAGGGTTATTCCGGTGCATCCTTCCCTCACCATATGGTGAGAGACAAACTTAATGGGGCCCACCTAGGGACCTACTGATCATGGGACTTGTGGGGGATGGAAAGATACACTTTGGATGAGACCATATATCAAATTTGGAGTTAATCTCATGACTCTAACCCCTTCATTCGTAGCCCATAAATTTAATGACTTTATATTAAAGGAAAAAAATTTGACTTTCGATCCAACGGTCCAATCCATTTGAATAGATGAAAATTCAATGGGTCTAGTGTACTTTAGGAGCTTCCATGTGTGTGGATGGTTTAAATGTGTTATGAAGTCAACCCTAATTATGTTGTCCCCTCACTATAACATGGTGAGGGATGGATGCACATAAATATTTCCAAGTACAATAGAGAATCTTTCCATCAAGTACAAAAGCCCTTTTGTACTTGAAACTTCCTCAAAATGGGTGTCCCTCACCACACATAGTGAGGGATAGATGCACTTAAATATTTCCATATATATATATATATATATCCTCTGGGCAATTGGAAAAATGTGTTTGGTCTAGACCTGTGAGCCGAACATGATAATTTCTCAAATAAAATAAATGATCCATGATTGACTTTACCGTTAAAAAAAAAATCCATGCATGATTTTCACGTCGAGTCTTTTGGATGAATATAATCCATTGATAAACATGACAAGCTAAACCAAAGGTGCAATGATGGTCATTGGAAAGTGCAAGAGAAACACGGGTTGTAGTTGTGGTTTTTATTTTACTACAAACAAACCCATTCTCCAAACAAGCAAATTAAAAATTAAAATGAAAAGAGAATCCACTCTCAACTTAAATAAAGATCCACATACAAGAGAAAAGGGGAACAATAAGTAAGCATCCTCCATTACTTTCATAAGGGCACGTTTGGTAATTTTACATATATAGTCAAGTCAAGTATAGTGCAGGTCCAATGGTCTGAATTTCCACCATACCACATTTGGTTGCATCCAGGAACAAATCGAATGTAGAGATTTCTAACTTTACAGTTGTAATTACTAGATGGCCGTACTGGACAACTTAGATGTCCACCACAGGTCTTCTCGTCTCTTCTATGTACGTCAAAGTAAAGTTGAAAGTACTCGAAAGATGCGTTGAAGTTTCCCGTGGGTTTCCATATCCTTTTCACTATCGTCTCTCCCCATCTGCTGTGAACCGAATCAAATGCGCATCACCATCTCTCCCTCAAACGCTTTAAACCTTCGTAACTATCAAAACCTACTTTTCCATCTGACTCTCTTTAACATTACTGCTTCCAACAATTTGTCCATCAAATCAACCTCGCTTTCCATGGTGAATCCCTAGAACTTATAACTTGCCATCATAGAGCTTCTTCTAGCCCTTCGCCATAACAGCGAAGGAAGACCAGGTGGTTTTGAAAAAGGAGGTGAATTTGCTGATTGCAATCGATTTTGGGCATATGGTTGAGAGGACATGCCCCGCTGACAATAGGTGGTTACAGAAAGGCTCCACGCAATTAGCAACACTACTTCACCTCCATTCTTCTCCACCAAACAGGGCCTCAACCATAACTTTGCCAGGAGATAGCTCATACATTCAAGGGTTATCTACCACTGACGAGGACGACCTACTTATCCACCAAACTTGTTCGGGATCATAACTTCTAAGCAACATCTCTCCATCAATTCATCTCTACTAGCCAATGAAAGACGAGATCCAGTACATCTAGCCGTCATAGATCTACGTTTGTAGGCTGCCAAAAGTCTCTAGAACGAGTAAATGTGCTAGGGATGATGGAGGATAAAACTTCATTGAGGGATTTCTTTAGATTTGGGGCATTGGGTTGAAACGACATCACCAGCAGAAATTATTTACTCTCGGACAACAACTACGGCTGGGAGATTAACTGATCTTACTCAAGGAAGAATTAAAGTCCTCTCTCATAATAACTAGAGGGTAATTAAATGGTTAGATGGCGGTTTGTCATACGGAGCAAGAATATGCTCAACATATTTACCAGAGATCTTGGCGCAATTACTCTCTTCGTACTCATTCACAGAATCCCTTTATAAAAAGGAATCAGTTGTAGTTGATGATGAATAATGTTGCAGCAAAAGAACTAGAGTAAAATGACATCCGATTCGACACAAAACATGTCCGTCGACGAGCAAGGTATAAACTCTTTCATCTTTTTCCAATGTTTGTTACTATAAAACAAGCAAATTCAAGCACAAAGCTACTTGACAATTTATGCGGGTCATTAGCTTGGTTTCGCACCTAATACGTGTAGTATACTGAAACTTATATGCAACAAAGTCGATAGACTTGATCCATCTCTTTTTTAACTGAGATCACTTATATTGTAAACCAACACAAATTTGCTAGAAAGTTTCCTATGCCATTGGTACAACTTGATTGATTGCGTACGATATCTTGCGTGTCAACATTGCAACAATAAAAAGGGTTTGGCAATAGAAATTTGAAAGGAGTTGAAAGTTCCAATTCTTGCAGGGGGGTCACAAATTTAAGAAACCCTTTCTGCTACAAAGTGAAAAGGGGTTCTGATATATTCACCATTTTGGGCTTTGTTTATAACCTCTGCATTTTATCTTGGTCTCTAGAATGTTGGAGCACACAACAGTTTAACAGTAAAAAATGTCTCAATTAGCTAACCTCTCTGTGCATCAAGTCCTTAGAATTCTACGCTTGCAATTTGCCACTACAGTCCTGCTACAATAAGATGGATGGTACAAGATCCTTCCATAAAAAGGCCAATAAAGAGAGGAGGGAAGCAAGATTAAAAAAACAAAAAAAAGAAAGCAATTCTTACAGTTCTTTGGGCAGCCTTGGCTGCATGGCAAATGTAGGTAGCAGCCGCAGCCGCAAGTGCTATTCCAGTACCAAAATAAGGCGAAGTCCCGGAAGAAGAGGACTGCTGAAAGAGCCCACTACCTTTCCAAGTTTACAGAAGGGAGGGATGAAGAGTGTATTATTCAGCTTAGACTGAACAAGGAGAATTTTGATTACCTCTGCGATCTGCTCAGAGTGAGAGGACTGCTGAAAGACACTCGTGAGGTCACTGTTGAGGAAGAGGTCGCAGCATGCTTGCACATTCTGGCACATGCTGTTAAAAACAAAACAATCACATCGAGGTTTCTGCGATCAGGGGAAACAGTCAGCCAACACTTCTGCGGAGTTCTCAATGCTATTCTAACACTAGAACCAAACTTCGTCAAACAATCTAGCATATATACAACTGTGGGACCTTCCAGCTTCAAAGTATAATGTCTACCCTTTTTTTAAAATCAATTGTCAACCAAGCAATATTGATCATGTTATGTTTTGTGGTTTAATCTCGCACTGATTGACATTTTTCAACCAGAATTGCATCGGTGAGATCGATGGCACCCACATACCCACCTTCCTACCAGTGCAGTCACAATTAGCATACCGAAATAGAAAGGGGACGTTGACACAGAATGTTCTGGCTGCTTGTGGGGTTGACTTAAAATTTCAGAATGTCCTTCCCGGCTGGGAGGGATCCGCAACAGACGCACGAGTCCTACAGAATGCGCTAACAAGGAGTGATCCACTGGTCGTTCCACCAGGTATGTACATCCTACCCTCTACGGTTTTCCTCCCACTTGAACAATAAAATGTCCTAATCAAATGGAAAGTAACAGCTCGTTCTCCGATCTCTATTACTATAGGATGCTACTACCTCATGGGCGCCGGATTTTCCAATGCTCCGAGATTCCTTGCACCCTACCGTGGAGTCCGATATCATTCGAAGGACCACCGAGGAAGAACACCGCAAGATCCAAAAGAACTTTTTAATAAAAGGCATTCGCAGGCTCGTAATGTAATCAAAAGGGCATTCGGACTATTAAAGGGGCGCTTTGCCTTCTTAATTAAGGACAGCCCCTCAGTATTACTTCGTCCACCAGGTGTTGACAGTACATGCCTGCTGCACCTTGCACAATTTTATCCTAGAGCAAAATGATGCCTTTGATGACACTGAATAAACTAGTTCTAAGGATGCTGTCCAAAATGTGGAGGGAGGTAGCGAGGTCGATCTGGCTGGGGTTTTCATGCCATACAGCCAAAAAGAAAGGGACGAGTGGCATTCCTTCCGTGATAACTTCGCAAACAATTTATGGGAAGAGTACCAGATGAATATGACACATGGATGAGTCTATCGCATTTCATATTAGAGTTCTCAAAATATAAAAATGCACTGATGTTTTTTAGTTGCATGGACTTAAAGGTTGTTCTGTATCAGTCTAAAAATAGTGAGTTGGTGTCCATTGAATAAATATGTACTCTGCTGTAATTTTTGGGACGCTTCTGCTGTGTGAATGTTTATAATGCACGTTTTTACAGTTTCTGTCTATTCACTTGCATTTAAAAATTTTAGTATTATAATAATAACGTTGATTATTGTAGCTCCACCGAAGCCTTCGCGCAAAAACAATGTTTTCAATGCGGAGCTCGACAAACTCTTACTGGAACTGATGCTGGAGCAGGTAATAATGAGGAGGAAGGGAGACAGGGGATTCAAAAATGAGGCTTATGTGTCTGTTGTAAACGGAATGACGACTGCGGGCACAATAGGTAAGAAGTTTACCGAAGGGACAATCCAGAATAGATATAAGTACCTTAAAAAACAATACGTCATTTGTACAGAGCTACTGAATGCATCTGGGTTCGGGTTTGACAATGCAACAAAGCGCGTAATCGCCAGTGACGAGGTATGGCGGGATTCGATAGTGGTATGATTTTCGGATCTAACTATTTCGTATTTATTTGCAATGTCATTATTTTATTGTCGGGTGCATCTTAGAAAAATAATAATATGACATTGCAGGGACACCCTGACGCACAGTCATGGCGGTCTAAGACAATTGATTACGACAACCTTTCCCTTGTTTTTGGTCGCAACGTCGCTAATGGCCAGTTTGCTTGATCCTCCCAAAATGCAGGCCAGACCAATGACTCTGTTTCACGTACGAACACTCAAGCGATTTCTTGTAATGCGGAAATAGGGGCAGACGACTGTGTGGAGGAGATGATTATGGGCAGCAAAGGGTGCGAGGGTTCATCCGGTTCGAGGAAGCGGGTAAAGAGGGGTACCTCTTTAGCGGATTTCATGACAGGGTTCCAAGAGGCATCTGGAAAAATTAGTGACGCGATCGAAGAGGTTGCAAACAAGATGCTGGAGCCTTCGGAGCAACTATCAGAAATAGTTGGAACAGAATTGGATAAGATCCCAAAACTGTCCCTCGGCCGATCTAGACATTGCACATGAGTGGCTGAGCAATAGCGCCGACAATTCAATTGCCTTCCTCCATTCTAAGGATAAATCAGCATGGATTTTTTGTCGTTTGGACCGGATGCACAAGGAGACCGGTCTCTGATCTGGCTTCCGGAGATGGGCCCCGTGGCTGTTGTTGTGTTTGTTGGTGATTGCTGTTTGCGTTGGTTTTCTACATGATCTGTATGTTATTAATGTTGACGTGTGGTTAAAACGTTGAATTATCTAACTATTCCTCTGTCCCATGAGGGGAAACTGCAAGAACATGTATGTTATATTTATCTAAGTTTGTCATTTACATTGAAAATCCTTTGGTTTGACAGGGCAGTTAAGGTAGATGAATCAATTTCTGTGTGTCCAGCACAACGTTCTTTGTTTGTCTTTTGCAGTATAATATGTCTACATAGTCTGTATTGTAACTGTGGATTTGCAGGAGCTATGGAGAAGCTGATGCCATCTTCTCAGTAGTCCTCCCTACCAAAAGGTTTGCTGCAAATAGGCAGGGTTATTTGCAACAGTCCCTCTTCCCAGTATGCCTTCTAACTTATCAGGTTAAACTAGAAATTAAAAAACTAACATCTGGACTGTTAATGCTTATTTTTCCTTTGTGTCTTACTGCATTCACAGAATCAACTGCTTCTGTCAGAGCTGGTTTCGATCCGCTGTTAAGACATTCGAATTGCTTCCTCCTAGATAACTGTAGCATGTCACATTCAATCTCCTCCACTGCTGAAAATGCACCCAAGTGCAGATGCGGGAATGGCGATATGAGGCTCTTCACCTCCCATACAAAGACTAACCCAAATAGAAAGTTTTGGGGTTGTCCAGGATGGATTGTAAGTTCTAATATCTTTAGACCTAGACAATTCGCAACGTCCATTGCATTAAGCAGCATCTTATCCCATGTGTTGTCCACCCTACAATTTGTTCACAGGAAGGAAATGGTTGCAACGCCTTCATGTGGAAAGACAAAGCAGCAGACCAAAGTTCTGATGCAAATTCGATGTCTTGTGACCTAGGAGACATTCATCGTGAGCTACATAATATATCAAATCAGATCGATGAGCTGAAGCGAGAAACTAACAAGAACGGACGTGCTTGGGAATTGTACTTGCAAAAAATGTATTTTGTGTGCCTGTTCATTTCCGTCGTTTTATGTGTTGGATTGGCTAGGCTATTTTATTTGTAGTCAGATGTAGCAAACGATGAAAGTAAGATGTTTATGACCTTTTTTCATCACTCTTTTTTTTTTGTGGGGGTTCTGGTACACTCTTTCTACCGTCAATGCTGTAATGAAAAATTATCGTACGTTGCCAGTAATACACTCTTTTTTGTTGTTTGATGTAACATTTCCAATTAAAGAATGTTTTTTTCACTTATATAGACCTACGTTGCTGGTGAGCAGATAAATCAGTGAGGTCAGGGACAATTTTATGACATCCAATTGCATGTTGTATGATACTATGGAATATAATTTTCGAATAGTGGATTCCTACTTTAGAGCAGGAAAATAAAAATGCAACGATTATGATGATAGCTCAACATATATGGTGGAATGACATGAGTCAGGACTTGACAAACAAGATAAAATTCAAATCATTGTCAAGGTTTTTTGAGGTACTGCAGGTTAATAGGATACTAATTTATCACTCCTCATAGGAAACCTGACAGTCTCCAACCTATGCTATTGCTTCCCCGATGTTTGTCCCTATTTCATTAATTTTTGAGTACTGCATGTACAAGGTATGCTTTCAGATCTTAAAAAAAATGACGGATGTCGGCGAGATTCACATAGCAAACCATCTAAATATGAATTCCAACTCTGATCTATGAGCAACCTAATCCGCAACAGCATCTTAAATATAGTAATGGCAACTGAGTTTAAATAGACATGGCCCAACATTCTGATCATGTGCGGACGAAAATGACTAGTTGAGTACTACTGTTAATTGCCCTAACATCAACTTTTGGTTGAAGTTAGATTATACATCAAAAACTTCGGGCATAGGGTACAAATAGAACGAGATCCAATTGTACAAAAAACTGATGGCAATAAATCGTCGACAGACTGCCCTTTGAACTCCTCAAAACGATGTCTCACTCGGTGTGACTAGGATGCATTTTGACTGAATAATTGTCCTGGTTAGAGTCAGCTGCAAGCACACAGTGGGTTTAACAGCTCAGACGGTCAAACCTACTCGAGCATTCCTCATGGCTTGCGGCCCTATCCAACTGGCGATGATATATGTCAACGACTATTTTCTGGCGAAAATGCCACATGTCTGCTTGTGTAAATCGGAGCTCACGACGTCGTGCCAGGTGATCAGCAATGGCCATGATAAATACCCCACAGTCATCACTGTTTATACGAAACCATTAAACACAAATGCAGTAAGTGTATGTACGCATATATTAAGTAACGGAGCGGAATCTGTAACAAGTTACTACCTGTTGCCTAGTTGTGGGCAACTTGCAACATCATGCAATTCCCAACTTATACCTGCCCAACCTCTTAAAGTAAATTCAGTGCAGACGTACTCTTTCTGCAGAAGATATGCGAATTGTAAAAGATAAAAAATGAATGAAATATTACAAACATAGGTAAGGTGTGTCGGTCAACTTACAAACGCCTGTGCATATACCCAGTAGCGCTTCCTCCATCCCATTGTATTGTAATAGTCCCATCTCTTCAATGTTGGGTACGCCACTAGTAGGTAGAAATGAGATTGATGCCAAACGGGAAAGATCAACGCATCAAACTCTAGAAGTGAATGAGAATGACAGAAGTTGAATGCAACAGAGCATGCATTACTCCATCCATGATCCCGCATGGTCTGCCATTACAAATTCCACATCGTACGACATTAGGGAAGTCACAAGCTTACATGCTTCTGAAGTATTAACTAAGATGGAAAAGTATGAAAAATTTTCCGCCAGGGTGCTTGGGAATATATGAACTCCATGCAGGCAACCTCTATTAATTGAAATCCAATAGTCCATAATCTGTAATTTTTTAGAAAAACGTAAAAATGGAAACAATAGGCTAAGTCACATATTTAATGTCCATATAAGTAACGCTAAATGCGCATCGTACCATTGTACTGATCCATTGCCTACGTAGGACCAGATACAGATCCTGTGTGCTGATGTAGCTGCACGTCTCAAGGATTCCGTCGAGGCTGCACGGAGGAGACACATTACAAATCGATAGTGAGTATAAACGGAATCCAGTGAAATCTAAGAAAATATTATAAGTGAAGGTTGAATGATCATACGCGGTGTGGTATTTCCTCCAAAACTTCTCCAACAATGAGCGCTCATTCTTAGACAGTTCGTAATCCCGATTTGGCTGTGATGCCCCCTTCCTCGACGAAGGTTGGTATGGGCTTAATAACAGTGCAACAGACGCGTCCCCTTTGGACGCCAATCTATGTACTTCTGTATCACGTTCCTCTTCCGCTTTGCGTTTGCACTTATTGACCATGGGAGAGGACGAAGCCGCGGTCCTGATGGTCAGAGCACGCTGCCTGACTGTGCGCTCTGAAGGTTCTTTCTTCCAAGGTTTAGTGGGGAATGCAATCTTTAACACTCCTTGACGGACCACTCAACGCCGCTGCTGCACTATGACGTTTGAAAAAATATGACAAGGGATGGTGAGTTATGTCATAGAGACGACACTTGCGGTAGCAGTGTCACTGCTGTCCTCATCGTTAATGCAAGAATCTAGGTTGAATTCCTCTAGGGACTTCAACGACTTGATTGCCTCTCTGAACTCTTGCATCTTACGCTCAACCCTCATGGACAGCTCGTACAGTTCGACGGTAAATTATTTTCGAGTCATGAGAGTGATGGATCCTGCTCCAAATTGTAGGAAGAGATCAACCTAAACTTTGTAAGGCATTAGATACAGTCAGTATGTCAAAATTTGGTAAATGAAATCATAACAGTCATAGAAATTATTTACCTTGGCAAGTGCACTTTCAACTCTTGCTCGTGGTATAGCTTCATCAAGACCTGCTAGTCACTTGACGATACCAATTGAGATACTTTTCTTCGTGACATTGGCCTCCATCGTGTGCTTCTGTGATCATCGCGATGTCTCCTCTGGCCTCCCATGCATCCACAAATTTCTTGCACCTCTCTCCATAGTCGACAGTCTTTAGATGCCCTCTCATTAATTCTCTCTCATCGATGGAATGGAGGTGATACAGGTTGTCTCAGTCCGAACTGCTTGTATACCTTATCAACATTGTTTCGCTCAATTATCCAATAGTAGACCAATGGGGTTGTACAGTAGAATAAATGCTGGTCCCGATACTCCACAAATTCATTGAGCTACAAGATCCAATGTCGGTAAGGTTGCCACTCAAACTGCATGAGTAGATAAAATTCAGCTGTTAGTGAAAATTTAAATTGAAGAATATATATTTGTAATAGAAAACAAATAGTATTTGTAATGAAAGTTAATTACGTCTTCCTCTCCATCAGCCCTGTCAAGCAGTTTCCGCATCTCCTGGATTGTGCTGGAACATGGGTGTGGGGACAAGGCAGTTTGCCACATCTTGAACAGAGGAAAATCGACGCGGACTGTAGCCAACTCTAACCAGATGGGGCGGCCGACTGCCGTACGAGAGTAAGCCCAGATCTGTATATGTAGGGTTGATGAATTCGAAGGTCATCAATGAGTCAAACCCTTTAGATTCCTATTGCTGTTATAAATTAAATCAATTACCTGCAACAAATGTAGGGGCCCAGTGATGGTACGTAGACGGTCCTTTATCATTGTGGCCCGAGTCATGCTACAGTAAACACAAGCTAGGCACACAGGGCCCCAAGCATGTCGTTCGAAGTCCTCAAAAATTTCCAACAAATAACCGTGCCCACGTGCCCCGGCGTTATTTGTCGATAGCTGCGACGCCACCAAACAGAACAAGTAAACCCTTGCGTATCTGATCTCGTCAATAGTAGTAGGTCTCGACGGCATTTTGCTGAATTGTTTTGTATCCAAGGCAAACTCAATTGCCCACCCCTCAAATAAACAGACGCATCCACTTTTACTCCAAGCAATTTCAATATTGTTTCCTCAAGCTTGGATCTTGTCGACCAAACAGGGCCCGTCACCGCTTTTCCATCTATTGATAGTCCATACAGATATGAAATATCCTCTAGTGTAATAGTTGCCTCACCTCCACCCAGATGAAAAGTGTTGGTTTCGGGCCTACAACGTTCTCATTAGCGCATTGATCAATGCTATGTCTATCTTTTCCCTTTTCAGTTTGGCGCGATGTTGTAGTCTAGTTCGCAGAACAAACTCTTTCACCTTTGGGGTAAGCATCCACAAATCAGACTTTGGTTCCAATGTAATTAGACGTACCTATTCTATTTCCTGCACAAGACAGAAATACGGTTTGTTAATTTTCAGCCATGCAAGAGTTATTAACTGAATGTCTCAATCGTATATACAGATTAAGCATGCTACAATATCTCTCCTTGTAGTAACTTTGAGGAAATATGGTTTGCCTCGTCATATAACAGGTCATCTTTTGATCCCAGATCTCTAAATTCTGCCATATCTAGTAGCAATAATATAAGTCCATTTTCACTTCGTCAATCTTTATGTTTTATATCCTACACCTGGACCATCAATACCATGAATAATATAAAAAATATCGCTGCTGAACATTGTGTGTTGCTCAAGTTGTTTTGAATTGATACAAAATGATATAGTTCGATAATATCAGCCATGGCAATGCGAAATACAAATAAAAATGAATTCTGAATCATATGGCATCAAGAAACTTGTTGACAGTTGTGAATTTAGCCATATAAAGAGATATTCATCAGTCATCTATCTTCTAGTGATAGAGACGTAGGGATTCACAGGAGCCTGTCGTGTAAATGTCGCAAAATAATGATTTCGCACAAACATCTACAGCCATGGAACAAAATCCTACACTGCATTTTCTTAAAAGTAATCCATACTTGAAACGATAGCTTAACAACAAGTATTGCATAGCTAAATTATACTGTGATGCTCTTGTTGGTTAACATTCAAGTAGCTTTCTATCATATTACCAAACAAAGTGGCTAACATTAGTGTATTCCCAGTCTTCCATAACCTGCAAATCTCACAATGCTAGGAACTACATATAGCCGCAACTTATTTGCAGAATGATCTGCAAAAAATAATCGTCTGTCTTCAATCTGTATACATTTTCGCGAAGGTGCTTAGGAGGCATCAATAATAATTAAAGGTATGGCTGTCTTACCATCTTATTTTGAATCTTATATATTACTTAGAAATGTTGGATCAAACTTGTACATATCCAATGATGTTGTCGGATGAAACAGTCGCGCTAATCCAATGCAGGTAGCCAAGTTTAGTTTAAGCTGAGCTACTTTCTTTGCAGACTACGGTGCCTTTGGGTTTGTTTCAATTATAAGTGTAGGGATAGAGGGTAGAGCAAGACAGTGCAGTCATCATGAACACAGCTTAGTTTTGACTGTCATATTTCTACGTCACTGTGTTAATTCAAGATCTGACACATATTTTAGAAAAATGAAAAGTAACAGAAGAATAAGAAGACTCACTTTTAAATAGTGTGGGTAGTAATATAGTCTTTGATTTCCCTATGAACTATTGCAGGGAAATTATGTTCAAGCCAACAATCTAATTTGACTTAAATTGGGGCTTCATTGACCAGACTTGGGGATTTATGCCTAGAAATCAAATAATCTATCTATATTACTAAGGGAATGTAGTCTCCCTTAGTATGCGACAGTTGTCTGCCTAGATGTAGACCCACGTCAACACCAATTTCCACTGCTCTCTACGTCATCCCCACTCCCCACCCTTCTTCGTAACTGATCCCAACTGATGGAGCAAAAGCAGCGGTTTCTTACTTTCTCACTCTTCTCTACCATTTCATGAAAAGAACAGAAGTGCTGAACTGATCCCAACTGATAGAACCATCGATTTCTTACTTACTTTCTCACTATTCTCTACCATTTCATGAAAAGAACGGAAGCGCTGAAACATCAATAGCGGTTTCCTTATGCACGCGTATACGACTCGGAGCGGCTTGCAACTGCGATTTAGTTCAAACCAAAACCTCTCTCTCATGATATAGATTTCAATCAATCTGAAGAATAAGCTTCCATCAGATTTTCTGACATAGGTAAGCTTCTTTGTATATGATAGTAGACTTGTGTTGAAGGCTTTTCATTACTGGGATCTGTGTGTTTTGGGGTATGCATGCATGTGTTGGATTGGGCTTGGATAGGTGGATTGGCCTTAGATAGGTGGGTGGCTGCAGTGGGTGTGCGGTGAAGGAGAGCAGGTGGGTGCTCAAGTGTGGTGCACGTTATACCACTGGGCTAGGCTCGGGTAGAGGAGATGGGTGCGCAGAGAAAGAGAGAGAGAGAGAGAGGAGAGGGAATGCGGGCTGAGAGAGAGAGACAGAGAGAGAGAATGGCAAAGAGAGTGAGTGGGGCGGAGTGAGGAGAGAGAGAGAGAGAGAAAGAGGCAGAGAGAGAGTGGCAGGGAGAGGGAGAGAGAGAGAGTGGGCAGAGAGAGGGTGTGGGGGGGGGAGAGGAGCAGTGGAGAGAGAGAGTGAATGATGCAGGGAGGCAAGGAAATGGAGAGGGTGCTTGGCAGGGAGAGAAGGAGGGAAGAGAGGGGGAAGAGAGAAGATGAAGGGGTGCAGGGATGGAGTGCAATGCGGGCTGAGAGAGAGGAGGGGCAAAGAGAGAGGAGGGAGTCGGGCAATGAGAGAGAGGTTGTGTGCAGTGAAGAAGAATAAGGAGGGAGAGAAAAAACAGAAAGAAAGAAGGATGCGCAGTGCAGGGAAAGGGGAAGAAGAGAGAGAGGAGAGAAGAAAGAAAGAAAGAGAAAGAGATGTGTTCGGGGGGGGGGGGCTGTGAGGGTGGAATGTAGCATAGAAGAAGGAGGGAGAAAGAAGGAAGAAAAGGAAGAAAGAAGAGAAGAAGAGAAGAAAGAAGATGGTTCCTCGAAATATAGCTAAAATAATTCGTGCTAATAATAACCAGTCCTAGCAAAAAGGGAACCTTTCTAACTAAGATGTTGGCTTATCTAATCGGTCTGCAGACTTGGGATGGTGAATAGAGGTTGCAGTCTCTTGAAAAGATTTTTCAACACTTGAGAGCCATTATTCATTTGGTGTTAGTAAGAGTGCCTGAGGCATCTTATTCCTCGAATTAGCACATTTAATTATTCCTGTAAGCCTCCATTATCCATCCAAATGAACCGAGAAGTTGGAACAAAGTGCTAGCACTCGTCATTTCACCAAGTCATTAGTCCTCATGTTTGCATATTGTTGTTTACAAAACCCACCAAAGGGCCAGGTGCTCCTTATAATGTAAATGGGTCATGATTCACTTGGAATGGAGAAAGTGTTTACAACTGTCAGAATTTTACTTTATTCATGATGTAGAAAACTGAAGTCCCTACTGCCCTTGCTTCTTATTGATAGTGGACCAATCATGAACCTAACTAATAATAGGTATTGATTACTATAAGTTATACAATAATTATACAATAATTGGGGACCTGATTTATCACAAAGGTCAGGCCAAACTGTGTTTCTAAGGCCCAATTTTAATATGGACTTCGATTGGACAGATCTGATCGACCTGGCCCAACCCTAGCCTATTTAGTGACTTCCTTTTTCTTTTATTCTTACACACATGGAACCGACCATAATGATTGGCTTGGATTACTAGCAATGGGCCACACATCAATGGAATGGATGGGTCATGTATTCAAAACCCTACAATTCCTCACATGGACGGGCCAACCCATATAGCTGAAAAAAAAGATTCTATCCGTATATTTGTGACCACTTGATTATTAGCTTGCTCTGTTACACATGTGAAGATTATCAATATCATCAATGACCGATTATGGGTCAATTATGGACCTAACTAATAATAGGTACTGATTATTATAAGTTATACCATAATTGGGAACCTAATTTATCACAAAGGCCGGGCCAAACTGTGTTTCTAAGGCCCAATTTTAACATGCAATCAATTGACAGTCTTTGAGAAATTGATGAAATCCTATATATTTTTTAGTATTGGAAGATGATGATTTCCAAGGATATAACCTGTTTCTGGACTCATCCATTCAAACTTATGAAAATTTATAAGGTGATTTTAGACGGCAAGTATGCGTTGAAAAATCTTGTCAAGATGATGAGTTGCTCTCAGTGGATTATGAGATGTTTGCTGAAATAGCTGATCATACGATTGTATTCTATTAAGTAGTTAAAAATGAAGAATCATAATTTTATATACATATAAGCAATAAAAGATGACATTTAAATAACCTTCGATTAAATGAGAATTGGATCAAGGGAAGTATAGAAATGAATACTCACCCATGACCTAGTAACTCAATACCTAGGAAAGTCAGGATCATATACAGAAGAAATAAGCTGAAAGCAGCCTCAGCTATACATCCATTCATCCATATCTGTTTGCATAGATTGCTTATTTGAACGGAGGCACGCGTACGATGGTAATGTATCAAATACTCTTATTTTTCCATGTAGGTTGCTCCACCAAAGAGGTATGAACAGACCACAATAATAATTTAGAGGATATAAATGGCATCAAGTTGATCGATTTTCCCAATCAATTTATCTCTATTCGTATTTCGGAAATGGTGAGTTCTCCATTGGGAGCTATATGTTACTGATTCACCCATATATACCATCGCCTATGTTTGTTTTAATTGAAATTTGGGAACTGTTATAGCAGGATTTCCTAGTTAATCAATTGAGAAGTATCCATGCGTTTCCCCCAATTCAAAATCGAACCTCACTTTCGTCAGCTTAACGTTTCCAGTATCGAGGAAATTTCAACTCATCTCTTCTTAAAAGCATACGAGCCCATTATCTGTAATCTAACAATGTGGGCTGATAGGGATTTGCCAAACCCCATTACTTCACCAAATCTTCTTGATGATAGTAGCAAAGGTATTCTTTTAACCCTAAAATGGTTGCCAATTAAATCAGAAGCAGAAATATGGAGTTGTGATAGAACGTACCGTCGGAGAGGATTTGGTTGTCGTCGATGACTGAAAATAAGCTGAGTGCATTGATCAACGAACAGCGAAAGGATCTTCGTTGAACAAAAATTACTTCTACACTGCTCTCACTCGGAGAGATATTACAGCTGTTGGTCGATCGGCACTCTAGTCAGCGTCTCTTCGTTGGAGAAGAAAGCAATTCTGCTGAGTGGCGCCATAGAGGGTTATCAGCCTTGATCTTTTTATCCAAAATCTTTCTTGTTTTAATCGTTGGGTCGGGGTCCACAGTTTACGGGATCTTATTGTCCATTTATAATTCACTTATAACGAAACAAGGCCTGGCCCACTTAGATTTCCCTTTACAAGGATAGCAGTCCGTATATGGCATAGGTTGGGTTCCATTCTTCTTGCAGCGATCTGCCAAAAATTTTGGGATAAAAGTTTTGTAGTACGATATGTTCTCTATACTCGATGGCCTTAGATCTACTGCTAAAAATAGGCCGTCTAGATGGCAAGACATCATTCCATTCCATGGAGTCCAAACAGTGTGCAGTAAAAAATTTTAGCACTTTACATTGACTTCCCAAACGCGGTCAAGTCATTTATGGTACGGTACAAAGTGATTCCAGAAGTCACCTTCTTTACTGTATGGAACTTGGGTGTACTTAACTACACTCTACTAGTTAGGTGCGTAAACTGACTTCATTTTGGGCGTGAGATGTAAGGCTTGGGAGGAGGTGAGGCCTTAATGGTGAGAGAAAGAGATAAATATGACATGGTTAAACCATAGTAAACACTACTGCAAAAATATATATCTTCACCCTCCCCATGAACTTTAAATTTTATTGATTGGCGAGGTAAGGTTTAGTAGCGAATCTTGGACTTGTACAGAGGCACCAGAGGTCTGAAAATGAGATGGTTTGACTGCTTACAAGTTCCAACTTGAAAGTAACATTCATGAGATATAGGTCCTACCTCAACTCTCTTATTGAACTGGCTTGAAATTAAGCCCCAACCCTGGTCAATGAGTTGACTATTTGTTCAAGATTGATCATACCAGGCTTCTGGCCCATTTGTTCAACTAGAAACGTTCTTCTTCCTTGGATCCTTTTAGATGATCACAATGACCATAGCTATTGGGATACACTTTTTTTTCAGGTTTTATTTCATCCACATTGGGTCTCAAGATTTTGATAGTTTACGCGGTGATACATAAGCAGGAGAAACAATGTTTGGCTTTGTGAATGGATAGCTTCAGAATTAATTTTTATCTGCAAAAATTTTTTTAGTGCTTGTTTGTTTGCATAAAATTTATAGGAATGGAATAGGAATTCATGGTCAAATGATCTATACTGAAGGGTTATTAAAGAGGTGATGGTGAAGGATATAAGGAAGCAATATCAAATTTGACTTTGACTTTCCTAAGATTTGAATTATTAGGGCGATGTCTGGGTATTCATTTCCCATCTCTCTTGATTCAATTTCCATTATGTGGGAGGTCATTTGATGGTCATTGTTACACCCCGACCTGATTTAACCCTGATTAGTACTAATTAATGGGGGTTTAGCTTAATTAATTTTGCTTAGTTGTTAATTATTGTAATTTGTGTTCATTAGCCTTTCTAGACTGAGTTAGTGGAGTCTTGAACCTTTAATAAGTGAGTTGGAATAAAGTTGACTCGGTTGAGTAGAGTTAAGGGCTTTTTCATAAATATGAGTTTTCACATTTTGCATAATTTGCACGTCATTTTGGCATCATCGCGTATATTTTGACGAGTACATCGATTTTCGTATTAGACTCTTCTTCATTTGATCGTTGACTATTTGGACCCCCATTTGACTTAAAATGAGAATATGCTATTTGAGTGGACTTTCTTGCAAAATATTATCCTTATCCCTTTGTATATATAACATTAACCCTTCCTTTTCATTCTCTTCCTCTCTACTTTTCTTCTTCACTTCTCTTTTTCTCTTCTCCTCTTGCTCAACCATCAAGAGACCTCGGACTGTACACTTGGAAGCTAAGAGAGGACTCAATTTCATCTTTTTCTTCATCTTCTCCATTCCTTCCTGCTTCATCTTGCCAAGAACCCATTTTCTCCATTCTCTACTCCTTCCAAAACTATTCATTTGATTTTTTCCATATGCATTGATGATTAGGGTTTGGATATTTGGGGTTTTGTTTTTGGGTTCCTTGAGTCAAGTGTGTGAGAAAGCCCTGGAAAGCTCATTGAGGCAAGTATAAGCATTAATTTGGACTTACATATTGTTTATTTTCATTGATTCAAATGAGATTCTTCTTTCATGAGTTTATCTCTCAATAAATGAATGGAATAATGTGTCTTATGCTTTTAATGAATAGGATTGTTTATAAAATTACAAATGATAGTTTGGATGGTGTCTATGTGGTGAATGGGAGTATGGAGACTCCATTCTCATATGCAGGTTAAATGAGAGAAGGAAGTGGAAATGAGTGAGAAATGAATGAGAGGAAAATTCCGAAGTCAGGGATTCTGGACAGTTCGCTCGAGCGAACTAGAGCATTCGCTAAGCAAACCTCCATTTGAAGCTTTGGGTCGAGCGAACAAAAGGATCACTCAGATGCCCATTTTTCTGGATGGGGACCGCTCGAGCGAACATGGGTTCGCTCGAGCGACCACACCTCCTAAAAACCTTGCTCAAGCGAACATAACGAGACACACGAGCGACCAACCTTCTGGATAGATCCACTCGAGCGAACGTGGGTCCGCTCGAGCGAACTTGAAGCTGAAAGCTCGGTCCTTTTGACCCAATTCTTGGGGTGAATTTCCACTCTTAACTTATTATAACCCGTCTTAATTATCCCTAATAGATAATTAAGATGCATATCCTCGTTTTTAAAGGAATTAGGGACCTTAAGACCTTTATGACCATAAAATTGAACTGATAACCTTAATAACTGGTCCAATGGGTACTCATTAGTCTAACACTATGCCATGAGGGTTAGTTTGGAAACTTAATGTACTTCTCATAAATAGTGACACCTAACAAGTAGTAATAAGTTGATTTTCCCAAACTTACCTTGTATTGGACAGTGAAAGACTAAAATCAATAATTTAGTATTGGTTAGTAAAATATCTTGATTCCTTTAAAGTTATTGAATTTCATATTGGAGTATAATTTCTTATTGACAATCAAAACCTGGTTAAGTAGATTAGTTACATCATTAGTGTTTATTGAGGTCCAATTGTTTACATTCAATTCGTAATGTCAGTATTGTCTACTAGATTTAGTATTCATTGGAAATGTGGGATTGAGTAAGTATTCGTGATATATGAAATTACTATTCGATTTGATTATGGATAAGTGAAATACAAACTTACTCAAATCCTATTTTTATTCGATTATTATTTGATTCGATCGAGTCGGCACTACTTAGCTTCGACCTTTTGATACCTGGCATGGTTGAACTCGGTTTAGTTATTCAAGACTGCTGTAGTAAATCATCTAGAGTACCAGAACTCCAGACCCAGATAGCTAGCCTTTGGCCGGGGCGCTGGTGACATCCCAACTAGATTCGCTCTCTTTTGAGAGGATGAGCTTAAGGTAGTAGCCAATTAGTATGTTTTCATTATACTTGATTCACAAGCATAAACTATTCAATAGTGCACAATTTGCCTAGTTGATACTTATTATTAGTATCCATGAATTTATTCGTCTTAAATTCTATTTGATATAGTATATGTTTCCTTATTATTGCCTATACTTGCTTAATCGTTGTATTGATGATACTACTCTTGGTGTCACAGTAGCAAGTTCAGCCTCCGGTCTGATAATGCCAAAGAGGGAGAGAAGGCTACCCAAGAGGTACCTTCAGGGCTAGAAGAGTGGCCAGAGTTAGGGCCAACTTAGATACCTTTCTCGGAGAGCGAGCAATATGTTTTGGAGTTGTTACAGATGTGTGGCTAGCCCCTTTTTGCGTAGACCACACTTAGATGGATGGACGGTTATTCTTTTGTTATACTTTTGGTAATATTTGTATATGGTTCTCTTATACACCACCTTTTGTAAAACAATGTTTATAATTGTATAATTCTTTTGTTTAAAACTTGAAATGTTAATTAGATTGGATGGGAATTGGTACCTCACATGAATGAATTGCAGCTTCCGATATGAATACTTGCTACTAATATGTTCTAGTGAGTCTAAACTCACGTGTGGAAAAATTATTTTTCTCTCCTTCGTGTGTTGTGTTTGGCTCGAGACAGGTACAGCAAACGGAAGTACGTGTGTCTCACTTTGGAGATTACCTTAGGTCAGGGTGATTCGGGACCGGGATGTGACAGTCATTTTTGGATTTTTAACTTTGATTCATCATTTTTAATCACTTAGAGAGATATATGAAGTCCTATAATTCCTTGGAATTCAATTCCACAAAACAAACAGACACTAGGCAAAATAGAGAAAACTTTTCTAAAAACAGTATATAAACTGCCATGTAATGGTACTTTGTCTTGTGCTGGAAAAAGAATAAAAAAGTATAAGTTCGATATATCCTAAGCATTTACGTGTGTAGTCTAAGATAGAAAAAAGTAGCAATCACAAGCATTTTTTCCCCCCATTGAATGTAGTTTTCTCTAACTCTGTCGTTGCCTTCACTAATACACGTTTGATAAGAGTGTTGCACAACAATGAAGAATAATTTCAAAAGAAAATAAAGTTAAAATAAACAGACTTATGTAAGAGATTTCATGAAGATGACAATGTGTTGTCAATCTTAGCGGCTTGAATACAGACACCTTTTGCACCTTTCATATTGAGCAGAAAAATCAGTGTTGTGAATTAGTTGTCGTGAGCTGGATTGACTCGGATGGGTTGGGCTTGGGCCTGTGCTTGAGTCGTTTGCTAATAGAGCTGAACTCAAGCTGGACTTGATTAGCCCACATTAAGCAGAGCTCAAGCTTGGGATTGATCAGCTTGAGCTCGATTTTATTAAGGGCATGGCTCAGCAAGTTCACTTTGTATCTTCATCCTTGCATAAGCTTATCCTTTGTTAACTGATTAACCTGCCATCCAGGCTTTTTACTTTATTGATGGCGGCACAAAGTAATTCATAAAAAATTACTTCTCTAAAAGAGGTTATGATATAAGCAGTGATTAAGACAAAATTATAGCTATAAAATATTCGAGTTTGAGTTTAAGCTCGTTACGGATTGTCAAGCTAATCTCAAGCTTGGCTTAGCTCTGCTCAAATTCTAATCAAGCTTGAGTTTAATCTTGGCTCGAGCTCAGTTAAATTTGGCAACCTCATCTCAATTAGTGCTCAAGCCAAGCTCAAGCTACACAAAGCTTGGCTCAACCAATATTTGCTTGGAGAAGGGTTCATTGTATATAGGGTAGGCTAACCTTAAGATTCATCACCCTATTTCCTTAAGGTTATAATCTAATGGCAAGGCATTTAACTATCTTGAAAGAGTCATAAGTATTTTATAGTGATAATATAATATCAATGGATGTCAACATTATTTTATATATATATATATATATATATATATGGGACACTCTACAAAACTCCATGGGCATTATTTTCAAGAACTTCTAAGCCTATGAAAGTGCATGTCATCCAATTTAAATTAAGATAATGAGATTTAACACAAATGGCAAGTTAGAGATTGATTCTTCTCTTATTATTGATCCAATCTCATATCCTTAAATGTAGCTAATCAAATCAATCTTAATTAATTTCTCCTTTAAAGTAGCTATATTCAAAATCGAATCAATCACGTATGTGTTCTGTGGCATCCATCGTATTTTTTTACGTGGCATCGATTATGTACGTTCATGTGTTCAATCATAAGGTGGGACTCGCTCATATTAAAGTAATATTTGAAGGATAAATCCATGTAGGCGTCAGGATTCAAGATGAATGATTTGGGTTATCATCATGTGAACCTGCAGTGGGACCCTCTTATTTTTATTGTAAAGGGCTTTGCTTAATCCAAATGTGTGCCCACTTTGCAAGACAAAGAAGGGCTAAAAAGGCAACTGAATGACATATTATCTCCTATTTTCTCTCTTTCACATCTCCTATTTTCTCTCATACACACTCATATAATAAAGGTGAGTAAATAAATATGTGTTAGCATAAATAATGTGAAGTGGCATTATCTCATTGGATAAATCAAAAGGGGTGAAAACACCCCTTTTGAAATGGAGAGTTTTTGAGAATTTTCATATATATATATATATATATATATATATGTACATATACATATATATTATTCATATATATATATATATATATATATGTGTGCGCGCGCGCGCGTGTATTTATGTATGTATATACAACGATGATATCTGCATGAATGATTATAATATCGGAGTTGATAATTGGTCAAACCCACGAGGCAAGCTTTGATCAGGACATAGTCCAGAGAAAAGTGCAAACTCACTCTAAAAGTCCCACCAAACAATTCATGGAAGTTGTCTTTCAAAGAAAATAAACAAATAATTTTGATCAGGACAAAGTCCAGAAAAGTGCAAACTCACTCTTTCTAGAGTTCTAAGGACTCAATCTTTCTAGTAGCAAAGAGAAAAATGATTAAAAAAGAAGAAGAAGATTTAAGCTTCCTCAAGATCTGGAATGCAGTTCCTTTTGACCAGGAAGAACTCCAACAATTAAAAACGAACTATTCTTTTTCATTTTTACAACCGTGATTCTAAAACTAGGCCAAAACCAAGTCATATCGCCTAAAATATACAATTTACATGATATGATTCTAAAACTAGGCCAAAACCAATTAAAATCGCTTAAAATATATAGTTTATATGATACAAAACCAATTCGATGGTTTTTTTACGAAAGGAAAAATTGTATAATTTCTATCTTGACTACCTTTGTATTATTTTTTTTTTTTTTTTGTTTATATATAAAACACATTGAAAGCAATTTAAAATGAAGATCTGAAATGTTTTATTTTAAATATTATAATGCTTATTAAGAGAAAAGCACATAACATATAGGGCCTTTTTGTTTGCATTATACTAGGTAGCAATTGAATGCATAGGATCTATACCATAAGCAGTTAGAAATAAAAATCAAAGGTAAGTTTTTAAAAATGAGAATCAAATAACCTTTCTTTTAAGGAAATATAATCATAAGAAAATGAGAAATAAACTACCAGCCATCACCCTCGTAGTTCATTTCCCATCTTCTTTTGATTCTATTTTCTAAAAAGAAAGATATTTTATGCTCATTTTTTTTAAAATTCACCTTTTATCTTTATTCTTAACCAGTAAGGGTATAAACCCTATGTATTCGGTTTTTATGTATTTTAATGCAAATAAATAGGCCCTTAGATACTCACTGGACACAGAGGCTTGAGCTTTTGCTTACACTTTTGAAACCATGTTTAAAAACTATGGCTAGGAATTGTTAGCATGTGTGGTAACTCAATCTTTAGGGAAAAGATTTTCGATTTTCCTCATATTGTGGTAAATCCATGTTGGGCAATTGTAAATTTTTAAGGATCTGGACGAATCGAAATCTTTATTTGTTAGGATTTCTAGATTCGACTACCCCCCATAAAATTTGAAAATCCTCACTTAAGTGGATTTGCACCCCCAAGCCTATATTTCTCAGCTATATATATTGATACACACCAATTTCAATGTGAAATCCTCAACTATACAAATCCCCAGCGAGGAGTCCTTGTTTCAGTGGTAGTGAAGAATCATCGGATCTATGGATTCCTCGCCTATTACCAAACATGCTCTTGATGATGGCTTTAAAATGCGAGCATGAAGATTTATTTACTTTATAAAATTGGAAATGCCCTTTTATGGTTTATACCATGTCCTTGACTTTATTAGTGTCATCATGATTTGACCAAGTTGTGGCCTATCATTTGGATTCACACTTTTGTGTTGACCCATGTGTGGCAGCTTTTATATTGACAAGTTTGACCCAAACCATTCAGATTGCACCCCGCCCCCCACCTACCCCACCCACTGCCCAGAGTTATCTCCAATTGGATTATGTATCTTTCTTTCCATGCATTAATCAATCAAGTGATGTGCACCACTTCAATTGAAGTGAAATTTGGAGGGCTGCCATTTATGTTAAAGCGGATGGTAGCAGCAGAGGTCATGTTTGGCTGAGAGGTATCTCTCTTGCAATCCATCCACCACAAGGGACGCTATATATGATAAATCTAACTCGCTCACATTCGATAACCTCTTATGAATTAGCATACACTGCAATTTGATATTAATTTGAATTATGCTCACCGTTGGTTTAAATTTCATAAAATATGTAACTTAAGAAATTATGATTAAACTTTAAGGCCCTTAAGGGCCTGTTTGGATGCACAAGAAAACAAAGGAAAATAATATTTTATAGAATATAATCTTTCATTTTCTAAAGAAGAGAATCTTGTGCGTTTGGTAACCCAAGAAAAACTTGAAGAAAATATTCTTTTCTTTAAAAAAAGCTTAGTATTTTCTCCTACAGGTCCCTCCCTAGAAAACTTTCCACAAGATATAGAATCTTTCAAAATGACAATTACAAAGTGGTAGAGTAAAGTAAAGGCTTTCAAATCCATCATGATGTTACATCTATGGTAAAGTAAAGTAAATAAATGTCACAACGGTAAAGGTGGGGTAAGGTAAAGGTGGGGTAAAGTAAAGGTGGGATAAAATATTTGGTAAAGTAAAGTGGAAAGGAATGGTAAAGTATTTTCTTTTTATTCAACTTTACTTTTCACATTTTATCGTAGTTTTATATAGTAAGTAAAATTGACTTGTTTGCAGGTGTAGTAAAGTAAAACAAAGATTGATGTCATATCATAGTAAATGTGAGGTAAAGTAAGGTGAAATGAAGTATGTGGTAAAACAAAGTGGGAGAGAGAGTTGTAAAGTAGTTGTTTTTTGTATTGACTTTATTTTACTATACCTTATCATGATTTTATGTGATAAAAGAAAAGCAACTTAAGGTAAAAACATCGTAGTTGAACTTTACAACACCACACAAATATTTTATCTAGATGTGGTAAATTACATTTAAATTAAAATATTTAATATTTTTTTCTAATAATGTAATTTACTTTAATTAAAGCACCTTTCAAACAAATCAATTTAAAATCTATAAGATTCTTAAAAAGTCACCAAACAGCAAAAATATTATAATATTATATTATTCTATTCTATATTATTTTATTCTTATAATAATTAAATCTGTAAATATTTTATTTTGTATACATCCAAACGGGCCCTAAGGATGTGATGATTTTACCCAAAATTATATTCACAATGAGATCTTTCCATCATACTACTCTCTCATGAATAGCTTCCATCCAAGTGGGTCCCAAAAAAGACTTAAAAGTTTTATCTCTCATGGATACCGTGAGATGCATTGTACCTATTAACAGAACAAGGCACGAATGACGGATTTGATCGAACCTAGAGGTTGGCTCCATCTGTGTCAACATAAAGCGATATCATGGAAAGGTCCCAAGTGGTCCTCATTAGGGCAGCAAATTGGGCGCTCTTATGAGTGTACTTCGCCCTGCCAGCTGCCTTCAAAGAAGCCAGAAAATGATGAATTTTGATTTTCTTTAAAAGCCTGATGGTCAAGATTGGACAAAAATTTTGCAAGCCCGTCAGTTTGAGGATCAAAGCTTGGGCAATAACAGCCTCGGTGTGTGGGTATGTGTGTGAATTTATTTGAACATTAGTTTATTTGAGTTCGGAAGGTTTTTGTGTTTAATCCCTAACACAGGCTAGTGTCGTAAATCAGAATTCTTTATGGATTCGAACACTAATTAATTAATTTAGTAGATATTTAAAAATAAATCCAAAAAATCAATTAACCACAAAAAAGAAGAGGCACGCGATTTTTTAACTTGAAAACCCTACTCGGGAAAAACCACAGGTGGTAGAGACCACCGGAAAAATCAAATACTTAATAAAGAAAGTTACAAGGACTCACAGAACATTTCTCAGTTGTAACTCAACCTAATGACTGCGAAGGAGTTGCCGACTACCCGCCGTTCACCTTCAACCTGCTTGATCCAGCCACACTTTGGCACCTCTCAAAGTGATGCAAACTTAACCCACGTTGATGCCTCTCAAGGTGATGCAAAATCAACCCACCTAGATGCCTCTCAAGGTGTTTCAATCAGGAATGAAGAAAGAAGAAAGATAAAATCTTCTTCTTGAATAATCAGCACAAATACCCTTGCTGTAGAACTCTTAAAGATCTCTCAAAGTGATTATCAATCTTTAGATATGAGAGAAGTGAGTTCTAGGGTACCAAAAAGATGAATATATAGTCTAAGGTTTATACATGAGGTTTCCATTTCGATCAGAACTCAAAAAACTGAAGTTAGAGTGAAATCATGAGTAGTTTTTGCTCGCAAAAAATCTCAGTTTGCTATAGCCTGCAACCTCTATAGTGAGCCTGCTTGCTTGAATTTGGCTTGAAGCTCAGTTTTGTGCGGTCAAGACTCTTCAAACTCCATCTTAAAGTATCTTGTGCGTCCAGGAGTCTTCAATCTCTGTCTTGGGTTGACATCACAGTCCATATCTAAAAGAACACTAATTACAACTCAATTAGGATTTGAGTTTTGTTCAAACTAGATGAATTAGCCAACAAAAACTCTTAACAAGTTCTCATCTAATTCTTATGTTAATTTTTAATATAATTCTTATGTGATTCTGATATGATCCTTATGTGATTTTATTTTTATGTTAATAAGCCATGCATGATTCTTATATTTTTTATTTTTATTTTTTGCAATGTCTTCACCTACAGTTGTTATATATGTGAATTTATTTGAGCATATATGTGGGTTTAATTTATTTGTGCATGACTCTTATGTGTGATCTTAGTAGGAACAGATATCACTTCTCTTTAGTTATTGGGTCTAATGTTTAGCCTCATATTCAGATTCAACTCTAGTGGCCCATCTTTTGGATGTACTGGATGTACTGTAGCGTGAAAAACAAAGGGCTACAAAATCCCAATGGCATGCTGTAGAAAATATTATGAGCCATTTCTTTATTATAAAGAATCCATTTGTCTTTTCGGTGTTTAATTCATGAAAATTTAATACAATGCATTCGATCAAGGACCTAAAGTTGATGAGTTAAGAGATAAGATTCACTAATATCGCCAAATAATCTTTTCTTTAATAATGAATGACTGCCTACCCATAACTCTACTAAATCAGTTTATAGTGAAGTGAGGTTTTCAGCTTACAAAATATTGCTTGTGGCATTGTATTGTCAATCCCAAATTCCAATAAGGAAGAGAGGCTTTTTTTAGTAACATATGAAGGAGAATATTAACGTTAAGTTCACAATTGGTGCTCAATCGCATTGTTTAAAAAATTAAAAATTAATTTTCTTCTTTTCAACCCTTGGGCCCAATTTTGGCCCACGAGGGCCAAGATAAGGGCCTAAGTAATGTAGGCCCTCCAAGGGCTTTGGCCTACCATGGGTCCAACCCACATATGTTGAGGGTAGGGCTTGGACAACCCGAAGCCCATCTCAGCCCTTTGATAGCGTTAGTCCTCATTATCAGATTAAGATTAAATGGATTGCAAATAATAATAACAATAGTTAATAAATAAATAAATAATCATTGGATAATCTTGAGATGAAGGGCTGCAAATTTATAGTGTGGCCCCACCTATCAAAACCCAATCTGCTCAATTAAACTTTCTTTCGGTTTATAGAGTATTCCCAACATTCACCTTGGTAGGAGTTGATCCCACCATAATGGTAAATACATTGAAGTAAAAATTGAGAATAACCCATAGATTGAGACGGGAATTAAGTTGAGTGGCTCCCATTTTTAATAGGTGGGCTCCATTATAGATTCCCACCCATTTAACTCATGAATTCTTTAAAGTCAAAGCGTTGACAATCTGGATCCTATGAAGTAACAATCACCATTAATCTCCTGGCTATCAATGTGTGTTGGAGATATTGAAATGACTACTAAACTACGCACTCAACGTCCAATATGCTACGCATCCACTTAAAAATAGGTTATAAAGTCTTCATCCAATTATTATGTTACATATATGGTAAAGTAAAGTAAATAAATGTCACAACGGTAAAGGTGGGGTAAGGTAAAGGTGGTATAAAGTAAAGGTGGGATAAAATATTTGATAAAGTAAAGTGAAAAGGAATGGTAAAATATTTTCTTTTTATTCAACTTTACTTTATCACATTTTATTGTAGTTTTATATAGTAAGTAAAATTGACTTGTTTGTAGGTGTGGTAAAGTAAAACAAAGATTGATGTCATATCATAGTAAAGGTGAGGTAAAGTAAGGTTAGATGAAGTATGTGGTAAAAAAAGTGGGAGAGAGAGTTGTAAAGTAGTTGTTTTTTGTATTTAATTTATTTTACTATACTTTATCATGGTTTTATGTGATAAAAAAAAAGCAACTTAAGGTAAAAACATCGCAATTGAACTTTACTGTACCACACAACTTTTTCATCCAGATATGGTAAATTACATTTAAATTAAAATATTTAATATTTTTTTCTAATAACGTAATTTACTTTAATTATAGTACATTCCAAACAACTCAATTTAAAATCTGTAAGATTCTTAAAAAAATCGTCAAACAGCAAAAATATTATAATTTTACATTATTCTATTCTATACTATTTTATTCTTGCAATAATTAAATCTGTAAATATTTTATTTTGTATCCATCCAAACGGGCCCTAAGGATGTGATGATTTTACCCAAAATTATATCCACAATGAGATCTTTCTATCACACTATTTTCTCGTGATTCGCATCCATCCAAGTGGGTCCCAAAAAGGACTTAAAAGTTTTATCTCTCATGGATACCGTGAGATGCATTGTACCTATTAACAGAACAAGGCACGAATGACGGATTTGATCGAACCTACAGGTTGGCTCCATCTGTGTCAACATAAAGCGATATCATGGAAAGGCCCCAAGTGGTCCTCATTAGGGCAGCAAATTGGGCCCTCTTATGAGTGTACTTCGCCCTGCCAGTTGCCTTCAAAGAAGCCAGAAAATGATGAATTTTGATTTTCTTTAAAAGCCTGATGGTCAAGATTGGACAAAAATTTTGCAAGCCCGTCAGTTTGAGGATCAAAGCTTGGACAATAACAGCCTCGGTGTGTGGGTATGTGTGTGAATTTATTTGAACATTAGTTTATTTGAGTTCGGAAGGTTTTTGTGTTTAAGCCTTAACACAGGCTAGTGTCGTAAATCAGAATTCTTTATGGATTCGAACACTAATTAATTGCACGCAATTTTTTAACTTGAAAACCCTACTCGGGAAAAACCACAGGTGGTAGAGACCACCGGAAAAATCAAATACTTAATAAAGAAAGTTACAAGGACTCACAGAACATTTCTCAGTTGTTACTCAACCTAATGACTGCGAAGGAGTTGCCGACTACCCGCCGTTCACCTTCAACGTACTTGATCCAGCCACACTTTGGCACCTCTCAAAGTGATGCAAACTTAACCCACCTTGATGCCTCTCAAGGTGATGCAAAATCAACCCACCTTGATGCCTCTCAAGGTGTTTCAATCAACAATGAAGAAAGAAGAAAGATAAAATCTTCTTCTTGAATAATCAGCCCAAATACCCTTGCTGCAAAACTCTTAAAGATCTCTCAAAGTGATTATCAATCTTTAGATATGAGAGAAGTGAGTTATAGGGTACCAAAAAGATGAATATATAGTCTAAGGTTTATGCATGAGGTTTCCATTTCGATCAGAACTCAAAAAACTGAAGTTAGAGTGAAATCAGGAGTAGTTTTTGCTCGTAGAAAATCTCAGTTTGCTATAGCCTACAATCTCTATAGTGAGCCTGCTTGCTTGAATTTGGCTTGAAGCTCAGTTTTGTGCGGTCAAGACTCTTCAAACTCCATCTTAAAGTATCTTGTGCGTCCAGGAGTCTTCAATCTCTGTCTTGGGTTGACATCACAGTCCATATCTAAAAGAACACTAATTACAACTCAATTAGGACTTGAGTTTTGTTCAAACTAGATGAATTAGCCAACAAAAACTCTTAACAAGTTCTCATGTAATTCTCATGTTAATTTTTAATATAATTCTTATGTGATTCTCATATGATCCTTACGTGATTTTATTTTTATGTTAATAAGCCATGCATGATTCTTATAAGTTTTTATTTTTATTTTTTGCAATGTCTTTACCTACAGTTGTTATATATGTGAATTTATTTGAGCATATATGTGGGTTTATTTGTGCATGGCTCTTATGTGTGATCTTAGTAGGAAGTGATATGACTTCTCTTTAGTTATTGGGTCCAATATTTAGCCTCATATTCAGATTCAACTCTAGTGGCCCATCTTTTGGATGTACTATAGCGTGAAAAAGAAAGGGCTACAAAATCCCAATGGCATGCTGTAGAAAATATTATGAGCCATTTCTTTATTATAAAGAATCCATTTGTCTTTTCGGTGTTTAATTCATGAAAATTTAATACAATGCATTCGATCAAGGACCTAAAGTTGATGAGTTAAGAGATAAGCTTCACTTATATCGCCAAATAATCTTTTCTTTAATAATTAATGACTGCCCACCCATAACCCTACTAAATCAGTTTATAGTGAAGTGAGGTTTTCAGCTTACAAAATATTGCTTGTTACATTGTATTGTCAATCCCAAATTCCAATAAGGAAGAGAGGCTTTTTTTAGTAACATATGAAGGAGAATATTAACGTTAAGTTCACAATTGGTGCTCAATCGCATTGTATAAAAAATTAAAAATTAATTTTCTTCTTTTCAACCCTTGGGCCCAATTTTGGCCCACGAGGGCCAATATAAGGGCCTAAGTAATGTAGGCCCTCCAAGGGCTTTGGCCTACCATGGGTCCAACCCACATATGTTGAGGGTAGGGCTTGGACAACCCGAAGCCCATCTCAGCCCTTTGATAGCGTTAGTCCTCATTATCAGATTAAGATTAAATGGATTGCAAATAATAATAACAATAGTTAATAAATAAATAAATAATCATTGGATAATCTTGAGATGAAGGGCTGCAAATTTATAGTGTGGCCCCACCTATCAAAACCCAATCTGCTCAATTAAACTTTCTTTCGGTTTATAGAGTATTCCCAACATTCACCTTGGTAGGAGTTGATCCCACCATAATGGTAAATACATTGAAGTAAAAATTGAGAATAACCCATAGATTGAGACGGGAATTAAATTGAGTGGCTCCCATTTTTAATAGGTGGGCTCCATTATAGATTCCCACCCATTTAACTCATGAATTCTTTAAAGTCAAAGCCTTGACAATCTGAATCCTATGAAGTAACAATCACCATTAATCTCCTGGCTATCAATGTCTGTTGGAGATATTGAAATGACTACTAAACTACGCACTCAACGTCCAATATGCTACGCATCCACTTAAAAATAGGTTATAAAGTCTTCATCCAATTATTAAAATAAAAATAAAAAGTTCGGATTAAAAATTTAAAAATATAATAAAAAAAGAATTTCTGATTTGTATCACAATTCACGACTGAAAGCAATGCACTAGAAGTGTACTTTTATGTGAACCTGAGCCCAATCATGATTAATGGATATTAATATTTCCTGGTTATGTTAATATATATCAATTAGGATTGAAAAGCACTTCAACACATCTGATTTTCCATGTTTCAAAGATGAATGATACACGTTATGAGTTTATTATATAGTAAACAAACAACGGAAGGACTAGACTGCTAACTGCATATTTTACTTAACCTCTTTCTTGACCAATTCTGCACCATACATGTGGTGTAAATGAACACCTATCCAGACCCTCCAAAATGGCCGCCCCATAACATCAACTTATAAAATCACATTGACCATGTCCATTTTGCTGGGGTAGAAATGAATGTAGCAGTTTGATTGGGATTGAGTCAATTGGTTATACTACTTCAAACTATAGGACTTCTCTAAATAGGTCCATTGGGCAGGGGCCATCTTTCAAATACGTATTTGCATGTGCCCAGGCCCAGGCCATTGGATGCAATCACAATTTGTGGGGTAAACTCCAAATAAATACCAGGACGCCTGCCCCATGAATGGTTTGGATTGTTGGATTGGCAATTCCCAACCCAATTTGGTGATTTGGGGTTTGGATTTATAATTGTGACACAACTAATAAACAGGGCTGCATTTGAATTGAGTCCAGACCGACCCAAGATTTGGGTTTGATATTTCCAACACGCAATCACTTTAAAGATAAGAAAAAGACTAGAATTTGATCTCTACTTAGCCTAACTCACCTAATTCATTTCATTCCAACCAATCAACTGAACCCAACTGACCTAGTTTTTTAAGCTAGTGTGAATGCATGAAATTGAATTCCCAAGCATTTAATGGTAATATGGGTTCCAAAGAGGGATTATTAAAGATGTGAACAATTAGGGTTTAATTTACTATAATTTCTAAGATTCCAATTCCCACACCCTACCGTCTCCTCAGCTATTATGGTAACAGAAGCTCGAATCATCATCCTAACCAGTAGATCAATGCTTGACAAGTTTTCATCGTCCAAAATAAATGCAAGTTTATCTAATGGTCCAGTTCATTCAAATAGGTGCCAAACTCAGGATCAGTGCTCTATCGGATGTCCCTGTTTTATGGCTGACTTGGATGGTTCATAAGATGGGCCCCACTAGATGTTTTGGCACGTCGTGCCCACCATATTGTGAGCACACCAGGAGAGGGAGTTCCATAAATAAAATTATAATATGACCCGAAGTCTCTAGACATCTAAAACATCTCTCTTTCGATACACAGCTTCAAGATTTGGCGTACATAGAATCTGTTTCAAATCAAAATCTCTCATATTTTTCTCCCCTATGAGGGTAATCAAATCTCTTTTGAATAAACATGCCAAGCTCCATACACTTAATTAGGAGACTGGATCACCAATCGCAATTGTTATATCTTTATCGTGAGTAGACCAATAACGGTCCGTCATGTCATCCAAAGATTTAGGTGATTTTGAATTTTAAAAAAGTTTAAATCAGATAAAAGAAAATCACCTCAATCTTTGAATGACTTAGCGGACCGTCATTGATTTACTTAGGGTGAAAATATAACAACTATGATAGGTTATCAGACTCACTTATTAGACATACAACAGAAGGGGCCGCATGAAAAAGTCCTTCTGAAAGAATCGGTCTATTCAGACCGAGCCAACGATCAAGATCATGTCAACACCTCGTGTGGGGCCCACGACCCCCCAAATTCATACCAGTTCCACCCACTCCTCACCCTACGGAACACTGACGAGTTCCGAAACCGCCTTCTAATCAGAAAGGCACCACGTGTCAGCTCTCTATAGAACAGCAACATCTGAACTTTGAAACGATTTTTTTTACTAAGACCACAGTTTTCTTTATAAGTAGGAAGCCTTGCCTTTCTCAGTATACAAAACACAAGTCTCGCATACAATATACACAGAGAACAAGAGAGAGAGAGAGGGGTGGCGAGCTGAGAACACATTAGATTGAAATGGCCTCAAGAATGGGTTTGATTGGACCTGTGGTGGTGGCAGTGGTGGTTTTAGCTGCATTGTTGCAGTGCACCGCGGCGCAAACAACCCACGTCGTTGGCGATTCGACCGGATGGAGAGTTCCGAGCGGGGCTCAATTCTATTCCAATTGGGCCAATGGCCAGACCTTCAGAGTCGGCGATACTCTAAGTAGATAAACTGCTTGTTCTTTTTCTTCTTCTTCTTCTTCTTATATCTATGATACGCAGATACTTGAAGCGTAAAACAAACACTCTTCATCTGTTCATCATGTCATGTTCTATGATTCGTTTTTCTCATGTTTTCATTTTTTGTGTTTAAAGAAACTCAAAATAGGAAAGACCCAGACCATATCATATATAGTACTTCGTTTTTTTATTATGTGTGAATCATGTTTCTTAACCATATTACGTGAGATGGCTTATTACAACTGTGGTCTCTTGTCTCTTTAACTACATCTATACTTAATAACATATTTAATTTTGTATAGCTGTTTTTTTTTTTTTTTTTTTTTTTTTAACTATTGATAATTCATTAAAACCAAGTTAGTTTGCTAGTTAATCTAGCTCAAACTGAAGTGGTAGTTGGGTGTGTTTATGTCAATTACAGCGTCTCTTGCTGTCAACAGGTTTCACGCTGTGTTTTGTTTGCAGACCATCTCAAGTTGAGATCTCTGATGAACTTTAATTCTAGTAAATGCATCTTTTACCCAAAAAAAAAAATTTTTTTTTCTAGTAAATGGATTTTTATAGATTTAGATTACACTCTTTTCGGTAAATTTTATCTATGGTGAGGATGATATGTTTGGATTTAGATTGCAACAGTCAGCAACACTCCTAGAACTCGGCTTCTTTTGATTCCCCTTTCTCAGTAAAATAAGAGCTAGATTTGTTTACACACCACAGAAATATTGAAGATGAATAAGAAAGATTGAAAGGATGTATCTCTACTCTTTAATCTAATGCGACCAAACATTCTTTTTTCTTTTGTAAATTTCTTCAATAGATCTCTGAATTTGTGGTCTGTTTATATTCAGATCATAGAAGTTTTCCTAATTGAAATCACTCATGGAATCAGATGTTTGATGTGTGAATATGCTTTCTGTCTGCAGCCTTCAATTTCGGTGTTGGTCAGCACGATGTCGCTCAGGTGACAAAGACAAACTTCGATAGCTGCGGTACCTCAAACACCATCGGCTCAGTTATAAGGACCAGCCCGGCAAATATTGTTCTTAACAGCACCGGCAATTTCTACTTTATCTGCACATTCTCAGGGCATTGCAATGCTGGTCAGAAAGTCGACATCAACGTTGTCTCCTCCAGCACCACCACCCCTTCTACCCCAACTACAGGATCATCTCTTAACCCATCGCCTGCACCGACAGCGGGTGGAACCCCAAACACCTCTAACTCAGCTGCTTCCCTAGCTGCTGGCTTTGGTGTTTCAGGCATCTTTGTTGCCATCTTGACTGCCTTTTTCCTGTAGAGATTTCATTTACTCCTGGGATTCTATACAATAGTGCTGTTGTTGTATTTTTTATTTTATTTTTCTCTTCTTGATTTAGTACGATGTGTGATTCATTTCTGTTTTTCAGATTGTTATTACTGTACTGTTGTTTTGTATTCAGATAATAAAACAGATCATTCATATGGATTATAGTTATCAGCTATGTTCAATTTATCCCCAGTATAGCAGGATCAAACCCACACTGAATCAAGCAAACTGTTTAAACAGATACTCACCAGAAAAAAAAAAAAAAAAAAAAAAACACACTGTTATATCTTAATACCTAACAATGCTTTCCGCCCTATAGAGATGCAGGACTAAATTGTTGCAAGGGCATCTTTTGCATTCATCCCAGTTCTCAGTCTGGCGACCCTTACTAGTTTTATGACGCGTTGCCAGCCTAGAACCTAGCGGATAGAAAATAACAGGACAAACACCATTCCTTCGTTCTCACAGCATAACTAGACAAGATCATACTCTAAGCAATCAAAGAAAAGATACTTTCAAAATAAACATGGATTTACCAGAATCATAAAAAAGATGGAGCATTGGGATTCCTCATATTCTGGTTATATAAACATGATTCACCGGAATCATAAAAAAGATAATGTCACCTTGTCCAGCTGAGGATTTTAATATATTTGGTTATCGCTTCAAAAACATTTTCATTTCAGCCTTCCAACAGAAAACACATTCTGATACATTAATTGGCAAACCAAACTGCAGCCAGGTGGAATTATATCATGCTACTGAAGATCCTTTAAGAATAATGAGTTTTCAGAGTCATATTAGCTTAAGAGCCTTGGTTTATGATACCTGGTGAAATTATTTATTGCCAACACAGGTGAGCTTGTACAACTAAGATGTGAAGAAGAACCCAACATGATGATTCATCTGGTTAATGCTCAGTAACCCAGTCCAAGAAAGCATAATATGTATTTCAAAGAAAGCTCAATACTAATAACTAAGCAGCTATCCTCGCATTAAAACCAAATGTCTTCACTAAGTCCGAAACACTTTGGAATACCAATCCACTTCATACCTGGATTTTATGTCTCTAATCCATGATCTACGATGCCCAGATAAATGGACATGCAGAGACACCATGAATATCAAGGACACAGATTTTATGCATGAAAAATGAAGTACTACAATGATATGGATGCAGATATGTTGACTGTTTAGAAGTATCTGGTATAATAGCCCATGAAAAGACCTCTAGGGTTTAGGGTTTAGGTAAGCATCTAGCATAGAACCATCCTTCACTTGGTCTCATTAAGAAAAATCCAAAAAGGTTTGATACATCCTCTAGACCAGTTTTCCCTTTGATACAGGATCCTGTTGCATCCACTTTCTGCTGGGGATCTGGATTCCTTACAGAAAAAAGAACCAATCCATTCCAAAAGTACGGAAAATGAGAAGAATAGTAGAGAAGAGGATATCACAAAACCAGGAGAGAAAGTCCTCTCATTTTGACAATCACAGGAGAAAAGTTTGCAAGGAGAATATCTTACTAGGAAAGAGTATTGGTTTTTGCTGTCGAGTATTATGGCTCCCTGACAGTTCACTTACTTGAGGAGAAATTTCATATGACTAAAGCCCACACTTTCCCTCTAAAATGCAGCTCCAAATGGGTTAAAAAATAAAAAACCAAATATCTGGAGAAACCCCTTTACCATAAGATTTCCACAACCTCTGAACACAATCCTTGCGGTGCCTAATAACACAGACAAGCACATCAAGGTCTACAGACCAGAATTGTAGCCAGTCCCAACTCCACTCCCAGGACCAAATTAGGCTCAGAACAGCCATAATAGATCCAGATCCAGTCCAAGCGGCAGTCCCAAATACAAGATGGGGCCAAAATTGATGGGGACCTCATTGTTAGGCTGAGTTCGTCTAAGCAGTCCAATAGCATGTTCAACTCCGGCATGTGGGAATGCTTTTCCATTTCGTTTTGGTTTGCTTTGTTTAGAGAGGAGGCCACTTGTTAGCAAGGAAAAAAAGAAGCTACAGACTATTAGATCAATAGATTCATGGAATGGAAAATTAAGGCTATGATCACCTAAGTAAAATAGGGTTCTGGTACTTTGTAAGGCTCATTGGCAGCCTGTGAAGATTTTCACTCTTGATTGTTGAAGGGTGACAAAAACAAAAAACAATCTATGTGCTGTGAATCAACAGCCTACGGGCTACTTTTGGGTAGCATTTCAGTATATGGTTCCTAAAATCACATCTCTAAATTTTTCTGTTTCTGGTTTGCTGCACCGAAAAGATTGCCTATTCGGAGATTATCAATTCAGATCTGCTTACCAGGGCTAGCCTTAAGTTAAATTAAATAGAGAAAGGGGCCAACTATTATCTGGATTGAAAATACCCACATAAACAACAGACTACAGATTGTTTTTCCTATTTTGCGCTTGAAGAATTCTCTGTTGTTTTATATTGACTAACTTACGTCTTATCCATAGGGGTTCCTTTGGATGCATGAACTTCTGGAAATGCACTTTTTTTATTACCTGGAAATAATAACATTTCCATATCAAAATGTAGACTTTTAAGTACATTTCCTTCAACTAGTTTCATCTGACTATTCTTTGTGAAGAAATAGAAAGTACAAGGGGAGAACATAAGGGAGAGACAAGGACTTGAAACGTACTTACACAGATCGTAAATGGTATACAAACAATACTAACATAGGGGAGACACCAGAACTGAAAACATACATATGGATGGGCATCCAAGCACAACTAACTTTTTGTATTGCTGGAACAATAGGAGGAAATAGCCAAATGAAGCCTACAACATAGACAGAATAGCATCAAGGGTTTGACCAAGGCAGCATGTTATTCCAGCATAGCCATACAATTAATGGAAGATATGAGATGGAGAAACAGCTTGTTTTTACACCAGCCTGATAGCCCCAATCATTTGATTGAAAGATTTTCAAGAAAAGAAGGGTTGTTAGATTTTTTTGGTACCCAGCTTAGGAGGGCTGAGACCCCAGCCCTCGTGAGGGAAGTAGACCTCGGGTGAGGTGAGGGAACACTAGGGTGAGGGAAGGTGGCTGCCCTGGTTTGAGCCGTCAGCAACCAAGTAAGAACCAACACCTCTTACCACTGGGGTAAGAAGGGTTGTTAGATTAATATTAATACAACCAAAGTTTTCACGGAACAATTATTTTTTTTATTATTTTAGGTCCATCTGAAGATTAGGATTTTCAGATTAATAAACGATGTAAAATTCTGGCAAGAGTCTCAGATAGCAGGGGTGCTGTATAAATGGTTTGGTCCAATGGCTTGCAAATTGTGATGCCCATGAAGTTATTGAGTGCATACCAAAATTTGAAACACAGTCTATCTTTATTAAGTGTGGTAATTCTCCAGTGGCTTTGCATTCCACTCACATAAACTCAATGCATCATCTATAGACAATTTCTTAGCCATTCACTTTGGATCATTAATCATTATTGATTGTCTGATATGTTACTTCCAATCTTCTGTAAAGATAGAGGCTTAAGGATCAGACTGACTTAATGACAAATGAATTATGAATATCTTAGAAGCTCCTGGTAACAAACACCTCATACAAAGAACATTGATAATTGCCATCACCAGTAGCACAAAATGAATAATCGATCAGGTATTTGTTGATATTGAATGGGAAAGGTCTATCCCAGAACATTAGCCTTCATAAATTTCTACATATATCAATAAAGAATACCAACAAAACAAGGTTGAATCCGTGTAATACAAGATTGCAAGGAAGCTTTGAAAATATTACTTATATAAGCAGATATTTACACTTTGCATTAGTGACAGTTACACGGAAGGGTCACAAAGAAGCTCTGAAAGAGTCATTAGCAGATCAATGGAATATAAATATTAATGGGGTAGTTCTATGAACTAGGCCCCCGTGTCCTATCAAAAAGTTGGTTTTGTGAAGGCTTTGGCCACCAGAAACAACGCTCATCCTCAAACGAACTATTAATAGGTGCCTTGCGTTTCCTAATGGGGTTCTCAATATTCAGATTTTCCCCTGCTGAACTCCATCTTCTCAAATGAGTCTCAGAAGTGTTGTCAGAATCATTGCTAGGGAAGAAACAGAACTCTTCATCTCTGTGAGAAGAGGATGAACATTCGAAGTGGCTAGCAATCACTCTGTGTGGAGAAAGATCACAGAACCTCCGCCCATCATGAGAACTACTTGAAACTGCATCTGCAAGAATTGAACTGCTTTCTCTGTTTAAACAAGGAACTGGGGGTGGCCCCAATCGCAATGATAGGTCATACCCCCTGTCATGTAGTGTTTCAGAAGTGCCACCTAAGTTTGAATACCCTTGTGTGGTTCTGTTTGAAGCATCTAGAGTATTTTTGCAACCATGAACATTTTGCAAAAACCCTGTTTTGGCTTCAACAATAGGCTGCATAGGGGGCCCACAGACAATAAATCTGTCACAGTTTGATTCTTGGGGGTGTTGAAAAGGATAATTTGGCTCCACTATGTTATGGCTTGAGCTGTAATACAGTGGATATGTACGGCCCGAACTTGGTAAAGGATAAGTTGCCATTTGAAGGTTTGGACTTTCTCGGTGAGAGATGGAAAAATTCTCAAAATAACGAGGAAACTCACGGCAAGATACGGGCTGTAGATTAACTTGTTCATGAGGCCTACATTTACCCTGAAGAACAGGTCTGACGGAGTCTGAGCCTAAACAAGTGGTTAACATTGTGGGTGCTGCTTGGATTGAATAATTCAATGCATTCTGTGAGTTGGGACTTGGAACTTGATTGCCCAATGGAGAAGGTAGTACATGGGATGGCCCATGGTAGATCATGTTGTCAGAGATCTTGGGAGCAACTGAGGTTTCGCAAGCTTCTTGCCGGGTGGAATTAAGATAAAACCTTGGATTGTGCCGCTGGCTCCGTGAAGCTCTTCTTGGAGTGCAGCCCAGATTAAGAGCAGCTGAGAAAGAACATGTAGATAGATATCAATTACATGATTAAGTTTCTCCATACGAGTGCAGATAAGGACACTAAATGTTGGCGAAGGCTGGGCAATTGGAAGCCTATTCCCACTCCACTAAAATTATAGAAAAAGACCCCAACCTGTGATGGGCTTTGATATCTAGGACAGGAGAGTCCCAAAACAGATTTGTAAGAGGCTAAGACCTCAGACAAGAGAGCCTGCCATGGCCCATACTTTTATTCTTTAAGCAGTCATAGCTAGCAATGACCAATAAGAAACTTTTTCTATTGGAAAAGGGAAACAAATTTTGTGTCCTGTGTGTCAGCAACTTAAAAGAACCACATGATTAAATGTATCTTCAGAATGATCAGAAGAAACACATCATTTACCATTGACCCAAAGGCAACCAACTACCACCTTTTATATTAACATTTCTTAAGTCATGCCCAAAGTAAAAATTATACTCTGGATAAATTAGTGAAGAATTCTACCAATAAACAAAACAAAAAAAATCAGTTTTTCATTATTAAATGATTTTTACTCCCAAAAAGAGAGAGCACACACGGTCACCAGGAAGGTAGAGAGCTGCAAACATGTTGAGCAAACCAAATGAAGAACATGTAACTATGTTTTTCCCCCTTTCAACTAAAAATGAATAGTTTTATTTCAGGAAAGAAATCCCGATGAAAAAAATGTTTTATTCCAAATAAAAACACCATGATAAAAAAAAGATAACATAATTGTCAACCACGCAGCTGTTTTAAACAATGGAAAAGTACTTAAATAAATAATGATAATTGGAGAGAAAAATAACAAAAGTGTTGGCACAATGTTTTTTTTTTTTTTTTCTTTTTTACACCTTTTTATTGTACAGATGCATTGCTACAACTTAAAAACTTAGAGATTAGAATTTAATAATAAGTAAAATTTCAAAAGATGAGTAGCATCAGGCTTTAAATGTAAGTGTTTCCATAATATTCTAGAACTAATAAGAAGGTAACTAAATATTGTTATCTGTTCATGAACATTTTTACGTCAAGCATGATCAATAAAATGTGACCATTTTCCAGGAAAAGAAAAGGAACAAATTTTCATTTTTTTAAATAAATGCAACAAGTAGAGTAAGTTATATATAATCTCTATGATACACATATGGATAATGAAAGAGAGAGAGAAATCCAGAATTATTTTTAAAGTGCAACTCCATTGGTGGAGAGTGTTGGCAGATATTGGTATGTACACCACCATGGACAAAGGATCTCAAACTTGCTCCACCATAAATAGAGGTGCAATTTGGGCCAGGCCAGACTTGACCCGCATGTCCCACCCTCTATAGAACCCCATATATATATATATATATATATATATGTACTGTACATTCTATATTTAATGTATGCATTTGTAGAAGTGATTACAGCTATTTAAAACTCTACATGTGTACATGATAGTCCATGTGTACGCAGTACTTACAGTTAAATCTCTCTATGCAAGCACACGATGATCCATGTATTATGGGCAAATCCATGCAGCTTCCACAATTTTCTAGCATGGTGATCCACGAGCATATTCATCTCGTAGACCATCAACCTACCTTCCCTCGCATCACTTGCGACACTCTTTCATTCCTCTCATCTCATAGTTCCTGGGGGCAATTCGGATTGGTCAAGTGAAAATACATTTCAAGGTAATCTCTTTTCACTTATTCCTTATATTAGCCAATCTACAATGAAAGGTTTAAAAAGAAAAAAGAAAGGAAAAAAAAAAAGATACAGTAAACCTGTTTTGATTGTCTTCTAATTCATAACTAACGTTCTCTCCACTGCATTTAAAAAAGGAATAGGAATACGTAAGTTTCTCAAAATGGGAAACTTTGTGAATATCTTTAGGTGTAAAACTTTCATTAATCAACGTTTCAAGAAAATCCAAACTTTCATTCGTCCACATTTCAAGAAAATCCAAATCTCTCTCCCGTACATCTCAGCCTATCAATAGACCTGAAAAGCTACAGATAAGATTTTCCAATGCCCTGCCTTCTGCCCAAGTTTTTTTTATGTCTTAAATGATTAGACAAATGCATAACCTAACAAAAAATAAGTTCTCTATCAATCTATCCTCTTTTTTATTCTTTTTATTTCTTTTATTTCTAGTTTACCGGAAGTAGGGTTTAAGAAGAATCTAGATCAATTTGGGGGACTTTATATGATGATCTGCACCAACCATTCAAAAACAGAATGCCCATGTTATGATTTTGGGATGATGGTGGTGAAAATGATGAGAGCAACCAGAAAGAAAGTTCCTGGGTACTGATGATCTGGAATTGTTTACTAGGCTTGAGCTTGGGCTCAAACTTGTGTCCAAATTTGGGCTCAGGCTTGTCCCATTCACGTTCCATTCATGCCAGGACTGGGCTTGATCAATACCTAGGCCCATCCCATCCTAGTTGAACTGGCAACCCAAAAAATTAAATCACTAATGTTCAGTTGAAAGCATCTCACAAAGAAAAAGATCCAACGGGTCCATTAGTAAAGCAGGCTCCATGAACTCATCCCTCCTGGTTCACAGGCTCGAATTACTGTGTGAAGGCTACCCTTGACTATTGAGAATCCTCATCAAGAAGGTGAGATGAAGAGGAAAGAAGAAAGGAGAAGTAGATTGTGCACACATAGGAATGGTCAACCATACCCATGGAGAACCTTACTTGGACTAGTAAATATAACCGCACTCTTTCAACACATGTTTACCTATTGGAGTGTGACTCATATTCTTCTATTAGAAATCTATCTCCAATCAAACTTCCTATAACACAATCCTCATAAGGGACATCCAGTGGATGGGCGCCACACAGCCTAGATGGAAGTAGTTTCCACCTTGCTTTTCCAACAGAGTAACCTAAATGCATGCCATGAGAAAATTTTAGAGGCTACACTTTTGCAAATCTTGAAAGTTATTCCATTGAAATCCAATCATACTTATAAAAGGAAACCTAATCAAATATGATTCTAGCCTAATAACCCAAATCCATTATAATATAATATCATCCTTGCCAAATCCAACCTTCTCTAGACCGTTCTCTAATATGGGGGTTTTGGTGTGTGTGTGCCAGGGGGGAGGGGGATTGTCAAATTCATTTATTTATTTTGTACTGTTGAATCCAACAGTGAATAACATCCAGCTCAGCATTAAGCTGGAATGACTGCCAAATCTCATGGTGGGTTAAGGGTTTGATGGTTAGGCCATTTTGCATGTTTGAAATAATGTACACTTTGTTAATGTAAACCCAGAGTTTTTGGAGTTTTTACCCATGGATAATTCATATTTTTACTTAAACAATAGCAAAAGCATGGCATTAACAACACATTTGAGCAATGCCATTTAATGCCTAAGCCTAGAACACATTTGTGCTGGATTAACAAATTAAGTTCAAATCAGGTCTTCCATGACATCACTGGCAGAGCTCCTCAAAAACCAAACATGTTTCACCCAATATTCTTCTTAAGAGAACATAATGCCAAATATTATAAGACTACAAAGTGCAATACCATCACCATCTTGCAAAGGAAAGGATACAGAAACGGTGGATTGTAGACAATACAAGATTGCCAATAAAAGAATCAGATAGAAGTAGACATACCTTCAATACAAGGCTCCAAGAACTCTCCACTTTCAGTACTCTCATCCCTCCGAATAATCGTATTAACGGCATCGTTGGCCCGCTCCCAGATTGTTTTAAGGTCTGAGTACTCTGCCTGCACAACAAAACAAGATAAAAACGATGAAATCAAATAACCCACAAGCAGAAACAGCTGAAAACAAGAGAAATCCGAAGATTACCGAAACTCCCATTTGCAAAAACAGAAAACCAAATCCCTCAGAAGGGGCAAAAGTACACAAAAATGATGAAATTTGGAGAGTACCCATATACCCAAAAGCCAAAAAAAAGGACGTTATAGTTGAGAATGAGATTTTACCTCCGAATTGGCCTTGGAATACATGATCTCCTCGGCCTTCAAGACAACAACAGGCAGCTTCTCCTGCCATTCCTTGTTCTTCCTTGTGTCAGGGCTGTGAATCTCATTCACAAGTCTGAACAAACAACAGTAGTAAGCACTGGGACAAGCAAGTGAGAAATGAGAACCAAAACCCAACTCATATTACCTGAAGATCTCTTGGATTACAGAGCCTCTCATGGGCTGGTGCCTGTCACTGTGCCATGCTCTTCTCACGCACTCGTACGGCCTCGGCCCAGGCCTTGGCATCTTCTTCTTCTTCTACAAAGAGGAAGGAGATCACAGTTCTTCTTCTGCTACTGGTTCTTGAACTGACAAGTGGGTGGGGGGTTTTGGGTTTTCTTTTGGCAAGGAAAGAGGGGGTTTTTCTACTTGGTTTTTAGAGGGAGATATGGGCAATGCATTGGGGAGTTGGATTATATGTTGGGACTTGGGAGAGGTCTCTCTTGCTTTCATTCTCTCTGTCATCCCCTCCCTACAATTATAGCATTATTTATTGAGAGGGGATATGTTAGGCCTCAGGACTACTAAAGCTTTTGCATTGTACCCACTGAGTTTGTGCAGGGTGGCAATAAGCTTGGTTTGGGTAAAGCACCATATGGAACATGGGGCTGATAAACCTTTTTGTGGACCCTAATTTTTTTTTTTTAACCCAGCCATGGCCCTGGGACGCAAGAGTAAGACCCCGTACATATGGAAAGACAGCATACACAAGCGCAGCACAACCAGCGAAGAGAGCCAATCCTGGGAAGAAAGTTCATATAAATGAAAAAGAAGCAGACACAAATGAGAATAAAGCCCACACAAATGAAAAATGGTAGTTTATATAGAGTTCAAACTCTAGACTTCCAGATGAGAACTACCATGACTTACCAGTGAGGTAAGTGGCCGTTTTTTTGTGGACCCTACTTAGAGATGGTAATGGTTCGGATAGGGTTGAGCACCATGGTTGGGTTTTAATTAAATGAATTTAATTTACTAATCAGGTTGAAATGTCAATCCAAAATCAACTCTTAAAGTTGAAAACACGGGGAGAGTCAAGTTTGTAGGATTTTTCATTTTTCATCCAACCGCCTAGAGATTAACCCTTGGGATCTATGCGAGGAGGTTTCTCTCTTTTAGTAATTTGACCTCATCTTCTTGCATGGGCGTGATTCTCTGTCATAGCTTGGTCTCTAGTGTTTGAACCCCTTTAATTGTGTGCCAAAAACAATAAAATAAAATAAAATAAAAAAATAATAAAAAAAAAAAAAACACTTGCTCAAAAGTTAATTTTACAGGCAAGTTTGGGTTGGATTGGTTGGTCACAGTGTAATTAGTTCGGTATGGTCATATTTGGATCGAGCTAAATGGGAAAGTAGACCTAACACGAACCTAAGCTATTGGTTAATTGAAACAGAAATGTCCATCCAAACCCAAACTTAAGCTCTATATGAAGAATTTTATTTACCAAAAAAAAAAAAAAAAAAAGTCAATGAAGAATTATTGACTCTCCTAATCGCAATTGATAATTCATGATCGGACATTGGGCTCGAGTCAATGAGAGGTGTCTCAATAGGTGGGTTGAAATGAAATAATTCATGTATTTTTATTGAAATGGATACAAGTTTCGTTTTTTAACTTAAAATGAGGTTAGGTTCTATATGTAAAACTTTTCATACGACAGACCCGTTTCTTCATCCCAACCAATTTTTAACTTCCCATCTGAAAATTAAAACTTAAGCCACTGGTGAATTGAATCCTGAATCAAAATCATGTACGTTTTGAAGGAGAGTTCACCCACAATATACATTGCTGTGACCCAAGGTGGAGCTATGTCGTTGCTACATTGATCTAAGTTACGCTACTAAAGCATGCACCGTCATTATACCCACAACAATTATGATTGTGTAGGACATCTCAACTAAACACGTTCAAAAGTTAAAATGATTAACCTGAATCATGCGTTAATAGATCAATTCAATTGGATATCTCAACTTGAACTCATTAGAAAGTTAAAAGAGTTAGTCCGAATCATAAATTAATAGGTCAAGTTAGGTCAGGATCTAGTCCCAATTGCCCGGCCTCATTGTGATGGATTAAGTTGGATTGGCTGTGGGAAAGCTAAAAGAGTTGCCTAACAAACATATACCCAACTAAAATCCAACCCATTTAGTAAACAGGTCAAAGATGTCAATTATCAATAACAAATGATTAGATTGCTGGGTTAGACCAGGATCTACCACACCTAAATGTATGATCACAGCCATTCAAGAGTTGACCCTCCAACATGGATGTAGACAGGACAAGGTAGAATATGATATGATGCTCTGGAGAGCATACTAACCATTTGATCTATGGAGCCTGTCATCTATGTATCAACAATCCCTCATTTCTTCTTTCTAATAATGGAATGGATACATGGTTGGTGTTCATGGTGGGTTCCACTTCTATGCCCTGGAAGAAATCCCAACCGCTGGTTCATGCTTAGTGCCGTCTCTAGAAAGATGAGAAGGACGTTTTTAGGTTGGAGGAGCATAAAAGATGTGTGTACCTGTTTCATACTTTATATATATTATATATATATATATATATATATATATATGGGGCTATTGCCGGAGCATCTGGGTAGTGTTGTTCCCCACACATCCACATGGTTGCCTCCTCGTGGGTGTACCAACCCACTCATCGATCTCTCTCTCTCTCTCTCTCTGTTCTTTTTCTTTTGTGCATCATTTCATAGGGTTTGTGACACTTCCATATATAGTATAGTTTTAGTATAGATTACACTCATATATATATATATATATATACACATGTACATGCAGGCTGTGGTAGCAGAAACCCAAATTGTTCATCACTATCCAAAATATATAGAAAAGTGAAAAAAAGAGAGCCTACAGACAATAAACATACGAAGTAAATCAACAATGAATTATTTGTAGTTTGGTAGTGTGCCTACATACACAGGCAAAGAAAATCATATCTCTTTTCCATTGTTTTATGTCTAGCGTTTGCAGATTACATCATATAATAAGTCATAATAAAATCCCGTATAATTATCAAAGCACCAATGAACCCAAAAGTAGTCTCCGTCTAACCTAGTAGACCAATATGATTAACTTGAATACAAGACATGAGCCGAACATTATGGTTTGCTTTCATTTTCAATTATATGAATAGTAATAGATGATGATTTTAAATTATAAATCTTAGATGCAGAATACACCAAAAAGATTAGTTTCCCTTGCACGGAAGTGTCCACTTTGACCAATTGCCTTTTTTTTTTTTTTTGGTGAAATGAGATGTGTCTCATTATCGACCTTTCGCACTAAAAAAAAACCACAGTTTCCATCATCTTCCTCCTCCTCTCATCCACAAATCCAAACCAAAGGAAAAAGGTCAAATGAAGAGAAAATGTCATCTCAAATTGGAGATGTTAATTTTTAAATAATATGAAGATTCCCATAGAGAAAGAAGAGGATATTTACAAAGTTTCAGTTTGGGATAAAGAAGAAGAGGACATTCGATTCTCACTCACAGAGGAAGAAGAGATAAAGATGTACAGGAGTTAAAACTCAAGTGTCAGTCGTCTTGTCCACCGCAGTAAGCCAGTAACTAATGAGTAACTTAAACAACACACAACTTAATTACAAGGCAAATTAGTTCTTCCAATCTAAACATGTACTTACTATATTAGTTCTGAAACATGGCTGTTATGTAACAGTTTAAAATTCTAAAAGGAACACAACATATTGTGGGAAGCAAGACAGTTTGGATCATAATATTGGCCGGTAGGTAGGTAAAAGTTTTGGCCTTGACCAGGGTCCCAAACTCCCAATCTTTTTTTTTTTTTTTCCTTTCCTTTCTGAGAGCATGTCTTGTATGGTTTGGTTTGTAGCTAAGTGAAAGCATATGGTCCCTCTTCCATTAAAAATGAAGAGTAGCTGTGCTCTTCTTCAAGCGCTGACACATGTGGGACTCATGGTCATGTGACTCAGACATTTGCCATAACTAGGTGAGAGCCAAAGGAAGTGTTTAAAGTGATTGGACTTGTTGCAAGGAAGAAGAAGTGATTGGACTTGTTGAAGTGGAGTGGGCCCCGCTTGAGATATTGCACAACAATCAAAAAGATGAGTGTAGGGAAATTGAACTGAAATTCTGCACTCTCTTTTCTATTATATATATATATATATATATATATATATATATATATGGATATGGTAATTGTGATATTCTTTTCTTTGAAAAAACCCTCCTAATGAAGGGTTGGGATCATTCAGTCTGCTTCAAGTTTGAGTGTGGGTGTAGATGAAATCGCTATAATGTCTTGTGGGAGTGGACTTGTAAACATTTGAGTATTGTGGCTTGCGTGGTGCGATAGAGTGCACCATACCCATCTGCTCGGTGTTTTAAGTGTCAGTGTGGTCCCTCCGTGGTAAGTCCTGCAGAAATGTTATATGTTAGACCCACTTCCACATGGGGCAAAGGTCATCGAGTCCGGCTGAGAGTACCATGTTATAGGCCCAAGTCAAACCTGACCATCTATTTAATAGGTCCAGTGAGAAAGGTCCATCCAGACAGGAGACACCAGGTCAGAGATTGAAGTACCACTAGTCAATTTGGTTTAAGGTGGTGTTTGGCATCAGTACTTTCTACCTCTATTTCTCTTAAAATTGATTGTGATTGAAAATGGATTTAGACCGTTTGGAAGCTACATTTACGATCTCTATTTCAAAACCCACAAAGAGGTATTCCCTCTATTTGAGACAGCAGCAACAATCAATAATCGAATTGAAACAGACAATATCCACTAAAGCGGACAGACTCTCCAACTGACAGTGAATATGAGCATCCTTTTTTGTATGACCGTGGGTTTCATTTGTTTTTAAATTCTGGGCCCTAGATGATGACCAAACCATTAGAAGTATTACACAAGGCCAAATACGGCCAGAGGTCCAAATTCCAGCCGTTAATCTATCTCTGATCTCGAGATATTTATAGAAAGATGTGGACCATTTGATCTAAATCTTTGGACATTGTGTGCCCCGTAATCACAATACGAACCCTTGATCCTATTTGGAAGGCAAAAACGGCAATGAGTAAAAAAAATTAGCCTTTGATTCCAAGTGGATCTTGAGAAACTTAATAAAAAAGTTGTATGCCGTTGATGTACCATGCATAGCTTACTGGGTTTTGAAATGGTCCACGGGCAGTTCGGTCTTTTGTATTTTTTTTAATACGTTGTGGGACCATAAATCATGATCCAAACCATTGGATATATTAAGAAGACTAGGCACGACTATGAGTTTAAAATTCTAGCCGTTAAGTCATCATTGATTTTGAGATATTTGCAAAAAAAAAAAGAAGACATTTTTATCTATTTTTTAAAAATCCGTGGGCCCCAAATGCAAGATCCAAACCGATAATCTCTTTGTAAGACGAAACACAGCTATGGCGACAAATCTCAATGCTTGATTCCTTATGGATCTCGAGATCTTTATGAAAAACTTTCAACCATTGCTTTAGAAAGACCTATTTCAATCAATTTTTTTCTGTTACTGAACAGACTATTTTTAAAACACCTATTTCAAATGTGGCCATTTGAAAAAGATCTATTTCATGTAAATTTATTTCATATAGATAAGACTTGCCAAATGGGGCCAAGTTAGTTTGACAAGGCAAATATCAAGTACGAGCGCAATCATAACCTATCTGTTTCTTTTTTAAGGATTTTATCCGAAATATCCTCTTAGATTCATTGTATAAAAAAATGACTTAAAAGATATGTATGTACTATACAGTCCCAGGGGCCCTTTTTTTTCATTTTTTTTTTTTTTGTTGTTGTTGTTTTGTCGAGCTGCGATATCCCCGCTCACCTGTATATATGAGAGGGGGACATCCCTGCTCGTTTTTTCTTCTTCTTCACAGTTAAACAACAATATCGTCACCCAAGTCAGATTCAGAAAAGTAAATCTTCTTCTTTGAGATGGTGGTTACCTCGTAATGAAAGCTGGATGGTGATGATGGGTGAAGTTGAAGATGGTGATGAAAGGAAAATGTGAGTCTCGGAATGAGATGAGATGATGATAGGAGTAGAGATGGTTTGGAAATGTGTAGTGGTTGTGCAAGGAAGATAAGAAAAAGTTGTTGAAAAAGGTGGGTTGCAGAGAGTAAGAGTGGAAGGAGGAAAAAAAAAATAAAAGAAAGAAGAGAGAAAAGGATGGGTTCAAGAAAAAAGAGAGAAAAAATGCAAGTTATGTGAGATCGGGGTGAAGTTTCATTCATTTGGTTGTAATAACATGAATGGATTCAGATGGGTTTGTTTAGGTTATGCGCGAGAGAGGACTGAGGAAGATGATGGATTTAGATGACTATATGTGAGACTGAGGTTTTTCGGTAATAAGCTCCCACACTTACCAAAGTCCAAGACCATTGAGGTCACCATATCATGAAGAAAAACATTGTGCAGGTAAGTGGTTAGTTGGTAGAGTTGGAAGGAATTGGACTATTATGGTACATACATATTTTTTAGGTCCTTTCTACAATGAATCAACGAGGATTTTTCCAATAAATCTTCTTCTGTTTTTTTTCCTAGGATACTGGTTAAAGAGTTTTTTTTATTTTTATTTTTTTTTTTAGGATACTAGTTAAAGAGTGATACTTTTACTTGAAAATCCATGAATTGATTATTAGTATCATAGTCATATATGCACTACCGATGGGTTGTCAATTCCATGTCAATAGTCCAAGACCTTTCCTAGAGTCTCTCCAAGGAAGACCAACATTCAAGTCTTGGAAGGCCGAATTTTAATCAAGGAAGAATCTCCAATTTGTGCCAACCTATTCAAGTATATTGCACCTTAGGCAAACCAAGAATAGGCCCTTAAAATCCTTGTCCTAATTGGTTAAATTAATAGGGTAAAGATGGCCGAAATGAACCCAAGAACACATTTGTCATAATGTCCTCGGTTGACTGTGGAAGGGCCCCGGTTGACCATGAGCTCATCGAGGTCCCCCACGATTACATTTCCAGTATGTTGCTTGCCTGGGTGCCTTGAACCTTGGTTACCCCTACGGTTGAGCACAGTCGACCGTGGAGTCGACTGCGGCAACTAAATGGCCAGGTTTAATTGCGAGTCAAACTAGCCGTTGGGCCTTAGCGGTTAACCATAAATTGGTGTAGGTTAACTGTGAACTAAGCCATTGAAAGCTCATCTATATAGACATGAGCACATTCCAATGGCCATATCTTTTGAGATTTGAGATCTTGAGACCTCTAAGTTATAGACATAGTAAATTTCCCCAAATCCAATTCCACTCACACTTGCTCCTAATAGGCAGATTTAAGAGCACTCAAAGCTGTAATTAAGTGTGATTACTGGAATCACTCCTCTAGGGCAAACTTCAAGCTACTCAAGTTATAATCCTCACTCGCCCTAGATCACATTCCTCTTGGTTGAGCATTCATTGGAGCATCATCAATGCCAAGGGAGGAAATCAAGTAGTCAAGCTTGGAGCTTCGAGTTCATGCATCAAGAGCACCCTTAGAGATGTCAATCGTGCCATGTCGATGGCTAGATTAGGGCACGACCGTGCCGACACCGCATGACACTACAATCATGCCATGTCATGCTGGCACGGCTGGCTGAAATACTTAGCCCAGCACAGCCTACAGGCATGGCACAGTTCATGCCGTGCCTGGGCCGTGCCATTTCATGCCATGGGTGTTCGTGATTTCCAGGGGTTCAAGGCTGTTTAGGCTAAAAAAATTTTAGAGCTTTTACAATAAAAAAAAGAAGAAGAAAAGAAAATGCACAAAGAAGAGAATAATGCAGAGATTTAAGTGGTTTGGTCAAACTCGACCTAAAAAAAATAAAATAAAATACTACAATTTTTTTATTTTTACACTAAAAGTATCAAATATCCCGTGTCATGCCATGTTGTGCCTCTGGTGGGCCATGCCCCGGTCATGCCGATGGGCTTGAGACCTCGCCCAAGGGCCGTGCTGTACCACGGGCCGTTGACATCCATGCCTAGGCGGCACGACCCATTTGACATCTCTAAGCACCCTCGAGACATTGGTTTTCGTCTAGAGGCAATCGTTCTTAGGTTATTTCATTTCAATACCATTGTAAAGTGGATTAGACTTTCGTGATCTAGCCACTATAAGAAAATAGGTGTTAGTCGATTAAATCTTAGTGATTGAACCACCGTATCAAAATACTGTATGTGTATATGAACCTGTGTGGTGACCTCGAATAGTGGAACCAAGAGTGCTAAAGCTCTAGAGAGTGGATGTAGGTCAAGGACCGAACCACTATAAATTGTGTGTGCCCGTATCTCTCGATGCTTCATTGTCATATATTTTAGTTTTGAGGCATGCGTATTAAATATTCACACATTTGTAAAATTGGAATATACTCCGCATGTGATAGATTTTATTGAACAATTTGGAATATCAATGATTGATTAGCACACACATCCTAGATAGCATTTCACACTTGATTACTTGGTAGCCAATAGCCATCCTTCGTAGTAATACATTGTTGTGTATTTCAAGGGAATTTGTAATATGCGCCAACACCACTCAAATACATACGAGTGATGTGTTTGCATGACCAAGCTAATTCATTAATGAGTTTTTAGAGTATCAAAGCAAACACAAGCTTCCTTGTGTGTCCCTGAGTATATTATAATATTCTCAAATTCAACCTTCTCTCCAAAGTGCATGGGTCGACTGCCTATAGATGGATTATGTTCTCTAACAATTTCATTGTGGATGCAGATACTGCAAAAGGACCCAGATTGTGGTTGGCTAAGGAGGCCGAGAAGGGGGGCAATTTGGTGTGCCTTACACAAAGCTAAGAAGAAAGGTATGTCCAAGATACATCTCTTCTTGGATGCTATGGAGGTGATAAAGGCAATCAATGGGATGGAGGACGAGACAATTTCGTTTCTAACTGTGAATATTTTGGCCCTAACATTTTTTATGTTATCCATGAACAAGAGAGACCATCCCTTAACTAGATTTGGTTTTTTTTTTTTTTAGTACTAGGGATGAGGAATGGTATGATAATTTTCCGAAATGGCTTCCTAGGTCATTTCCCGTGGACTAGAATTTAGTTTGTTTGGACTGCTATCCTAAAGTGTTTGGATAGGTTTTTTTTTTTTAGTACTAGGGATGAGGAATGGTACGATAATTTTCCAAAATGGCTTCCTAGGTCATTTCCCGTGGACTAGAATTTAGTTTGTTTGGACTGCTATCTTAAAGTGTTTGGATATATGGTGAATTAAAGTAAAGTAAGATGAAGCATCCAAACACATCTTAGGGATCGACAACTTATGTCACAATATCGAGACATACATTTTTTTTCATGTGACAGAAGCATCCTTATGTCACGACATGGGGACAACTTATGTTGCAATATCACCACATATTTTGATTAGACATATTAATTTAGGCCGACAAGAGTAGGTAGGTCATGGGTGGGTTATCCACCTGAGTCCTTTCTATACAACCATCGTCAGGGTCCACTGTTCAGCTCAAAGGTCATAGGAACTCTCCTCGCAATTATTTAACTTACATTTGATTTACAATGATCCAAAGGGGCCCTTGAAATCACTAGAATGTCTAAAGTGTACAAATTCTACTGTCTGGGACAGTGGGACTCCACTCTTACAATTTTTTTTAGGAGTGAAGAATGTGAGCCAGCACTAGCTTGGACCCTGGTATTTATCTAGTTGGATTCAGATAGACCGTAGGTACAATTCAGCCCACTTGCAACTCTCATGTTTAATATTGATATGAAGAATTACTGTGAGCACTTGGACCCATGACCTGGTATTTATCTAAGTTGGGTCTAGTGCCTGGGGTATAATTCTGCCCACTTGCAACTCCAATGTCCATTTAGAGGTTTTGTGAGTCAACTTCAACAAATTAGACTAAGTTCAATGAACTTTAGTTTTTTCTATCCAATACTGGCATATTTCTCTCAACCAAGTTGTTTACAGATTAAACTGTTTCCTTTAAATTTTAAGATGAACAATAATTTTTTTCAACAAAACTCAAATTTTTTTCAATAAGTTGGTTTATATATGGATAGTTTCTTTGTCATGAATTTATTTTAATTGGGTGGTTTTACTTCGCAGGGGTTTTAAAGTATTCCTTTTTTTAGTGAAATTGAATTGATACATTACTTATTTTTTTTTAATAAGTTCTTTTTTTTCTTTTTGTGATTGTGAATAAAAAAAAGAGTAGCAAAGTAGTTATTGACATTATATCAGTCAAGCTGAAGTTTTTCATCCTGGCTATCAAATAGATATGATTTCTCTCTATGTTTCCAGCCATCCATCTCACTCACTCAACTATAAATCTACTAACCGTGCTACAGAGCCCGGGTTTTTGTGCCCGGGCTCTGTAGAATTTTTCTAAAGAGCCCTGCTACTTGTCCCGACTTTGGGACCGATCCGTGGACCGGTCCCAAAGTCAGGACAAGTAGCATTTTTCTTTTCTAAATCTACCCTGACCTCAGTATATGTGAGTCGGGCATCGGGTGGGCCAAAGCCCTCAGATGCCCTTATCCCACCTCGTAGGCCATGGCCAAGCCCAGTTCGAGCTCAAGTCTTGAAAATAAGAACATAATTCTTTTCCAACACAGCCATTAGACATGGAGTGTCAACCGAACGTTAACCTTATTCCTCAAGTAGTCCAAAAGACCCAAAGCAATCCTGGAAACTAAGAAAGGTCCAAAACAATCCTCTAGCCGGAAAGGTAACCCCGTAGCCGGGAAAGTAAAATGTCCATAGGGTAATGACCTTCTTTTTGTCTTTGTTTTTTTCCTTTTCAACGGGAAACAGATCCCCTGTTTGGTCCAAACAGGGAAACCCTATTTGGACCAATCAGGGGGTGCCACATGGGAGAGGATGTCTAATCAATTACATCCCATCTCCTGAAAAGAAATTTTTTTTTTTCTCTCCCATGTGGCACCCCCTAATTGGTCGAAACAGGATTTCCCTGTTGGGACCAAACAGGGGATCCGAATCCTTTTCAACGAGACTGCAACCACTCCCTGTGTACTTTTCCTTCCTTTTGAGACTCATTATGTGCCCATCTTACCCCCCGTTTTTTCTTCTCTTCCCTTCCTCGCTATCGTTCTTCTTCCTCAGCGCACTCGTGTGGATCGATGCATTTACATTCCTCTTCTATTCCCTTATTCCCACACTGCTGCTAGGCCCCCTTGGCACCCTTCTGCATCATCGTACTGTTTTGGTGTACAACCGAGTTTCGTCAAGAAACACTCAAGAGGTATCTAGATTTGATCTACATTGTAGCAACTGAAATCGGTATATATGCATTTCCAGTGTGCATAGTTTTTTGGAATAAATAGTGCTATACATTGATCTGCATTGTATAATCTAAATATGCAATGGCCATGTTCTTTGCATTGTTTTGGTTGTAGATTGAGGTATTTGCATACTTTTTTTTATTGATTTCTAGGGAAATTGCGGTACAATAATTATCCTAAGTTTTAGTTTTCTCATCAGATCGGGTTTTCTTTTACCTCTTGAAACCCTATGTGGTATTTACATATCGACTTCCTAATGCCCACTCTAACGTAGGGGTCGTTTGTTTGCAACCATTGATGTATGTAAATGATGCACATGCGTGAATGTTACGTACCATCACATTTGTTTGCACTATTTTACGCATCATGTATGTAAATCTCATGTGAAAATGGTGCGAAAATGTACTCTTTTTCGCACCTAATTTTTCACACCTTCATGGATGGTAAAATGAATCCCATATGGAAATGGTGTGTAATGAACCCCACTAAAAAGGCACCCGGTACGGACATCATTCTTTCCTATATAGCTATCCTGGGTTCGAAACGCATAAACCCCACTTGCTATCAATATTCCCTCTCCAACACAAATACAGGATGTCTCATCTTCCTTTCGATTCCGGAACGTCTCCTCTCTTTGGTGCTTCAAACCCTACTCGTGCCAAGGTATGCGTCGCCCATCTCTTTCTCCCCTCTCATGTCTCTCTCGCTTTCTCTAATCTCTCTCTCTCATAATCTCTCATAATCTCTCTCTCTCTCTCTCTCTCTCTCTCTCTCTCATTCTCTCTGATACGTTCACATAAACGAGACAGAGAGATTGAAAACGGCAAGGTATGTATGTCCCTGTCCACATAAACGACCAACATGGAAAGATCATGGTTTGTTGCTAAATTCAAACCATTATCTCTAATGCATCTCTATCTCAAACCATTATCTCTTCTTATGAGGGCAATCTCTGTCTCAATCTCTTGGTCTCGTTAATGTGGACATGGACATGAACTGTCGTTGTGCCCTAGGGCTCTAAAATAAATCAAAATGACTGAACTACCTTCGGCAGTGAAGAAACGGTAGGGGAAAAAATGGATGGTAATTTGGACCCTAGTTAGAGTCCAATTTTGGGATAAAATAGAATGCACGAACCTTGTGATCAGGTGCAGATGGAATAACAAAAGTCGAGGTTGGGGTTCACCTTCTTCTCTTCTTCTCCCTCTTCCTAAATACTTTTCTCTACTCCTCCAAGCAACAAAAAAATCAGGGATTGATGTGTGTGTGTGTGTGTGTGTGTGTGTGTGTGTGTGTGTGTGTGTGTGTTTGATATAATTATCAGCGGTAATTATCATTGGAAGGAGAAGAAGTCATTCTTCCTTTTCTTTCCTCTATTCCTCTGTTTCAATGTGGTTGGTTTTTTATCTATTTTTTGTTCTTTATGTCCAATGTAAGACTTCAAATAGTTGGTCAATGAGAGATAGAAAACAGGTGGGGTTTTGCCTTTTCTTTGTTGTGGGTGGGGGGTTTTAGCCTAGAAATATGAGGAAATGATGGGAAATGTAGCGTTTTCCTGATTCTCTTTGGACCACTTTTGTGGATATAAATAAAAATGTTGCTTGAATTGGAGCAGGAAAAAAAAAAACCTTCTGTACATGCTGAAACAAGGCTATTCGTTGTGGCCTGTGTGAGTCCAACACTTCCTTTTGCTTTTGGTCCTGTTTGTTCTCATCTAGTTTTTGTGGTATCACTGCCACAAGGGTTGTTTCATTTTTACTGCCTTGGCTATAGTATCTCATTGCACCCTCTGTACATGGCCACATTGTAAGTTCTTTCATGGTTAATGGGCTCCATCCCTTCCATTGTTTATAAGGTCATGCATAGAATCGGTTACTTCCATAAGGAATTTCAAAGCCAAAGGTGCATATTATCTAATCTCTTCAGAGGAAGGAATAAAAAAAATGAACTTCCATTTTCACATGTAGTTCAAACAAACGTGGTAAAATGATTCACATGCGTAAATGATATGAAAATGACAACAGTAGACAAACATTGTAAACTGAAATGCATGTGTAAAGCTTACATATGTGAAATTTTACATATGGGACATTTCCATATGTAAACTGCATTTACGCATCTAATGTGTAAAAGGCAAATGCCCCCTTATTGTCCAAGGCATTAATTACGGAGATAGGGTGGTTGTTTTGTTGAATGCTGAAGTAAAAGGTCGATTGAGACCTACAAACAAAGGTATTCATCCATTCAGTGGTTTTGTAACATTCCCACCTTTTTATTTGATGGTATTCACTTGTAACTGTAAGGACTCGTTGAAAGGTTTCACTTGGCATAAAATTAAGAGCTCCAATTGTAAATAAACAACAATTTTTTTAATTGGGGCACTATCGAGCATTGCAGAATCAGAAGGTGAGAATCATAGTTGGCCACTGTAAGTTGTCTGACAATCTCATACTCTAACTGATTTAGTTAAGTCTTGTATAATACTCATCGGCGGATTATTAAATTTCATTTTTTTTAAATTACACTGTAAATCTAAATTAAAAACAAATGAGAGTGCCAAGGGCTTCAATTGGTTGTATTCATAATTATTTATTTTCCATTGTAATGGACATCTGGAATGGACCAATGTGTGCCCTTTGTATGTTGGTGGTGATGAGAAGATAGTATACCTAAGTAGTCATATCACATATGGTGCCCTACTGAAGAAGGCTATGGATGTCACAAATTGGGTACTAAATGGGAAGCAATGTCTATCAAGTATCTCCATCATAATGGGTATGCACTCACAGTCGTTGTTCTACGTGGTGATGATGATGTCAAATCAATGTTTAGAGCGGTAAACAGTGAAGCCAGCGACATCTATTTATATCTAAGCATTTCAACAAATGGTGATAGTGAAGACCTAGAACAACCTCATAAACGAGCCCATAATGCTCTAAGTGTCATGCGATCAAATCTGCCTAATTGCCCACCAGTGACTCCATGGTAAGCTATGTCATTGTTGTCTTGCCCTTATAATTTTCTTGTTAACGCATTTCATATAATTTGTCTTGTGTCATACAAGTGTAATACACCACAACCATCACTCATTCATCCAGAGATCAACTACTCATCAACTGCTTCCAGGATGAGAAGTTTAGCTGATGATGTTCCATTGTACCCCACCATTAGTCTTAACAATGATGCAGACAAAAATTTTCTCCCAGAGCATTGATGAACATAATTGCAATGCAAATGGTGTGCAAAGTCTAGATGGGCCAGAAGAACCTTATGGATTTGTGCCGAATGGTGACGCTATGGATGTCCTTGAAGATTCACATGAAGAGGATAATTCTCCATGTGAAGTCGATCTCGCACCTTCGGCAAGAAGAGATGGCCGGTATGGAGATGCTCCCTTTGTTGGTGGGTTCTTTAATTCATCGGACACTTTAGTTCCTACAGTTGATGAGGTTTTGTATGAACGCAATGAAGACCATTCACGACAAATGTGGAATGGTCGTATGTTTGAGGATCGTGAAGCATTCCGGAATTCCCTTCGTATATTTGCGATGCTCAATAACTTTGAATTGAAGAATCAAAAGACAAACAGCTTTGCGGTAACTGCGAAGTATAGAGATGTTGATTGTCCATGGCGAATACATGCATCAATTGTCAGTAAGGGCCCCGAGTTCCAATCCGAATGTACAATCAGAACCACTGCTGCTCAAAGCCAATGATGGGATCTGCACATCATTAGGCTATTGTTGAGATGATTACAGATCACATCAAGGAAACAATAAGAGCAAACCTTGATTTTAGACCAAGAGATATCATCACAAATTTCCAGAAGGCCTATGGGTCAAAGATCACCTACAGAAAGGCCTACCTTGCAAAGGAAAGAGCTTTGAAGGAAAAACATGGGTCTTTTGAGGAATTACTCAACCAACTCAATGATTACTCGATTGAACTATTTCGCACAAATCCCAGCACGAGGGCCTTCATAGTCAAGGATCTAGATGGTACATTCAAAGGATTTTTCTGGTCCATCGGTGCTAGTATAGAATCGTTTCAAAAGACATTGCATCCTATAATTGCTTTGGACAGGGCACATTTGCTAAGTAAATATCCGGATGTTCTTTTTGTTGCAGTAACTCAAGATGGAGATCATAGGTTATTCCTGATTGCTTTTGGAATAGGTGAGATCGAAGAGTATAAATCATGGACATGGTTCCTCGGCCTTCTCCATGAGGCGTTGGGATCATGCATTTCTAACATGACGTTTGTTTCAAACAGGCAAAAGGGACTTGTACAAGCTATCAACAACCTCTTCCCCAATGCAGTCCACTGCTACTGTTGCCGACACATCTCACAAAACATAAAGAAGAAGTTCAATGATGATAACATAATTGTTAAATTCTGGCATGCTGTGAAGGCATATAGACCTTTTGAGTTTGACAGGCACATGAACATCATCAAGAATATATCACAGGAGGTATTTGATTACATTGAGAGGATTGGAAGACATCATTGGGCGAATGTTTTTGTTGAGGGTCATCGTTATGACATGTTAACTACCAATATAGCATAATGCACGAATAGCCTTCTTAAAGATATTAGAGAGCTCCCGATCACTAGACAGGTGGAGGAGATTCGTGCCAAACTCATGTACTTTTATGAATCACGTTGTGAGCAAGGACTTAAATTTACTACATGTTTGACACCATGGGCTGAGAAGTTTCTACAGAAGAAGTTTGAAGAATCCCGATGACTGCAATGTCATCCGGCCGCTCTAATGGAGTTCCAGGTAGTTTCATCCTTCCACTCAGATGTAGTCAATCTTGAGGCCCGGACATGCACTTGTCGACAGTGGGGTATATTGGGAATCCCATGTTCACATGCTTTGGCCTCTATCAATTGCAGAAATCTAGATCCATATGAATTTTGTGAGCATTGGTTCTTTGTTGAAACTTATCGTCAAACTTACGACAATATAGTACATCCTACTCGTGATATTCATCAATGGGAGTACCAGGATACTCTTCACATGTTGCCACCACATTTTAAAAGGAAGAGTGGCAGGCCAAAGAAGATTCGGATTGAAAGCCAAGTCTCAACAGGTCTTAAAAGATAGTTTACGTGCTCAAACTGTAAGGGGAAGGGACATAACCGACAGAGGTGTCCCAACCCACCAACAAGATGAAAGTGAATATCTAGAATTGTATATGTTTTGTGCGACGATTGTCTCCTTACTTATATTAAGTAAATACATTGTCGTACAACGGTGATGCCTTCAATTCCTTCTTGACTGATATCATCAGATATATGAACTTCATGATGTTTTTTGGTATTGCCATTGACATATTTTGTACATTGATATGCATATATATATATATATATATGTTACAACTACATAATGTATTTTGAACCGAACCTTTTATAAATTGAGCTCACTTTGCCTTGTGCAAAACATGCAAGTGGATTTCATTTTCATCTGTATTGAAGTATGTCTAACACAGTAGATATGTGTTTGTTGATGGTATATTGTGCCACTATGGAGATATAATTTGATGAATGTCAAATGTAAGTGGGCAAACAACATTTTAGATTTTGACACATGATACTCAAATTGTACAGGTGAAGAAGTACATTATGCTAGGGAACATTCACTTCCCATTAATTTAGTTGTGTAGTTGGGGTTTGTTACCCTATAAGATGTAGTTGATGTTACTCTATAAATTTTGGAGATGGTCAACAATGTTTGATGCAAATGTTATATTGATAATGTATTTACAGAATGTGGTTGCTTTTATAGTGGCAGAATGTGGTTGCGTGGCAACCAGGGAAATGCCTCGCCCCTTTGCTTTTACAGAATGTGGTTGCTTATATTTTGGAGATGGGTTTCAAAGAGAAAGTACAAAAGCCACGGCTACGTATGTGGGTTGTAATCTGGTTGAAAAGGCAAAAGATTAAAAAATGTCATTTACCATATGGACACTGTACTTGCCTAGTTGCCTAGTTACCTATCTAGTTGTCTGGATTATTTTGGACCTTTCTTAGTTTCCAGGATTGCTTTAGGTCTTTTGGACTATTTGAGGCTTTTTTTTTTTGTAATTGTCCCTTATAAGATTAGGTTCTCTTTATACATTTAAGACTAAAATTAAAAATGGATTTTTTTTTCAAAATCCCAATAATGATAAATTCCCAAACTATGGATGTTAAAAAACGACACATGTAATAGAAATAATAATGGATGTCTATTGTTGATCACATATGCCTAAAACTTAAAAACTAGGGGCACATGCAAAACAATAGCCTCTTAGAAAAATTTATTTTCAGTTCCTATTTGGCCTACTATTAGATTGATTTCTTGCAAAACATGATTAACTTAAACAAAAAGGATATTAAAACATAGATAATATTTAAAAATAAAACATAGTCGATAAGTCTAATTAAAGCCAACTCCACCAAGTCAAAAAGCACTTTCAAAATATAATTTTCATACGTCATGATCAATTTTTCTAAGTATTTTCAATCATTGGATTCCCTATAAAAAGAACGCCCCTTTTTTAGTTTTTGGTTTTTTGCTAGATGGGTGAGTGGTACACAACTTGTGAGACAACTTATCCATGATAGCTGTGTGAGATGAGACAACTTTGCCACTGGGGAATCTCATGTTTCTCAAATGACACGCCTATTGAAAGTCCAGGATCCGAAACGGGGGCGGGCGGGCGGGCGGTGGGGGGGGGGGGTGGTGGTGTGGGTTGGTTTAATAGGGTGAGCTTGGTGGGGGTGGGTGGGTGTGGGTTGGTTTAATAGGGTGAGCTTAATTCTAATCCAATTATGATCATAAAGTTTAACTTCTTTTTACAAATTGAGCACAAGTTGGTGTTTATAGCAAATAAAGGCGGAAGCATACATGATAAGCATACACCATAAAAAGTAAGCATTCACCACAACACAACGATATATAGTGGTTCGGCCAAGTTGCTTACATCCACTCCCTGATTATGTCCCTACACCCCACCGATATTCCACTAAAATAATGTAGGTTTAAGGTTCACCTCAAATCTTACAACCACTTATGCTTTTCAAGGCCAAACAATAACCTTACATATACTTTTCAAGACTAAGGAATAACATTTACAATAATTATTTACCTATCTAAATTGTGTCTAACAATACACTATTAGAGATACATTTGAGTATAACATGATTGTGCCGCTAGCATAAGTTGATGTGAAAGTGATTTTCCAACATAAACACACACACAATAATGATGCAAAGATTAAAGTTCAATGTGTATGAATGGTAGCTCTAATCATTTTAAAGTGATAGCTCATGAAAAGTAAGTCAAACAAGATGACTTTCTAAAGTGATAAAACAAGATAGTAAGATATATAGAGGTAGAAAATGTAAACACATGCATAAATAAGAAACAAACTTGATGTTTGAAAGTTGAAAATCAAAGACTAGCAAGTTTAATCATGAATTGTGAAACATGACATGTCTTGATTAAGCATCGTTGAATCCAAAACACAAACTAGTTTGAAAGTGATTTTCATGTTAAGGAAAACAACAACAACAAAAAAAAAAAAAACACCCATAAGATCATGCTACAATATAAAATCAAAGATTTAGCAGAAGGGTGAAGATTATATGAAAGGGAAAGGCAAACTAACTTTACATGATTCTACGGTTGAATTTCATGCTTTAGCATTCCTTCCCTTCTTCAGCCTTCCTTGGCTCATTCTCCTTCCTTAGCTCTCAAAATATCTCAAAAGTTCTACACCTAGGCTTTGGAATGAATTGAAAATATATAGAAATAGTTTCTCAACAACTAGTCTACGGCTAGTCGTAACTCCAACAGTCACATTCAAGGGCTAGTTTGACCATCAGTCATACTGGTTGTTCTGTACCATGGCTAGCTCCACAACTAACAGTAGTTTGACTCTGATCAATATTATTTTTTTTTACTTTTTAAACCATATCCCATGTAATCATGGAATAGTCTCAATGACAGCATGCAATTTATCAAATTTTGTATCATATATTTTTTGCAACTAGAAAATGAGTTCATTTTTTATATAACAAGAAAAATGACATTTTGTGAAAAGTAAAGACATATCTGACTACCATTTCTCAGGTTCTGTCATTTAGAAAAAATCCTCCCCTAAGATGCCACATAAAAATCGTGACATCATGGGACAATCATATATTATCATGGAATTTATCAGTTTATGTGACATACACTGTCCCCATGATATAATGGGATTTGGGGCAAAAAAGTTACAAAAAGAAAAAAAAAAGATTATTGACCAAAGTCAAGTGACACTAGTGACATTAGTTTAATTTGGATCATAAAATTGAAAAAAATGGATTTAGGGAGGACCAATATGTCAAAATTCCTAGTTTCTATTATGTCTGTTTTGGCTAATGCAATCTTTTGTTAGGAAAAAAGAAAAGCACAAATCATCCATCCCTCTTCCTTTCTCCCTTTCTTTATTTTGAGCTCATCTAACTAGCAAAACATGCCCGTGCTTAACAAGGGCAATATAATCCATTATATAAAAGATCTAGCTAGTAAACTTTTAAAAGTATAAGAACTTTACGGAATGTAACACAAACCACCCATTTGGTTCTTACCAAAACAATATCATTGAATGTTACACAAAATAGCAATTAAAATAATGTATCAGTGCTGATAACTTGTATAATTTGGGCATATTGACCTAACTGGGTGTAAGGCATGATGCATAATAAAGAATCATAAATATGAAATATAAGCAAAAATAAGAAGCATGGTTAAGCCATGCGAATATCAAGAACGTATACAAATGCATGCATAACAGATTGATGTCGAGTCATGGAGTAAACTACAACCCAATCATAAGGTCTTGATTGCCCGTTGGCTTCACTATCCAAGTATGTGTAGTACTAAGGTCTTCGATGTCTCCGGGCTACCTTGATCTTGGTGTTACTTGATATTACTGACATCAAAATACCCTAGGCTAACACCTTTGGCTTAGTACAAATGATGATCAAGTGCCAGACATGCATATAGGTGTATGTCAGCTCAAACATAACCTACAATGGTTTCATAATCCATTGGGCCTTGTTTAGGGTCCAGGGGCTCCAATACTTAGGGTCCAAGATTTAATCCAAGACTACCTAAAAGTCCTTAGTCTCAAGGTGTGCTTCATGGTGACCCTACGATGAGCCGTGTGGATTTCACAACTAGCCGTAACCCCGCCACGGCGAGCCGTGAAATCATAAAACCAAAAGCCTGTACTTAGAGTAGAATTCTGATTGCTTCTACGATGAGCATTACGGCTAGCTATGTTTGTTCTATAGTTAGCTTTACAGCAAGCCCTGAAGCTCACCCTAGAACAAAATGAAAGATTTTATATTTCTGAAAGATCTTGTCGAAACCTCCAACAGTGCTTTCCCCACTATATAAAGGACTTCAAAACTCCTTTTCCTACACATTAGAGGTCTCCAACACCCCTTTTTACTTCAATTACAAAAGCATAAGGAAAACCCCAAATCCATTCACCACTACTAACCTAGAACACATACATTGATCTTGAAATGAGATACTAAAGTTAAAATTACATAAGAATCAAATATTAAAGCATACATGCATGATATTATAACTGATCAACTTGCATTCTCTTAGTGCTTAGGTCAAAGCCACCAAACCCAAGCCTTTCCCACTTACTACCAAGCCTGAAAAGGAAAACCCCCAAGTCTATTGCTCAAGAGAAAACCCTACACAACATAATAGATGAAACTAGTAAGAAACTCTTGTGCTCAGCCCGGGGCCCACAATAAACATATTTTCAATTTTAATATTATTATATAATACATGTAATGAGACGTAGAAAGACATTGGGGCACAACTATATTTTTACATAAATATCATACTATGTTAATGCATTGAAAAAGAATCTTTAAATTAGATTAAGCCAATTCAAAAGAATTGCTATTGAATTTAGTTTCAAATAAAAAGTAAGATCAATAGAAACTATATCAAATAATTGTTCATCCATTCATTGCAAGTGTTACAGGAAGATCGATTTTGCAGTGGCATCACATATTAATTAAATTGAAAACAACATAGATCAAGAAGGTTATGATCCATCAGTGGGCCTAAGATCTCAGCAGCTTGGATCTAACGGGTGAGTCCCCCTAGTGGATAAACAAGAAAAACTTAACTACGTACTCCACTTAGGGGTGCAAGGGGACTAAACAGGGGAGGGGGAGAGAGAGAGAGAGAGAGAGAGAGAGAGAGATCTTTATGGAATTGAAATGTCAACCCTTTCCATAAAACGTCAACCCTCCCACCAACCTTATCTTTCTCTTGTTTCGAGATGGAGAGGTTTTAGTGGGCTTACCATGGCCCGAATTTTGAATTTTGATACTTCTTGACAAAATAAACACGATATACTATTATTTCATAAATATCTAGAATCTTCTTCAACATTTATTGTTTCAAAACATGATAAATTTATTCTATTTACCTTTTCTTCTCAGCCTTATCTTGTTTTCTCAATAGTTTTTTATTTATTTCTTAGACTTTTTATTCCTTATTAATAAAATAGAAATTGTTTCCTTGATGATAGGGTTTTGAGAATTATTTTTAAAACCCATAAATATAAGGGTATTTTAGCCTATGATAAACCTAACCACATCACACAATAATATAGAAATCATTATTATAAGAAAGAAAAAACAAAATGAACTTGGAAAAAAAGAAAAGAAAATTGGTAACGAAAAATCATTTTTCAATGGGCCTAACATATTGATAGGAAAATTGCAGAGATCAGGTACAATACAATCCATCAGTTGGTCTCAGATTTCAACAACTTGGATCTAACATGTGTGTTCCCCTAAAGGATTAACAACAACATGTAGGGACTGATTGGTTGTGATTTACAATTTTTATTTAGTAGAGAAAAAATCATATAACTTTGTTTGAGTTTGAATAGTTTTATAGTTTAGAGGATGGGCCTGAAAGTGATGTAGCAAACTTTGGATTTAAAGATTTTAGGAATTAAAATCTTAATCCAAAGACATAATTTTGGGATTTGAATTTCATTGAGAGGGATTTTATAGTTTTGAGAGAGAAATTTTAGTGGATTCAGAATCATCAAATGGATAACTTTCCAGTTTAGCAGTTTAGGGATGGGCCCACGTCAAAGCCATGTGGTTTTTCTTGTGTATTTTTCGAAAGGAGAGCTCTCTACCTGCTAACATGGCACCCCTTAGAGAAGCTCATCCCTATTGCTTCAATATATAATGGGGGTTGAAAGAACTTGCATTACAAGATTGGAGCTTCCAGAAATTGATTCCAACTAAGGGAAAGAGCTTGGAAGTAATAGCTTATCAAATGGGGCAGGCATAAAGAAAATGGGCATGTTGGAAGATTGGAGAAGATGAAGTTGAGGAATATGATAGTCTTAGAGCTTGAAAATCCCGACTATATCAAGGTTTCCTTTGGTGTTTGAAAACAAGAAAGTGATGAAGAGCTATGCTCTAGCAAAAGAGGTGAGAGAAATGAGTTCTAGCTATGCTCTAGCAAAAAAAGTGAGAGTGAAATGAGATGGAATAGGTTTTAGGGTCTTAGGAAAGGGTTTTAAGATGAAGTTTCTGTTATTTGCAGAAAAGTCCAAATTCATAAAAGAATTATCAATTTAGGGCTTTTGGATTAGAGATGGGTCCAAATGGGCTCAAATGAGTTAGGTTAAAACAAAAAGGTTGCTTGGGAAGAAAAACTCTATCTAACTGTTGACACAAAAAATGTCACTTTGCCTCTTCAAACATTCTTGACATCAAAATGCCACATGGAGCTACATTCTACCACAAACAGGCGCATGCCGCTTCAAGCAACAGATCTTGTCAAAATCAAATAAAAAACTGCAAGATCCTTCAAAACAGCCAAAAGGAGGATACACTTGAAGTTTCGGGCCATTCCAGTATCATTTGGTGTAACTTCACTCCTTCGGCAAATGAATAGGTGCTCTTGGCGGCGACAGTGTCAAGGACAAAAAATCTTCGATCAGAGCCTATAGATGGTCTCAAAATACCTTCAAAAGGCTTCATGTCAAATTTCAAATCAAATCGACAACGTTTGACCCTCCATCAACACTCAGCAGCAAAATCAAGCCTCTCGGCGGTGAGACCCACTGAGGCCGTCACTCATCAAACAGAGCACACAGGTGGCTTCAACATGCTTCTAAAAGGCTGCACGTCAAATTTCAGGTCATTCCGATGATGTTTGACCAAACTTTGATGCTCGAGAATAAAATCAAGCCTACCGGTGGCGGAGCTTCCCGAGACCATGACCTCCAAATCGGAGCTGATGGGTCGTCTCAAAATGGCTCCAATAGGCGCCCTATCAAATTTCAAGACAATCGGACATCAGTTGACCGTACATCAAAGCGCGACATGTTCCTTGCGGCAAAATCAAGTCTAGCAGCGACGGGACCCCAAACGGCTTCAAAATCCAAACGAAAGCCCATGGTTGGTCCTATCTGTTGCTCATAAGGCTTCACCTAAAATTTCATGTTATTCTGATGACGTTTGACCTAGTTTTGACTCTTGATGGAAAATCGGCTACAAAGTTTTCAGCTTTTTCAAAAAATAGGAAACTTTATGCTCCGATTTGCACGACTTCTCATCAGGTTTTCTTTAGGAGAAACAAACCAATAAACGAGGAAAAATGTCAAGAAAAATATAGGAGAAAAAAGGATCGAAAAAGATCGAAAAACGGCCGAGAAATGGCGACTGAAAGGGATAAAAACCCCCATGGTCGCCCGCGACCCTGGAAATCTGGGTCGCCGGATTTCCGCTAGGTGGCCCGTTTTCCGACCCTTTCCCATTTTGGGAATTCCAGCCCCTGTGATTTTCCGAAAAAAACTGATTCTTGATGCTTGAAATCGACTGATCTTCATCAACATTTCAGATCCGCCATCAAGAGCATAAAATCATCATTGATCGCTCCAAGATCGTCAACTGGCTGACCAAGAAAGTACACTTTCTGTCCAACCGATCGAGAAATCGACAGGACGGATGTTACCGGCTCACTGATATTAATTAATGTCTGAAGTTGCATCGCCATCCGACATCAAACAACATGTGGATCCATCGGCGACCATCGCAAGAAGAATTCCAAAAGACGCGGCACGGCCCGTGACTCTTCAAATGCCCTAGCGACCACTTAATGCTATTAATTGACCCGTTTCATGACAACTTAATACGGTCATTAACTCATTATTTTGGACGGCCCAATCAGATTAAAGAAAAAAGGAGTTACAAGTCTAAGTAATCGTGGCAATAAATCATAAAACTCCCTTCATCATGGAGATTAAAAGCGATTAAATGCCCATCACTTTCTATCGGCCAATCACAAGCCAAGAAAAATGAGTTACAAAATCAAGAAATAAAAAACTTATAGCTCCTCCCATCATGAAGCATCAATGCTATCATTTCTCTCATCATGGGTCATCAATGTCATAAATCACCCCATGGCTACCAAGAGCCTATAAAAAGGGGTCATTCCAAAGAGACAGACACACAGACAGAGGGACATATAGAGAGACGGATCCATACACACATACACACAAGCAAGAGAGGGAAAACTTCTGAAGAAGTCCTGCTACTCTGCTGCAGCAAGCACCACAAGGTGATTGAAGTCCCTTGGGGGGCACCCTCCCCAAGGCAAAGCTCTCTCTTCTCCTATTCAACATGGCCTAGACGTGGCTTTTCAGCCCGTCTATTCTATTTTTATGGGATATAGGACCTCCCTTTGGTCTTTATCTTCTAAAAAACTGAAGTCCAAGCCAAGCCAAAAAGAATCAAAACATCATACATTCTCATCTGCATGGACGATGGCGAAGTCCATATATGACTGGCAACCGTCGATCTGAACGAGTCCCCGCAATCTCCTGAGAAGTTAGAATTCATTTTCTCACTTCTCTATTGTATTTTGAATCTCTTTTAAAGAGACAAAAAAAAATCACAATTCTTGTCTTTCATTATTGATGAGATTTGGAAATCGCCTTTCACGGCACAAAAATCGTCTTTCACGGCAAAATCGCCTCTAACAGCATTAAAAAAAAAAACTTGTCTCTTTTCTTAAATATATGTGCAATGGAAAGTTAGAAAAAAGATTGATTTCCTTTTTACTTGTGAAGGTGGATCTCCGAATCACCATTTCTAAATTCCAAGTAGAATAGAAAATCTGGCATACCCGTACAAAAAATGCTGATACCCGCCTTTCTCTTTTTCCCTCCATTCGGCCTTTCGGCAGCCCCAGGGACGGATGAGAGAGGAAAGGAAGAAACGGGTCCATCACTAACATACCCGATTTTGTGTTGAACCCGAAATCACACACAACGCTACTCATAAATCTGAAATTAAAAAAAGGTCCCTAACTACCTAATTTGGTTCAAACCCATCTAATATTCCTAATTACCATCATTAACATACAAATCAACACATTTAGCATTTATTCATCATTAATTAGATGCTAATCGAGATTAAGAAGGGTCGGGGTGTAAGATCTCTATTCTTAATTACTGTGATTAAAATTAATTCATTATGCTTTACCGCTAGCAACATGTGTTTTGGTGTTTTTCCAGTGCTTCTAAAGGTTAGAACGAGGTTTGGGTAGTTTTGAAGATTTTCGAGAGGTTTTGCGGCAAATTCAATACTTGAAAGGGTTTAATTTAGATTTTTGGTAAAATCAGGAGTATTTTGAAAGATTTGAAAAAACTCACTGTTGTGGGTCTAAAAGTTAGTTCTTTTCATACCCAACACCTTTCATGTTCATGCCGTATGCATTCTAGATCTCGAAAACCCATAGCTGACTCCAATACCCTTTCCAGGGTGGGGTGTTCTCGTCATTTCTAGAAAATGGATTTTTTTTGCAAACTACCTCTTAAAATTTTGATTTTTGGTTTGTTGGAAAGACATTTTAATATTCAATTACTTTTGTTCATCTCCCGAATCCATCCGATGCCCGTAAGACCTCCGTTTACCCACCCGCAAGTCAATTCACTCATTATTTGCAAACTTGTAATTTTTTGTCAAGTTTCCTTCATATAAAAACCCCACCTATCCCTTTCTTCTTCAATGCACGACCTGGGACTCTGAGGATTTCCCTTTCTCTCATCTAATTCTCCATTGCATTCCCAAATTCATGCAATAGAAGCAATTGCAAATTCCGACTTCGCCACGCGAATCGTCGACCATTCTATCTGCCATGATGTCGTCGTTCGTTTCCGCGCCCGATGATAATTCCTTAAAAATACACATTTTCATGGCTATTTTTGGTAAGCTTAAGGACTTATGAAGCCAAGAGAGTTTCATTTAGTGTCATATCATGGTTTTATGCATTTTTTTTTATCCATTGTAGTATATTCTTGCATAATTTGCTAACAAAACCATCATTTTTGGATCAAATCATGAAACCTGTCATTTTTTTTAATTTTATTTTTGGAAAGATTTTTTTTAATGTGTGTTTTTCTGATGAAATTTATCATCAGGTGCATTCATTCATCATTTTATGAGAGATGGGCCCTGCAATCATGCAATTGTGAATTAATGGTAAATTTGTCTTTTCACATGAAATTCAATTTTTGTTTTGGCTTGTAGGAAATGAAAAAAAAAGGGTCTCACACATGCACATGTGTATGTCACACGTGTGGGGCATCCAAGAGGGGGTTTACTTTCTTTGCACAAAATCCCAAGTTCATTTTTTGAAGATAATTCAAGATAATCAAAGAAAATCCATGAAGCGCCAAATTCAAAAAAGAAGATTTCCAAAGAGACAAAAGTGAAAAGAATTTACACATATTGGCCATTTAATTTTCTCTTGATTTCAACTTAGAGTTTGCCACCTCATGTATCTCTCATAAATGCCAAGTCAAAGGAAGATTTGCTAAAGAAGGAAATATGACGAGTGCATGAAAATATAATTAAGAAAAGAAATAAGAAGACTTACTGAGTGAAGAAGATTCTTGCAATAAAGTAGGGACTATGGAGAAAGAATAGGGAAGCCGATACCCTATTTAAAGAAGGTCATGGACGTCCACTCCCTTTCATAAAGGAAAAAGCCACCTCACTAGTGTAATTCCTCCACCATTTTACCCATCTCCTTTCTCTACCATAGCTCATTTCTATTCAAGAAGGCTTGTCCCAACTTGATGCTTCAACTAAAGAGGTTCCTTTCATCGTAGTATGTGGTTTTTTTTTTTTTTTTTGGAATTTTATTTCTCAATCTTTTTTGTAAAAGCATTTCATATTAGTAAAAGTGTGATTTTTTTTAATTATTCTTTTTCTTATGTGATTAATGCTTGAATTGTGTTTTCGTTGTTGTTGTTCTTGGATTGACAACCCAAGATCCTAAGGGCATGAAATAAGTAATTATGAACCCGGTTTGAGAATAATAAAAAAAAGAGCACACTTATCACACATTTACTTTTATTGCAATTCTCACACATCTACATTTATTGAAAAATCCACACATTTAATTTCTTGTTAATGCCACACATCTAATTTTATGCAATCCACACTTTTTTTTTTTTTTTTTACACTACTCATTTAAATTCAAGCGCTTGTTGTTTTCTTTTCTTCTTATGCTTGTTATACGTTTATGTGAATTTTTATGCATAGTTTATGGTTGGAACTAATTAGCATCGCATGCATATTCATATTGGTGGAGTTTAGATATGTTTAAGTTGCTGGAATCGGAGTTTTAAATTGAATAAACAAGAAAAATCTGAGATTTGAGTCAATAATCTTGGCCAAATAATTTTTGAAAATTCGGATCCCAACATAAAGTGCACAATTCATTACATTGTTGCAGGAATTTCATGACAGATTTTGTGTGAAAAGTTTGCAATTTGAAACCTGATCAAAACACATTATTTTTTAATGAAACTTGGGGAAATTAAAGTTTGATCAGTGTACTTCCAAACCCCAGAATTTCAAGCAAAAATAATTTTGGAAAGATGGTGAACCAGTGGCTCAAACATGGATGGTCAGACCCACTTGTGCGCAGAATTTATGCACAGATTTTATTTATTTTTTATTTTTTAAGTCATGTTCATACACTCATATCTCATTCATTTTAAATCGTTTTCCACTTCCGTTTTTTTTTTTATTTGATTCATGCATCATTGTAGTTCAAAATCCAGCCATTAAACTCAGTTTTAGGTTGCATTAGATTAAGAAAAATCATGCATAAAAACTGCACTGCATACTAGTTTTCTAGACTTAGTATTTTCTAATATCTCATGGCATATATTGCATTACTAACTTTCTAACTTTAGGATTAGTTTTTAATTTTTTGTTTTAGATTATTTAGATAATTTCCATAAATAAAAGATCTTTCTAATTTTTGTTAATTAAAGATTTTGACTTAGGAAGTTTTTTAAGATTTGGAAATTCTAACATAAGGTATGATTGACTTAATGCTTTCCAAATTTGTTATGATTTGAAAATCTTTATTTATTTGGAAAGTCCTTAACTTTAGGGAGTTGATTAACTCAGTTCACTAACTTAGGAAATATACTAACCCTAATTGCCTAACCTATTTTCTAATTTAGGAAACTAATTTAGTAAGGTTTTCATGCTAATTTTAGAAAGTAGGTTGTTTTCTTTTTGAGTGATTTGATTTGTTACTAATCTTTGTTGAGCATGTTTTGATTGATTTGGTTTCTAACTTAGTTTTTTTTTTTTTCTAATTTAGCTTCTTAGTTTTATTTTTGGTAAGTTTTAGTTTTGGATTGTTTCTAATTTGTGTGTTCTTTTGTAGCAACTTGTAATTCATTTTAGATTAGGTTTTTAGATTTAAGAATTTTATTTTTGAAAATGTATTTAATTTTATTTTAAAGTAGGAATGATGAATGTACATTTTTTGATTTTAGGCTAGGACAGGTGACAAAGTCGGAAAGTCTTATTTCTAAAGATCCATGTGGATCGACCTGGTCTCACCAATTATTACTGCAATCGAAGCTTTGTACTTAGAGCCACGATCACCCGACAATCTCTTCACCCCACTTCTTCTTCTCCATTGAGTTAGCTAGATGTAGGAGCTTCCATCCTTTTGTTTTCCATCATAATTTAGAGCCCCTTGTGTATCATATATGTCACATACATAGACCAATTCCAACAATCGTGTGGGTTTTGAATTTTAGGGTGTTTTTTTGTGAGAGATTTTGGGAGAGATTGAGGAGTGTTTCAAGGTGTATTTGGGTTACCAAGGAGCCAAGGCAAGTACTCAATTTGAATTACATAACATACAATGGTTGGATTTTTCGTTCTATGAGTAAAATGGCATGGATTTCAAGCTCTAATAATGTTTTAGTGTGTTTAACTTGCTAATTATATTGGAAAAGTTCTTCAACTTCAAAAATCCCAAAACATTACAAAACAACCCTAAGGATGACCACAACCAGACCTAGCCTTCGATTGTCCCATCTTTGTGGCCCACAACTAGAGTTTTTCCCGGTTGTGCTACTGTTCCACAGTTAGACGTTAGACTAATCGAGGAACAACCAGGCAGACTGTCTCGGACAACCGGTAAAGTGTTGTTTTGCCTAGTTGTCCGCCCCATACCCGTTTCTCTTTGGTTTTCAAGCCCGAAACTGACCTGAAACCTTTCCTAACCCTATGGCACACTCGTGAAATCATGCTTAATCCATGCTTAAATAAATCCAAAAATGTTTTTCAAAACGTGAACCTTTTAATGCGTAAGATAATTTGACAATGAGAGCTTGGACATGCATGATTAAAATAATTTCTCAACTAATTACGCATCCAAGTTTAAAAGCCAAAATTATGCATGAAAATCAAGCTTGAAAGTTATAAAACCATGCATGTGAAAATCCAGGATTTAAAGTTTTTCAAAATCAATGCTCATGTAAAAATTCGAATGATGATAAAATTAACAAGCATCCATCAAATTGCAACACACAAAATCCCTAACACTTGGATGCGCTCAACTGAGGATGATGAAACGAGGGCGATTCTCCACGCAATAAGCATAGTAAGAGATTTTGGACTCTCCAAAATTCACATTTTTGTTGAAAGCTCTTGAAGTCATAGAAGCTACTAATGGAACGGATGATTGGTCTATTGGTCATCGGATTTTGGACATTCATAATTTTGTTTCATACTTCGATAAAGTTTGCTTTATTCATATTTCTAGGGACCTTAATATTGTAAGTTATAAGAGTGTCAGATTCCACTGCCTCTATGTCAAGCTCATGCTATGGACTGTCCCTTCTCCGGAATGGCTTTCCCAACTCATGACCGGTGTATAATTATTTTTTGTTGTTTTTGTTATAAGATATAGATCTTGGGTGGATGCCCACTTGAGATGAGTTAGGGTTTGAATTAGGGTTCCTCTCTTGTGGGGTTATTTTGCCTATAAATAGGTCTCTCTACCTTTGTATTGTACAGATAGATAATGAGATAACAAAAAAGCTCTATCTTCTCCCTCTAATCATCTTTCTATTAGTCTCTCTCTTTTCTAACATGTTATCAGTATGAAGCTCTAAGAGAAGGAAGAAAACCCACCATTCTTACCCAAAGAGAAGAGAAATCCCTCCTTGCACGGATTTTTATGGCAAAATCCTTCCCAGCGAGGATTTCCATCACGGATTCCCTGCGCAGATTCCTTCCCAGCACGGATTTCCATCTCAGATTCCTTCCCAACTCGGATTTTCATTGCGGATTCCCTGTGCGGATTCCTTCCTAGCGTGAATTTCCATCGTGGAGTCCTTCCCAGCACGGATTTCAGAAAAAGGGTAATATTTTTCTTTATATACTGTAAGTGGTATCTAAACTATAGTTCAAATCCAATCAATTAGAATGCATAAAATTATTTTATGATAATTATTTACAGTAATTATAGTGTTTAATGACTAGTCATCTTCTTGCATTTTTTTTTAAATTTAATTTAAATTTATCAATACTATAAAACGGATTACAAAATAGAACCAGAAGTTCTAAAAACTGAACCTAAAGTTCACCAATCTATGGACCAGCAGTCCTAGAAGTTGGAATACTGATATGAACCTATAAATTCAATTCCATAAATCAAAACCTGGAGTTTTTGGTTTAAATCCAAATAAATTATACGGCCATAAAATTAAATATGAAAAAAATTTAACAGAACCAGAAGTTCTGATCATTTGTTAGAACCAGAAGTTCTACCTGAACATTTGATAGAACCTGCAGTTCTAATCTCATATGTCATGAACCTGAAGTTCTAAATTAAGCCTGAAGTCTTGACAGAACCAGCAGTTCTGATTCTCAAAGTTGTGAACCTGATGTTCTAACTTTTCTTTCGCCAATTTCTTTTAAATTCCTTCCTTAATTACTTCTGATGTTAATATTTTATTTTATTTCTTTCTTTTCTTTTTACTTTATTGATTCTCTGTACACGGTTAACTTAATATATATTTCTTATTACAGTTCTTGCATGATGTCAAATTTGGCTAAACTTGACTTTAAAGCAATTAACATAAATGGGGACAATTACTTATCTTGCCAACTAGATGCTAAAATCCACTTGCAATCCAAGAAATTGGAAGAGACCATAAAGGAAGGTAACAAGATGTCCCTAGAGGAAAAGGTGTTAGCCCTCATATTCCTGCGCCATCACATGCATGACGACCTAAAAAATGAATACCATACTAAGGAAGACCCAGTAGGCCTATGGAAATCCCTAAATGATAGATATGATCACCAGAAGATGGTCATACTACCAGCTGCCCAGAATGAATGGTTAAACCTAATGTTGCAGGATTATAAAACAGTATTTGAATACAACTCTGCCCAATTCAATATTGTTGTCATATTAAGATTATGTGGTGAAAAGGTTTCGGAGGAGCAGATGTTGGAGAAAACGTTATCCATTTTTCATGCATCGAATGTGCTCCTACAGCAACAGTATCGAGAGCGACGTTTCTCCAAATATTCAGAACTTATCTCATGTCTCCTAGTCGCTGAACAGAATTCCATAGTATTAATGAAAAATCATAACTCCATACCAACTGGATCTTTGGTAGTTCCTGAAGCAAATGCCAGTCTTAACTCAAACAGAGGCAGAGGTAGGGGGAATGGCAGATATAAATCATCCAGTAGAAGTGGACGACATAACTCCTCCAGGCGAAGTGGTTTTAAAGGTCATCTACCAAAATTCAAAAATCAACAGAAGTGTTTTGGCCCTCAGCCTAAGAACAACCAGAATCCATCTGCAAATCCTTCCTACCGTCCTGATGACACGTGCCACAGATGTGGAAGAAGTGGGCATTGGTCACGCACTTGCCGTGCACCAAAGAAAGTGGTGGAACAATACAAAGCATACAAGGCCTCTGTTCATTCAACAGAGACAAATGATCTAGAAGGTTGGAATTGAGATATAATGGCATCAGAGAGGCCTCCAATAGACATTACAAACTTGGAGACTCGTGACTTCTTTGAGGATGAAGATAGCCAACATCTGGAAAATGAGGCATTTAATAATCTTTTGGGGGCACCCCCTGGCATGGTCTAGAAGACCCATGATTCTTTGAACATCATAAACTTAAAAAAAAAAAAAATTAGTTCATTTGAGATGCATGTTTCTTAAATTTTTCTATTTTGATTAAACTTCATTAATGTCCTAATTTATGGTGAATTGTTTTTTAATTATTTCAATTTTAATCATGTGATTGCATCGTTATGATGTTTTATTATTTTTGTTTAAGGTATGAATCATGGAACTGAGGACAATCTATGTTTGGTAGATAGTGCACAACACACACCATTCTGAAAAATCAGAAATTTTTCTCAGAATTGATGTTCATTCTACGAAAGGTATCCACCATAGTTGAACCTGTGCAGATATTTGAAGGCTCCGAAAGAGCCCATATGATGTTACCCATCTATTCATTAAAGATGCTTTGTTCTCAAAAAGTTTCCAAATAAACTTGATTAGTTTCAAAGACATTAGAATGAATGGGTACCACATTGAGACTGTAAGTGAATGTAACAAGGAATACTTATGCATCATTACTAGTATTGAAAGCTAGAAGCAAATACTAGAAAAACTAAGTGCACTCTCCTCAGGGTTATATTACACGATAATCTCCGATGTTGAATCACATTTTGTTATGAGCAAAACAACAAAGTCGAGCCCGAAGCTTAGTGATCTTAAGACTTTACAGCTTTGGCATGATATTTTAGGTCACCCTGGGGCTATTATGTTAAGAAAAATCATAGATAACTCTTTTGGGCATTCCTTAGAAAATCATCAATTGACCATACCTAGTGGGTACTTATGTACCCCATGTTCACAAGGGAAATTGATCACCCGACCTTTTCTTACTAAAGTTGCATCCGAATCCCCATCCTTTCTACAAAGGAGATAAGGTGATATTTGTGGACCCATCAATCCCCCTAGTGGACCTTTTAAGTATTTTATGGTTTTGATTGATGCCTTCACCTGTTGGTCGGATGTTTGCCTACTTTCAACTAGGAACATGACATTTGCCTGCTTGTTAACTCAAATAATTAAACTGAGGGCTCACTTCCCTGATAATCCCATTAAGTCTATAAGATTTGATAATGCATGCGAATTTACATCACATGTCTTTTATGATTTTTGTTCGTCTCTAGGAATTGTAGTCAAACATCCTGTCCCCCATGTCCACACCTAGAATAGCTTAGCTGAATCCATAATCAAGCGCATTCAACTTATTTTTAGGACTCTACTGATGCAGCCCAAATTACCAGTTAGTGCTTGGGGACATGCTGTGTTGCATGCAGCAATGTTAATTCGACTTCGGCCCATGGCCTATCATCAATATTCTCCTGCACAACTTATATCGGGACATCAACCAAAAATCTCTCACTTGCGCAAGTTTGGTTGTGCAGTTCAAGTCCTAATACAACCTTCTAAGCGTACTAAGATGTGACTACAACGTAGATTAAGAATATATGTATGTTATGACTCTTCTTCAATTATTCGATATCTAGAACCAAGGACAAGAGATGTCTTGACTGCTCGTTTTCCCGATTGTCAATTCAATGAGACAATATTCCTACCGTTAGGGAGAGATAAGATAGTTCATGAAGAACGTATTGTTCCTGTAAAACTTGTTCCTGAAGAACTACGAAAATTAAAATATAACACTTTCACTTTGTCTCATCTAGATCCACGAACTTCGCAATGTGAGAATGAACTACGGAGAATTGTGCACTAGCAAGAAATTGCAAAAAGATTACCTGATGCATTTAACGATGCAACAAAAGTGACGAAGTCACACGTGCCAGCTTTGGATTCACCTGCCAGGACTAATGTCCCTGTAGGACGAAATCAAAATACGGCAGCAAAAGAATCTGCGATATGCTAAAAGCATGGCAGACCTATAGGTTCAAAGGACTCAACTCCGCGGAAAGGAGAGATGAGCAATCATCATCATATCCTCTCGAAGAGGCATGTAACGCTCCTAAAAAGGTTCATCCCGAAGAGGCACATAATGCTCCTAAAGAGGTTATGGCAAAATCCGTTCTCTCTAGAATAATGGAAGTCCCTGGTGAGACTTTAGAAGCCCCTGAAGAGGCACCGTTACCGAAAAATAAAAAGATCTCTATACTTTACAATTATTCAAGAGAGAGATGGAATAAAAATGAGATTATCATCGATGACGCGTTTGCATATGCAGTAGCTACACAAATATCAAAGGAAAATGATGATGATGATGATTGGGACACAAAACCATGTTCTATAAATGAATGTCAACAAAAAAAGGATTGGCTACAATGGGAAAGTGCCATGAAAACAGAGTTAGAGTCTCTCAACAAACATGGTGTGTTCGGACCTATACTATAAACCCCAAAAGATGTTAACCCTGTAGGTTACAAGTGGATGTTTGTAAGAAAAATGAATGAACTAAATGAAATTACCAGATATAAGGCACGATTAGTGGCACAAGATTTCCTGCAGTTAACCTAGGATTGATTCTGAGGAAACATACTCCCTGTTATGGATATAAAGACATTCAGATATTTGATAAGTTTAGCAGTTTTTCAAAATCTAGAAATGAGACTCATGGATGTTGTAACTGCTTACTTGTATGGGGACTTAGACACAGAAATTCACATGAAAATCCATGAAGGATTTCCTTTGCCTGAAGCAAAGCCAAGGAGTACGTATTTAATCCAATTAAGGCGATCATTGTACGGCAGGAAGCAATCCGAAAGAACGTGGTATAATCATCTTAGTGAATACTTGTCTAAAAGGGGGTATAAAAACGATCTCATTTGCTCGTGTCTATTTATAAAGAAATTCTTGAAGGGATTTGCAATATTAGCAGTTTATGTGGATGATATAAATTTGATAGGAACTCCAGAAGAGCTCGAAGAAATTGCTGATTGTTTAAAGAAAGAATTTGAAATGAAAGACCTTAGAAAAACGAGATTCTATCTCAGATTGCAAATCGAGAGAAATTCTAATGGGATGTTGGTCCATCAATCTAATTATACCGAGAAGGTTTTATAATGTTTGTATGGACAAGGCACACCCATTAAGTACCCCCATGGTTGTCTGGTCTCTTGATATAAAGAAAGATCCATACCATCCCATCGGGAAAAATGAAAAGGTATTGGGGCCCGAAGTACCATGCTTGAGTGCTATTGGAGCCTTGATGTACTTGGCACAATGTATTAGACCAGATATTGCATTTTCTGTGAATCTACTTGCCAGGTATAGCTCCGCACCAACTCAAAGGCACTGGATTGGTATTAAACACATCCTACGATATTTGCGTAGAACAATTGATTTAGGAATATTTTAATCTTACAATAATAAAGATTTCAGTTTTGTAGGATATGCAGATCCAGGTTATCTCTATAATCCTTATAAAGGTCAATCACAGACAGGTTATATGTTTCTAAATTGTAATGCCGTCATTTCTTGGCGTTCTACTAAACAGACTTTGGTAGCTACTTCCTCCAACCATGCTGAGATTTTGGCTCTTTATGAAGCCAGTAGGGAATGTGTATGACTAAAATCTTTGATTCAGCATGTTCGTAATTCTTGTCAATTACCTTCTATTGCAGGTATCACAAATATTATCTCTGAAGATAAAGCATGCATAAGACAGATTCGAGAAGGTTTCATTAAAGGAGACAAGACTAAACATATAGCACCGAAGTTCTTCCTCACTCATGAACTTTAGAAGAACAATGAAATTGAAGTCAAGTAAGTTCATTCGAGTACCAATTTGACTGACATGTTTACCAAATCTTTGCCAAAATCAGTATTCTAGAAGTTTGTATATGAGATTGGCATGCGTAGAGTTCATCATCAAACTATGTGAATGGTTGCTATCATCAAGAGGAGTGGTTTATCAGGGAGCATCCTGAAGTATGCTACTTGGGACATTCGTGCGCTGTACTCTTTTTCCTTTTCTAGGTTTTATCCCACTGGGTTTTCCTAGTTAAGGTTATAACGATGCAGCATTATGCACATCCAACACCAGTTCAATGATCTTGAAGAATGTTATACTCTTTTTCCCTTCGCTTTGTGTTTTTTCCCACTGGGTTTTCCTTAAGGGTTTTAATGAGGCAATTGTTATTGAATGGTGGTCATCCAAGGAGAGTGTTATAAGATATGGATCTTGGGTGGATGACCACTTGAGATGAGTTAGGGTTAGAATTAGGGTTCCTCTCTTATTGGGTTACTTTGCCTATAAATATGCATCTCTACCTTTGTATTATACACATAGATAATGAGATAACAAAAAATCTCTCTCTTCTCCATCTAATTCTTTTTCTCTTGGTCCATCCCTTTTCTAACAGTCTTCTGTTTTATTTGTTTGCATAATGAAAGTTTACTTTACCAAAAAAAAAAGAGATAATTAGCGAAAGGTCCCTAGAATTGAATCTATCAATTCTCCAGTCCAAGTAAATTCTTTTTAAGGGCTCTAGTCCAAGCAGCTAGACTGTTTGCAGCCAGAGTTCCCTGGATACATTTTACATGACTAATTTATCCTTTTTCAATTGTTTAGGCATCTAATCTTGAATTTTAAAATTTCAAATCTTCCATTCTCCCTCTCTCAAATCTATCCTACCAAAGGAACCACTTCTCTTTGTTTTCGGTTTCTACAATAGTGTCGAGCAGCACCACGTAGTGTCTGGGACGCTTGTCCGGCGGCGACAGCAGTGTTGAGGATCGGGTACTCTTTCGCGGCTACGCGTGGTGTCTGGAACTCTGATATGGGACGGCAACAAGTATCGAAATCCCTGTTTGTTTCTGCACTTTGTAACCAAGCCCGATTTCCAACCGTCCATCCACTTGTCAAAACAAGACAAGATTTCTTTTTGTCTTTAGTTTATAACAAATAAAGAGTGCATGAGTACCCCAGATTCAAAATCCAGATTTGGGTCTGTCATGGCGAAGATCAATTTAAGAATCCTCGCCTTTATGAGTCACCCACATGATCACGATTCCGTACCTTCTTTTGAATCATGGGAAATCGAGCGAAGATGGGGTTTGAGTAAGGGAAACAAACCATGCCTTCTTCGGAAGCCCAGTGTCGTAACAAATTCTGTGCGTGAAGATGGGGTTTTCCAACGCAATTGATGATTCGAGGAAGTGGGTTTTTTCTAAGGCGAATGGATCGATGGGGATTTGGGGAAAGGTCGTGTCGCCGGAGAAGGATGATCACCACCGGATGCCGCGCCATGCCATCGTCGGAATCAAGGAAGAAGGCGAATGGATGATGTCTTTTGTGTTTCTGATTCCAGAACGAAGAAGAAGAAAGTGGCCCTAGGATTTGCAGTAGTTCCGGGTTGCTTCTAGGTCAGGTTCGACCTAACCCGTTCCAGAAGTCCATTCCCATTCCAGTCAAAGTTAAATTTTTCTGAGTTTTGTATTTTTTGTCAAATTTATCTATGTTTTGGAAAAAATTTGTCAGAGTTTTTGGCTATTTATCTGACTTCTGGAACAAATTTATCTGAGTGCTGGATAAATTTATCTGAGTTTTGGACAAATCTATCTGAGTTTCTGACTATTTATCTGACTTCTAGAACAAATTTATCTTAGTTTTGGACAAATTTATCCAAGTTCTGGACAAATGCATCCGAGTTTTAGGCTATTTATCTGAGTTCTGGAATAAATCTATCTGAGTTATAAACAAATCTATATGAGTTTTTGACAGATTTATTTGTGTTTTTGAATTTTATTTATGTCTTTTTGAAATTGATTTGTATTTTTTTAAATAAATTTAACTGAGTTTTTGACAAAAAAAAATTTTGAGTTTTTTGCCACATTGTTTGCTAATTTGGAAAATTGGGTTATCTTAGTTTTGGCAAATGTATTTGCGTTTTTTTAAATTTATTTTTATTTTTTTAATTTTATTTACTTCTTTTGAAATTTATTTGAGTCTTTTGAAATTTATTTATATTTTTTTTGAAATTTATTTGGATCTTTTGAAATTTATTTTCATCTTTTGAAATTTATTTATATTTTTTGAAATTTATTGCTTTTTTTTAATTTATTGTGTTTTTTTAAATTTATTTCGTTTTTTGAAATTTATTTGCGTTTTTTAAATTCATTTCATTTTTTGAAATTTAATTTTGTTCTTTTGAATTTTATTTGCTTTTTTTAAATTTATTTCATTGTTAGAAACTTATTTGAAAATTGTTTCCTGTTTTTTGAAACTTATTTGTGTTTTTTTTTTAATTTGATTTGAAAATTTCATTAGTGGAAATTTTATTAATCGTGACTAATTTAATGGTAGTTGACCATCATTAGTTGCTTATCCCACTAATCATGAGATATGATTTGAAGAAAGAGTAAGTTAAATATTTTAAATTTTTAAATTTGAAAAAAAAAATCTATCACACTATCAAAAAAGATTGTGGACTTAAAGACAATAAAGTAAAATATATAAGGATCCGTCGCCGTATAAAAAAAAAAAAAAAAAATCTGTTTTCCAAGTGGATTGACGTTTTGAGACCCTAGTCCACACCAAGACAAAATTTGCGAGTGCTTCGCGGGACTGTGCTCCTTTCCAAGTGCATGTAGCACTCATAATTAGATGACAATAACGTTATACAAAATCTTCTCCCCTGAATCTCCTCTCCTCTCCTCTCCTCTCCTCTCCTCTCCTCTACATGTGTAGGTAAAAAATCTAAATCTCTCTAACCCCCAACCTTTCCACCACATCAATAAACCCCCATTTTCAATCAATCAACCAATCTCTCTTTCTCTGCAATAGAGAAGACAATAACAATGTTCTATGTTCCAATTTCACTTTTCTGCACTCTCCTCCTCTGCTTCCATCTTGCTTTCTTCTTCTCCTCCACCACCACCAACACCTATCTCCCCTCATTGTGTTCTCCCATTTCCAAAACCAACACCACCACCGCCACAAAATACCCATCTTCAAAACCCAAAACCCCACCACCCCAAGAACCAAACGCCACCACAAAATACCCATCTTCAAAACCCAAAACCCCACCACCCCAAGAACCAAAATACGAAGAAGAAGAAGAAGTCGTCGAAGAAGAAGACGACGAAGAAGAAGACGAAGCCCTCTTCCGCCTCGCATCCCTCACAAACCCAAACCCCACAACCCCAAAAAAGATCGCCTTCATGTTCCTCACCACCACCCCTCTTCCTCTCTCCCCTCTCTGGGAACTCTTCTTCCAACCCCCAAACCAAACTCAAACCCTCTACAACATCTACATCCACGCCGACCCATCCCGCCCCTACGAACCCCCCTTCTCCGGCGTCTTCTCCGGCCGCGTCATCCCCTCCAAGCCCACCAGCCGCGCCGACCCGTCCCTCATCTCCGCCGCCCGCCGCCTCCTCTCCCGCGCCCTCCTCCACGACCCCTCCAACGCCATGTTCGTCCTCTTATCCCCTTCCTGCATCCCCATACGCTCCTTCCCCTTCATCTACAAAACGCTCGCCAACTGCTCGACCAAAAGCTTCATAGAGATTCTCAGTAACGAACCCACTCTTCGGTCCCGCTACGACGCTCGCGGGTTGGGTACGATGCTGCCCGAGGTGAGGTTCGATAGCTTCCGGGTCGGGTCGCAGTTCTTCGTGCTGTCGAGAAAGCACGCGCGGCTCGTGGTGAGCGACACGCGTCTCTGGCCCAAGTTCAAGTTGCCATGCGAGAGCGTTTACACGTGCTACGCCGAAGAGCACTACTTCTCGACGCTTTTGAACATGGAAATGGAGGTGGGTGATGGCACGTGCGTACCCGCGACACTGACACACGTGGATTGGAGTTGGAGTGGGGGCAAGTACGGGCATCCTCGCACGTACAGGCCCGAACAGGTCGGGCCCGGGTTGATTCGCGGGTTTCGGAGCGCGATGCCCAGGTATGGGGATGCGGGAGCAGGGAATTGGAGTAGTAGCGAGGACTACCCGTTCCTCTTCGCGAGGAAATTCTCTCCCACGTGCCTCGAGCCGTTGATGAGAATCGCCAGTGACGTCATCTTTCGCGACTAGGCTCTATGGCGCATAGGGATGGCAACTTGCATTTGTGGGGCCACCTTGACACGTGTCCCTTTTTTTCTTTGTTGGGTCTTTTTGTAAAAAGAAAAAAAAAGTAAGAGGGTCCTTTCATGAAGTGTAATTACTAATTAGTGTGAGAGAGTTTTCTTTTTTTTTTCTCTTCTTGAACGGTTTCAACCTTTGGGCCCAGACTAATTCTCTTGTATTGGGAGAAGGAGAAAGCGGGTAAGAACTGAAAACAAAGGAAAAATCAGGAAATGTAGTTGTTTGTACGTGTATTATATTATTACTTTCGGTTTCTGTACTTTGATTTCCTCGAAGAATACAAGATGGGCATGTAAAGGGATAAGAAAGGAATGCTTTTGAATGGATACTAATAAATCTTCTTCTGTTTTTTAGATGTACAATGAAAGGTAAGTTATCATGGATTCATGGGTGCAGATTTTTTTTTTTATTTTTTATTTTTGGGTGGAACATGATTTAGGGAGTACATTTGATGGGCCCATCAATGGGTTAGTCATATCATTAGAAGCAGGTTTGATTAGACGGAAGATTCTGATTATTGTGAGGAATTGCTTTTGCATCATCTTTTTAAGGGCAATGGGTCGGGTTGGTGGAAGGTTGAGACCCATGTATGGAATGAGGATCAAACCGGAAGTGCATATATTGGGTCAACCTGGCCCACCCAATGGAACGTTTAATGCGCCTGATTAATTCAGGTTTTAGTGAAATCTTATGCTGGAGTGAAAGGGGAGTCGAGCCCACCGACCTAAAACCCTGACCTGATCCTCAATTTGGTATTTCCAACCCAATAATAAATGGGTCGGATTTAGATTGTGCCTACTCGTGTAGCTCAATGCTAACCCAAATTGACAATGTAGGATCCAGTTTTATAATTTCAAGGGCCTTTTGCGGTTTAAAAGGATTCTGTGAGATACTACAAAGGACTCTAAAATGACAGCAGAGTTGCTTGACTTACTCCATTTTTATTTTTATTTATTTTATTATTTTGCCCAAAATCTCATGACCCATTAATTATATCATGGGCTTTTTGTTTTTGCAGAATTTATTAAAAAAAAATATAATTCACAAATTTATTACTTCCATTGAATAATTGCCAAATGTGGATTTTATTTTTCAAAACACAATATACGGTGAAAGAGAAAAGGACATGATTTCTTTTGCTGTTTTAAGTCACTATAGTTTCCAAAAACCTGATAAATACCATGATACTGAGGGTTTCTTGAAGAATTTTAAAACAAGTTGTAGATTTATAGCTCCCACTGAATGCCTACTAAGTGTTGACTGGTGAAAGCTTCTCGGATTTGAAGGAGAGGAGTCTCCTAACATTATGGTCTATGGATTTAGATTTTGGTACTTCATATGGATGGACCACTCATCCATACTGAATCAAGTACATCTACTGAAAGGGCTTCATATGAGCTGTGGGAGCGATCAAATCGCTTAAGTTTAATGCTCATTAAGGGCCCGTTTGATTATAAGAATTTGAAGAATACATGTCTAATGGAATTTGGAGAATTTGAAATGCTAGAATTCGGAATGCAACTAACATAATTCTGAACTCTAATTCAGTTTTTGGTTCATTATAGAATTTCATGCCTGAGAACTCAATTCAACCTGATATCCATGAATTATGTGTTTGTTAACTTACAAAAATTTTAAATAAGAACTATACTATCAAAGCCAAAAACATCCAATAAAATAATATATAATTAATGTATGAAATATTCTTTATTTTAATCTCTCCTTTTTATGAAATATAACAACAATAATAAAAAATTAAAGTTAAAATTTATATTGACAGGGCTTTATTTTCTTCCACTAATTAGATGGGCCCCTATTTCCTTGCACATGGCATTCAATTTTAATTGTAGGATCATCATTAGATTGGCCCACAACACATGGCAGTGGATGAGTTTAACGGTGGGATTATTCATTTGACATGTGCAGTGAATGAGTTTCCCTTCCACATGGCATTCAAACCCTCGCCAGGAGTTTCAAGAAAGCCCAAGGCCTGAGCGGACAAAGCCCCTTCGCACATAAGAAGAAAAAGAATACAAGAGGAGGAGGAGGCCACACAGAGACATCACTAGTGACGACTAGTGAAGGCACTGGCAAGGATAGCGATGGGGGTGGAACTAGGATTCTTTTTTTTTTTTTTTGTTTTTTTTTTTTTTTTTTTTTTTTTTTTGTGTGTGTGTGTGGGGGGGGGGGGGGCGCGGGTTTGGCAATTTGAAAACCCATCTAAAGCATATATTAGTGACAATATTGATTAAGAAAAAATATTCAATAAATAAAAATATAAGATATTTATTAACAAAAATAAAATACAAAATGTGAATGCTACCAAAAAAATATATTTAAGCAAAAGATGTTGGAATTCTCAAATTATAAAAAATAAAAGATAAATTCTTTTAGTAAAGTTACGTGTTTCTATTAAGTAGAAAAATGGATATAAGGTTCTTAATGAATTAAAAAAACACCAAGCCTTGCGGGAGTGAAAGGAGAAAAATATTATACAAGAAAATTCAATGAGTGTAATTTGATAAAAGAAAAGTGAGAAAACATGAGAGTTTACAATACATTGTGTTGTGTTAAAAAGAGAGAGTTTGACCCTTGATTTCTTTTAAACATGAAAATTAGATTTGAGTATTCTTTAAATTGATGATTTTGAGTATATTGTACGAACAATGAGAGTTTTTTTTGTAAATCATTTTAGATCAACTTGGTTCTTGCAACTTGATCAATGTTGTCATCAAATTAATACTAATACATGTCGCTGCCCTATTTAAACATATGATTAATAATAATCTAAAACAAAGAATTATTGAAAAGATAATAGGATACCAAAGAAAGGGTACAATAGAAATATGAATGAGTAAGAAGCTCAATTAGGAAAAGCTTTCATGGTGATTAACAAATGGTATAAAGCAGTTTCAATAGGTCGTGAGTTATAATAGTTAGATGAAGTTTCATCACCATATGAAATCATATCTTTTGATAGGATTTTCATAAAAACTTATGAATATTATAAAATCACTAAAATTTCTATCCCTTTATTTTATTGGTTGTCAGTCTAGTAGGATTCATCTATTCATCTAACTAGATATAGGGCTATTACTAATTGAAGTATCACCTCATTTAACTTGACACCCGCCTTCTGACTACCATCATGTCAGTCTGTTAGGATTAACCTATGCGTTAATGCCTTTTATGCATGAGTCCAGATCCCCTATTTCAACGTATTTCCGAGTGCCACCTCTATAAAATCTCAAATTACTTTTTTCATTCCAAAGAATCATTTGAGAGGATGCAATTAGTTGGCATCACATTTTTTATAGGTGGTGTTCGGGAAGAAGCCAAAACAGCATTTTCCCCGTTGAAATAGGGGATCCGAACTCTAAATCAAAATCATCCACTCCTCCACTTCCTCTTATGGGGCCACTAGCTAGCACACACAAAATATCCAATTATGCCAAATGCATAGAAACATGATAGAAGAAGAAAATGTGTTTATTTATCTTAAGCATCTTATTCTTGCAGTCTCACAAGTTTACTTATCATTTTAGTAATTATTAAATCAAGAAAGAAAAATACATTAATGAAATTAGAAAATATCACCATGAAATTGAGGCTGCTAAACAACTAGTAAGCATCCAAGATACCAAGATAGTGTGATAAAAAGAAGGTATCTACACTAACAGAAATAATGTTGAGAGTAAAAGAAGGCGACTTCTTTAAATGCAAATAGATAATTGTGGAGAAAAACTAGAGGTTCAACAGAATATGGATGAGAGAGACAGAGAGCATATCCAATAGGAATACCCAAATTGTTGGAGGGGCCAACCGAACATATCCATGAAGATTTCTCAAATCTTGGAGGGGCCATGGCCCCCCTTAGCCCCTCCCTAGTTCCACCCCTAACAACGGCGATAGCACGACAGCGGTGGAAAATACATTTCAAGGGCAACCCACCCCCTCTCTCTCTCTACAACTTTCTTCTTTTTCACCCTTGCCTGCAACCCAGAAACATGCAATCCCCCTCTCTCCCCACTTCACCCTAATTCTTTTAACACGATCAAAATGCTCAACAGAACGAGCAACATCAAACCCAGCGAACCCATCTCTCAGATTCATGGCCTAGAAACCACTAAGACAGAAAAAAAGAAAGTGAAATAAGTTGAGAGGATGAAGGACAATGAGAAAATGGTGTTATTACATGTTGCCATGGGTTGGAATTTGAATTTATGTTTTGGCCGTTGGAGAAGAACGGACACTCATCGGAGAGCAGAAAACAACATCTCGAAAATCTGGAACTGCAAATGTTGGGGTGCCTCTTGGCATTCTGAAATCCAGCTTTGCTAGAATTTGAATATACTGGGATTTATGAAATCCCAGCTATCTCCTCTATCAAACGCGGAATTCATGGTAGGCTGTCTAAAAATCCGGGACAGTCTGAAGTCCTATCAGGAATTCTTGCAAACAAATAGGTCCTAAGTCTCAAGTTGGAAAAGGTATTTAGGGATCCATCCCAAAATGCACTAAGGCAAAGTATTTCATTAATGTTGTTGAACAACAGTATGTGATCTCCGAAAAGGCACTAGCGAGCACCATAGGAACAATTTATTATCCATGAAGCTTGCCAATAATAAAAGTGTACGTGAACACATTATAGAAATGAGAGACACGACAGCCCAATTGAAATCTTTGAAAGTCACATTCTCATAATCATTTCTTGTCCAATTTGTGCTTGACTCCTTGCCTACTGAATATGGGCCATTTTAAGATTTCCTATAACACACACAAGGAAAATGGTCGATCAATGAACTACCGACCATGTGTGTTTAAGAGGAAGGGAGATTGAAGCAAGAGAAACTAGAAAGTACACATCTAGTGACTCATAAAAAGGGACAACCAAGAAAGAGAAAAGGTGCTCATCATAAAAAAAAGAACAAGAAGATGTCAATTGGTCAAGTTGATAATAAGGATATTATCATATGCTTCTTCTGCAAGAAGAAATGTCACATTAAGAAAGAATGCATCAAATATAAGGCTTGGCTAGAGAAGAAAGGTAATCACATCTCCTAAGTGTGTTATGAATCTAATGTGGCTGGTGTTTTTCATAATGCTTGGTGGATTGACTCTGGTTCTATAATCCGTACTGCCAATACCATCTAGGGTATATTCAACCAAAGGAAACCAACTTAAAGTGAGTGCCTTATCTATTCAAGAAACAAGATAAGTTTGCATGTGGAGTCAGTTGGCACCTTCAGACTCGTCTTAAAATCTGGTTTTGTTCAGAACTAGAAAGAACCTCTTATATTCTATTATTTCCAAGAAAAACCTTAATTCTGTTTCTAAACTTATTCCTTATGGGTTTAGTTTCAGCTTTGTTGGCTCTTCTTTTAGTTTGATCAAAGACTTTATTGTTGTTGGTAATGAGGCGTTTGTTGATGGTCTATGTATACTTTTATTAGACCCTACTTTTGATCATAATTTCTTAGCCTTCCACGGGAATGTTGGCATCAAGTGTAGTATTGTAAATGTGAAATCCTTCATGCTTTGGCATAGGAGATTGAGGACATATCTCTATTGAGAGAATCAGAAGACTAATGAATGATGGGGTCCTTGACACTCTGGATTTTTTTAATTTTGGTGTTTGTGTGGACTGCATAAAGAGTGAGCAGACTAACAAAACCAAAAAAGGATGAAGGAGGAGTTATGAAACTTTAGAGATTATATACGCTGACATATGTGGTTATTTTCCAACTCCGTGTTTGAATGGTCAGAAATACTTCATATCATTCATAGATGATCATGCACAATATATGTATCTATACTTACTGCATGAAAAAACTGAGGCACTAGTTGCCTTTAAAGCTTATAAAGCAGAGGTTGAGAAACAAACTAGGAAAATGATCAAAATCGTTAGATCAGACAGAGATGGAGAATATTATGGAAGGTACACGGGTACAGGAGAAAAACAAGATCCATTTGAAAATTTTCTTAAGGAACATGGAATTATTGCTTAGTACACAATGCCAGGCTCACCACATCAAAATGGTGTAGCCGAAAGGAGAAATCATACTCTAATGGACATGATGAGAAGTATAATAAGTAACTCACCTCACCCATTATCTCTATAGAGTGAGGCCTCAAAACCCACAGTTTACATCTTAAATAGGGTTCCCACTAAAGTGGCTTCTAAAACACCCTTCGAGTTATGGAATAGTTGGAAACCAAGTTTAGACATGTACACATATGGGGTTGCCCGGTTAAGATTAGGGTGCACAATCCACAAGAGAAAAAGTTTGATTCAAAGACATTTAGTGGATATTTCATTGGTTATGTAGAAAGGTCCAAAGGATTTAGGTTCTATTGTCCTTCCCACACCCAATATTGTTGAATCAAGAAATGCAAGATTTCTTGAGATAATGACATCAATGGGAGTGAGCAATCTAGAAATTTGACTTTTGAGGAAATGCGGGTTCCAGTTACTACACCTGCAGATTTATGGTGGTTATCTATACTTTAAGGCAATCCACAAATGTCATCATGGAAGAATAGTTAATTCAATAAATGTCACCCCATGAGGATCAAGTTGTCATTTAACCTCCTATTCAAATACCACAAAATATAGATGAGGACCAAGTTGTCACTAAACATCCTATGCAAGAAAATGTGGATGAAGCTATAGGATTAAGAAGAACCTCAAGAATAAAGAAGCCTGCAATTTCTTCTGTTTTCGTTGTGAACCTACAGGAGTTGGAATATGACATAGGAATTGAGGAAAATCCAGTATCGCTTTCACAAGCAATGAGTGATAGAAACTCCGCATTATGGTATGATGCCAAGTTGAATAAGTTGGATTCAAATAAGCAATAGCTAAAAATCAAGTCTTGGATCTAGTAGAATTGCCTAAAGAAGCCAAAGCAATTGACAGTAAGTGAGTCTATAAAACCAAAAGAGACTTAATTGGCAATATAGAGCGATATAAAGCATACTCGTAGCTAAATGATTCTCTAAAAAAGAAGGCAATGATTACCATGAGACCTTCTCTACAGTTTCCAAAAAAGACTTACTGCGGATAATCATGGCATTAGTAGCTCATTTTAATCTAGAGTTACATCAAATGAATGTGAAAACAACCTTCCTTAATGGGGACCTTGAGGAGGAAGTATACATGAGTCAGCTTGAAGGACTTTCTTCAACTGAAGGAAGTCATTTGGTTTGCAAACTCAAGAAATCCATATATGGGCTAAAACAGGCCTCACGTCAATGGTATTTTAAATTTCACGGTGTAATATCTTCATTCGGTTTTACTAAGAACATCATTGATTAATGTATATAATTTAAGGTTAGTGGGAGCAAATTCGTCTTTTTGATCCTATATGTGGATGATATTCTTCTTGCCAGCAGTGACTTAGGCTTGTTGTATGATGTCAAAAAGTCTCTCACACAGAACTTTGATATGAAGGATATGTGTGAAGCCTCTTATGTCATTGGCATAGAGATTCACAGAGACAGACCTCGTGATATTTTAGGATTGTCTTAAAAGGCCTACATTAACAAAGTTCTAGAAAGATTTCGAATGGAAGACTGTTCACGTGGTGCAACACCTATTGTTAAGGATGATAAGTTTTGTTATGATTAATGTTCGAGAAATGACCTTGAGTGGGAACAGATAAAAAACATTCCTTATGCATCTATAGTAGGAAGTCTAATGTATGCTCGGGTTTGCACAAGACCGGACATAGCATTTGCAGTTGGAAAGCAACAGCAGATTTCAAAGCAATCCAGGCATTGATCACTGGATGGCTACAAAGAAGGTTATGAGATACCTACAAGTCACCAAAGATTACATGCTTACATACAAACGGTTAGACCATCTAAAAGTTTCTCAGGTACTCAGATTCAGACTATGCAGGATGCCTTGACTCTAGAAAGTTTACGTCAATATATGTATTCTTACTTGCAAGAGGTGCTATTTCATGGAGAAGTGTAAAACAACCGTTAACCGCTTCTTCTACTATGGAAGCAGAATTTATAGCTAGTTATGAGGCTACTTCACAGCCTCTATGGTTGAGAAATTTTATCACAAAACTTACAATAGTGGATTCTATCTCGAGACATTAAAGATTTACTGTAATAATTTTGCTATAATTAACTTCTCTAAAAACAACAAGAGTGGTAGTTCAAACAAGCATATTGACATAAAGTACCTCGTTGTTAGAGAACATGTTCGGGAACTTCATGTGACTATTGAGAAGATCAACACTAAGTTAATGATTGCAAAACCTCTAACAAAAGGGCTTCCACCCAAGTTGTATAAGGAACATGTGGAACATATGGGACTAATTGACTTGTTTCATGCTCGATTTATTATGTAATTATAAGACACCATTTAGTTTGCTGACCGCAATTATATTTCAATGTTTATGTTATATCTGTCTTCTAAAGGTTTGTATACATAAAGTTGTTTTGAATGACAGATTGTCTATCCGGACAATAAGGTTGGACCTAGAATGGGCCTTGATAGTCCATTCATAAAGTGCTATGCCTCATAAAGCGTTTACCTAAAGGGAATCAATGATATTGTAATGCATGGAAGGTGATAGTTGACTAATAAATTATTTACCTCCATGATTCGTAGATCGAAACTCTTTATTTGAACATATAGTCTCTTGAAAAAACTGAATAAGGAAACATAATTGGAATCTTTTTTAAATGTTTGTGTCAATTCAGGCCAAGTGGCAGAATGTTAGACATGGGCCTTTTAAGATACAAATGTAGCCCTACATTGCCACATGAGCCCACCCAATCAGTTACCTCTTTTATGCAGTTATCCAGTTGAGGTTTAGTTTTTGAAGGTAACCATCCATCTCATCTCCATTACGGGGAACAATCTTCTTTGGTGGGAAGAAGGTGATACAGAGGGTATTAAATGGGGGTCCCTAATTTAATAAGAGAAAAACTCCGGTGCCTATTACTCCATACTACATTCTTAAGGACTTGCATAGATTAGAAGATTGCTCTCAAGGTTCAAGTCTTTAATCGTCAAGACTACAAGAGATCATCAAATCTAATCATCATGGCTAAAGGTATGTTCCATTATTTTCCACATTAAATACAATAGATCTTTACACTTTTAGATTGTCATCTTAGGAGCAACTATAGGAAATCGCTTGTGGCTTGCATGCCATGGGTCCCATCTCTAATCAAGCAGGCGTAGGCCATCAATGAATACAGTCTCACTTAGAGTAAGACTTGATATGTCCCACAAATAAGACACTCAATAGGATTAGTGGATTTGGGTTTTTAGCCCGAAAAGTCTCCAGCATGCGTGACTGTTTAGAAATTGTCTATATAAGGATAAGGGAGCCCTGGGACTGGATAAGTCTCCATTCCAGTAGGACAAGAGGCAAAGAGATCCTTGGAGCTTCCCAATCTCCGAAATGTGATAAGTCCACAAAATTAGGTCATTAACTCATCATTTTATGTACATTTGTGGACTTAAATAGGTCAATTTATATTGAATTTCATGATTTCATGTACATGTGCATAAATTTGAAAATTAGGTCAAAATCCGTTAAAATTCTTTGATTTGCGTGATTTTTATGGAATTAGAGTTGTGTATCATCCAATCATCACACCAATTAGCTTTTTAATGCATGCTTGCTATCTTTGGAGACTTTTTAGGGATTCTACATGAAAGTCTTGCTCATCAAGAGACAAACTATGGCAAGGAATCTAAGTCAAATTATTTCCTAACAAAGAAGATTGCTTGAAGCCTAAGCTAAGGACTCCATACATACTAGGAAGTAAAATCTACATGGAGGAGACTTCTTAGCAAACAAGGGGAGATGCTTAAGCTATAAAAGGAGGCATGTTGGTCACGAGTAATGATGTATTTCACATGGCGGATGCTTCCTTGATTTGGTGTTCCATGTGTCTAAAGTAGAAAGTGAGTTTATTTAGAATTTTTATTTCTACATTCTTGTTCACAATTTCTCAGTGATATGCAAAGAATTAAATAAAGATTTGTGAGTCACATTAATTTCCTTTATTGGATCAGCGAAACGTGTTTATGTTGGGTGATAGACCATACTTGATGTTGTGGTTCAAATTTGATTCGTTAGCCCTAAGCATGGAGTTTGAATGTTAGGAAATGAGACTGTAAAGCGAATTATTCTTTCATTCTTTTTATTTATATTTATTCTAAATTTCTTTGTGTTTATTTATTTTACGCACTTTAACTTTATCCCATTGGTGGTTTGATGATTATATTATTCTGCATTTTCTAGCTTTAACATTAGTTTAGGGTTCTTAATTTACGGTTTAATTTGGATTTGTAATATTCATTTCAGATTTGGTTTGCAATTTAATTTTGAATTTTAGATTTGTTAGTAACGGAATTTTTGTATAGATTTTAGGTTCGTTTTAGCTTTTAATTAGGAAAAGTTCAAGTGAACACAACTCCCCATGGATAGGATTCCGACTAAGCAGGTAAAATTACAATTGAGGCCTTCACTTGAGGATTTTGATCAGAATGCACATATATATATATGGGCCACATGTTGGAGTCTCCATATCCAAATCTATTACTAGCTATTAGAGTAGGTTGCGGTGCATTTTGATGGTTTAGATCTCATAGACGAGTTTTTGATCAAAGTGGATCTAGCGTTAATTCTTCGTTTGGCCTCGGTAATCAAAGACCATAGGGAAGAGAAGTCTCGGTTTGGTTTCTTCTTTACTTGCACACGCAAACCGAAACATATAAAAAAGTGAAAGGGGTTGTTGTTTGTCTTCTTGTGATTAAGGATTGTTATTTTGTCTTCATGTGTTTGCGAGGGATGAGGCCCCTCGATCCAAGCCGTTGCACACCAAGCCTAGATGATCCCATTTGGCTTGGTCAAACCAACGGGTACTAGGGGTACACGGGCGTAATGGCATCCCATCTGCCTCTCATCAGTACTGAAGTAGGTCAGGTCATGTCCAGCTCGACTTGGATCTGACCTGGTCCGCACTAACAGGTCCTAATACACGTTGACACAATGTGTGATGTCACCGACTGACATAGGCATGATTATTCACTTAAGTTATCAAGGTGAAGCCCTAGAACTGTGCGGCTACTCAGATGTAGATTGGGCCAATGATTTAGACTAGAGAAAATCAATGACAAGCTATGTATTTACCCTCTGAGGAGTTATAATTTCTTGGAGTAGCAATAAATAATCCTCTATGGTTATGTCAACAGCTAAAACAAAATATATAGCCTGCAATAGTCTATGGTTTTGATAGGATTTTGAGTGTTGGCTAATTCATGGGTTGGACAAAACTCTGGGTCCATTGAGTTGTGAGTTTTATTTTTAGAGAATGATTGTGTTTCTACTCTGAAGATAGAAGCCTGGAAGGATTAAAGGAAGAAAGTCTTACAGAATTAGAAGTGGAAAATTAGACAAAATTAGAAGTATGCTAAAGGGAGAAAGAGAAGTCTGATAGAATTGGAAGAGGAATGTTTGGAAGAAATTAGAAGTGCTGAAATTTTGGATATACAGAAAAGAGGTTCGCTCGAGCGCACTTCTTTTCACTCGAGCGGATGTAGTTAGAGTCGCCAAACGTTGAAATAGAACCTCATTCGCTCGAGTACACCTTCCATTCGCTCAAGCTACTCTAAGGTGATGACGAATTTCCCGCAAGTATATGATTGTCTCAAGTAATATAGACTATGGAAGTCCGAATATCGTTCCCACGAGGATCGTTACAAAGAAAATAACAATTACCAATGAAAAGGAGTATCAACTCAAATATAGCTAACAAATGCAAATGCAGATAACAAAAACAATGAAAACAAGAAACAAAATAATAACAAGGGAACTAAAAAAATGCAAACTAGAAGAAAACAAGAAACTAGATAACAAAGAGATGTTAGTAGAAATAGAAGAACTAAAGTGAAAACAAGGTTAGTAACAAGTTAGTAACAAAGTTAATGACAAAAGAAAAATAACAAGGGTAATAACAAGAACAAATGAACAATGTTAGATATATCAAATAAGTAAGTGTGTGAAAATAAGTGAAAGATCAAGATAGAAAGAAACTAAAAACATACATGAAAACTAACTAATAAAGAGAACAAGATAGAAAATAAGTGGATGGAGATAAAAAGAAATGTGCTAAAAGTGTGAAATCAAAGGTGCATGGTGGAAGATGGTGTGAATAGATAAGTGGAGTGTAAGAATTAAAACAAGTGAATAAGTGTGTGAGAATAGAATAGAATCAAACTAAAGTAAGTAAAATAAACAACAATCAATACTAATTGATAGATTGAACCATCTAGAATCCACTAAGTAACACTAATCAAACACTAATGCTCTTCTCTTTTCCCAAACAAACACTCAAATCTAATGACAAATTAATGTATAGATTTGGAAAATATAACTTTAAAGCTCTAAAAATTAACAATCTAATAGCTAAGACTTTCTTCCCTTCATAAAAGAAAAGATTCATGATGACTATCTATCAAAAGTAAGCATAAACCATCAAAAGATATAAACTCCTAAGCATGATTTATCAAACCTAAGAATAGATAGTAAAAAGAATGCTAAGATAAAAACTAAGCATGGAAGATAGCATATTGCAATGAAGAAAAATTTATTCTAGCATGTCAAGCACATAAATAAAGAGAATTAAGAGCATAAGTAAAAGAAATAGTATTAACTTAGCTTCATCTAAAAGATCCAATCAAAGTGATTAGCCACCATTGGAGAAGACAAAGCTTTCATTAAAAATCTTCAGTTTTTACAAAGCTTTCATCACTTTCTCTCTACAATTGTTCTCAATTACATGAATAGCTTAAGTAAAGAAGTGGAGGCTCTCCTTACTTGTGTCTTAAATGCCTAGAGCTCCCTTCCCTATATAGAAACATTTGCTTGCTCTGTTTTGGTTTCTTTCCAATATGGGACTTTACAAGAATGGAAATATAAACATATGAATGTAATTCCATTGTTAGAAAACAGTACCCACATTGATGTGTGATTTTGACCCTCGAAACGTCCGAATTGGGAGAAATGTTGTGAAATATGATTTGTAGGTCTTAGAATAAGCTTTCTAATGCTTCTAAGATCACCTCAATCGGATAACCGAATAAAAAGATATGGTCAAAATACAAACCCAGGTCTTTCATTTTCCTTCTTATTGTTGGCATATCTTTGTCATTTCTTCATCCAATTGTCTTTCAAACTAATCAATACTCTCTTTAACTCTTGAATCTCAACTTTAATCTTCAAATTAATCTTCAATTAACACCTACAAAGAGAAATTAACATAATTGAGAGTATTTTTTTAACATATTTTGTATGAAAGTCATTGGAACTCATATAAATGCATAAAATGGCCATCTATAATGGAAAGATATGGGCAAAACATGATGGGGAGGAAATTTATGGTTTTTATGCTAAAAATAATGTTTTGAGTTCTTTTATCTATGAAAACTCATAAAATAATGCTATGAAAGTATATCTTTTGTGAACTCATCACACCCCCAAACTTACATTTTGCTAGTCCCGAGCAAAATAAAAGAAAACTAACTATATGCTGAAAATGATCAAAATAAAAATCCTAACTCACTTTCGCAGGAATCGCGGCTGCACTTAGCTCGTGAAACAAGTCATTTTAATCACTAAGTTTCCCCTAGTGAACGAGTTTTGTCTCGTGAGGGTTTTCAGCGAATAAATCCCACAAAATTCTTTTTATTTATATCCTTGGGTTTTTAGCAAGCTAATAAAAATGAAAGCAAGTTTAGAACACTATCCAATTGCTAAAAAATTTTCAATGATGCTCAAGTCCCTGAGTGTGTTTGAGTGAGTTTAGCCAACAGTTGTGCGGTTTTGGGTTCTGAGAAAACACAACTTTGATCACCTTCTAAATCCATTCGTTTTGACTTCAGCCTCACAGTCATACTCTCGGAAATAAAATAGCTTAGATTTTTCTGACTTATCACTCTATATGTGAGTATTGGTAAGGCAAAAGGACTCACATATCTTTTGAAAATGACGAATTTTTGGAGAATTTATCTCATGGAAAGAACAACCATTTAACTGAGGGTGAGAATGCTCACTCAACTTCTCACTTGTTTAACATCCTAACTTTTCCTGAAATCCAATAGGTTTTTTATTGGTTGTAATGGGGTTAGGGGAAAGGGTTTGGTAAAAATATGGAAAATGAGGTTTTAGGGCTCTTGAGAAGGTAAGGTGTTGAGCTTTCTTTGAAGGATTTTTCTCTTTTTTTTTTTCTTTTTTTTCATCTTCTTTTTTTCTTTTTGCTTTTTTTTTTCCTTTTTCTTTCTTTTCTTATTTCCCTTTTTCTTTTTTTTTTTTTTTTTTTTTTGTTTTGTTTTTTGGAGAAGACTTTTTCCTTGGATTGATCATGTAAAGTATCAACAACGCACACTTCCTTCTTTCTTCAACTTTTCCTTACACTTCTCAAAAACAATGGGTTGAAAGCTTTTTATTTGGGTGGAGAGGTTTTTGCGATTTTTATTTTTTATTTTTTTTTAGGAAAAATGTATAATGGATAAAGGTTCAAAAAGGGTTACTATGGAAATGTTTTTATGGGTAGGTTTCTAATGGCCGTGAGGTTTTAATTTTAGATTGCCTATCATCACTTTACCAGGTCGAGAAAGGTGCTCACAAGCTACAAGTCAAGGTTAGTTCGCAATTTTGATGACACCCTCAATGGCTGGAAAGAAATAGGCACTAATGAGATAAAAGAAATGTGCCGAAAACTACGAGTTTGAGTAGCTCTTCATTCTACTCGGAATTAGCGCAGAAGAGTCCTTACACTGGAGGAATAGAAAGGCTCTACACTCAATTGGTTTAGTCTCCACTAGCGATTTGTCAGGGTCACTCAGATGTGCCCACTCTTCACTTGGACTACACGCATGTGGCTAAATGTGCAATAATTTTTTCAAGACTTGATTTTGTGACACTCTTTTTAGGAATTGGATAGTATGGTAAACTAAGATTTCGAAACTTATTAACAAGCTAAAATCCCACGGAAAATTTTGTTTTGTTTTTTTCTTTTTTTTTTTGTTGTTTTTTTTTTTTTTTTTTGAAAAAAGATGTTTTTTTTTTACTAAATATTTACAGGCAAATATATGTGTGCAATGCAGTACCACACCCCCAAACTTAAATCGAACATTGTCCTCAATGATATGTAATGCGAAATGATAAATGGACAAGGAAAAAAAAATGGAACGCCTTACCATGGGTTGATGTAAAAAATGAATATTAGGTTGCCTACCAACCAGCGCTAAGTTTCACTTTGTCAGCCCGACGTGACCCTGAAAATTACTTATGCAACATACACAGGGTCCTGAACAAGGGTTTCTTTGACGTCCTTGTCCTTAAGCTCCAGAAAAGGTTTCAACCTCTGACCATTGACTTTAAAAATATTCCCATTCTTGGGGTTCTCAATCTCAACTGCCCTATGAAAATAGACTGCGCACAATGAAGGGTCCAGTCCAGCGGGATCTCAGTTTTCCTGGAAAGAGATGTATGCAAGAATTATACAGAAGGACTTTCATACCCGGTTCAAAGGATTTCCTCAAAATAGATTGATTGTGGTTTTTCTTCATCCGATCCTTATAAATCTTTGCATTCTCATAGGCGTCATTTCGAAGTTCCTCTAACTCATTGAGATGCAACTTGCGTAGGTTCCCGGCTTTAGCTAAATCAAAATTAAACATTTTGATAGCCCAGTAAGCACTATGCTCCAATTCTACCGGCAGATGACATGCTTTCCTAAAGACCAATCGATATGGAGACATTCCGATCGGGGTCTTATAGGCAATCCGATAAGCCCATAAAGCATCTATCAATCTTGAAGACCAGTCTTTTCGAGTAGGACTGACTGTCTTTTCCGAAATTTGCTTTATTTGCCTATTAGACACTTCCACCTGTCCGCTAATCTGTGGATGATACGGAGTAGCAACCTTATGAGTGATAGAATATTTTTTCATCAGATTCTCGAAGGTGCTATTACAAAAATGACTCCCACCATCACTGATAATCACCTTGGGGATACCAAATCTAGAAAAGATGTTTTCTTTAATAAATTTGATAACCACGTGACGATCATACGTTCTGGTTGGAATTGCCTCTATCCATTTGGAGTCATAATCTACAGCAAGCAAAATGTATAAGTTGCTGAAGGAACTCGGAAATGGACCCATAAAGTCTATGCCCCAAACATCAAAGATTTCCACAACAAGCGTCGGATTTAAAGGCATCATGTTCCTCTGTGTAATTCTGCCTAATTTCTGGCAACACTCACAGTGCAAACAAAAGGTGTGACAATACTTGAAAAGGGTGGGCCAATAAAATCCGCACTGCAACACCTTTGTTGCGGTCTTTCTAGAACTAAAATGCACACCACAGGCGTGGTCATGGCAGAAGGATATCACATTTAAATAGTCTTCTTCCGAAATGCATCTCCTAATGATCTAGTCTGGACAGTACTTGAACAGGTATGGGTCATCAAAGAAGAAATGCTTAACCTCAGACAAAAACTTGGACCTATCCTGTTTGGACCAGTGATCGGGCATCTGTCCAGTGACCAGGTAGTTAACGATATCCGCAAACCAAGGGAAATGGGAGACACTCAGCAACTGTTCATCCGAGAAACTCTCACTCAATGGGATGCTCTCATGCTTGAGGTCAGTAGGTAATCGGGAGAGATTGTCAGCTACAACATTTTCAGAACCTTTTTTGTCTCGAATCTCAAGGTCAAACTCTTGTAACAAGAGAATCCACCTAATTAGACGGGCTTTCGCATCTTTTTTCATCAACAGGTACCTAAGGGCCGAATGATTGGTGTAAACCATGACTTTAGACCCAATTAGGTAGGGTCTAAACTTCTCCAGGGCAAAGACGATAGCTAACAGCTCTTTCTCTGTGGTTGTGTAATTCAGCTGAGCGTCATTCAAGGTCCTACTGGCATAGTATATGACATGGGGTGATTTGTTCACTCTCTGTCCTAGCACAGCCCCAAGAGCATGGTCAGAAGCGTCACACATGAGTTCAAAGGGAATTGTCCTATCAGGTGGCTTTATTATCGGGGTAGAAGTCAACTCATTTTTCAATTGCTCAAATGCTTGTAGGCAGGGTTCATTGAAGACAAAAGGCACGTCCTTAGATAGCAGATTGCACAAGGGTGTAGCTATCTTGCTAAAATTCTTAATGAATCGTCTATAAAAACCTGCATGGCCCAAGAAAGATCTGATAATCTTCACCGTTTTCGGCTGTGGCAGGTTGGAAATGAGATCAATTTTGGCCTTGTCGACCTCGATGCCATTCTAAGAAATAACATGGCCCAGGACAATTCCTCTTTTCACCATGAAATGACACTTCTCCCAATTCAAAACAAGATTCTTCTCTTGACATCTCACTAAAACAAGGTTCAAGTGATGCAAACATTCTTGGAAACTACTCCCATGCACCGAAAAATCGTCCATAAACACCTCTAAGAATCTCTCGACCATGTCCGAAAATATGCTCATCAAACACCTTTGAAATGTCGCAGGTGCATTGCATAGCCCAAATGGCATGTGCCAGTAGGCGAATGTACCGAAAGGACATGTAAAAGTTGTCTTGTCCTGGTCCTCAGGTGCTATGGGTATCTGATTATAGCCGGAGTATCCATCTAGGAAACAATAAAATGCATGACCTGCTAGTCTCTCAAGCATCTGGTCCATAAATGGGAGGGGAAAATGGTCTTTACGGGTGGCCGAGTTCAACTTTCTATAGTCAATGCACATTCGCCAGCCTATTTGGGTCCTTGTGGGCACTAACTCGTTTCCCCCATTCTTCACAACAGTTATCCCATACTTTTTTGGCACAACATGGACTGGGCTCACCCATAAGCTGTTTGAAATAAGGTAAATGATACCTGAATCCAACAGTTTCAGAACCTCCACTCTTACGACATCCTTCATTGATGGATTAAGACGTCTCTGTGGTTCTCTGGAAGTTTTTGCATTTTCTTCCAAATGGATCCGATGTTGAACCACAGATGGGCTTATTCCTTTTATATCTGCAATCGTCCAGCCTATAGCCTCTTTGTGATCCTTCAAGATCTCAATCAATTGTTGTTCCTGAACTTCTTCCAAGTCCGAGGCTATAATGACGGGGAGGGTCTCAGCTGTGCCCAAAAACACATACTTGAGGGTGTCAAGTAGTGGTTTTAGGTCAAACTTGGGCAGTTCTTCGATTGATGGAACAAGTGGGGCAGCCGATGGATGATGGACCCGATTCCTTCCCTCTCTCCCGCTGCCTCCGCCCCGGGTCTTTCGGGGTACGGCGGAGGGGAGGAGAAGAAAAAAGGTAAAGGGTTTCAACATCTTTCTTTTTTTTTGTACGGGTATGCCAATTTCACTTTTCTACTTGGAATTTAGGAATGGTGATCCGAAGATCCACCTTCGCAAGTAGAAAGGGGAAATGAAACTTTTTCTAGTTTTCCATTGCACACATATTTTAAAAAAAGAGACAAAGGGTTTTTTTGAATGCCGTGAGAGGCGATTTCATTTGTTGCCGTGAAAGGCGATTTTGCCGTAAAAGGCGATTTACAAGTCTCATCCATTATGAAAGACAAGAATTGTGATTTTTGTCTCTAAAAGAAAAATAAAGTACAATAGAAATCAAGAAAAGGAATCTGACTTCTCATTCGATTGTGGGGACACGTTTAGATTGACGGTCGCGAGTCATGTATGGGCTCCTCCATCGTCCATGCAGATGAGAACACGATGCTTGGATTCTTGGCTCGGCTTTCTAACCTCAGATTTTTAAAGAATAAAGACCAAGAGAAGGTCTTATATCCGATAAAAAGCTAAGTAAACGGGCTGAAAAGCCACGTTTTAGCCATGTTGGTAGAAGAAGGGAGGTCCTTGGGGGGGTGGCCCCCCAAGGGTGTTTCAATCACCTTTTGGTGGTCTTTGCAGCAGGGTTGCAGGGCTTCTGGATTTTTTTGTCTTCTTCGGGGGGAAAGCGAGAGCTAGATCCGGATAGCACTAGCCTTGTTTCCCTTTGGAATGCCCTCCTATTTATAGGCCTTTGGTAGCCATTTAGGAGGGTTTATGAGCATTGAATGCATTAATACTCATAATGGGAGGAGTTACAAGTTTTAAAGTATTTGTTTTGTAACTCCTTTTTCCTTGAATCTGATTGGCCGATGGAGAATAATGAGCTTTCAATTGCCTTTAATCCCCATCATGGGAGGAGTTTCATGGCTTTAATGCCATAAATCCTTTGACTTGTAACTCCCATTTGCTTGCTTTTGATTGGGCCGTCCAAAATAATGAGTTAATGACCGCATTAACTTGTCATAAAACGGGTCATTTAACTTCATTAATTGGTCGCCAAGTCGCTCGAAGAGTCGCGGGCCGCGCCGCGTCTTTTGGAATTCTTCTTGCGATGACCGCCGGTGGATCCACATGTTGTTTGATGTCGGATGGCGATGCAATTTTAGACATTGATCAATGTCAACGTGCCGGCAACATCTGTCCTGTCGGTTTCACGATCGGGCGGGCAGAAAGTGTGCTTTCTTTGTCGGCCGGTTGGCGAATTCGAGGCATCTAATGATCATCCAATGACTTCGGCGTCAAATCCGTGATGTTTGACGAAGATCGACGGATTTCATGCATGAAAAATCAGATTTTGGAAAAATCACAGGGGCCAATCAACTCGAAACGCGAAAAGGACCCAAAAAAGGGTCTTCCGGCGAAATTTTGGGTCGCCGGAATTCCATGGTCGCCGGCGACCATGGGCCAAGGTCGCCGGCGACCATGGGCCTTGGGCCCGTTTTTTGGTCGCCTTTCGGTCGCCGTTTCTTCGCCGTTTTTCGATCTTTTTTCATTCTTTTTTCTTCTGTATTTTTGCTGACATTTCCCCTCATTTATTGGCCTGATTCTCTTGAAGAAAACCCGACGAGAAGCCATGCAAATCGGAGCACAAAGTTTCCTATTTTTCTGGAAAGCCGAAGACTTTGTTGTGCGGTTTTGCCGATTTTTTGTCAAGCATTGAAACTAGGCCAAACGATGTCGGAATGACCTGAAATTCGACGTGGAGCTTCTTGAGCATTAGATAGGACCAACCATAGGCTTTGGTTTGAGTTTTGAAGCCTTTTGGGGCCCCGCAAACGCTTGCCTTAATTTCGCCATGAGAGAAATGCCGAGCTTTGACTTGTGGTCAACCGATATCCGATTGACCTGAAATTTGACAGGGAGCCTCCTGAGTAGTAAGTAAGACCAACCATGGGCTTTAGTTTGAGTTTTGAAGCCTTTTGGGATCCCGCAAACGCTCGCCTTGATTTCATCTCGAAGAAAGTGCCGAGCTTTGAAACTAGGCCAAACGATGTCCGTTTGACCTAAAACTTGACAGGGGACCTATTGGAGTCATTTTGAGATGATCCATTAGCTCCAATTTGGATGCCATGATTCCGGGGTGCTCCGTTGCCGATGGGCTTGTTTTTGCTTCCCGAGAGTTGATGAAGGGTCAAACGTCGTCCGTTTGACTTGAAACTTGGCAGGGGGCCTTTTGGAGGTATTTTGAGACCATCCGTAGGCTTTGATCAAAGTTTTGAAGTCTTCGACACTGTCGCTGCCGGGAGCTCCTGTCTGGCTGTCGGAGGAGTGAAGTTAGGCCAAATGATGTCGAAATGGCCCGAAACTTCATGTGTACCCTTCTTTTGACTGCTTTGAAGGATCTTGCAGTTTTTGTTTGATTCTGACAAGATCTGGTGCTTGAAGTGGCGCCTTCCTATTTATGGCAGGATGTGACTCCATGTAGCATTTGGTGTTGAAGGGACATAGTGACATTTTTGGTGTCAACAAATGCCCCCTCGAGGTACAACGACGAGGTGTGCAGCTCTGGCAGTCGGTGTGCCTCGAAGAGAATTTGAAGGAGATCTTCTTGCTTGACCAAGAGTCTTGAGCATTTTTCTTTTGATGGAGTTGCTTTTTTGAGCTTCCAAGGGATTTCGCGGTAATGAGAGGGGTCATGTACCGTCTCAAGGCAAGGATTTTGAAATGACATTTGGATATTGGTTTTTGGTTTTGGGTTTTCCCTTTTAACCTTGTGAACCTAAAGGCTTTATGTGGCACATTAGGCGGTTAAGAAGGTTTTTTTGGTTTTTGACCTTGTGACCTAACAGGCTGTATGTGGCGAGTTAGGGGGTCGGGATTTTGGTTTTTTTTTTTTTTGGTTTCGGCCTTGTGACCTAACAAGCTGTATGTGGCAAGTTAGGAGACCATGGTTTGGTTTTTTTGTCACTCTTTGGGACAATTTTGGGTCCATTGGAGTGGTTTGGTTTTTTGTGGAATGTCAATTTCAAGATTGTGGCCTGATTTGGTGCATGGGGTTGGATGGTTGGGTTTCTTTTGGAAGCTTATGAAACTCGAAATTTTTTGTATGGTCCAATCAACTCAAGAGAGGCATGGAACCATTTTTGTATGCTCTTGGCAAGAGAAATTTTGACTAAAAGCCACTTTTAGTGCCTAGGTGGTCAAACCTGGCTCATATGGGCTAACCCATGGGACCTTAAGCTTTTAAGAATGGCTTAGATCTCATGTGGTGTCATTTTGTAAAGAATATCTAAAAATATCCCTTTTGTGTAGAGAATATCTAAAAATATCCTTACTTGGAGAGAATCTCTCAAGTTTCCTTGATTTTGGGAGAGATTTTCTCAAAGTATCTTTCTTTGGGAGAAAGTTTCTCAAATCCCCTTTCTTTTTGGAGAGAATTTCTCAAGAACTCCTCTTTAGGAGAGAATATCTCAAATCTCCTTCTCTTTTGGAAGTTTGCTAATTTTTAGCACTTACCTCCTTGCTTTTCTCCTCCTTTCCTCTTTTGGTTTGCTTTCTCTATAAAAGCAATGGAGATGGGTTTTCTTTCTCTTGTTGCTTTCTTTTTGCAAAAACCTTCAAGAGTGCTCCAGGAATTTCTCAAGGATCTTCAGTTCCTTCTTCTTCTTCTCCATGGCTTCAAGTAGGTCTTCTTTTTTCCAAGAAAACCCCATGTAGATGTAGAAAAGTTCCTTTTCTTCTTTTTTTTTTCTTCTTCTTTTCTTTCTTTTCTCTCTTTTTTTTTCACGTGTTTTTTCTTTTTCTCTCTTTTTTTTTTTTTTTTTTCACGTGTTTCTTTTTTTCTCTCTCTTTTTTTTGTTTTTTTTTTTTTTCACGTGCTTTCTTTTTTTTTTTTTTTGTGGGCACGTTCTGAATTTCCCTTTTTTTTTTTTTCTTTTTTTTTTTTTTGAAGAGGTTTTTTTTTGTTCTCCTCTTTTTTGCTCACCATGATATGAGGTTTATGCAATTCAAGATGATCATGCATTCTTTCTTCTTTTTTTTTTATTTAAAAATGCATCAAGATAACAGGCTAGAATTTCTAGGTCAAGTCAACATGGATTTTGACTTAGACAAAGTTTGATTGGTTTTGACCAAATTGGGTTAGAATTGGTCAAACTTTTGTCAAAGTTTTCCTAGCATCTAATGCATGATGATTTTATGCATGATTTTTAGTAAATGGAATTGGGAGCATGATGATGCATACCTCGAATTTTCTTGCAAGTCTTGGGATTTTTGGAGCTTGCAGCAATGTTGAGCCCACTTCTCCAGTCTCGCAGAATTTCGAGGAGCTTTGCAAGTTTTGGAATTTTGAGCTCGCAGTAATGTTGAGCTCTTTTCTGATCTTGCGAAGATTTGAGAGGAAAGGCTTGATCTCGCAGCAATGTCTGAATTCAAGCCTTCTTCGAGAATCCTTCATTGATTATGAGCTCGCAGCAATGTTGAGCTCATCTTCAAGCTTCCTTTCTTTTTCGGGGTGCCTCCCTTTTCTTCGAAATTGCCCCGGAACCATGCCAAAATTTCGCTAGGATTTTTTTTTAGCAAAATTCTGTCATTTGGTGTTTGATTTCTTCCTTTCTGACTTTTGCAGGTGGTTCCTCCAGAACGAATAAGGGTAAGGGCCTTGTTACTGATGCACCTTGCCGATCTGCCAGATCTTCCAATGCGGCCGTTCAACAGGCGTGGGAAGAGGTTGACGGGAATCTCCGAAGGAAGACTCAGGAGCATGAACTTCTTTGAGAGGAATTCCCTCATGCTGAAGATGGATCGCGGTTTTCTGCCGCATTTTATGGCTGCATCTTGAAGAAGCGTGGCCTGGAAGCTTTGGAGGCTGAGGCCAAGAGTCTGCTCGAGGACCCTAGTCTTTGGTTGAAGACTATGGTGGACTGAGCTTTTAACAAACTTTCTTCTTTCTTTTTTTTTTGGTACCTCCATGTATAAACATTTTGGCACTCTACATTTTGTATCCCCTTGTTCTACTTAAATTCTTTTTGTTGAAAATAAGCAAAAGTTGAATGGGAATGTTTGTTTGAAAATCTTGATCAAAAGTTTATCATTTTGTGAAAATCTTTTGTCAAAAGTGTTGTTTTGGCATGAAAGCCAGATTTTGTGGCACAAAGCCTGGTTTTTGATGGCTTGAAAGCCGAAAATTTTGAAGTGGCATGAAAGCCGATTTTGGTGGCGTGAAAGCCAAATTTTGGTGGCGTGAAAGCCGATGTGGCATGGAAGCCAATTTTTGGCATGAAAGCCGATTTTTTGTTTTTGGCGTAAAAGCCGGATTTTGGCATGAGAGCCGATTTTTTGTTTTTGGCGTAAAAGCCGGATTTTTGGCATGAGAGCCGATTTTTTGTTTTTGGCATAAAAGCCGGATTTTTGGCATGAGAGCCGATTTTTTGTTTTTTGGCATAAAAGCCGGATTTTTGGCATGAGAGCTGATTTTTTGTTTTTGGCATAAAAGCCGGATTTTTGGCATGAGAGCCGATTTTTTGTTTTTGGCGTAAAAGCCGGATTTTTTGCATGAGAGCCGATTTTTTGTTTTTGGCGTAAAAGCCGGATTTTTTGAAAACCAAGTTTTGTTTTGTTGGCATGAGAGCCAGATTTTGTTTTGATTTTTGGCGTGAAAGCCGATTTTTTGGCTTGGAAGCCGAGTTTTTTTTTGGCGTAAAAGCCAGGTTTTTTGGCATGGAAGCCGAGTTTTTGGCGTAAAAGCCGATTTTTGGCATGGAAGCCGAGTTTTTGGCGTAAAAGCCTGGTTTTTGGTTTTCAAAAATGCAAGTATCGACTAAGAGTCGCCTCCCTGCTGAATGGTATTGCAAGTATCGATGGAATGTCGCCTCCTTGCTCATTCGGTTGCGAGTATCGATGGAATGTCGCTTCCTCGCGAAGTTGGGTGCAAGTATCGACTAAGCGTCGCTTCCCTGCTTTTTCTTCAAAAATTTTGTTTTGCGGGTATCGATGGAATGTCGCCTCCCCACGATTTTTGAAATTTTGAGGTTTTTTCGAACCTTTGTTTTTCTTTTGAAATTTGGGTTGTGGATATCAACTGGAATGTTGCGTCTCCACGATTTTTTGAAATTTTGCAAGTATCAACGAGGTGTTGCTTCCTTGCGGTTTTGAGGTTTTGGAAGTATCGAATGGGGTTCGCATCCTTCCAATGGGTTTTTGCAAATATCGACTTGACATCGCTTTCCCGATTTTTGTTTTTAGACACGAGGGTCGTAAATTTTGACCTAAAACCATTTTTGGCGGTAAAAGGCAAGGCGGACTAGGGTGGAAATTCCTAAGTCCTGAGTTTTGTTTCAAACCAAGAATTTTGGGTTCAAGGATCGAAAATTTTTTGTTAAGTTTGGGAAGAGGCTCCTAAACTTGGATTTTTGGATTTTGATTTTCTTTTGAACAATGAAACGATGAAAGTAAACATTGTTTTGAAAGTTCAACATAAAGATGAAAATTCCAAAAGGAGTGGGTTTGACGAGCAAGTACCTGGAAATAGGCTTTGGCCTTGCAGGCGTCGCTCTGACCCAGTGGAGGAAGTCTTCAAGGGTAGTACCGCTTCAAGAACTTGCCGTTGATGGGCAGCATACATCTATCACCTTCCATGTTTAGAAGTGCGTATGCGCCATTGGAGAAGACTTGGTCGATGACGAAGGGTCCCTCCCATTTTGCTTCAAATTTGCCTTTGGATTTGTGAGCGAAAACCATCGGCCTTTTTACCGCAAGAACCAAGTCACCCTTTTTGTGGGCGCGTTGCCTGACCTTTTTGTCGAAAGATCCAGCCATGCGTGCTTGGTAGAGCTCAATGCTTTGGAGTGCCTCGAGCCGTCTCTCATCGAGATTGTCCAGCTCTTGGAGTCTTAATTTGACATTGCTTTCTTGCGTCATGTCATTTTGTAGAGATACCCTTAAGGAAGGAATTTGTACCTCTAAAGGGACAACAGCTTCGCATCCATAGACCAAGGAGAATGGCGTGCTATGGGTCGGTCCTCGAGCGGTGGTTCGGTAGGCCCACAAAGCTTCGGATAGTTTGTCGCCCCAGTCCCTTTTGTGGCTAGAGACCATTTTCTTGAGAATTTTGCAGAGTGTCTTGTTGAAGGCCTCTGCCAGTCCATTCGCCGCCGGATTGTACGGAGTTGAAGGACAACTTTGGATTTTGTATTTGTCGCAAAACCTGTAGAATCTGTGATCACGGAATTGTAGTCCGTTATCATGGACGAATCTTTTAGGTATGCCGAAGCGACAAATGATGCTGGTGCGCAAGAACTGAAGGACTGATGAGGTCTTCATTTCATTGAACGCAAAAGCTTCTGACCACTTGGAGAAATAATCCGTAGCGGCGAAGATGAAACGATGACCTTTGCTTGACGGAGGGGAAACAGGACCTATGATGTCCATACCCCAGGCTTCGAAAGGCCATGAAATTGCTGTAGGATGTAGCCATTCTGGAGGCATGTGGACATAGTCTCCATGAACTTGGCATTGTTGGCAGCGTTTAGCAAATTGCATTGCGTCAGCTACCATGGTAGGCCAATAATAACCTAACCTTTTTATCTGATCATAGAGCTTTGGACCAGCCTGATGAGCTCCACAAAGACCAGCATGCACCTCTTTAAGAGTTTCCTTAGCTTCTTGTTGTGATAAGCAGCGTAGAAGTACTCCATTGTAGGATTTTCTATAGAGCATCTTTGAAGGAATGTCCAGATGAAAGTTTGGGGTTCGTCTTTGAACACTTACCCGTTCTTTTGGATCTTCAGGCAGGATTCCGAACATAATATAATCAATGAACGGATCCCTCCAGTCACCGATCGGAGGTCTGAGGATGGAGATCCGACTTCCAACCAGTTGGTGGCACTCAGCAACTGCTTGGTGTGTATTGAGGGGAGGGAGAATCCTTCTCTCACACACTGTAACTTGCATGTGTTCTCCTTCTTGGACCGCCATAGAGGCGGCGAGTCCAGCCAGGGCATCTGCACGGATGTTTTCGCCTCTACGAATGTGGGTGATATGACAGATGTCAAATTTTTTGCCGAAGTGATTGTGCCTTGTTGTAGTAAGGCAACAGATCAGGCTTCCTGATTTCAAATTTCTGATTCATCTGGTTGACGATCAGTTGAGAATCCCCGAAGGCTTCTAGCACTGTGATGCCGGATTCGAGGGCGAGTTCCAATCCTACAATCAGGGCTTGGTACTCAGCTGCATTGTTTGAACATGGTTCCAGTAGCGAGAAGGCGTGTGGAATCATGTGTTTGTCGGGACTAACAAAGAGGATGCCAATCCCTGATATTTGATTTCCTTTTTCACTTGTCCTGGTTGCACCGTCGAAGTACATATCCCAGGAAGCATTTGATAAGGAAGCCTCCACGTTGTAGACTGACTCGTCTGGGAGATCATCCCTGAGTGGAGAATCTTCAGGCAATGGATGCTCTGCAAGAAAGTCTGCCAGAGCTTGACCTTTGATTGCCTTTTTTGTGGTACATACCTAATATCAAATTGTGACAGGAGGATAGACCATTTTGCCAGTCGGGCATTGAGGGAACCTGCTTTTGTGACAAGGACCTTCAGGAGATTGATCCTCGAGATCAGGTATACTGTGTTGGACAGCAGATAGTGACGTAGCTTTTGTACAGCAAACATCACTTCAAGGCATTCTTTTTCGACTGGAGAGTAGCGATGCTCTGCACCTACCAGCATGCGGCTGAGATAGTATAGAGCAGCTTCTTTTCCCTCATGATTTCCTTGTGCAAGTAGAGCTCCCAAAGAGTGGTCGAGGGCTCTTGTGTACAAGATAAATGGTTTTCCAGTTGTGGGGGCAGCCAGTACTGGAGGTTTGGTCAGGTATGACTTGATGTCTTGGAACGCAGTTTCGCATTCATCATCCCAGACAAAGTCCACGCCCTTTTTCATTAGGCGGGAGAATGGACGGCATTTCCCTGACAGGTTGGAGATGAACCGTCGAATGTATGCCAATCTTCCTTGAAGCCCTTTTAACTGTCTCAGGGTTTTTGGGGATGGCATTTCTAGGATAGCCTTGACTTTGATAGGGTCAAGCTCTATTCCCGCTTTCCGAACTACGAATCCGAGGAACTTACCCGATGATACACCGAAGAAGCATTTTAGGGGATTCATTCGCAGTTTGTGCCTGCGTAGTCGGAGGAAGACTTCTCGAAGATCTTTGAGATGGTCTTCTTTCTTTTTGCTTTTGACGGCGAGGTCATCAACGTAGCATTCGACCGTCTTATGCTGCATATCTTGGAATATCTTCATCATAGCCCTCTGATATGTCGCACCAGCATTTTTCAGACCAAATGGCATTACAGTGTAACAATACACGCCAAATGGGGTCCGAAATGATGTGTGTCTTTCATCTTCAGGATGCATTTTTATCTGATTGTACCCAGAGAAACCATCCATGAATGTCATCCGCTCGAATCCACAGGTGTTGTCGATCATCACCTCCGGTATGGGGAGCGGAAATTCATCTTTAGGACATGCATTGTTCAGGTCTCTATAATCAATACAGACCCTGATCTGCCCATTCTTCTTTGTCACTGGGACGATGTTGGCCAACCATTCAGGATGCTGTTCCTCGCGGATGAAGCCAACGTTTTTGAGTTTCTGAACTTCTTGTTCAATTTTGTCCATTATGTCAGGACGAAATCTTCTTTGGCCTTGTTTAACAGGCTTGATATCTTTTTGTAGATTGAGTTTGTGAACTGCTATTTTGGGGTCTAAACCAGGCATTTCAGCGTAAGACCATGCAAAACAATCAACAAACTCACGAAGAAAAGCGATATACTCGGGTAACTCATCATCCTTTATATTCTTGCTTATGAATACAGGACGTGGGCTATCTGGTTTTCCCAAGTCTATCTTTTGAACAGAATCTTCTGTTGGAAGACTTGAAGGTGGTTCCTCCATAATATTTCGGAGGCTTCCAACTCAACAAGGCCTTCCGGAGTTTCAAAGGTATGCTCAGGCCAAGGCTGTGCTTCTGACCATGGGTCTTCTTGATTGGCACTCTTCTCAAGACTTGCTATGAGATGGTCCCAATCGCCTGTTGAAACTGGATCGAAGTATGGCACTTCTTTTGGAGATGATGGCTCTTCTGGACCAGAAGACTGTGCATCTGTATCATCGGACAGTTCCTCTTTATCATCAGAGAAATCGTACCAATTGGAGGAGCTTCCTGGATCCTTGACGGGTAACTCTTCAAAGAGATATCCAGGGAGATCAATATCTTCACAGACACGAGATGTTGAGGCTTCGTCGGCCAGACGACTTTGTAGCCTTTGGGTCAACTGTCTCATGGGAGCATCAGGGTCGTAGCCCAGTCCGTATGAAGATTTTTCTATATGACGATAGAGTTTCCAATCCTCCTGCTGGCCTTTTGTCAGGGTGGGCTCCAATGGTACGAGAATACCATGGCCACCTCCCAAGCCGATTGGATTTCGAGCGTCATAGCCCATTTTCTTCATGATAGCTTGCGCCATTGGACTATACAAGGATAGTTGTGGCATACCTTCGTTTTGGAAAGGCTCAAGCGAAGAGTTTGATGAAGAAGCCGCCGACCTGTGGAAAAAGATCGGCTTTTCTTTTGGTGAGGTTGTCGGAACAACGAAGGAAGCTGATGCTGGATCGCCTATGCCAGCAGGTGCCTCCAATGGAGTGAGAGCAGGTTGAGCTTGCTGAGTATCAGCTTGGCTTGACGAAGTGTCGTCTTCTCTGTCTCTGAATCCGAATCTGTGTCTTGCATAATAGACACAAAGGAGATGACGAACTTGCCCCAGGCTTTTGTTTGGTCTTCTTCGCCTTGGTAGTGATCACCAGCGGCTTTGAAGACTTGAGGGGACAACAAAA
>QPKB01000001.1:47898222-48327917 GCA_003546025.1 Camphora micrantha
GTCTAAGTCATGGAGACAGAAGGAAAGGACCTTAGAGGTGGCCCCCCAAGGGTCTTCGATCACCTTGTAATGGTAGTCGCAGCAGAGCTTCGTCAACGGAAGGGAGATCGCCATTCGTAGCAACGTTGTAGATTTTTTTTGTGGGATTTTTACATCATGCCTTAGAATGGTGGAAATGGTCTCATTTTATAGGGTTTTGGTGACCATGGGGTGGGGGGTTTATATGCATTAATTGGATTAATACTCCAGGATGAGAGGAGTTACATGTTTTTAAATTTGTATTTTTGTAACTCTTTTTCCTTTGATTTTGATTAGCCGGTGGAGAATAATGGGCTTTTAATTATATTTAAACTCCATGATGGGAGGAGTTATATGGTTTAATGTCATAATTGTGTTTGAGTTGTAACTCCCACTTCTTCGCTTCTAATTGGGCCGTCCATAATAATGAGTAATCAATTACATTAACTTGTCATAAAATGGGTCATTAACCGTAGTAAGTGGCCACCAAAGTACTTGAAGGGTTGCGGGCCGCACCGTGTCTTTTGGAATTCTACTTGCGACGTAGGGAGCCTTACTCGCCGGTGGATTTTTCATGCCAATTGTTGTAGGATGATTATTCCATTTTAGACATTAATTGCTACTAGTGGGCTGTTATCATCTGTCTTGTCGATTTCTCGATCGATAAGGCAGAAAGTGCGCATTTTTGGATGGTCGGATGGCGATTTCGAGTGTCCGATGACGAACCCATGATTTCGATGACGAATCCGTGATGTTGTCGAAGATCAACGGATTTCGTAGCCCGAAAATCAGATTTTTGGAAAATCACTGAGGCCAAATAGCTCAAAACACGAAAAAGGACCCATAAATGGGTTGTCAGGGATAATCCGGCGACCCGGATTTTCAGGGTCGCTAGCGACCATGGGGCAATCTTGCCCCTTTTGGTTGCCTTTTTGACCTTTTCTGGTATTTTCTGATTTTTTCTTCTTTGACATTTTTCTTGGTATTTTCATACAATATTTAGCTAGTTTTCCCTACAGAAAACTTGATGAGAAGTCGTGCATATCAAAGGTCCAAGTTTCTGATTTTCCGGGAAAGCCGAAGACTTTGTCGCGCATAGGTGCTGATTTGCAGTCAGAACCAAAACAAGGTGAAACGATGTCAGAATGGCCTGAAATTTGAGGTGAAGCTTCATGAGAAATAACTAAGACGAACCACAGACTTTCGTTTGAGTTTTGAAGCCAGGTTGGGTCCTGTCGCCAATAGACTTGATTTTGTCACGAAGAAAATGCCACTCTTTGAAGTACGGTCAAACGATGTTCGATTGATCTGAAATTTGACAGGTAGCCTCTTGGAACGATTTTAAGATGATCCATTAGCTCCGATTTGGAAATCATAGTCCCGAGGGGCTCCGCCGCGGGAGGCCTGATTTAGCTTTCGAGAGGTCAAAGTCTAGTCAAATGATGTCGAAATGACCTGAAATTTGAATGTATTTTGAGACCATCCATGTGCTTTATTTGATGAGTGATGGCCTCAATTGTTTCCGCCATCGAGATGCTTGGTTTTGTTGTTTGAGGGTTGATGTTGGGTCAAACACTATTGGTTTGACCTGAAATTTGACATGGAGCCTCTTGAAAGTATTTTAAGACCATTCATAGGCTCTGATTGAAGGTTTTGATATCTTTGATGCTGTTGTCGCCGGGAAGGCTGACTTTATTGCATGGAGAATGTGGCTCTTCGTATTTTGGGCCAAACAGTATCGGAATGGCCTGAAATTTGATGTAAAGTTTTCTAGTAACACTTTGAGACCAACTGTGTGCTCGGTTTTGTGAAACAAAGCCTCCAGTTTCACCGCCGCCGGGAGATCTTGTATAGTTACTGGAAAAGTGAAGTTAGGTCAAATGATGTTGAAATGACCCGGAACTTCATGTGTACTCTTCTTATGGCTGTTTTGAAGGATTTTGAAGTTTCTAGATGATTTTGACAAGATTTGATACTTGAAGTGGCATTGCCTGTTGTAGTTAGATGCAGCTTCATATAACTTCTTGATGTTTGAAAGGGTTTGAAGAGGCAAAGTGACATTTTTTGTGTCAACGACGTAGGCCAGCAGAAAATACAATCTCACTTAGAGTAAGCATTGATCTGTTCCTACAAACAAACTCTCAATAAGATTAGTGGATGTGGGTTTCGTGGTGAAGAAGTCTCCAATAAGTATGACTCTTTAGGACTCTATTTAAGGATAAAAGAGTCCTAGATTTGGATAATTCTCCATTTCTATATATAAGACAAGAGGCGAAGAGATCCACGAAACTTCCCAATCACCAGAACACACTTAAATCTCCGGCCGCCTGTCTGAGTCTCCGCATCCCGATCCATTAGTGACAACTTTGAGGGGCCCACTTCTGGGTCCCCTTTTGATATGCCATCCTTCTCTAGAAAAGAATTAATAAATCGATAATGAAAAAGGAAACAAAAAAAGAAAGAAAAAGACATAATTAGATCTCTCATTGTATGCTAGGGGACTTATTTGGAGCTCGATACAGACCAAGTAACTCCGTCACCACAAATGGAATCAAGGTATTTCTTATTGTTTAGAATGGCTGATATCTCATTCATAATAGTTTTATTGAATCTCAAAATGTACCTTACCTCCAAATTTAAACTCACCATAGCTCTCTTGGGAACGATCTGGTTATAAAATATTCTTTTGATGCCCATAAAGTTTTTCAAATCCTAGTCATAAGACGACACGGTATGGGTCCTAAAATTGCACAATCAATCCAAAGGCTTCCATTGACTCTTTTGATGCCCACAAAGTTGTCCTAATCCTTGCCATAAAGACAACATTGTATGGGTGCCAAACTTGCATCATCAAACTAAGGGCCTCTTGTGCCTTAACTTGGCTAACTCCTTTCAATAAGGCTAATCCCTTTTTTTTTCTCTTACTACTAGTCCACCATGCTCTATCTGCCTCTTTGCCCTCGCCAAACTCACAGTTATCTTGTGTCTCTCCCTCTAAGCCATTGATAATAAGTGTGCATGACATGAGTCTGTGAGTCAAAGTACTGGAGTTCAAGTCCTTATGCAGAAAGAAGAAAGGACTAGTCTTTTGTTTCCTTTTGTTTGCTAAGTCCCTGTATACTGGTGGATGAATGCAAGTATTGGTGTGGGCTGTATGTGTCTTTTTTTCTAGTTGAACTCATTTTAGAAAATGTTTCAACAATAAAAGAAAAAGTTATTGACCGTCATTTTTAATGCTTCTAAGGCCTATTATATGTTGAAAAAAAAAAAAAAAAAAAAAAAACTTAATATCTTGCAAAGGTCTAGAAGATATAGATCCAATACATTTTTGGTTTTGTGATGAACCAATAAAAATATTGGGACTCATGGCTAAAACCTTTACTTATCAAACAATACCACTTCATTTTCTACTGAGTTTTGAAACCATGAAAATGTGAGTGCCATATGTAATACATTAGATGCCAACTCCACCCAACTTCTTACCATACATGTCAAGTGGTAGAGCGGACCCCATGACATGGATTGTATAGTATGAAAATGGAAGACAATAAATTGTTTGAATATCCATACTCAAATATATTGAGTTTTTAAAAAAGAAGGTTGAACAGAAACCAGTGAGCAACGTATGGATAGCCGAACAAGCAGGCAGCACCAAAAAATCTAATGATGTTATCTACTTTTTCAAAAAGGAAGATTGCCCTTGGGATACAATACAAGTACTGAAGCATTTGTGTGGGATCTGTAATCCAAAAAAGAGTAGATGAGGAACGACTTAAATATTTTTAGCCCTTCTTTTTCCTAGTATATACTAAAGCACCTTTCTTCACATGTTCTTTAAATTATGCATAAATTGGCTAACTAGATTTACAGCATAGGTGATATATATTATTCGAAAGATGAGTCTACTACCGACTTAGATCCAAATCAATCACGCTTTTTGTAAAAACCCTCAAGATCATATTACGTATGGGGTGCATCTTTTATGATCTTTGCAAGATTTTATCCGAACTTGAGATGAACTCATTGTTTTAAAGCTCAGTTTTACTCATTCGAGTACTAGTGAGTTGACTTGACTCAATAGGTCAATATGTGGTACAAGTTAAACTAGTCAGATCATTGGCTTTTTGGTCATCCAGATTGAGAATATGTTTGCTCCAAGAGCATTTATTTAGGAGCTAGCTTATAATACAAAGGCAAGAATTGTCCTTTCTTCCACTAGACAAATCATATCATTATTATGATTGCCGGCAGGTTCCACCATGATAAGAGACTGTTGGTATTTTTCTTGTGATAACAAAAAATAAATAAATAATATGAGACATTAGAGGAGTGTTATACAATAATCTATATTTTGAGTGGATCCCATTGAATTTACTGTCATAAGAAACTTTCTGTCATTTTTGCACTAGATGATCCACTTAGTTACTAATTAAAGCTACTCGTGGTCATAGGGTCAATCATTTCTTATCTCTCTATTTCTTGCTTTTTAGACATTATCCCTTAGAAAATGCCAAGTACTTTGTTTACTTCAAGTTGAATTTTGTATAAATTTCCAAATATCACAATTGTCACAACTCACAATATTGCATTATGTCTAACAATATTTTAATACGTTGAAACACACTCTCTTAAATATATTAAAACTTAAGATGACTAGTTACAGATATAGGATATGGACATGCACACAGGAATTGAAGATATCACTACAGTTTTGGAAGTTATGGACATGGATACAAATACGACTATCCTAATTTGTATTTAAAACATTCTTGAATTAATAAAATTATTATTTTTTGTATTTCTTTTCTAACATTTTTTTTATTTTGAAAACTAAGAAAACTTAGAAAAGACTAAAAATAGGATATGCTAAACTTATAACCTAGAAGTACTGATTCAACATTGAATACAGTGTCGTGATATGACTACATTGGACATATATAACCATCCAGGTATCATAAATTAGAATTTTGTTTCCTAATTTATTATTCTTTACATCTAAAACTCTCAAAAAGAAACTAGAAATCTCCTCTCGTTTTTTTAACGTTATACTGAATTCCTAGGATTAATCCATAATAAAGACCTTCTATCTAAGGAGTACAAAGGGGTAAATCGCAAAATCTATAGACCAGAGATGTAGATGAATCCTTAACTTTCTTAAAATTTGATTTATTAAGATAATAGCTAGCTAATCATTTCCTATAAAAGGAGACATCATTTTAACTTCCTGTGCCACCAATATAAGGGCTGACATGTAAAGGTTTCCCCTTTGATAGGTACACATTGCGCAAAACCATGTTCTAAAACCTCATCACATAGTATGTTTTGTTTCAACATTACAGTGTGTTGGACTGTAGTTTTAAATAGTCGAGATTCCCAAGGTCTTCATTATTGTAGGTTTGGATTTTTCTTCTATTTTCTGGATGAACCAAACGCAGTCCCGTATCAAATTTGAACATGATTATCGTAGAAGGTGCCTATCAATCTGAATCAATATATATATATTTATTAAAAGCAGAGACGTACTTGTCTAAAATCCAAAGATACGATTTTGTTTTCAAGATTCGAAGTTTGAAAGGCTGGCCATATCTGCAGCTAAGGACTCTTGTTTGGTCTTTGGAAAACATTCATATCTTGATATCTATGTGGGTTGATTCGATACATATAGTTCTCATATATATAAGGATATGTGAGCAGATCTACTGACGGTGGTTTTGAGTCATCAATAGAAAAAATGATATTCCAATAGTGAAAGAATAAATTCCTTCCCCTTTGGGAATTGGAATTTAATGTTTATGGGGCTGTGTATAGCTAAAATTGGATTGGATTGGATTGGGTGGGATTGGATTAAATAAAGTTGGCCACACTTAAAAGAGGGTTTTTTTTTAATCTAGACATTATGGGGTCAAAATTAGGGTTTCTTTTTTTTTTTTCCTTTTCATATACCACCTAGGATTAGGCAAGTTTGCAAAAGAAACCCTTCCAATCTACCTTCCTATAAAATATACAGATAGTGTGGTTATGGGTAGAGTCAGATTAGACCAAATGAGGTTGGCCGCAAGAGCCTAGATTTGGACTAAGTGGTTTGGCCCATGGTAAGTAAACACAACTAGTTAGGTAATCTGTTTTTCTTGACCTATATTTGTTAAAAAAAAATTTATCAAAATTAAAATCTAACAAAAAGACACCAAGCAAAAGAAGTGACCAAATGGAAAAAAATAAATAGAAATACTTTTATAAAAAAAAAAAACCCATCAAACCAAGGTAATATTCCTGCGCATCCAGTATACACGATCTTACCACGCACACCGGCTATTGGGACCCACATAGTTCCCCATAGATCATGGGAGATAGAGGAAGGAAAGATTCATTTATGATGGGCTTAAATATAAAAAATGAGATCAATCCCATGCATCTAATCAATTGGTCCATGACCCATAAATTTAATGGCTTTAATTAAAGAGAAAAATTGACCCTCGATCCAATGGTCCAGTCCATTAAGTGAGTGAAACCTTGGGGTCCGTTTACTATCAAGGGAGTTTCCATGTGTGTGAATGGTCCGGATAAATCATAAGATGGATCCGTCGGAAGTTCAAACAGTAAGAATTCACCGTAAAGATAAACTGAAACATTTTCCATCCAAAAACTTTTAAAAGTTTTAGCTAAACTACTGCATTTTTAATTTCTAATATAGTGGGTCCCACGTAAATTCATTAATGGGTTGGATCTACTGCGTCCCATGGATGGATGGATGGATATACTTTCATCTAAGAGGTCCACATGAAAGGGCATTTAGGTTTGATCTACTATAGCTCCAGTGGAATCTTTCACTCAAGAATCTTCGAGTCGACTCAACCCAGAGCTATTTCGAGTCAGCTCACCGAGTCAATGTTCTCGACTCATGCTCTAAAGTCTGGACTACCTGCTCCTCTTTGGCCTTTTCCAGAATACGCCAGCAAGATGATTTCCCAACTTTCTCCGACAGTCTATGCGTCTGCCACACCACACTGCAGTCTCTCGCTCGCCGACTACCATTAAAAAAAGAGCCAACTTTTCATGGTGGGACAGATGCATTTTGTTTTCTAATCTGAGAAGGAACATATGCAGTCGGCGAAGAGCGCTTTCAACAGTACGTGGATTTGACATAATGCTAGTTTACTACCCCACTTTCAGACTAACATACTATATTCTAACAGACAAGTTGTGATTAAAAGAGAGATCAGTTATAAAGATTGAGATTAGGGTCCAAATCACTAATTTCAGTGCTCCACTACTTATCTGTAACTACACTTGGGGATGGCAATGGGTCCGATTAAACGGGCGACTTGCCTGACCGGCTCAAATTAGGGGCAGGTTTGATAATAGTTTTTTTCAGCCTGAGCTTGTGGATTAAAACCCATGCCAGGTTTGGATTTTGGCTGCCCCATCCTGCCCTAATTTTATGCTTAGTTTGGATATCTATGAGTAAAACATCATCAACAGAGCACCTGTAGCTCTGCATGCAAATGGACATTAACAAAACCAAGAGTTGAAGTCAAGGATTCAATTCATCCTAAGATTCACTTAAATAAGATGATAATAATAATTTAAAATTTTAAAAATTAATATAGGTTAACTTGACTCAACCAGGGTGGGAATCGGTTTTTGGATGGAGAAAGTGCCAATGGGCCAGTCCAGGGGTTACCCTGCCACACTCTCATCACTGACTACACTTAGTAAAGTGTAAATTGTTTGATGATGATTAGTTAAGACTGATAAAATTAAAGTGGTCCATGATGGCTATAGGGATAGAGATGTCTTAAATTTCTCACATATTGGATGTATCATTTATTGCTTTGGATCAATCTCAACTCTCTTTAGGATGAGCGTGTAATGTTGCGGAGGAGGAAATGTGTAATTTCTTTTGTGCGAAAATGGGTTTTTCATGGACAGGGCGGACTTTGCTTTCCACGCTTGCAAAAAGAAAAAAACAATGGATCCTGCCATTTTTATAGGACGAATTGTGTTAATGTAATTGAATAGAAGAACAAACTATGAAATGGAATATTCCATTCTGCTTCCATATAAAGTTCTTTGCCCAAACACATCTTAAACCATATGAAAAATGAGAGCAGCCCTATTGTGCTATTTATTTGATCACAGGGCCTTGTCAAAAGAAAGACACCTTACCACAATGATAGCTTGTGGCTGGCCATTGAAAATAACAGTTAAACCATAATTAATTCCTTTACCAAAAAAAAAACAATGCAATTGGTTTTGTATTATCTTCTGACATGGTAAATTGACATACATATACATCACATATAGACTTTTAGGTTGGACCTTCACATCTGAAACACCTTTATAGAAAATAAAGAATCCATGGCCCCAACTGTCATGAGTCTGGGAACCAGATTTCAAAACCGTGGTTCCCACCAGCCCAAGTGTTTTCATGTAGTACCAGGATTCTCTGTGGCTGAGTCTAAATAATTTTGTGACACTGAAAGATTAGTTGTTGTCTGTCACCTTCTCTTGTAAATTATGTGCCAAAGTAAGAAATCTGAACTTCTGAAAGATGACCCTTTCATATATATATTAACAATGGCCAAGTTTCAATTAGATAAGTACTTAGTTCCACCATAAAATTGATCACATGTTGATATACATATGCGTGATCAATATGACGGTGGTGTCTTTAGTCCAAAGCTAATACATCAATCACATAGTTGTTTTGAGCGATTTAGATTGTATAGTTGTGTCTGCCAAGGAATTATTCATCTAGCTTAAAATTTTGAAGATGTAGAGTGTTAATTCTGCTCTTGTGTAAATCCTACTAAGTTCTTGTGAATGCTATTACCAAACAAGGGGCTCTAATCCCTTTAAATAGAGGGGTCTCAACCAGTATAGTTTGATCGAAGAATTCTCAATCTAATTCCAATCCAAACTCTTTTCAGATCGCAGATTAAAACTTAATTGGGAGATCAACCTTTGTCTAAAAATACATGCTCAATTTGGCGTGAGTCCCGTGGCAGGGAGGCGTGAGAATTCCTTATAAATTCAAACATAGTTGGTCAATTCAGTTGATGTTGGCCCATTTTGCACTGTGTGGTCTCACCCAAAGGCAAGATAAAAATTAAAAAAAAAGAGTACTGTCGGCATTTGATAAAACACTAAATCTAGAGAGATGACATGGGGATTGACAAATATATAAAAACAAGTAAAACCCCATATAAATCTCGACTGCAGGAAGAAAACAAGGCACAAGAGACAAAACCATCCACCGTCCATTGAGTCATACTCATCATAGGTGGGAAGAAAGAGACCCTTGACCTTTCTCTCCTTTCCCAACCATTTACCATCATCCCATGGACGTTGAGCGAAAACACGCGCTTGAACGTTGAAAAATGAAGAGGAGGGATCTGTTTGGGGGAGTGGTAGTTACGAGTTAGCCAATGCTTTTAAAGGTAACATACGTTACACTTGTTGATGTGGATGACGATGCAAGTTCAGCTTCACAAGTCAAAAATCAAGGGGTCCTTGAAAGAAAGTAAGATACTACTTGTCAACAACAGTGGGTCCCAGTACTGTTGAAGTATATTTAAGTCTGGGATTCGGGTGGGTTTGTTTAGAAACCCTTCCCTTCAATTTTTGCTATTTGGGCCCCTTGTTGAAGCATACTTAACAAAAATTAAAACAGTTGGAAAAAAAAAATGTCTTTCTTTTGCATGGGCTAAGTAATTGAATAGATGAAGAACACACGTTATATATTGATGAATATAATGTAAACTCTAGTGGATTGAAATTTGACAAAAGCTTGTAAAAGAGAAAGAGCATTTATCTTGATGAGTTTGACAGTGGGTCCCAAGGTTTTGTCTAATATATAGGAAACAATACATAGGAATTTGTTCTAAAAAATAATCTCCACCAAAGAATCATTAAAGATGTACTTAGTGGTGAAGAATATTCTAAGATTTGAATTTCGGAGGAGGTTGGTAAAAAAATTCGACTAAAAATGAAAATTTTTTTCCATGAAAATCACTTTCCCAAAAAAAATTACTTCCCAATATTGCCACACAAACATGCCCTAATTAATGGTCATTTTTGAACCATAAAGAAACCCTTTTTTTGGTAATACTCAGGCTATCTGCAGATGGGCCACACCTAAAAAATATCAAGTAGAGTTATTTACTTGTGATCTACAATAAAAGTATAGTGGCCTCACAATAAAAGTATAGTGGGCCCCAGCAAAAGAAGTAATTAAGGAGAGTTCTTTACTTGCACAAGAGAATGGAAACCAAATGGAAACCAAATTCAGAAGTATTCGATTCTTTACAAAAATTTAAAAAACCAGAAACCAACCGAATCACGAACTCACAGGTGAGGAAGAAGGAACCACCCTAGCATCCTCATCATCAGCACCACCACCACCATCATCAACAGCATCACGGCCGTTGATCTGATCAAGCACTAGGACGAGGCCCAGCGCGAAGGCCCCATCGAACCCGGGCTTGAGGCAGAGGCAGAACACATCCTTTCCCAGCACCACATTGGCCGGCGGCGCCACCTTCCTCTTGATCTCCGCCACCGTCTCTCTATCACTGTTGTACACGGTGCAGCAGCGGTTGGAGAAGGAACCCTCTATTTGGAACTCCTTCGAGCCATCTGGCCCTTTGTACACCTCTACAGTCACGCTGGACCGTCCGATGATGGAAGATCTTCGCACGCTGAAGATGGGTTTCTGACCGTCCATCTTCTCCCCCAGAAACCCTTCCCATCTTTGATGAAGACTAGGCCTCTGCACCCATCAAAGAGAAAAAAAAAAGACAACGAAGATGTCAATGGGTGATGATGATTAATGGCGGGGATGATGAAGTTACCTTTCTACGGACGGTTAGGATGCCCTTTCCAGACGCGTCCATGAGAACGAGTTGGTGGTGATTCCTTGCATCATGGTCATAGCATTCGACTCGGAAGACGAGTTCTCCTTTGGAATTGTAGACGCTGAAACCGTCTCCTGTGAAGAAGAGAGATGTCTTGAGAACCGTCAACTGAGTCTCTTTCTCGTAGCAGAAGCACTCTTCGACAATTCCTCCCATGACTCACTTGGTATACTCGAAATATCAACTCACCATGAGAGAGAGAAAGAGAGCAGAGAGCAGAGAGAAGAGAGAGAGATTCGCTACATGAGAAGATAGATATAAATAGAGAGATTGGGGCAGAAATGGAAACGGCTTGACGACATTGGTAGTTTTTCTGCCAGCATATGAGAGCAAGCAGAGGACAAAATGTGTTTAAATCCGGGCCGTTTAAATATATATCACTATCGGATTGTGCGCCCAGTTGGTGATGATGGAGATTAAATGGCAATGAATGGACAATTGCAACCATCCATTATATGCTTCCTTATTTCAAGATCTAAATCTAACAAGAGAGAGGGCCACCAAATCGATGGTTGGATCTACATTCCTGGCTTTCATGTTTTGAAAAACCCACTTTTGTGGTGGGACCCACCTTGGAAATCAATTACAACATACGTTGAGCAGAATTGGAAGAAAGTATGAGTTTCTTAGGTTGGTCCTATGTTTTTTTTTTTTTTTTTTTGACCCATTGGTTAACCAGACTCAGGCAGGTACAGGGTCCAGTCGGTGTGGGAGATTAATAAATTAAGTTTATATGTTTGTATTGAAGTATAAATATTTATTCGGAAATCTTTATATTGGAATTAGTTCTCACTTACTTATTATATGAGAACTTTTCTATGAAGTCCAAATGTGAGTCTCATGGGATAAGGGGGATGGAAAGATGTATGTGAGACCACTTCAAATATCAAGTTTGACCTCAAACTCATCCCCCTAACCCTTTCATCCGTGACCCACAAGTTTAATGGCTTCGTATTAAAAAAAAAAAAAAAAAATTCAACCCTCGATCCAACGGTTCAGTCCACTCAGATTTATGTCAATCCTTGGAATAAGTGACTATCAAGTGGATCCCTATTTGTGTATGATTTGGATGGATTTCTACATGGCCCACAAAAAAGTTTTCATATAATAGTTCTCACCTGAATATTTTTTATATTTAAAATTGTTATAAATTAAGAGATTGCCTTAAGATAAGTACAATGATCAATTCAGATTTGATGAGGAGTTTTCTCCCAAAGATGTTCTTGCAATTCAGATTTGGACGTCCATGTTGTCACAATCAAAGCTGTCATAGAGATGCTCGGGCCCCACACCTTTATAATGGACGTATCAAAATGTTCACATTCACTACTTTCACAGTTTCATAGAAGGAAAAAAAAAAAAAAAAAAACAACCTTCTAGCAACCCCACCTAGGATCCATTTGAACAGTTCACGCTCTCCGAATTTGCATCCACCAAAAGAACTAGACCGCCGAATCGATGGTCAATATATAGTTTTTAATATATAGTTATTAAACTTGTTGATGATGAATGCGGGAGTTAGAGGCATGAAATTGACTCCTTCACGAGGGGTCTTTCCATCAATGATCTTATGAGATTGACTCCATCATGAGGGGTCTTTCCGTCCATGATCTATGGGGCCCCAAAGTAAGCCCCAGCAATTGGTCTACATGGTAAGACTATGCACACAGAATACTTCCTGTATTTCTGTATAGTTATATTTGTGTTAAACTCATGCATAAATAAGGTAATTATTGAAACCATCACACACCTCCTTACTAAGAAGGTGCTCATAAAGGACACTTGGGACAATTGCGGTGTGAAATTCTTTCACTGCCTTTTAACTTTTAAGACTCTTAGGTCACGTTTGGCAACCAAATCTTTAGGAAAATGATTTTCAATTTTCCTCATTATATGTTAAATCCATATTTGGCAATTGTAATTTCCTGAGGATTTGAACGAATAGAAATCTTTATTTATTAGGATTTTCAGATCCGACCGCCACCCATAAGATTTGAAAATCCCTACTTAAGTGGACTTGCACACCCAACTCTATTTTAGTATTTTTCTCAGCTATATGCATCAACACATACCAATATCAATGTGAAATCCTCAACTATACAAATCCCCAGCGAGGAATCCTTATTCCAGAGGTAGTGAAGAATCATCTGATCTATGAATCATCCGATCTTAAAATGTACCGCTCAAATTCTATATCAACCATTAAACTACATAGTGTTTAGTTTCATGCCTTAAACATTTATAAATAAGAGTCTTAATCACCTATTGCAGTTGTTACACCTTCATTGCAGTTGTTACACCTTCACCGTGAGTATAACAATCCGTCACATCATCCAAAAAAAATTACCTAAATTCTTGAATGACGTGGCGGACTGTTATCGATTCACTCACGGTGAATGTGTAACAACTAAAATTGGTGATCTGGACTCAAATAAATATCAACATATATAAAGATTTTACATATATAGTTTTAATCATTCAACATTTACTAATGTGAAAATGGAGTCTCCTAATAAATATTGGGCTGCGTTTTATATGTGTGAATTTTACATATATAAATCCCATTTTCATATCCATGCATAAAAGACATACAAACCCTTTATTGCCTATAATTTGCAATTTGCTACTCCCAATCACCACTCATATAATTAGGAGCCTACCTAGTTGGAGTCCTTGCCATTCAATTGAACCATATCCCTCAATTGGAGGGCTCTCAAATCTTAGAATTCAAAATGATAAATGTCTTATTTAAAGCAGATTAAACAGGAGAAGAGTAGAAGTTATAAGACAAAGACCTAGATGAGATCATTACTTTCTATGGATTTAATTTATTAGAGCGATGGTGTTTAATCATGTCCTATCAAATGAGAGATTTGGATAGACAAATTGTAAAATTGCACTTTAAAACCATTCACTGATTTTCTTATTGATAAATAGGCATTGTGTTAAGAACCTTAGAAATATTGAATATACTAGTTAAACAGACGGGCTCTGTAGGTGATAATAAATGTTGATTTGATCCATGCAAAAGTAATTGAGTTTTAATCACGCCTTTACCCATGATCTCAAGAATCCACTGGAAGCAACTGATTAAAGTGATTGTTGTTGGGAAAACTAAAATTTGGTGCATTTATTGACAGAAGGCAATGGGCAACAGTGCTAGCATGCTCTTTCCATAAAAGGAAAATCTTCACATATAACTGCATACTGTGGTTGCAGTCTAGCCGGTGGGGCTCACTTGGATTCATTACTATTATTAGCAATAAAAATTAGATGGAAGGGTCTCTTTATAGACGGCAATCATGCAAAAAAAGAACTAGCCCTTCAATCCCATAAAGAGTAAATATTCAATTAGCATAAAGTTGAGCATGGTGCCATATCATGGAGATAAGTGTGTGAAAGGAGCTACGCTGATCATGGAGGGCTCAAGTGGGCATTTAGAGCTGAATTTTACATGAAACCCAATCAAAGGAGAAAATTTTCCTCAATAAAAAATCACTAAGACTGTCCCTGACCATAGTTCAACTGGTTAGCTTGAGTTTGAGTCTCTAAAACATAAATATTAAAGAAGGAATAAAAATTGAAACCTAATAATGCCTAAGTATATGTTGACCATTTTTCCTGATGTATTTTTAATTAAATCACCTAAATGATGACCAAGTACCCATATTTATAATAACATGTGGTTGATTGGTTGGGTTGGCAACACCGGATGTCACTTGAGTACCCAGGGATCAATCCCGGGTATGCCACTCTTGCCACATTTGTTGACTTCTTCTCACTTGTGTGAACTCATCTTCCCACATGTGTTGGCTACCTTGGGTTCCAGCCCCAAAGGTGGGGTACCAAAAAAAGTACCCATATTTATTTACAGAGGGATGTTAAAGAGCAGGGACTGTTTTAAGAAAAAATAAATTTCTCTATTAGTTGGGTTACCCAAATGCTTGGCAATTGAAAGGTTTGGACATTGAAGATAAAAATATGAGCTATAAAACTAATCAGGTGATCATATCCTTCAGTTTTGAGCTCTCAAAGTTTATTAGCTATACACTCATGCAACTTTTTTTTTTTATATCATAAAATCTAATGGTGAATAATGTCTAAAATAGTGTGAAACTAGGCTCAATGCCAATCTAAGGGGTTAATAAAAACTCTGAAGAGGTGCTGAAAAAGTGGGTTTAAAAACCCTTTTATGGGGTTCGCCGATGCAATTGACTTTAATAATAATAAAATTGGGTGGATAATAGGTAACATGGAAAAAATATCTATTTGGAAGTGTAACTGATCGTAAATGGGGCGATCTTAGAAAGCCATCCTCTACAGTATCTTAAAGAAGTTGCTGATCTCAGATGGGTATCGGAACCGAACTCGCCGAGAACCTTGTGCGTCCCAGTGTGAGGCAGACCTACTAACTCGCTGCGAATACTCTCAGATCTCTGGATGATCAGAAGCAAGGGTTCCCATCTCCCTTAAATAGAACAATCCCCAGGAGTTACATCTCTATCCGAATACTACCTCTCTTAGAATCCCACATCTCTTGACCAACGTGGGAAATCTGCCAAGCCGGGAGTCTGAACTCGATCTAAACTCTACCATCAAGAATTTGATCCTTATCTGACTCAATCAGATCAGGACTTGTTAGGAGTTCATCCGCAGCAAACCGCCGGGCTCGATCTGGCGTGGGCCCATGGCAGTCGAGCCACACAATTTTCCAACAGTATCCAATCCTTAGTGCCCTGAACCTCCTCTCAGCCCTCTCGATTCTGCTCCAAAAACGCGGATTGGCGCTTTCAAAGCGCATCCGTCTTCGGAGCGCGGTTCGACCATCCTCGGAGCGTGGTTCGACCGAATATGGATCGAACCGTGCAGGAATTTGATTTTTTGTGCATTTTCTTTTTCTGTAAGCTTGATATTTATCTTTTGAATGAAGAAAATCCTTTTAACTTATTAATTATTGTCTATTTTATATGATCAAATCGCAAAGTTAATTCTTTTCTCTATTTTTTATGCTTGAATATAAGGATAAGATATATTTTTGTCCATTAGTTAATTGTTTATAAACCCACAAGCACTATGTTGTATTAGCGCTATGGAGGCGCTTCGGATATATAATTATTATAAAACTTAGCATTTCAACGCTCCCGCTCCACGCTCTGGGCACTTAGATCCAATCCTAACCTCATGGTTAAAGACCTTATGAACTCTAATAGGTGGTGGGATATTGAAAAGATTGAGAACATGTTATGAAGCAAACAGATTTTGATGATATTCTTAAGGTTTTATATCCTGTTGCCCTCTCGGGAAGATGAGAGAATTTGGTCCCACTCCAAGAGTGGGGCTACCAGGTGGCAATAATTCTGGAGACTTCCTTCATTGGAGAGAATTTTATTATTTTGTTGGAAATGTTTAAGATCGGCCATTCCAGTAAGATCCTTGCTCAAAGCTAGATTTAGTAATTCTGATTTCTCATTTTCATTTTTAATGAAAAAGAGAAAGCCATGGAACTTGGAAGACAACCTTTTTCGCAAGTTTGCCCCTTGAGCAGTGTTGTGTGCTTCCCATTTTAGGCTCTTAGACTCATAAGTCATAATATAAATGTATGGATGAATGGATCTCATCTAGGGTTGTAAACGGGTCGGTTCCCGTCCGGGTCCAAGGTGGAGCCAGAACCGTTTTCTAAGAGGAGGAACCGGAACCGATAATATTAAAGGGAACCAGAACCGGAACCGGAACCATTTGTGAGGCGGGTCTGATTCCGATTCCTGGTATGAGATGTAGAAAAGTAGAAACCCTAATGTATAAAGTAGAAAAGTAAGAAGGGTTTTATTTTTACATACTAAAGTTACCTTATGTTAGTGTATATTGGGTTGGGTCCACGGGTCTGAGCCGCTATAGATCCGGAACCAGAACCGTTTAGGTATCGGTTTCAAAAAAAGGATCCAGATTCGGAACCATTTGCTTATTGGGATCAAAATAAGGACCCAGACCCGGAACCTAATGGATCGGAACTTTCGGGTAATCGGAGAATCGATGACCCATTTACAACCCTAATCTCATCTAAGCCATTCCTCTCAAATCCTAACTCCCAAGCCTAAGTTCTAGCCCAATAGTGGATGATTTGGAAGACTAGAAATGAAACTTCTATCAAGGGGAATTTAGTGAGCCTAAGTTCTACCCCTATGGTGGATGATTTGGAAGGCTAGAAATGAAACTTCTATCAGGGGGAATTTATCAAGTCCTCTTTAAGCTATCTCATTGGTCAAAAGCATGTCGAGTTCCTCCAAGCTGAACTTTTGGCCTCTGAGATTTGGGAGCAATTTTTGTGGTCCTGACCCTTCGTGTTGAATCTGCCTTTGTTTTTTGGAGTTTTTCTTAGTGGCAATACAATTGTTGCAGGTGTTGTCAAGAGTCACCCCTATCAAAGAAGCTGAAGCACGGGTGATCCTTTTTGCACTAAAATTTGCCGAAGCTCTTGGGTTTTCTAAGATTGTGTTGATCCAAAAGGTTATTAATGCAATTAAGTGTCCATCCTTAACTTGTGGACATTCAACACGTTGGTAGTGGTTTTGATTATTTTGAGACTAGCTAGTACAATCCTGGGCTTGCTCACTGGCTTGTTAAGTGTGGGCAATCTAGTGCTAATGCCATATAGGTTGCTCTCTGTCTTGGAATTTCTTCAAGTCTTTTCGGTTGTATGGTTTGTTTGTTTTGATTTTTTCTTGGTTTTTTGGAATGATTAGTTCGGGTTGGCCTCCTGAATAAAAAGCAAAATGATCCAATCCCATTCTGAACTCATTATCACCTTTGTCCCTCCAAAACATAGAAGTACAGCTAATGTAATCTTTGATGGATGGTGAAAGATGAGTTGTTGGTGGACCTCACAACTGGATATTGTTTCACATTTTTGGTGGGCCTCAAAATGTCTTGATTATTTGGGTGTTCCCGTCATGTAACATCAGTAGGAAGCTGTGGGCTCCTTATTATGTCATTTCATTGGATAGATCTCACCCAAAGTGATAGGTTCATTTCTGAAATCAAAAAGTCTACATGGACAAACTTTTTGTCCAGAATTGTGGACAAACCCCTATGTATCCCTTCAATATCATAGTGATATTGAAGGGATACATAGGGGTTTGTCCACAATTCTGGACAAAAAGTTTGTCCATGTAGCATAACTCTTCTGAAATAGGAGAGATGTTCATGGGTTACGGCCAAAGCTTGTTCATACCTAGCGGATTTTTTTATTGGGAATTGGGACTCTGATACCAATGCCAAATTTCAGCTCATGGGTTTAAAGTTAAAGCTCAGGCCTAGGCATGTCAAATGGGCCTGGTTCGGCCCAGCACGGCCCAAAGGACACCGCCAGTGACATGGGATGTGCTGGTCCTAGGCGCCTGGGCCCGTTTGGCACGGCCCGCCAAGCACGACAGGCCTGGCCCGCTAGGCACGGCCTGCCCAAAAATGACTATTTTTAAAAAAATTATCCATTTTAACCCCCCAACAGCAATAAAACGGTCATATAAGGGGTATTTAGTATCTTTTTTCAATTTTACAAAGTCAATAAATACTCTAGCCCTCCCATTCTTTTTCTTTTAATCAAAGTTATATTTACCAAAAAAAAGTACAAATGATGTCGATCATTATATAACAGGTGGGCCCATTGTGACAAAATCACTGTGGAAATTGGGCCCAAATAGAACACGAACTTCTTCAATGCATTTTTTATTTTGGCACCTACCAAACATCACTAGATGGCTTTGTTTGACCAGGTAAGCTTGGAAAATCGGTTGGGAACTTGGGTTTGATTGAAACCAAACCTAAATTTATTGACCCAAATTACATCCATTTCTAATATTCTTCTCTGGCCCGGTCAAAAGTTATAAACTTATAATAGTAATCCAAATATATATATTTATAATGTTACTTTTAATTTTATTATGATTATATTATTCCATTAAAACATAATCAGCTCTAAGTATAGTTTTATCTCTTCACTTGTGCCTCAGACCATGGATTTCTTCTTGGACTCACAGGTGTTTCTTTGGAATGTGTCCAATTAGATATTAGGTCCTAACTAACCCATATATATACAACCCTAGCCATAATAAATATAAATTTAGGTGTGAGAATAAGGCTTTTTAAAATGATTTTTTGCTGAATTAATATTAATTATTTGAACATGAGTAGGTCGAGTTTGACTGAACCACTTAAATATCTCTATGATTCTCCGTGCTTGTATTCTAATTTTTAATTTTAATACCGAAAAGACCAAAAAAAATTAATCAGGGAAAAAAATAAAAGAGGCACGCCAAGCACTCTCGGCATGGCCCAGCGTGCTCCATCTGGCGGGCTGGGCCGGCACTACCTGTTTCATCTGGCAAGCCGGGCCGGCACGGCCCATTTCTTCTGGCAGGCCGACACGAGTGGGCCCAGGCTAGGGCTGGCCTTGCTGGCCCGACCCGGCCCGTTTGACATGCATACTCGGGCCCAAATGTTTTCAAAACATACATATATATATATATATGGGGCTAGCTCTCCTAAGCTGACGCTTAACGTATTCTAAGTTGAAACAATGCTAGTCCCACATATCAGAATCAATTATCGTTGTTTTTTGCATGATGATCGTCTTTAAAATCAAAATAAATCCAATCAGAAGTGGATTTTCCAGTTCCATCATTTAAAAATAACATATATAATTAACTTTAATTTGTGGGGCCGGCACTGTTTCAGCTTAGGATAAGTTAAGCTGCAGCTTATGAGAGCCCTACTATATATATATATATACATCCATATCCAATGCTAATAATTTAAATATGAGGGTCCCCACCTTATCTCTCATAGTAAAGTGAGAGATGCTCTCACGGAAGCATCTCCCATATCTATATATACCTCTTTTACTCTTGAGGAAGGCCTAAAGCATACTAATGCAAAGGGCCCATCCATATAACTATCTGAAAAGAAATGAGACCTAGCACCAACCTTGGCCTACAAACACAACCTGAACCCAACCCATTGTGTGGGAGGCCTGTGTCTGGCCCGAGATAATATGGCTAATGACCATCATTATTGAGTTGGTGTAAATTTTTTCTAAAATGCGGCACCAAAAAAGGGCTTTCTAAGTGTGGACCTGTAGACAACATATTTATGACAAAGAGGCGCTTTTTAAGCATTTTATGGCAAGAAAAGATCTTTTTAGAATAAAAATGTCTTCTTCCTCTTTTTAAGTACAGTACACTTCCAAAACCTCTATATTGATCACACTGCTCATATCACACAACCATGACTAGATAGACACCATTAGATCCATTGAGTTACATCATATGCCTACCCGATGACCAATCCGATAAATGCAGTTGCATTGCAGCTGCAGTGAATTTTAGATGATTGTTAATTCATAAGAGACCATGATATGATGGGATATAATGCCAAAAAGAAAAAAAATTAAAAATTGTTGGCCAAGAGTAAAGTGACTTTAGTGCTGTTCTCTGAATTCAAATCATGAAATTAAGAAAACCGAGTTTCAAAATGGCTAGCATCTCAAAACCCCTTGAATCTTTCATGGAGGACTAGGAGTTCATTGCATAAGATTCTTTAACAAGAAAGGAGGTATAAAAATCCATAAAAGTCAGTTCAACGTCTTCAAAGAAAAAAAATGTCAAGGAGAAAACCCTAATCTTTGGTTGGTGCCTACATATTTGGTGTGGATCAACCCGACATGGATACCTTTTGGTGGCGTACGAAGTGGACCATAACCATGAATGGGTGACTTTAATCTAATGATCTACAAGCCATTTCAATAGCTGTGTACTGTCGGGTTTGCATTTTGATACTTTGTTTGGTAGGATTTCACATCCATTGTGGGGCCCACTGGATGATCATTCTTATCAGCCAGGGAGAATCTTTTCTTTGTGGAAAGAAAAGCAGAGCATATCCTAACATATCATGTATGCATGGGAACCGACACAACTCCATCCCCCGGTACAGTCACTATGGAGAAGTCCTGGATCAAGGAGTGGGAGTATATGCAAGGTACACCTATTAAAAATTCAAGTAATTTAAAATTAATTTTTTCATCTTATAGGAAATATTTTAAAATTTTACTCCAATAATATTGGTATTATAATAAGATCAGTTATATGATGAATAATGTCACTATTCATGATGTTTTGATTTAGGGCCTAAGAGAAGATCAAGCACACATAAAAATACAAGAGATTTATGTGGTTCGACTTTTGGCCTAAAATGTCCTACGTAATAAAATGTGGGAAAGACTTTGAGCCTCTACTATGTAATCAGAAGAGTTTCACTATATAATGTACATCATAAAGACTTTGAGCCTCTATTTATAATATCAACCCCAAAACCCCTGTACACCCAAAACAGATTACTTCTAATCACAGTAGACCTATAACAGACCTACTTCTAATCACAATAGAACAAGCTGGTACCAAGACCCGATCAACTGAGACCATTAACTTAATCACTCAATATCACAGACTTCTACTAAGCCATACAAGTCAACAAATCTCCACATTGACGAGCATTAAAGCTAATCCTCAAAAAACAGAGAACACATCTCACTGTCTCCACCTGCCCTTTAGGGCACTCAGGTATTGAACATACCGATGAAGTCCAAGCAATGCTTGAACTTGACTTTAACCTATTTCACCATGACTGCACCACGTTGATTACACCATTGTCCATAGCTTACTAGATGATCAGGAACCTGAAACTGCACTTCACCTCTACGGGAAGCTCCTTCCTTTTCCTCGAAGAACCGCTTGCATCCGATGGCCTAATTTTCCTTATCAAGAAACTTCATCCTTTCATTCATAGTTGCTGCATGTTGACTGCTTTTCAGCCCTTCCATTAATTCAAGAGACTCAGTCGTTAATGCGTATGCAACTGTATCAACACGGCTACTGTCTTATGTTGACGCATACGTCGTCCTATCCTCGAAACCGTATCAAACTAGCGGTTCCCTTTCTCTCTGTGGTCTGCATGTCTGCGGCATCTGTTGCTCTATCCGCTGCAAATGCTGCTAAGTCCTTAAAAATATGTAATTTCATCATCATTTTAGAGTAATAAAGGACTTAATCATCAAAGTCATACACCATTTTAATAAAAAAAAATCATGATTCTATGTTTGTGGGCATTAAAGTCTGAATTCAAGTCAAAATTCATAGAAAAATTGCATTTTCACATAAAATCATGAATTTTTCTATTTCTAGCATTGAAAGTCGCAAATGCCTCATAATTGTTTTTCACACAAAAAATGTACTTTCTCTGCATCATTGATTTAATCATAGAAATTTTGATAAAATGGTGACATTTAATGCATCTATTTAGTGTGAATTGGACCTGCATCTTGCATCATTCCTTTCTTATATGAATAGATTATTCTTTGATCTTTGCTTTTATTTTTGTAAAGAATTTAAGAAATTGGGGCCCGTGGAAGAGAATTGCTAAAGCAAATGCATAAAGGGACCCATCTAATTTTTGCATGAATTCCAAGGAAGGGGCAGCCATGATTGGTGGGGACTACTATGGACAAAATCCAATGGAGATTAATGAGGTGTCCTATCTACTCTGTTATTGTCTTACATATCAATATGGATGGCCAAGATTCAAAACAAAACAAGAAAGAAGAGAAAGAAACGAAAAAAAAAAAACAAGTGCAGAAGAGCCTGGACTCCAATGCACGGGACATTCCATGTTGTCTGTCACGTCCCCTAAATAAGAATTGGGAAAAACGTGAAAAAATTTAAATTTAAATTCAAATTCATGTGTTTAATACAACACAAGCTTCCAAAAGTGGACCCACATAACAAACCGTGGTGAGTCAAAATGAATTTCATTAAATGCAACGAAAGCTTTACTTAATTGGTATTCAAAGTTTATAAATGAGATCTAACACGAAAATCAAATAAACATTAATAATTAAAGTTGCGGAATAAATCAAACAATTACTAAGGAAAAGTTTATCATAAAAAGAAGTTCATCTAGAGAGTTGCTAAAATGACGTTCTCTCTAATGCAAGCTCAGACGGCTCCGAAGCCATCTCCAGCATCCCACTCGGGTTCATCAGTTGGCTCAAACGTTTGAAACGTTTGATCCTCCTCTGTTTCCTCTGTAAAGTAGGGCTCGGTACCTATGCACCAAATATTACAAAGTAAATAGCAAGTACATAATCATAATTCAAAATTAAATATAATAACGAAATGAGTAAAGATAAGTGAGATCATATAGGAATAAAGACAATGATATAACACGAATGAACGTATGACATAAATCCAAATAAAACAAATGGAGCAATATAATTCACACGAAGACAAGTGTCCCCGTTGTGGGTGGTCAGCCCTAAATAAATCGGGAAAGCCCATCCACATCATCGGTGGTCATAAACCGATCAAATAAAACAAATCAGGATAACCTGTTCACATTCAAAGCGGATTATAAGTGATCCGGACACATCGGTGATCAACCGTCCACATATCGATCTACAGTCGTTCACAAATGACCCACATAAACATAAACATAAACATAATAGACCTGAATAATAAAGCTTCGACACAAGAGTCCTAAGTCCAAGTAAAGTGCTGGCCATTTCACAATCCATATCACAATCGAATCGTCATATAAAATTTGCCAAGCCACTTCATAGTCCATAACACAATAGGGTATGCATATAAAGGAATACACGTCCTAAACCAACATATATATATATATATGCATGCGAAGGTTAAAACATATATACAAATCAATCCTAAGGTCAAACATAAGGTCTTGTACCCAACAACCACATGAATCTCTAATAGATAAAAGGTCAACGCATTCCTTCTCCATCAATGGTGCATAGACCCAATTAAGGATTTTCCAATAGAGATGGGTTGAGCTCGAATCCATTAGGATTTGTCCGAGGTCATATGAAATACTAAACCCTATATTAGTAAGATACCGTGTGCCCAGACGGTATTTACTTAGGTCCAATGATACAATTAATAAAGTACAAACATATAATTTTGACACATTAAAAATCCAAGATACCATTAAAAATTAATTTGCAAATAATAATAAAAAGTAACAATCCTTAATTTATAATTTTAGAAAACCTAAGGACCCAACCTAAGTTATTTTCCAATTTCAATTCTTTATAAAATGGCCCAAGGTCTATTTGGTTTCATAAACATTACAATGGGCCCTCTTTCTTCTTTTTTTTTTATTTCTAAAACCAATGGTTCCATATGTACAAAATCTATATATATATATATATATATATAAGTTGTGTGCTAGTACAACCTCACTCATCTCACTCCCACATCACCATCATTCTCTCTCTCTCTCTTATCTATCCACATGTCAGCATTCTTTTTATCTTTTCATTTACATATGCTACAGGTCATCTTCACTTCTTCCTTACACAGAACCGAGTTCTGTCATAACCAACGCACAGTAACGGTGCACTCCAGGTAATGGCCCACTGATCAAGAGCCTATGATCGGCCCCCATCAATTCGCCCAAGCCCTCTCTTCAAGATGTAGGGACCCGATCAAAAATTAGTGGCCCACATGGGTCCCACAATCCTAAAAACGGAAACAACCCAAACCCTTTTCAATAATGCCAGCCCTCCTCTTCAGTTGCTGGATGGTGGGTGGACCAAAGAGGGCCCACCTAACATGGTTCCACCATCTCTATGGTCGCCCCTCCATGTCCGGCCCGATAAACGGACCAGATCTATGATCAAATCATCTAGTGGGTCCCACAATCAATGCACACTAACAACTTTCATGGTTCTGCATCCAGGGCTCTGCTAAGAATCCAGTCCTTGCAGGCTTAATGGATTGGGTGCGTCAACAGTGATAAATAAAATAAGAGAAATAGTTCAATTATCCCCAATCTCCGATCTCATCACAAAAATAATTAACATCATCAAAAGGGCATCTAAGGGTTTCTATATGCACTAAACTGGAATCAACGAAAAACACATGTATTAAATTCACAAATTATGTTTAGGTACTTGCCTTTCATTGGGGTTGAAGAAAAATGCACAAATCCTAACCAATACCCAATCCGAGATTTCCGGGGCGCTTGATCACAATCCTAATACCAATCTGACAAAGAAGATGAACAGATCTATGATATTCCTACCCAAATCCTAATATTGGAAAGATTAAGAAGATAATCTAAAAGTACAGATCTACTCCTAATGATCTGAAGAGAAGGTTACCTGAGATAAGAAAGTCGAACCAAGAATAATAATATCTTCAGATCTGGATTCTGATGGCTGGATCCTAAAGCTGCAATTGGTTGGGAACTTGAAAGAGGAAGAAGACGAAGAAGTTACGGGAGGAGTTGCAGAGATAAGTGAGGAGGGATAAAGACGTGTCTTCATAATAAAAGGGAATTAGGTTAAAAGGGAATATTCTCTGGGCTTAAGTTATTGGGTCAAAACTACGGGTCAGGTCATCTACCCATTAACCCAACTCACCAATCCATGCATCTAATCTAACGTGTGCCCCACTTAATCCTAACCACTTAAATAACTAAAATACATTCAAGTAAAATAATAATAATATTCTAATTAAAATATAATAAATATATTTAGTGGGACCGAGATCTTACATTGTCTACACCCAAGTGGGGCCCATCATGTGTTACAAGTGCAAATAAAAATATAAATTTAAGATTTGGCTCAAGATTTTTAAAAACTCAAAAGTTTGAATTTCAAAGCAAGCCAAGCATGCTATAGTTCAAGATTGCATTCTTCCAAGTATGACCCACTCCTATGTTATGTTTGGAATGAAACTAAATTCAAATTTGAGGAGATCTTTTAAAGAGAGAGAGAGTGGGCCATGCTAAGAGATTTTTTCAACCATGAAGTTTTCTAAAAAATGGAAGACCTTGCCAAGCAATTCATTAACACTAAGTTGTTAAAGTTAAGGGGCATTTGGTCGGATGTTCCTCAACTTTGATTTTTATTGCAAACAGTCCACATTCATTTTCTGTAAAACCAAAGGTCCTTTTTCAAGTTTTAATGGTTAAAAAGTCCAGAGTGCCCCTCTTAATACACTCTGTGCGGTATACAAAAAAGAAAAACTGATTTCGTTAAGAGTTTTATTTGGAGAAAAAAAAAGGGAGAAACCCCATCAATTTTGCGAAGATTATTTGACTGTACAAATCAAGGATTATGACAAATAAGAGAAAGAGAAAGAGCGAAACTGGTTCAATGAAGGAGAAATCATCCAGAAAATTTGCACGTGGGACTAGGCAAAACTCATATAAATTTATCTGATAAGGGAAAATCATCTAGAAGATCTACACATGGGACTAGGCAAAACTCAGATAAATTATTTTCAAAATCGGATAAATTTGATCCAAACTTAGATAAATTTGGTCCAGACTTAGATAAATTTGGTCCAAATTCAGATAAATTTATTTGAAACTCAGAAAAATTGTTCAAAACTCAGATAAATTTATCTGGGTTTTGCCAGAAGTTCAACTAAATTTATTTGAGTTTGAAACAAAACCTTTTGAAAAATAACTAAGATAAGCTTATATATCTTTTCAAAGAAACTCACAATAAGAAAAAGACAAAGAATATATAGTAGCCACGTAAGGAAGAAAATCACAGAAGATCACAAAAACTTTGGTGCACGACTAGAACAAACCCATTAAAAGGAGTCAATACTGATCTTGTGTGGGGCAAAGATCAGTTCAATACTTTTGATATGTCTTGGTGCAATTCTTCTCATATGTCTTGTGGGGCAATGATCACAGAAACTCCCACACACAGAAGCTCCTCAACAATGAGGTGGGGCAAAGATCGGTTGGAAAAAAAATAGGCTGATGATCAGATCTTGGGGCATGGTTATCTGATGATTAGAAAGAAAATCCATGAAAACTTCTATAAGTGGTGCATCCTGCAGCGAATTGTACATTGGTGTAGGAGGCTAGGAATCGTTCCCTCCCATTTGAAATTTGAAACTTGATACATTTCATCTCATTTGAATTTCAAAACTTGATCCAAAACTAGGAAATAAAATCCGTTAGACAACTTGATGTGTTTTAAAGGGCAAATCAGCCATTAAATATCATGTTAAGGAGCTTGAAATTAGGGATTAAATGCGTGACATAATTTTAAATTGTTAGAAGGGAAAATCAGTCATGCAAATGTATAATTTGGCATACTTAGGGACCTCCACCTGCAATAAGTTTGGGTGCATGGACAAGAGGCTTTAACCAAAAATCCTATGGATTAGAGGCATTAAATGACAATATTTAGGGACCTTTGGCTAATTTACCCTAAAGTTAACTCTAAAAGGATACGCTTCAAGATTTGAAAGTTTTTTCAAGCCAAGATTTATCCAACCAAGCATCACATGTTCAAGCTCCATTCCAAGTTTCACACGTCCAAGATGGGTGGGGACCACATGCATTAAAGCTTTGCAACAATCTTAAAAATCCAGACTTTGAATTCATTCTTAGCCAAAGTGGGACCTTTGCCAAGAGAAGCAAGAAGCTAGAAGAAGTTTAAATTAAGAAGGATTTCGAAGGCAAGCCAATCAAGAGGGCAATTCCAAAATTTGTAGCCTAATCCTATCCTAACTTGGACCCCACACTACTACTTCTTCTCAAAATCAAAACCTTGTAAGCCAAGTCATCAAGAAAATATTATAAGATCCACAAAGGGGCTGGACGTGCATACCATATCCCTCCATTCCCTTGAACAACCAGCAACAAAAATCTTCCCCTTTCTCCATTAATTTTCTCCATTCTTCATCCTTGCATCACTACTTCATCCAAGGCCTTCCCTAAGGCTACCACCACTTGGATTTTGACACCGTTGCCAGGGAGGTTTTTCGTTATTTGAGGTAATTTTTCAAGTTTTTGGCAGATAATGCACAAAATTGGAATACATCTGAAGGTATAGACCTCGTAAAGCAATCGAATCAGGCTAAAGGAGTGGGTTATATGTATTAAAAGAAAATGATGATCTTCAAGTAAAAATTGTCTATCTTCCAAGAGAAGTTGAGTCTTTGAAATTTGTGAAGAATAAGGAACCTGCTATATTTTGTGGCCTCTGCACTAGTGATAAACACATTTTGTCAGAGTGTCCAACACTCCAAGAAGTGTTTCACAAGCAAGCAAATGCCACTAACACATACAACCGACAGTTCAACAATTCTTTGGGTAACACATACAACCCTAATTGGAGGAATCACCCCAAATTTAGTTGGACGAATGGCCCAAATACTACTCAGCCCAATTTCAATCAAATGTCAAATGAATTTTGGGGTACTTCCGGTACATATGCTCAAAACACACAGCAAATGGTACCCCCCACAACTCAAACGACGCCTTGGGATGAACTTGTGGCTAAGTTTATGGTGAATCAAGAGTTCATCAACAAGAAACATGATCGTAACTTTGAGAATTTACAGATCACCATACAGAGCCTCTGCAAATTGATTGAGTCACAAAATAAGGGGGCTTTTCCAGTCCAACCACAGCCCTATCCAAAAGGGCAATACGAGGTTCATCAAGGTGGTCCGTCAAATTCAAATGAGCAGGTTCAAGCTGTTACTACTCTACGTAGTGGTAAAGAGATTGAAAATCATGATTTGGAAAAAAAATAAACAACCTGTATCCTCAGATCAAGAAAGAAAATAAAATGAAGTCCCTCATATCAAGGAGAAAATCCTAGTTCCTCCGGGATTCAAGCCCTTACTAGAGATTTATTTGTATAGATTTTATTCGGTTAGTACTAGCTTTCCAAAAGGATAGGTTTTGAGCGATTAATTACCCTCCGTGGATCGACCTAGTTTCACCGGTTATTACTACAATCGCGGCCTTGCAATTGAGGCTACAATCATCTGCTGCACAGTCTGACTATCCCCTTTATCCCTAGAGAAGCCGGATGCACTCTCATTCCTTACTAGGATATCTGACTCCACCCCAACGGTGTCACTGTTCCTACCTAATTTTGTCTTCTCCACTTGCTTTCTCACATCTAGTAAAGCATCCTTATGAAATGTAACATCCCTGCTAATGATAAATCTGAGTGAATCCTAATTAGTATACCACAACCTGTATTCTTTCACCCCGGAAGCATATCCCACCAAGATGCACTTCACAACCCTTGGTTATAATGTATCTATTTTCATGTGAGCATAAGATGGACAGCCGAATATCCTCAAGTTAGAATAATCAGCTAGATTACATTGCCACATTTCTTCCTGTGTTTTGCAGCCAAACTTTGCGTGTGGAGACATATTTATGAAGTAGCCTGCAATGTATATTGCATCAATCCAAAAGTCCTTGGACAATCCTACGGTAAACAACATACAACGAGCTCTTTCCAAGATTGTTTTGTTCATCCTCTTTCTAACTCCATTCTACTGCGAAGTTTCTGTAGTAGTGTAATGTCGAACTATGCCACGATCCTTGCAATAGTTCTCAAACTCTGTCGATCTGTACTCCTTGCCATTATCTGTCTTCAACTTTTTCACCTTTTTGCATGTCTGTATGGCAACCATTTTCTTCCATCGCTTGAATGCAACAAAGGTCTGATCCTTCATCTTTAAAATATAAACACAGACTTTCCTTGAATAATAATCAATAAAAGTCAACACAAACAGGCACCCACCCTTGGAATAAACCTTAGAAGCACCCCACACATCTGAATGAACATAATCGGGGACACCTTTAGTGCGATGAATAACTATCTTGAAACTAACTCTTTAATGTTTTCCAAAGAAGCATTTCTCACAGAAATCCAACTTGCATGTCTTCGTGCCACATAACAAAACTCGATTACTCAGTATCATCAATCCCTTTTTACTCATGTGACCCATGCACAAGTGCCATAAACGCGTTGAGACAGATTCATGGTCATTTAAGAAAGACATTGTAACTCCACCTGCAACTATATTTCCGGATAAAACATACAAATTTCCAACTATATTGCCTCTCATAAGAAACAAAGCACCCATCACAACCTTCATAATTCCACCTTCAGCTGAGAACTTACAACCGTCAGAGTCCAAAGCAGCAAGATAAATAAGATTCTTTTTCAGATTAGGAACATGCCAAACTTCAACAAACGTTCTGACGAATCCATCATACATCTTGATTTTGATTATTCTAATTCCAACCATCTTATATGCAACATTGTTACCCATCAAGATGACACTACAACCGTTGATTTCTCTATAAGTAGTAAACCAGTCCTTATTATGACACATGTGATAGGAGCAACCTAAAGAAAGAATCCATTCATCCTGATGACAAATATCATTTTCAATCATAGAAAATGCATTGTCGGGATCATAATCAGATCTTCCATCTGCAACACTGACTAAATCATTAGATGACGAATCTTCTATTTCTTTCCCTTTTCTCTGCCTTTCAAGACAGTTTTTTCTGATGTGCCCTTTCTTATAGCAATAATAACATACAATGTTTTTCCTGTTGGATCAAGACTTAGATCTATGTTTGTCCTTACTACTGGAGTCTTTTGTTTTTCCTCATACTACCAAACCCTCACCCAAACCATCATTTTCAGCCTGCAACATTTTTCTTTAACTCCTTAGAGTTCAAGGCTGCCTCTTCATCCTCTTTGGACAGATGATAAGTCCTTAAAAATACATAATTTTATCAACATTTTGGAATTAATTATGGACTTAATCTTCAAATCATGGACCATTTTAGTAGAAAAATCATGATTCTATGTTAGTGAGCATCAAAGTTTGAATTCGACTCAAAATTCATTGAAAAATTGCATTTTCACATAAAATCATAAAATTTCTCTATTTTTGGCATTGAAAGTCACAAATTTCTCATCAAATAAAATGATGAATTTTATTTACACCATTGATTTAATTGAAGATTTGATAAAATGGTGACATTTTATGCATCTCTTTAGTGTGAATTGAGCCCGCATCTTGCATAATTCCTTCCCTATATGAATAGATTATTCTTTGACATTTATTTTTATTTTTGTAGGGAATTTCAGAAATTGGGGCCCGCGGAAGAGAATTGATGAAGCAAATGCACCATGGGACCCATATACGTTTGACATAAATTATAATGAGAGAAAGTGGGCCCATCTAAGGATATTTTCCAGCCATGAAGAGTTTTTAAAAAAATGGAAAGATCTTTCTAAGCAATACAAGTTGGAAACCAAATCCAAGAGTCCAAAACCAAGTTGTTAAATATATCTCCAAAAAGATAGGCCTCAAAGATTTGAATCTTGCAAACCAAGATTCTCCCAAAGATGTTGCACGTCAAACACCCATTCCAAAATGCTATCACACGTCCAAAAGGGGGGCTGGCCATATTATTTCAAATTTTGAATTAAATCTAAAGTGGGCCCAAGTGGGAAAGTTGCATGAGACATAAAGAATCCTACCTTTAGTAGGATGGTGTGCCAAGAAATCCAAGAAGATAAGAAGCTGGAAAATCCCTTGAAACTCTCCCAAAAACCCTCATAATCCTAATCCAACTTGGACCCCACACTACTAATCCTTACCCAAACCAAAAACCTTGCAACCCATGTTATCAAAAAATTATAAAAGGAATAAAAATAGGGGTTGCACGTGAATTACTCTCCCCTCTCTTGGACAACCAGCAACCCATATTTCCCCTTTTCCATTAATTTTTCTCTATCTCCCATCCTTCCATCACAATTTCATCCAAGGCCTTCCCTAAGGCATACCACCACTTGGATTTCTACGCTGTCACGCTGCCGCCGTTGCTGCCGTCGCTCCATCATCAACCAGCCATCTACTTCTCCATTGGTGAAGGATTGAAGACTTGAAGATGGGATTATGCGCAAGTTCTAATTTTTTTTAGTTTTGATTCCTATTAGGAAATTTCTAGTTTATTGGTTTACTTTACTTTAAAAGACTCAATTAGTGAGGTCAAGATGTCCCGCCTTGGATCGGCATTGTGTGTTTGTGGGTAGTGACAGTACGCACTTTGTGCAGTGTTTTTGCAATCTTTTTTTATTAATCTTACCAATATAACGTTGAGATTTCCATAATAAAGAATATTTAGATTTTTTTTATTCTTATTTCTGAATGATATTATTGATGAATTTTTATTTTTATTGCATGATTTATTTACTTTTATGTAATTGGTGGTTTAATGTCTTTTATGTTTTTGCAGTTTTTAGATTAGGATTTTTAGATTAGGATTTTTTTTATTTGAGATTGTAATTTTTAATTTGGATTTGTAATTAAATTTTACAATTTCGTAGAGATTTATTTATATAGATTTTTGATAGGCTAGATTAGTTTTTCAAAAGGACAGGTTTTGCGATTAATTACTCCCTGTGGATCGACCTCGGACTTCACTGCGTTATTACTGCAATCGCGGCCTCGCACTTGGGGCTGACTATCAACAGAGTTTATCTACCATACATCATGGTATCAACAAAATGTTCATATGAGAGTGGTAATGAACACAATAACATAATAGCTTGGTCCTCATCATTAATTTTAACGTTGATATTTTCAAGATCCATAATAGCATTTGTGAAAGAATCAAGGTGGGCTGAAACAGAAGTATCTTCCTTCATTTGTAAGATGAACAATCGCTTCGTCAGATACAAGCGATTCACTTCTGTCATTTGCCAGTAGCAGCTTTCACCTAAGCAACCTTTCGTAGTATACAATTACTAAAAAACAGCAAAATCTGACTATAGATCTTTTCCAGCAACTCATCATTCTCTTCATCTGACAATTTCTAAAGCAAAACATTCTTTCCCTTCAAAGCTTTATGCAACTCATTCTGCACCAACAAAGCATGCATCTTTAAACGCCATAGACTAAAGTCGTCTTTTCCATTGAATTTCTTAATTTTGGATTTTGCAGCACGTCCACAAATCTTTTGCTATAGCGTGTAGATCTGCTCGCGAAGAGTCCATAGGTTCAAACGGAGCTCAGATCAGACTCCGGATCGTCAAGATATCGCGAAAACAAACTTCAGGCGTCGATCAGTCAACTCTGTCCCTGACCATATGAAGTGCTGACGTCAGCATTGTACCAGCTTCTTTTTTTCCTTTGCTTCTGGGCTTCTAAAAACGAGTCAGGCCGACCTAAAATGGACCCAACCCGGAACCAAGCCCAACAAAGAAACTTGGGTAGTTTTCTCTTCACGTTCTAGTTCTGCAACAAGAACCCAAAATACCAGGAGCTTCTCCTCTTCCGATCTTCTTCTTCCACCGCAACAGCATGCGCAGCGGCGACGTCCGACCGGCTCCTCCAGTGACCGCCCTCTTCTCCGGTATCCTTCTCCATTCACAGTGGGTGAAATAGAAAAGAAATCCTGGCCTCTATTATCATCTTCGATCAGAAACAAACATGTCTTCTCCTTTCTCTATCTTCTCCGGCAAGACAGCAGGCGAGGTGACAGCGAGGCCTTTCTTCCCAGGCGATGGCAGGCATCCGAATAGAGCTCTCTCTTCTCCGTTCACGGCTACCAACGAGAAACCAAAAACTCTTCTTCTGCCTTCGATAACAAACAGAAATACACTGGTCTTCTTCAACCCCTATTACAGTTGAACCTGATGCAAACAGAAACTTGAAAACCCTAAAGATCTCCTCGACATCGACTCAAATCCTCTATTTCAGTAGCGGCCAATCCAGAACTCTGCAAATCGATGCAGACAAATCTCTCCCTTTCTCGTGCGCTCTGTAACTTCAGACAGAAACAGAGAGACGCTAATTCTCTGGTCCACGCACGATCGGAACCAACCTTATCTCTTTTCCTCTTCTCCGGTCAACCCTCTCAAATTTGATCTGTCGGATTTCTTCCGATCACGCGAATGCTCTGATACCAGTTTGTCATGATCCAGGGCCTAAAAGAAGATCAAGCACACATGAGAAAGACGAGATGATTTAAGTGGTTTGGCTTTTGGCCTATGTCCACAAGAAAGATGGGAGAAATTCAAAAAAGCATCAGAAGAGGTGTATATAATAAAGGCTCTTAGCCTCTATTTATAATATCATTCCCAAAACCCTGGTACACCAAGAATACGCTACTTCTAACCACAGTAGAACAAGCATAGTACCAAGACCGGTCAACCGAGACCATTTACTTAATCACTCAATATCACTGGTTTCCATTGAACCATACAAGTTAACATATGATATGATCAATCTTCCAATAGAGTCAACTCTTATTAGAGTAAAATTTAAAGATATCACATTCATGATAAAAAGGTTCATTTTAGGTGGCTTGGATTTTCAATTAGAATGCCTCACTATGGAGTTTCACTCCTCGAACTCAGGAATTTTCTAAGTTAGAGACTCAGAAGGCTTAGACTTAAAACTCAAATATTGATTTGACACCCAGTCTTTTCCTTCCTCCCAACTTCCCAACTCATGGTTCCTCAAATACTCCTTCTTTGGAGCTATGCTAGGCAGAAATAAGGTTCTTCCAAAATTATCTTTTCTCGTAATATTGTTGTAAAAATGTTGCAAAAGACTAATTCTTAAACAACTAAAAATCATAAATGATTACAAGGTTAAATTGAAATAGTTTTTACTTTTTCTTATTTTATCTTATTTTTATTCCTCTTTCATTGTAATTTTTTTTGCGATATTTGTGTTTTCTAATTATATTTTTGGAATTTCACAAATCATTAAAAGATTATCATTTTAGGTAAGGACACCCAAGAGTGCCGACACTGTCTAAAGGTTACATGATAAGTTTTTATTTATTTTAAAAGGAGAGTATTTTATAAAAGAAATGTCCCTTCTCAATAGACTTTTTTAAGAAGTTCTTACACTCAACAAATGCATGTTTTCAAGCATGGTTCAAAATTGTGGTATTGGTCACGCCCAAAAACCGATATAGTATCGTTATCGGTCTATCGCGGTCATCATGGTGTGAATTTTTTTTAGTTCTAAAAAGTTTACAAAAACATCCAAAATATTATAAAATGCTAGAAAACAATATTTGTTTCCCCATTAGTAACAACTATAAATCAAGTTATCGGTCCCCCTAAATTATTACATTATGTATCGTTTTTATCTGGAATTGTATATATTGTGCTTAGAAACTAGGCAAGAACAATAAAAAAAAAGAAAAATAATTGTGGAAGTAAATGATGATGTTGGTTTTAGTTGTTGATATAATTAAAGAAAATGAATCTTAGCATTTTGTTAGACGAGATCGACCAATAATCATTAATGAATCTAAAAAAGATAGTAATTTGAAAAAAAAAAAAAAGCCAAAAGAAATTCAACATTGGAAGATGAGGTATACTTTTCGATAGCTCCATGGGATAAAATCAAGGTCGGAACTAGAAATTTTTTATTTGGGAGGGAATTATGTAAGAGGTTTTTTTTAGGGGCCACTATTAAAAAAAGAGATAATTAGCGAAAGGTCCCTCATATAGGACTTGTAAGGCCTCCAGTCCATCAACTTTTCCTCTAAGGCCTGTAGTCCATACAGATTGGACATATTTTGGTGAGAGGTCCCTAGACACGTCAGCTCATGGAGAGAGGTCCCCAGACACACCACCTCATACATTTTCATGACTGATTTGCCCTTGCAACTTATTAGGCATAAAATTTTAAATTTAAAAATTTTAAATCTTCCATTCTCCCTCTTCTTCTTCTTCAATCCAGACATGTACATTGACTGATTGGATCTCAACAGTTGAGATCGATCTCTATTTTTTTTTTCAGAGAACGAGATTGGGGTTTTTCAAATAAGTAGCATCGCCAAAGGCTACTGCTTCCTTAGCCCACACACTATTGCTGGAGAGGAAGAAGAAGACCCCTGCAACCTTGCCCAGGTTCTGTTGCAGACCTGCAGAACACGAAACGAAGAAGAAGACGATCTTCTACGCCATCGCCAAATTTCATGCGCCATTGTCATTCTTGCGTGTCGCCGGAGAAGGGGGATCACCATCGGACGCCACGTCATGCCATCATAAGAATCGAGGAAAAATGCGAACGAAAGATGGCTTTTATGTTTCTGATTCCAGAACGAAAAAGAAGAAGAAAGTGGGCCTGGGCTCTATAGCAGTTCCGGGTTGGTTCTAGGTCAAGTTCGACCTGACCCGTTCCAGAAGTCCATCCCCATTTCAGTCAAAGTCAAATTTATCTGAGTTTTGCATTTTGTGTCAAATTTATTTGAGTTTTGGACAAAATCTATCTGAGTTTTTGGCTGTTTATCTCTGACTTCTGGAATAAATTTATCTGAGTTCTGGATAAATTTATCTGAGTTCTGGACAAATATATATGAGTTTTTGGCTATTTATCTGACTTCTGGAACAAATTTATCTGAGTTCTGGACAAATTTATTTGAGTTCTGGACAAATTTATCCGAGTTTTTGGCTATTTATCTGAGTTTTGGAACAAATCTATTTGAGTTATAAACAAATCTTTCTGAGTTTTTGGCAAATTTATTTGAGTTTTTTAAAAATATAGGTGATTTTCTGACAAATTTATCTCCATTTAAAAAAGATTAACTGAATTTTTGAATGAATCTTTCTGTGTTTTTGGTAAATTTATTTGTATTTTCTTATATCTATTTGTGCTTTTGAATTTTATTCGTGTCTTTTGAAATTTATTTATATTTTTTTAAATAAATTTAACTGAGTTTTTGACAAAAAGACTTGAGTTTTTTGCCACATTATTCGCTAATTTGGAAAATTGGGTTATCTTAGTTTTGGCAAATGTATTCGCATTTTTTGAATTTATTTCCATTTTTTAATTTTAGCTACGTCTTTTGAAATGTATTTGAGTCTTTTGAAATTTATTTATATTTTTTTGAAATTTATTTGGATCTTTTGAAATTTATTTGGATATCTTGATATTGATTTTCATCTTTTGAAATTTTTTTATATTTTTTGAAATTTATTTCTGTCTTTTTAAATTTATATGCTTTCTTTTGAAACTTATATTGCCTTTTTTGAAATTTATTTGCATTTTTTGAAATTTATTTGCGTTATTTTGAAATTTATTTGTATGTTTTTAGAATTTATTTGGAAATCTCATTAATGAGATTCCATTAATCGTTGCCCATTAAGTGGTAGTTGACTATTGTTAATGAGATATCCCACTAATTATGCAATATGATTTAAAGAAAAGGTAATTTAGACATATTATGTATGGGAATGTGTTAGAGGACATTTACCTGCGTGACTTTTTTTTGTGGACTGTTTACAACAAAGTCATACTTTGAGGGACCTCTAACCGGATGACCCTTAAAAAAATATTCATAACTTCTATAACATAAGGGTGGTTTTCCAAAATATTCAGATTGCCAATGTAAAAAGGGCCAAAAAAAAAACTCAATACCCCAGGGGTTTTTCTCATTCCTAAATAGAATGAAGTTACAATGATAACGTTGATGTGATTATATTGCCCTCATTCCTAGTAAGATGTCCAGGGAGCAAAGTATATTGCCCTCATTCCTAAATAGAATTCCATTGAGGATGTGATTATCTTCTGTAATGTGGCTTTTAGAGCAATCGATGGCAAGGCCGATTTTTTCTTCTTTTTTTAATGAAGCTTAATGGTATTATTGTGAGTGCAGGTGCTTCCGAAGGTCATCTCTTGAAAGGAGGCCGAAGTGAGGACAATCTTCCTAGCCCTTAAGGCAAAGGGTCTCTCTAAAGTTTGCATCTCTTGGATGTCAAGGAGGTGGTCCATGCTGTTGGATCGTTTTATTAGGGGTGGCCCACGTGACCACAACTTCTTGTTATACGCAACGGCCTTCTTCTTCTTTGGATTTCATTTATGATGTATAAAGGTTATTTACTGGTTGCCATTAACTGCTAATTTAAATGGAAAAATTAGAGAATTATTCCTCTTCTTGATGGAAGAAGAGATTTAGGGCCTATAAAAGGCAATTCGGGTAACTCTCTTGGCTATGAATGTATCTATGCAACCATCACTTATCAGAGAAGAAATGCAAAGGACAAGAGAGTTATGATTCCCCATTGAAGACCAACCTCTTGTTGAATTAATCAGGTACCATTTAAGTACTCTAATGGTTTAGATTTGAAGTTAATAGTATTATTAGATTGATTCCAGAGAGGGTTTAAAACCCATAGTTTTTCTAACACATTCATCAATGGTGGATTTGAATGGGATGTTTACCCGACTATCTTATATATTCATGCTTTAGCTTCTGATTTTGATCATGTTAGATTTGTTTTGATACGTAGGAAGTTAAATATTGTTGCTCAACTGAGATTTACCTTGAAATAGGTTCTTTTGTGGGGGTAGGGATCTTGGAGGCTGAGGCCTGAGGGGCTAGTTTTGTGTTTAGACTTGGGGAGTGTTTCCTTGCTTTTGTTTTGTTTTGGGTTTATGTTGTTCCCTTGGCTTTTAGTAATGAAAGTTCTCTTCACCAACTTAATAATAATAATAAAAAAATAGTCCCTTATGAAATGATGGATAGACTTTAGGCTCTTGTGGGATTCAATGGGCAAACTCTCATAATGGGCCTAGCCAGTTCATCACATATCCAAGGTATTGATTGATCACACCCTAATTGAAAGGTTCCTAAGTAAGGCTAGGCTGCAACTGGTCTGGGCTGGATCAAGTTCCATAATGTAACGGGCTTGGCCCAAATGTTAATCGCTTCATATTATAGACCCAGAGTTGGACCCAATACTTGGGGCCGCATGTATACTCCTTTGCTGCTACATATATTATTGGGGTCAGCTCTCCTAAGTTCAAATTTAGAATAAGGTAAGTTCAAGTGTGTGATGGGGCCCACCTAGGGACCCACATGGGGATGAGGATGGGAAGAATTTCAAGGATTCCCTACGATCTTACTCTTTGCAAAAAAATTAGCCTTAACCGTGATTTTTATCATCTCCATATGGGCACAAAAGTTTAATGTTCAACAATACATTTGGATCGATACATAGTCGATCCAACGGTCCAGTAAATTCGGATCTGACCGAAAGTTGGTGGATATATGCAATTTAAGGGGGTCATGTGTTTGGTCCATTTGGATGGACCAAAGGTGAACCTCACAAGCATGAGCTTACGATATTTTATTCTAAACTTGAGCTTAGTAGAGCCTTGCTCTATATTATTAGACACATATTTAAAATGACGTAGAGTTTGGGTTGGCTTGTACCCTACCCCAACATATACTCAATTAATGCCACTGCTGCATACATGAAAATGAGCTCGAGTTTAGGTTGGATTGTAACCAAACACGAACCGGAGTTACTTAAAGGAATTGCAACCAAACCCAATACCGACACAAGTCCAGGTTAGGAAACCCGTGCCTAGATTTCATAAATATAGACCTACATTGAGGCCTGAATCAGATACCTACAAATATACTTTGCGTATTTATTAGACGTGAAAAGAAATTTTACAGTATAACATCTAATATAGTTTGCAATACAAATCAAACGTATGGATTTTGATCTATGCATTAACAATGGATAATCTAAAATACTAAAAGCGTACCTTAAGCCATGATTTTGACGATGAGTGGTATGGATTGATTTAAAGCATTCTCTCGCCGAGAGATCAACAACCTTTGGGTTTTCTCCTATTTCCCTTATCACTCACTCCAAGATGCATGAGAGTTAATACGTACTTTGCAAATAACGTGAGTTAAGAGAGACGACCAAAAAATCGTTTTTATAAAATAACCTAAGAGAGATTTCTTCTCAAATGATATTAGCAATAAGTTTCCTCCGTTTCCTCAATGATTAGTCCATCAAGAATCTTGATTGATTCGGCTTTTCCAAACTGAATATAAGAAAGATTTAAATAAATCCAAACTAAAAGGGAAAGCTTATGAGTTTACTTGGAATGGGCCCTTCAACTATATAGACATGTGGTCATGGGACCACTTACGACTAACATATAGTTGTAGGCCTGTAGCATCGGATATTGTAGGTCCTTGAGAATGAGTACTATGGACCTGAAACCATGCCCGGTTTCATTGAGGTCCATGCAGTAGAATCAAAGCATGACCCAAGTTAAAAATGGGTCAGAATAGTGGACCCATGGTCCCATACCCAACTTATTTCAATTAACGGTTCACGTATCCAGAGGCCACTTGCATCCCTAATAATATATAATATATAGTTCATTTTCTTATGCACATGATAAAGTGGGTGGGATTTTTTATCATATCAAAACACTTTTAATCAAAGTCCCTTTTCCACCATCTTTAGTTTGGAAAGTGGTGCCCTCGTTTGAAAAATTCAAAACATTTGAACCCCCTCCCCACACTTCATCTGAACTCGCGCTACACACTTGGATTTAGGCATGTCAAATGGGCTGTGCCGGCCCCTCGGCCCACTAGATGAAACGGGCCGTGCCGGCCCGGCCCACCAGATGGAGTGGGCTGGGCCGTGCCGGCGTGCCTCTTTCATTTTTTTCCCGATTAATTTTTTTCGTCTTTTCGGTATTAAAATTAAAAATTAAAAACATAAGCACAGAGAATGACAAAGATATTTAAGTAGTTCGGTCAAACTTGACATATTCAAGTTCAAATGATTAATATTAATTCAAGAGCGGGCTGGGTCGTGCCAGACGTGCTCAACTTGGCTCTTTCATTTTTTTTTTTCGGATTAATTTTATTCGACTTTTCGGTATTAAAATTAAAAATTAGAACACAAGCACGGAGAATGACAAAGATATTTAAGTGGTTCGGTCAAATTCGACCTATCCATGTTCAAATAATTAATATTAATTCAACAAAAAATCCTTTTAAAAAGCCTTATTCTTTCACCTAAATTTATATTTATTATGGTTAGGGCTGTATATATATATATATATATATGGGTTGATTGGGACCTAATATCTAACTTGACACATTCAAAAGAGACACTTGTGAGTCTAAGACGAGATCTATGGTCTCAGGCACAAGTGAAGAGACCAAACTACACTTAGAACTGATTATGTTTTAATGAGATAATATACTCATAATAAAAGTAAAAGTAACATTATATATATTTTTTGGATTACTATTATAAGTTTATAACTATTGACCGGGCCAGAGAAGAATATTAGAAAGGGATGTAATTTGGGTCAATAAATTTAGGTTTGGTTTCAATTTGACCCAAGTTCTCAACCTATTTTTCAAGCTTACCTGGCCAAACAAAGCCATCACATGATGTTTGGTAGGTGCCAAAATAAAAAATGCACAGAAGAAGTTTGTATTCTATGTGGGACCAATTTCCACAGTGATTTTGTCACAATGGGCCCACATGTTATATAATGATTGACATCTTTTATTTTATTTTTTTTGGTAAATAAAACTTTGATTAAAAGAAAAAGAATGGGAGGGTTAGAGTATCTATAGACTTTGTAAAATTGAAAAAGACACAAAATACCCCGTATATGACCGTTTTATGGCTGTTGGGGGTTAAAATGGACAATTTTTTTAAAAAAATAGTCATTTTTGGGCGGGTCAGGCCTGTCGTGCTTGGCGGGCCATAGGGGCCAGCCCACGTGCCTAGCGGGCCGTGCCAAACAGGCCTAGGCACCTCGCCTTAGCACAGCCCATGTCACGGGCCGTGCCCCGTGGACCATGCCGTTGATATGGCCGTGCCAGACCGCGGGCCGTTGACTTACAGCCCGGCCCATTTGACTTGCTTACTTGGATTCAATCGTGGAAAACCGCATAGATAGAAAAAAAGACATCAAAGTTTTAAGCCTTAATCTAATCTCGATGACATTCAGCACCCTCTATATCCTCTATCGTATGACATATGTTTTTAAATTGGATGAAGGCCTGGGCTTGGGCTGTCCAATCCCGTCTCTAATACTGGACGGACCTGCCAGGAGTTGTCTAATCACTGTCCTAAATTGAACAGCCCTATATCAAATCAGGGTCGGGTCAGAGCTTACCACGATCCTAAATGTAATGAGTACACAGCATGTAAGAATCTATATTGTGATTTTTCAGTAAAAGGACCAATCCAATCATTAGGTTTGATGGGAAATTACCGATGTTGATTATACATATACAATTTTTATGAACATTAAGCACAACCGAATATCAAATTGGTCTACTAATTCAGGGGGATTAAAAAATGAAATTTGAGTTGTTGATTTGCTTAGTAAACCTTATGGATGGATTTTTCACATTCAAATTCTTTGTTTAATATAGAAGAAAAAATAGAGAAGAAACATGGAGATTATTAAAAGCTACAAAACAAATGGCCCACCTATAGTACTTGGTGGACCCCATATTGGAAGATCAAAAGCATCAAACGCTGGGCCAAGCTTACTTGAATAATCCATTTAGATGGCTCTTTATGGAAGGTTAGTCCATCCAAGCTAGAGCGTACATATTCAACAACCTACGAGTGTTAACAAGATTTTTCAATGTAATTCTACACGTAACCTCAATCATCTTCTCCTTTTTTGGACTCATTTATTTTGGAACCTATCTTCCATTAGACCGCTGGTAGATTTGTATTTCATGAAAGAAACCATCAAAATCACTATAACAAGCTTAAGGTGATTAATCTAAGCATAGGTTTCGGTAATTTTATGAAAAATTAATGAAGTTTCTGTGTGGGCGGGTCGGGCTTGGACAGAGTAGGCTTGTCCTGCACATTCCCAGTCCCATTTTGGTTGGGCTTTAAAATCATTGTCCCAGGCTGAGCTCAATTGAAAAAAAAAAAACTGTATTTTTGGGCTTGGGCAGGGCCAGTCACCCATTTTAACGGGCTCAATTGACAGGCCTATTCACAAGAGGGAAGTGCTTCTTGGAAATGCAGCTATGTTAATAAGAGTACAACTATTATAATATATTTTTATATTTATAAATTAGACATTAATAAAATATTGAGATGTTCTGGGTGATCTAGTAACTGTGTAATGGAATTATCTAGGCTGTAGCTCAGCTTGTTAGGATCGTACCTATGAGTTTGGGTGTGTGTTTGGTGGTGGACCCAGGAGTTTCACTTGAGAGGGGCTGGCGATGGTTAAATGAAAAGGTCAATTATTATTTTATTATATTTTCTTCATGTTACCGATGGCAAAAGAGAAAATAAATCAATTTTGTATTTGTATTCATCCCTGTAAGAGCATAATCAAATAAAATCTTGTGTAAAGCAATGTGCAAACAAGTAAAATGTGTGCTTGTGTCCATTTGTGTGATACGAGAGTAATCCTAAGAGACAGTTTGTTTGCATGAGAAATAGAATGAAGATAAATTAAGGTTCCAATCTAAAGAGGAGATTGGAAACAAACATTGAACCAAAAACATTAATGGGTTCTCTCATCCTTTGACCTTCATTAGTTTATTTGTTCAAATCAAGTCCGAAACTACTTCATACAACTCTATCTAAAACTCTTTCCAAAAATCCCAACAAAAACTAAGGCAACAAACAACCAAGTATCGCATTAAAAATTCAATAAAATCAGTTAACAATCAATTACTTGCATTTGTAGCTAAAAATCAATAATGACTTATTGGATACATCTCTCTCCCTCGTCTCTAACATGAGCAGTTGTCATTTTTTTTTCTAATTCAAATCCAACTCCATCAAGAGAACCCATTTCAGCAATGGGGATTTTTAGAAAGCTTGATTAAAAATTCAATAAAATCAGTTAACAATCAATTACATACATCTGTAGCTAAAAATCAATAATGACTTACTGGATACATCTCTCTCCCTCGTCTCTAATCTGAGCAGTTGTCTTTTTTTTTATAATTCAAATCCAACTCCATCAAGAGAACCCATTTCAGTAATAGGGATTTTTAGAAAGCTTGGGTTTTTAAGAAAACCCTCCATTTCTTAAAAATCTATCATTATTGAGAGAACCCATTCAAACATGGGCACTTTCAAAAGATGCTAGATTTTCAAAAATCCCCTATTTCTAGCATCAATATTTCTGGAAAATATTTTTTGAGACCAAGGAGAGAGAGAAAGACTGTGATGCACACAAGAGTTTGAGGGATTATAAGTGGGGAATTTCTTGAGGGAGAGGGTTTTGTTACATCGGGGTTGACATGCTTTATTCCATGAGGCTGGTCTAGGCAACCCATATAGCTCTAACGGGCTTTTTTCGGGTTTCTAGGAGGCTAAAGTCCCCACACAGCTATACATGGGTCTGTCGCTGTGTGCGTCCAGTATGTGTGGGTTTGATTATATGTGAGTGTTAAGTTCCAGCTGTCCAAATGGTAAGGGGTTGTTTGTTTGTAGTGAAAGTGATTCACATATGTAAATGACCTACATGCAAGTCATTTGTAGTGTATGCATCTAATATGTGTGGGTTTGAGTATGTGTGAGTGTTGAGTTTCAGTTCCCCAAATGGTAAGGGGTCATTTGTTTGTGGTAAAAGTGATCACATGTGTAAATGACTCACTCGCATGTGGGTTACATTCCTTTGTTTTTCACACAATTTCTGTGAGACCCCGCCCCTTTACTAGCATAATTATATGCTAATTATATCTTATTATAGCTATCTATACTAATTAGTAGGGGTTAGTAAGGGTCGTTTAGTCTTTTCCTAGGAATTATGCCTAGTTTATAGGATTAGGGATCTTTTGAGAATTTTTGAGTTGTTAGGGGTATAGTTGGACTTCCTAGAATTAGTTAGTTGGTTAGAAGTCCGTAGATGTGACTCCTAAGTTAGATAGTGTGTTCTCTTAGAGAATCTGCAAATAAACCTAAAATACCCATAATACCCAAAGCCTTGTCTCTAACTACACTAACCAAGGGAGGGTATTTTGGTCAATTGACATAACCCAAATACCATAAATATGAACCCAACCCTCTCTCCCACGCCATTCATTCTCTCCTCTCTCTCTCATTTCCCTCTCATTTCTCTCTCGCCTCCCCTTCTCATTTCAATTTCCCTTAATCTCTCTCTTTTCTCCCTCTATCAAAGAGCTCCTAGATCTAGGGTTTCTACATCAAAGACAAGAGATCTCTCAAAGCTATAGCCACCTACAAGCAAGGATCATCTACTCACCTTCTAGATCTCCTTCTTCTCGACAATCTAAGGTAACTTCCATTCCTTAGCTTAATTTCCATATAGATTTAGCTTCCTTTCATAGAATTCTCCTTCTTCATGCATATCTCCATGGGATTTGGTTGTAGGAGGTTTGGATCTGTAGAGATCTGTGGTTAGAGGGGCTGTTGTGAGATTTGGAAACTTTATAACTTGGATTTTGAAGATCAAGCTACTTGTTGGAGATCGAAGGCAAGTGCAATATACATTTAGCATAGAATGCATGCTCTTTTTCTTTGAGTTCTGCTAAAGATGATGAATTTGATGATAGATCAATATATTTCATTTTCTCTAAGCTCTATTTTATTATTTTTTCCCATTGATAGATGGAAATCCCCCATTTGGAAGATCAATGGCCTATTGATCATGGTATGATGATGATTGATGGAGTTTCTTTGTATGGAGATGGATTAGTATAGATTTGAGACGAAATTGATAGATCTTGGTTGGGAAATGGATGAATCTAAGAAATCATAGAAATTTGAAATTTTGGAACCTATGTGTACCCGATCGACCGGAGACACTATAGGCTTCCAATATAACTGAGAGCTGGTCTATCAGTTCTATTATACGACCACAGTGTAGTCGGTCGACCGACCATGTACTTGGTCAACTGAGTACACTGTACAACTGAGACCACTTGACAGGCTAGTTCCCAGGTAATTTAGTGTAGCTGCTGGACTAGCTCCTTCACCAGGTCGACTAGCCACACTATAGCACTTCTAAGTTGAGACCTAATTGTGAGGTTTGGGGATGTCAACCTCCTATGTGGTGAGTTAATCAGTGGACCCAGGTAGTCGATCGGGCACACTGCCAACTGAAAATAGGCCTGACAGTCAGGATGACTATCCAGTGCATCCAGCCCACCAACCATGTATGTGGTCGACCGCATGCACTGTGAACAGTGTTTTTCGAATTTTGTCTCTTTCATGATTTGACTTTGCATGGGCCCCATTGACCTTCCATATTTTCTGAGATGAGTGGACCATATATTATTTAAGGGTTGGGCTTAACCTTGACCTATGTGGCCACCTAAAGTAGGGTATATGGTTGTAATATGGGACCCGACTTGGTGTGCATTGGTGGATTTAGATGCTAGTTAACTTCAAAGCACCAAATACACTTCTCTCAGCATCTAAGGCTCCATTAGGCTCGGACTTAGGCAAAGTGGGACCCTACACCTGAATGTGTGGCTTGGATGTGGGTTGGATTACTTTGATATGTTCATTTCTTAATAGATGTTGATGTCATATATCCTCTATGCTCTTCCATTATTGTTTATTGTTGTTATAATCCTTGTTGAACTTGATTTATAAATGGAAATAAGATCTTGACTTAGGGTTAACCTAGAGGACCTTGATTATGTACAGATGATATTTGACCCATGTCTTTGGCTAGGCAGGCTATTCTACGGTCTAATGGATGAATGAATGATAGACCCTAGAGTAGATGGATTGCATTGTAAAGGATTAGGCACCTTACATGATGTATGAAATGTTGATTGTATATGGATGGATACGATAATGGGCTATGGATATGGATACTAATATAATGATTGATTGTATGGCATGCATGACTACGACATAGATTGGACTATGATATTGGGCCTTGGATGGACATACGGACCACGCTCACACAAGGGTAGCCTAGCCAGACACCAACCCGATTATGCGGTTTATTAGAGTTGGCATAAACATCCACTCGGTTGATATGAGCTTAGCATTGGCACTTATCACCCTTGATAGGAGCTATTTTATATGTAAGGCCATCATGATGAGCTTGTAAGGTGGACGTATGCCATTGGGACATCACACGATACTGAATGATACTAATATACGGTCGGCCAACTCCGATAATATTGATATGACTGGGTTATGATCTTGTGCATTTCCCCACCACAAACTCGAATGTAGTACGTTCATAATTTTCCACGATACTAGCCTCTGTGGATGTGCCATATTGATTAGATGGATGGTTGAGCAAGTTCCTTTATATTGATCTATATTGCTTATGTATTGCGTGATCTGCATGGCATTGTTACCTTTGTTACTCTATCGATCTTATTACTGTCACTATTCCCTTTTGATGCATTCATACTATGTTGTTGATATACTGTGTTATCAGGTCCTTTCAGTTCTGACCCATTATTTGATGCTTTAGGTATCATTGTCAACCCCGTTTTCTAGAAGGATTAGGCGTTCCTCGAAGCGCCTCTAGCTGATGAGCACGGGTGGGATCCAGGTGACCTTGTGGCATGCCCGATGATCAGAGGCGCCTCTAGCCTGATCAGAGTGTTGTGTGATCCTTTATTTTGGGATTTTAAGAGTCATTCATGTGAGGCTTGGGGATTGATGATTGTATAAACACTTTATATTTCCACTTGCACTTTTAGATGGACTTATGGCTTAACTTTGACATATGTAGTTGATATCATTGGATCTATCTGTTATATTGCCTCTGCATATTCATGCTGCTTCCGTTATCTCTTAATGCTTCTATATTTAACCGTTTCTTATTAAAGTTGTTTAAAAAGTTTTAAATCAAACCTTACTGCAGACCTATGATCTTGGTAACTTCCGGTAATTTAGGGAGGTCGCGTGCCAAATCCGTGGACCTTGGCGGTAAACTCGGGGTTTGAAACTGGGGAGTGATAGTTTCACATGTGAATACATGAACAATCCAAAGTTTCAATGTTTTTCACCAAAATTTTAAAAATCTATTATGAGTTGAATAGTTGAAACTTGAAACTTTACTTCATAATCATTTTTGGCCTTCTAAAGAGGGTCAACGATTTGGGTCAAAAAATTAGGCAAAAAAAAGAAGTTCAGAATGATAGATTTTGGGTTTGATTATTTTTGTAAATACCTCAAAATCTACATAACGTCAATGGATGAAATTTGGCATCAAGGACAGTTCAGTCAAGATTTCGAAGCCCATGGAGGGTTAAAAACTAAAAATGGATTGGTATTGTGGAACAATTTTAAGCATGACATTTACATTACATTAATCTAATGAATGTACGTTTTTTAAAGATAGCTCAACATCCATGATGAGTTAAGTTGAGAGATTGAAACTCTTAGCTGTAATTGACCTTCTAAAGAGAATCATTAGTTTGGGTTATAAAAATGAGGACAACAAAAGTCTAAAATGAAGCATCGTTACTTATGGACTTTTTTGTAAATGTCTCAAATCAATAATGAATCAAGAATTGAAAATTGAACCCTTGGCCGTAATGATGAATGGTCCGGATCATGAAATATCCACAAAAATAAAAAGAAATAAAAAAAGGTGGACTACTCCTACTCTCGTCTAACTGTACTGTAACACCGCCTCTCTACAATACCATGCAAAAATTTCCACGCCACATGAGGTGTAAAAACTCTTGACTCAAAATAGTCATTTTTAACAACCATTTTTACATCTATTTTATAAATCTCATGCGTAAATCAAGCCAAACAAATGTGATTGTGCATAACCATTACGCATGTGAACCATTCACATACGTAAATGGCTAAAACAAATGACCCCTAAGAAATATATAAAAAAAAAAAAAAACTCTAAAGGGAATTGTGGACCCATTTACTACCTTGTTCCCAAATTGCAAATGTATACTTACATAAATGAAATTATTTTACATTATAATGTCTACAGTAATCAAGCTTTATGCCTTTTGGGGACAATCCAAAACAACTTCATAAGTATGCTTCCTAGGGATGGAAGATCTTTTATTAATGTGTTCTCCTAAGTTTCAAGGTTCTAGCTATTTGCTCCGTCGATCACACATGCTCTAACTCATGTAATAATTCTTTTTGAGAAAATGGATTTTTTGAAAAACCAATTATCATATATTATACAGAAAGGTTGCCTTTCAGCAGACGCAGGGTGAGGAAGATTAATTCGTAAATATGACAATTAGTAAGATTTTGGTACTCCAATCTAACTAGAACACATCCGGCCCTATACTAAACCTGACTCATAGGGTTTATGGTCTGTAAAACCGAACATGACCCATGATGAGTATGAGTTTAGTTTGGATAGGACACTCTATATTTTTTTGTTTTAAAAAAAAAAAAATACTCCTTATGTTTTTTAAGGGCCAAATTCAAACCTTTGACAAAACAGTCTTATAGAATATCTACCATCAATTGTGTTACAACACCACCGTATAAATTCCTACGAAGTGATATAAAGTATCTAATTAGGATGAGTTAGGTCAAGCGCGACCAAAATTTTAATTGACTTTAAACCCAACTGAGATCAAAATTAAAAATCTCATATAGACCCATTATCAAACCCACCTAATAGGAAAGTCGGGGTGGCAATTTTAACTCAACTCGTTGTTTTATACTAATTAGAACTTGGTTGAAGAAATTGATTAAATTAACGTTCGAAAGTTTACGGTATGAAATCTATAGATTGGTCTACTCAGCAAAACAACCCAATAGTGTGCAAAAATAAATAATTAAACAGTGGAAAATAAAATCACAAGCGTACACCACAGAGACACCAAATTTAGCGTGGAAAATTCTAACCGTGTGCAAATCACGGATCCGAATTGAATCAACAATCAAACACTAGGAATCTCACAATTACAAGAAACTCAGACTTCCTCCCCAGATATCTTCATGCTTCAATGACTTCACACTGTTGATTGCAACAGACTCAATACTGCGCTTGACTCCCCAAATTTTCTACACAAGAAAATGATCTTCTACAAAGGATGCAGATGAACCTGACTCTCTAGAGAACTTGGCAGCACAACTATTCAATAAATCTCTAGATAAGATTTCTCTCTATTAGATCTTCCAACTCAAAATAATGAAAGACTTATCTCAATAATATAGCCATTGAGTCCTTTAAATAGCCATTCAGACGTGCTTAAGGTTGCGATGATTAGGACTAAAATAAGAAGTTTGGGCACAATTAGAATCATGTTTCTAATTTTATTATGACTCTGCCGCATGTCCGCTCGAGTGAACCTTCCATCCGCTGGAGCGGATGAGGTTATGTATCAGCGTGAAGAGGCTTCTGTCAGGCATCTGGCTATTCTGATTCATCTCCACTCGAGCGAATAATGCTGGTTACTCGAGCGGACCCCATTCTGGGTGATTCTGAAAATCATCACTTTATTTCTTCCCAGTTTTCTTCTTTGAGTCCTTCCAGCCTATGAATTAAGCCAATACTCAAAATCCTAACAATGTTTAAAGGCTTTTCAACTTTATGATGGCCAAAAACCTAAAATGACTTTTAACATGCCTAACCAAACACACCTTTAACCCTTATATCGCTTCTTTCTTTTATTTTAATTTACATTCTAAGTTCATAAATATTTTAATAGGCTATATTGTAAAATGTGTTGTGTAGTAAAATACAATTTATTTTCTCAATTGCATGATTGATTGCAATACAACTTTAGACTAAGGCCATTTGATTTATGAGGCCAATTTTGAAAAAAAAAAAAAAAAATGCTTTCTCTACCTCACAATCCTGTCCTATTCCCTCTTCTACTAGAATTCAAACTCATTTTCTCACTTTGTCTCTTCTCCTTACCAACTCTTCTCCATGTCTTTCAAAACCCACCGTCATTGCTTTTATCTTTTTTTTTCCTCTGTACCCCCATCATCTCTCCTAACCATCATCTCCACCTATATCACTTCTCATCTCCTCACAAAACTCGGCCTCTAACGGTTTTTTGGAGTTATTATCAATGAAAGCCGACAATTTCATCATTGTCCCCCAAGTATTCTCATTTCCAAATCCCGCACTTCATCTCCTTTCCTTTATTATGGCTCGTCACTATATTGGAATCTTAGAGAGAGAGAGAGAGAGAGAGAGAGAGAGACGGTGGAAATAATTGCGTAAATTGGGAGTATTAGAGAGAGAGGGATAATGATGAGAGGAGAGTTGGCAAGAGAAGAGTCCACGTGAAAAAATGAATTTGGAAGTTGGTGGAAGAGGGAGTAGGATGGGCCATCTTGTGGCTTAGGTGAAAGTGAAAGAAGAAGAAGGAGAAGAATGGTTTGGTTAAACTAATGGTTAGTGATATGTGTAGATGGATGGGTGCTTGATCAAAAAAGGGTGAGAGTTTCGTTGAGAATAACGAGAGAAGTAAGATGCAAAAGCCGAAAGACGAAGAAGATGAGTTGCATGTCTTTGACGATATGATCAACTAAAACAATTTGGTATATTAAAAAAAAAAGAACAACTCTCTATTAATTTTATCATTTCCCATTATAGAAACATTTGATCAAAATTTAAGCTTAACTTTTTAATAAAAATTTCAAATCCTTTTATTTATTATAATGGAGGGTATCCCACCCTTTGGGCGGACTAATCCCTACTTGTCCGGATGGAGCCAGATAAATCCTCGATGCCCGAGTGGCAATACAGTTTCTAATCCTCATCTTGGACCTAACATACTTTAAAGTCCGGATGGAGCCAGATAAATCCTTGATGCCCATGTGGCAATAAAGTTTCTAATCCTCATCTTGTACCTAACATACATACTTTAAGGTCAAAACCTCATCTCTAATTTTTCCATCTATGGCAACATTAAAATTCCCGAGTCTCAACACTTTTTTTTCAACCTCTTCATCCCGCAGGCGGAGAGAACTCCAGATCTAAAAAAACCCAACAAACATCGTTGACTTGAGGACGAGCAAAGAAACCAAACGGACCCCGACCACTCGTTTTTTCCCCCCAAAAGCACGTTGTTCGGACCCAAGTCCATCATTGCTCGAGCCCATCAACCAAGGCCACCCTCCCACTCCTCTCTCTGTCTCAAGTTGAGATCTCCAAAAGGTTAAAAGCAAGCCCAAAAATCACCAGCAGAAAAGTAGTAGAAGAAGAAGAGGAGAGAGAGAGAGAGGACATGTCGTCTTCTTCTTCTTCTTCTGCTCCGAGATCTCCCCATGAGACGTTTGACTGCATGCTCCCAGGACCCGCCACCCGCAGCAACGGCGGCTGCGGCGACTGTAGCGCCACGGGCCTCCTCGCCTACGGCGCCGGCAGCAGCGTTGTCATCATCGATACCTGCTCCATGCAGCTCGTCTCCTCCGTCCCCATGCCTTCCCCTTCCTCCACCTCCCACTCCCTCGCCCCCTTCGTCACCTCCCTCCGCTGGTCCCCCCACCCCCTCCCCCGCCACCTCCTCCCCCACGACCCCACCTCCTCCCACCTCCTCCTCGCCGTCGGAGACCGACAGGGCCGCATCGCCCTCCTCGACCTCCGCTCCCGCCAATTCCCCCTCTGGTTCGACTCCAACCACTCCAAGCTCGGCGTCCAGGACCTCTGCTGGATCCGCTCCACCGCATCCGCCTCCGGCGACGCCGCCTTCCTCCTCGCCTCCCTCACCGGCCCCTCTCTCCTCTCCCTCTGGGACCCCCTCTCCGGCCGCCGCCTCTGGAGCCTTGATGCCTCCCCTGACTTCCTCTCCTGCATCCGCCTCGACCCCTTTGACTCCCGCCACTTCTGCGTGCTCGGCCTCAAGGGCTCCCTCCTCTCTGTCACCGTCCTCGGCGACCGGGGCGAAGAAGACATCGCCATTGCCAAACACCAGATACCAATTACTTCCACTGACCACTTCGTTGATTTGCAAAAGCTGGAGAAAGAGGCGGCCGCCAACCCTACTTTTCCAGTGCTCGCGGCCTTTCCTACTTTCTTCGCAAAATGTGGGTTCTCGCTACAGTGGCGGCATGTCTTGTTTGTGATCTTTCCCAGGGAGCTGGTGGTGTTTGATTTGCAGTATGGGCAGGTTCTGGCTTCGATGGCGTTGCTGCGTGGGTCGGCCAAGTTTATGGATGTGGTGCTGGATCCGGTTTGCGATCTAGTCTATTGCGCTCACCTTGATGGGAAGCTCAGCATCTGGAAGCGGAAAGAGTAAGGAATTCACACTCAATTGTGTCAATTCTGCATGATATGAATGTGTTTTGAAGTTCTAATTGTGAAATGTGAGCTGGTATTCTGATGTGTTTGGCTGTAAATTCATCTTTAGTTGTTTGGTTGATGAATGCTTTTATGATAGAGAAGATGCATTTATTCTTTTCTTGTTGAAAAGATCCAGGCATGTCTTCTGTTTTTAATTGGGTTAGTTGAATTGATTAAATTTTAATTTGTTTATGTAGTTGAGAGCATGGATTTAACATGGGATTGCAATCAATTTATAGATGGGATGCAGATCTTACACTTAAAACTAGAATGTCAGAACATTAAATGGGTACACCTACCAACTGTTTGAAGATTCTTGAGAAGTGACATGGATTTAAGCTGCTTAATGTGCCAAAGACACAATTATAAATAAAATATTTATTTTCATTGCCTACTGCTCTTAGATTTTGAATTTGGGCAGTATGCAATAGCAGTAGCACATCGCAACTTACTATTCGGAAAGAATTTTTTTTTTTTTTTGGGAGCAGTTTGCAATAGGAATAGGACATGCTAGAGATATCTTGAAATCTTATGATTTTTCTGCTCTAAACATATTTTTCTTTTGCATTCAAGGTCCTCACCAAATTGTTCTTACATGCTTATTCATAGAAAGAGTAGATCCCTTAAAATCATCTACGTTTTCTGCTTTGTGAACATACACACACACATTTGGCTTCTTAATTGTTTATATCATGTTCATTTCCTAACCAAAGTGTAGTTCAGAATGCGAGTTTATTCCTTATCCTGCATTTCACTTTAATGTTACTCGTTGGTTGATTTGAAAGTTTGGCAGAGTGAACTTTAGGAATTAGGAATGGAACTGGTTAAATACAGGCTAAAAGCAGACTCCCTGCTGTAATGGTGACTTTCCTTAGGTACGTTGACGTTGAGACATCTGCATCAACATGGAAGCCTACAAATTTATAAACTATACAATGAATCTTTTTGTTGGTTGATTCTTACAGAATGAGTTACTTCTCTCATGCATATGTCTGCGTAGGGAATAAGTCACTTCTCTCGTGCACATTTCTTGCATGCTACTTAAGTTACCACTTTTCTCTGAACTTAAGGAGATATGCTTATTGGCTCATTACTGCAGAGGAGAACAGGTGCACGTGCAGTGTACGATGGTAGAATTAATGCCCTCCATTGGAACTACCATCCCTTCTCCCAATGTTCTTATGGTTGTTGCATGCCAATTAGAATCTTCTCTCCAAAATGTTGCCAAGCTTTATTGTGACACGGCACCTACTTCTTCTTCATCTTCTGTGAGCAATGCTGCTCCAGATTTTTGTAGCGAGTCCCAGCTTGTTTCTGATACGTATTTTATCTCCATATCTGACGATGGGAAAACTTGGAGGTGGCTTCTTACTGCTGAAGGGGATAGGGATGCTCAGATGACATTGTCAAATTTGAACATGGTTGCTGATGTCAGCAAAGTAATAGTGCCAGAACCACATATAAACTCTGTGGACACTTCTGCAGACAAACCTGATTTAGATGCAATTAAAGAATCATACCCTCTTAGTAGCACCTGCAGCCGCCCATCAAACGCAACTCTAAGCACAACAGAGTTGTCATTTAAGGTTTGTAAAGACATTCTTTTTTAAATTATTGTGGTATTTTATTGGTGTTGGCTTCTCTTTGCTAGCTTTCCTCTAATCAATCATTTGAACTTAGGTATCATCTCTATAAGAGATGAAATGCTTAACTGCATTTATTTAAATCCAGAATTTTCTGTTGATTGGTCTCAGTTGGTGCTTTCTGAACTTGCACATAGATAGGGGAATTGATGGATACCATATGGAGCACATTACATCCATGGCCCATACCTACGTGGAGAGGTTTGATAAGAGCCTAGGGGACGAAGACCCTTCTATGCCCTATGTGGACACATTATTACTCAATAAGCCATACTGATATTGGCTTAATGTTTTGGGCGCATGTGTTGGATGTCCACCCCTATGGTCTATTTCGTTCATTTTTTTTTTAATAATCTGAATACGAAATAACTTATATTTCTAGGTAGAACAGTAATTTTATCTTTGGTTTAGTTAGATTTTGTAGATTAAAACATCGATGCTTAGTTAATTGCTTGGTACAACCTAGATTTTGTCTAAGGCTTTTTTATGTAATGGCATATAAAAACCCATACAAATCAGTTAACAAGCACTCTTTTTCTATAATTTTGATTGAAACTCAGAACACCCTCTATTTGAGGCTCATTATGCATATTTTGGCTTGGCTGTGTGCTTCCTAATGGTTTTGTATTCACTGGTATGAAGTTTACAAGTGGTTTTCCTGATTTTCCTTGTTTAGTTGGTGTTGAATTGTTGTTTGGTGGTGACTAGAGCATTGAAGTGCTGTCCAAGGAGTTAGTAGGGCCATTTCCTTAGTTGTAGTATTAGTATATTCTAAGTGAGTGCCAGTTGCATCAAGATGCAGGAGAGAGGTCAGTGCTGTTGGGTCAAGGGTCATGATGCATGGCCAAATGCAAATGTTAGCTGATACATGTTGAGGACATATAATAGCAAATGCACTGGCTTGGTCAGGATATATATGTCAGATGGCTTGGCACCATTGCATTCTTGTAAAGGAGTTTTTGAGGGCCAAGCTTCCCATGGTCTTGGATTGTTCGTCATCATATTCATTTCTCTTGTCAATGCAACTAGAAGGGAATAATCTTTTCCGGCAACTTTTTCAATGGAAAAACTGTACTGTGGTAATAAATATTGCCTCCAAGCAAACCTTTGCAGTTTTGGTCAAGAGACTAATTTTCTATTCATAAAAGTGATCGGTTGTTGAAGATTTTTTGCTTTTAATAAAAATTCAAATGAATCAGCCTGGTATTAGCTGGACTCCTCTTGAAGCCCTGGCTGGGTTGGTTTTGTCAGAATTTGTCAACACCGGTCATTTCAATTTGAAAATGCAAATGACTTATAAATTTTTATGACTTTACGAGCATGGTGATTACTATTGTTTTTTTCTCTTTCTATTTTATCGAACTCTTCTTTTGAGCTTGTTAATGATTCTGCTGTTCTTGTTGACTTACCTCTTAGGACTGTGAATGATATATGTAAATACATACATGCATATAGACATACATACATATATTTATATATATTAAAATAGGGGAAGTCTCAAGTGCATCTATCCCTCACCATAGGGTGAGGGATACTTTTCTTTTTGCATATGAAGACAAGCATCTATCCCTTACCCTATGTACTTGAAAATTCCCAATTATGGAAGTATCCCTTACCCTATGGTGAGGGATAGATGCACTTGAAACTTCCCCATTAAAATATATGTATGTATAATTTTTTTCTTTTTTGAATGGTGGCTGAATGATTCATTCTTACCAGTCCACTGATTTCTTATCAATTTGCATAGATCGGATGCTAAGGGTCCTATTAATTTATTTTTTTCATATTTTCTTCCATCTTTGTTATTTTATTTTATTCAGGTAGCATGCCGTAGACTTTCCATTACATTTAATCATGTTATTGAAACAGCTTTTCTCCTGATGCAGCTCAACTTGGTCGGTCAGCTTCATCTCCTCTCTTCAACCGTGGCAACACTAGCTGTACCTTCTCCTTCTTTAACTGCTACTTTGGCACGTGAGTTCTGTATCCATCAGTTTCCTTGCATTTATGATTTGGTGTTTCTGACTGTATTCTGACAAATGCATGTTAAATAATTTTCTAAATTAGCTGATTTGAATCAGATTGCTATATGCAGGTGGGGGCAATAATCCTGCAGCAGCAGTTCCCCTGGTTGCACTAGGGACTCAGAATGGTACTATTGATGTCATTGATGTTTCTGCCAATGCTGTTGCAGCAAGCTTTTCTGTTCATAATAGCATTACCAGGGGATTACGATGGCTTGGGAATTCTCGGCTAGTTTCATTTTCATATATTAAGGTACTTGAGAATCAAGCAAAAAAAAAAAAAAAAAAAAAAAAACCTAAGCATTTTCAATGTTTTTAATTCTTTAACAATCTTTGTATGTCACTATAGCTTGTGTAACCTTAATTTCTGTTACTGTACTTAACCTGATTAGTCCATACAGGGAGATTAAACTGAAACCTTGTTGAATTCAGGTCAATGATAAAGCTGGTGGCTACAAAAATAGACTTGTTGTAACTTGTCTAAGAAGTGGTCTCAATCGAACATTTCGGGCGCTACAAAAACCTGAACGTGCTCCAATAAGAGCTTTGAGGGCTTCTTCTTCTGGAAGGTTGACACAGAACCTAGACTTAAAAGCTTTCATTATGTTCTTTCGATCTGTTTTATATTTGACATCTATGATGTATAGTATTGACTCATAGTATTGTATTGGCCACCTTTGTTCTATCTTTGTTTTCCTTCCTGTTCTCTTTATGAGGATGGAACAAGGGGTGAACTGATTGTTTGCAACTTAATGTCAAGGATAGCTGACATCTGTACTTCATTGAGTGGTTCTGCATGGGATTGTTGATGCAATTTCTTTCAAATATTTACGTAGAAGTTTAAATTAATTTCCCATAGTTTTGCATGTTCATTTGAAAAAGTCTTTTATAAACGACTAACATTTGTCATAAGTATGATCCTTGTTTAAAGAAAGCTGATCTGGTTATTAGATAATTAATTTTATAGAGGAGTTGATTTGCCCATTTTTGTGTAAGGTGGCAATTTTTCATTTTTCTGTTACAAAAGTTCAATCTTCCAGCAAAAAAGAACAAAAGAAAACTCCGGTATTTAAACAGATGACACATAGTTTAGTAAATACTCTTGTTTTTCCTTAATGATTAATTACTGCAAAAGCTTGTAAGATAGAGGGGTGGCCTTAGGCCTGAAGTTGAGCCCTGGCCAAGCTTGTTCGAGAATTGTTTAATCCTCTTTTGTTTAACATGTTGGGCCAATTCGGAATTTCTAGTCAGGCCTTTACAGATAAAGCAAAAGTCCAAGCCTTCTTCTAGTCCAAAACAATTGTGATGTCTTCTGAGGTTTATTTATTTTTTCTCATGATAAAAATGCCCTCTTTGATGCCACTTTACAATGTATATATAAATGCTGTTTTAATCATTAAACAATTCCTCATTCTTCACTGAATAGCACCTCATTTATTGCTGGAACATGCTTGGACTTTTGGAACTTACTGAATTACTGCCGCATTAATAATATTGTAATAAACATGGTGGGACTCAGAACACCCCAATTATAGAAATGAAGTGGACCCATTACAACTGTGGACTGGCCACCAACGTAGTAATGAATATTACTTAGTATTGTCCTGGATGATGGAATGCATCGTGTTGCACAAACCATTGGAATTTATGGTGGACTCACCTGATGAAGATGCAATTTGGATGGATTTCAAAAAAAAAAAAAAAAAGAGGATACAATTTGATGGTGAAACCCATCAATTGATGAAAAACATAGTTCTCCACTAATTGATTTTCTCATTATTTGTTGTCTCCGCTGTATTTCCATTGTTAGTTGGATCCTAGATTTTGTTTATTTGATAGGGCGGCCATAATGTTTCCATATCATGACTTTTCATCCTGGGATGGTCATAGAATGATTCTCATGGGGCAAACCTCCGTGTTTCCATCTTTTGGTGGCACCTTTTTTATCCATCATTAAGTGGATCCTGCCATGATGGATTGTATTGAAATTCTTTTTCTTGGTGTTACAATTGATTCTTTGCATTGCATTCTGTGTGATGCACGGTTATTTTCTATTTTTGTTACTGGGCTGAAAACTTAGTTCGAAACACTCTAAAAGAATTCCTAAAAGCCTAGAAAGTTAGCCCATATCCATCACATAGTCGGCTAGGTCAGGCCCAACCCAATCAATTAAGAGTTATCATATGCTATCCTTCAACATCATCAATCCACAGCCCCTTGATTTAACCCCTGGCACCACGTCTCTCACAAAGTTTTGCCTCACTTAATTTTAAGTAGGATTTTCCTTAAAACTTTGCATACAACTCATAATCTCTCCATCCTTTAGTTTATCCCATCAATCTGGGTGGACTGGGAAAATTCTGCTATCAAGTATCAAAATAAGTAATGCAAACATATATCGTAACTACTTAAGGTGCATCAAGGTAAGCTCTCTCTCTTGAGATCGAGATCAAGGTCGATCAATCAATTGAAAAATCAAAGCCATGCTCTCTCCAACAGTCAACTCTACATTCTGACACGTCCTTCCTCACTACACTACTACGTTTGAAGTCATTACTGGTCTCCATCTGGAGGAGGATGACTTGTAAATGTTTTGCCAAAGTGCCTCAATCTCATTGGAACTACTAGGAACAAAAATTTGAAGTTGGAACCTGACTCTCCTTGTATGTGGCTCATCACAGTTAAGCATTTAACTTCACAAATCTATTCAGGTTATGCAACTATAATTATGAATAACAAATATTACTTTAGCAACTCAGTTTGATTAATTCAGCAAGGTATAGATGGTGGATGCCTGGATGGTGTTGATTTTATCTGATGGTGAAGTAGTTTTTTTTTTTGGTAATATTTGTTGCATCATGTTAAAGTTACTTAGTATTTCGTTATTTCGTTAAAAGGCTTAAGAGATTCTGTATTTTCCTTATGTTCAGTGAGGTAGCCATATCTTTCCTTTTATCTTAGCAATTTCATACAAATGACGTGGTCTAAACTCATAATTGATTTTACAACAACTCTTGTTCTATCAGATGACTTAATTTTTTTGCAGATATCTTATTATTTTGTTTCGTGATGCTCCTGTAGAAGTTTGGGCTATGACAAAGAGTCCCATTATGGTATGTAAACTTTTCTTTTCTGTTTTCTCTTGAAACATGATTGTGCAACTAAGTTTTCTTTTCTTTTTACTGTTGCAAAATACCTGACAACTGATGTCACCATACATTCATAGATGTATTTTGGAACTTCAAACAATTCCATTAACTTTTAAAAGGCTTCAGAATCTGATTGAAACCCAACTGCATCCATGAACATGAATGACTTGATAAATGTGTCCAAATATCTATGCTTCATCTCCAAATCTCATGCTGCTATTAATACATAGTTGAAGGAAATCTTTTAGAATGTTATACACTTAAATATTACAGACAGAATTCATGTAGCCGACCCCAACATAGTTGAGACAAGGATTTGAAGACGACGATGACAACGACGACACTTAAATATTATAGAATTTCATTGGAAACTGTACCTTATATCAACATTACTTATTCCTGAACTACATTTGAACATTTTAATATGGTTGTTTTCTTTATAATATTTATCATCCTTTGTTGACCTGTGTAGCTTAGATCATTAGCTCTTCCATTCACGGTATTGGAGTGGACACTTCCAGTTGCACCTCGCCCAGTGCAAAATTTATCTTCTAGACAATCATTATTGCCCTCAAAAGATGATACTCCTGTTGCTTCAGTTGCTGCAACTTCTGCTACAAAAGTGTCGAAGGATTCCCGTGAGAATCTGCTTCAGTTGATTCTTTACCATGACTTCTTTAGACCACATCTTACTTCAAAATTTGCCATTTTTTTCTGCTTAACTTGTTCAAGTATTCTGTTACATGGAAATAACTATTCTTTTGCAGAGGCGAAAGTCTCAGAAGGATCTGCCGAAGATATCTCAGAGAGTTTTGCATTTGCATTAGTTAATGGTGCGCTAGGTGTTTTTGAAGTTCATGGGCGGAGGATCCGAGACTTCAGGTAGATCTTTCTACATCTGCTGTTGACTGGTTATCCTGGAGATTGGTCATTGGTGTTTTTGTTATTTAATCATTGTGGTTGATGCTACTAGGTCCTAACTTCTTAAAAAGGTTTGCAACATCATCATCTACTTGAGAGCATGGCTTTATGTTTTGTTTTGTTCGGGCTAAATGGTGTTTCATACGAAACACTCCACCCCACATCGCCTTTCCACAAAAGTTGCATCTCACATTCAAGTGATTTTCCGGGTTAACCTTGGAACAATAACTCCATGCAAGGTCATCATCCGTTGGGCCTGATCCTCTCCCCTTTTTTGGCCGACCCATAACTGTAAAATTAAAATAAAATAAAAAAATCATTCAAGTTCAACCATCACCATAGTTTACATGGAATTTGGAACTTAGAATTGGACAGTGACAACAGACAACAGTCATCTTTATAAAAGGCACTGTCATCTTTATAAAGGCAAGGCCCACCGTAATTAGCAATAATAAATTAATAATTAATAAAAATATCATTGGTGGCCCCCCACCCCCACTCATGAGAAAAATTGGTGATGGCTTGATGATGCCCAAGCAGCCCAACTATAACTTTTTGAAAAAAAAAAAAAAAAGAACTCAGGCCAGAATTTCAGCATCATATATAGGAAAAAGATCATTGGTGGCCCCCACCCCACTAACATGTGAGAAAAATTGGTGGTGCCGTGGTGGATTGATGATATGTTTTATAAAAAAACTGAAAAACATAAATAAATAAAAAAAAGAAGCCCCAGACCAGATCATTCCAGCCCCAGTCCAGATTATCCAAAATTTCAACCATCATATATAATATTATAATAATATCATTGGTGGGCCCCACTGATGTGAAAAATTGGCAATGGCTTGATGATGCCCAAGTATAACTATTTAAAAAAAAAAAAAAAAAACTCAGACCAGAATTTTAGATCATATATAGGGAATAAAAAATCATTGGTGGGCCCCACCCCACTAACAGATGAGAAGAACTGGTGAAGGCTTGATGATCAGTTTGGAAAAAAAAAAAAAAAAGGCCCAGACCAGATCATTCCAGCCCCAGTCCAGATTATCCAGAATTTCAACCATCATATATAATATTATAATAATATCATTGGTGGGCCCCACTGATGTGAAAAATTGGCAATGGTTTGATGATGCCCAAGTATAACTATTGTTTGAAAAAAAAAAAAAAAAAAACCTCAGACCAGAATTTTAGATCATATATAGGGAATAAAAATCATCATTGGTGGGCCCCACCCACTAACGGATGAGAAGAACTGGTGAAGGCTTGATGATCAGTTTGGAAAAAAAAAAAAAAAGAAGAAGGCCCAGACCAGATCATCCCAGGGCTACACCAGATTCTCCCAGAATTTCGGACATCATATATAAAATATCATTGGTGGGCCCCACTGATGGATGCTCAAATCAGTGATGCAATAAGCACTCTCAGATGATTTGATGATGCCCCCACCGTTGGAATCCATTGGATGAGCCCCACCAAATGATTAAAAAGAAAATAAAAAGGAGAGAGAGAGAGACAGGATTATTTGAGAAGCTTCCTTGAAGAGGAAGGAAAAAAAAAAAAAAAAAACACATACATACCTCCAGCCGATGCTCCTCGCTGGAACGAGCTACTGGACTGGTCGCTGCTCCTCGCTGCTCCTTGCCAGAATGATTTGGTGCTCCTCACTAGAATGGTGGTCGATGCACTGGAACCCCGCTGGAATGGCTTCTTCTCTGCTTCAAACTTCTCACATGCACGATGGAGAGGATGGAGGATGGTTTTGGGCAAAGATGAAGCTGAAAACTTGATTGCATGCAGGGATGAAGATGAAACCCAAACGGCCAAGCCTCTTCATGAGATGAGTCTCTTTCTCTTGCTGAGATTTGCTGAGATTTCTCCGTCTGGCTTCTTAGGTTTTTTTTTTCTTTTTTTTCCTTCTTTTCAAGACAGAGGCATGCTCCTTGTAACCCACGAAATCACGTCATGGTGGAATAGACGTTGCATTTAATGTGTTATGGGCTCCTCGACTTCCTGCAAATACAAATCGTATGAATCGTGCGATTTTCCCCTAAATACGATTCTTAGATGCGGTATGAATCGTTTTGTATACGATACGATACGAATCGTACGATTCGTATCGTGAATCGTACGATTTTAATAACCATGGCCCATATAAATATATATATATATCCTAAGCTTCAGCTTAGGAGAGCTGGCCCATATATATATATATATATATATATATATATATATATATATATGGGAGATGCTCTTATGAGAGATGCTCTCATCTTAACATGAGAGATTAGGTGGGGGCTCTCATCCATATCCAATGCCAACATTTTAATTATGAGGACCCACACCTAATCTCTCATAGTAAGGTGAGAGCATCTCTCATAGGAGCATCTCCCATATATCTATATATATAGAGGAAATTCTCAAAAATGCCCCACTTTAAAAACACCATTTTTTCCGCCCCTCTTTTTTTCGGTCAGGGGGCCATGTTGAGTCAATCTAGTCTTTTCACACACACTACCCCCACATGAATAGTCACTAGTCCAAGTTTTGACACTCATCCAACTTTTCCTCACCGTTGGATTGAAATCATGATAAAATGATGCCTCTAAACCATTTAATTTTAAGGTCTTAGATCAAAAGGTTAGGATGATCTTATGGATTCAAGATTTTGCATATAGGTAGGCCTCATATGGATCTTTCCATCCAATAGACTTCCATGATCATCATGCATTCTAGTGGGCCCGACTAGGAGGGGCGTTTTCTCCTAAAAAATGCCCAGGCGCTGTGTAGCACTACGTTATATATATATATATATATATATATATATATGAGCCAGTTTATTATAAGGGCAGCATATTATCATAGCAAAAAAGGACATTAGCTAACAACTCAAGCCAATGGAATATATTTACTCCTGCCACAATCCTAAGAACCAAAACATGGGAGTGGTACATTGTATGTCCTTGCTCCTCATGGGTACTTTTCATCCCATTTGCATTTCCTTTCCCTTTCACAAGATAGAAGGAAAAATGGAAACTTCTAAGATCTAACCTCCATCAGACATGGTGGCTCTATAAAAAAATTCAAGGGTGTTACCAGCTAAATTCCAATATCCTGAAATGATTATAACTACACTAAACCAAACCAAAAACCCAAACCAAACCAAGCCTTTTCCCACTAGGTGGGGTCGGCTATATGGATTTGACGTCGCCAATCAAATCTGTTTAGGACCATATCCTCCGTTAGATCCATGTAGACAGGGTCATGTTTAATAGTTTCTTTCCGACTTCCCTTGGGTCTCCCTCTCCTACTCCTGGCAATCTCCATGCTTTCACACCTTTTAACAGGTGCCTCCGTTGGACGCCTTCTAACATGGCCGAACCATCTTAGTCGATTTTCTCTCATTTTATCTTTAATCGGTGCTATTCCTACTTTGCCCCTAATCTCCTCGTTCCTAATCCTATCTCTCCTTGAGATCCCGCACATCCATCTTAGCATTCTCATCTCCGCAACTTCCATCTTCTTAACATGATTATGCTTTACTGCCCAACACTCTGATCCATATAACAACGCTGGGCGTACCGCCACCTTATAATACTTTCCTTTAACCTTGAAGGGGACTTTCCGATCACACAAGACGTCAGAAGCACTTCTCCATTTGGTCCACCCGGCCTAGATCCTGTGACTTACATCAGTATCAATCCATCCATCTTGTTGCACCATAGATCCAAGGTATCTAAAGTTTTCTTTCTCTACAATCTTTTGTGTGCCCAAACTTACTTCTACGTCACCAAGTGTCCTACTTTGACTAAACTTGCATTTCATATATTCCGTCTTGCATCGACTTAGCCTAAACCCTTTAGTCTCTAACATTTTCTGCCACAATTCTAGCTTAGCATTCACTCCTTCTCTCTCGTCTCATCCACTAAAACAATGTCATCTGCAAATAGCATCATCCTGGATATGTCTTGTAATCACATCCATAACTAGGGCAAACAAATACGGGCTTAACGCTGAGCCTTGATGTAGACCAATCGTGATAGAAAACTCTTTAGTCTCTCCGCCAGTCGTTCTTATAGATGTCACGACTCTATCATACATATCCTTTATCGCCTCAATATATGCGACACACTCTTTTATTTTCCAGTGTTCTCCGTAGAATCTCCCTAAGAACCCGGTCATAAGCCTTCTCCAAGTCAATGAACACCATATGTAAATCTCTCTGACCTTCTCTATACTGTTCCATTAACCTTCTCAGGAAAAAGATAGCCTCCATGGTTGATCTCCCAAGCATGAAACCAAATTGGTTCTCTGAAACGTTTGTTGTTCTTCTTAGTCTTCTCTCAATAACTCTCTCCTATAATTTCATCGTATGGCTCATCAATTTAATCCCGCGGTAGTTCGCACAATTCTGAATATCTCCTTTGTTCTTGTATATGGGTATAAGAATATTTTTCCTCCATGCATCAGGCATCTTCTTGCTCTTTAGAACTACATTAAAAAGCTTTGTCAACCAACTTATGCCATCCTCCCCCAAGCACCTCCAGACCTCAATAGGGATATCATCTGACCCAACCGCTTTCCCATTCTTCGATTATAACTACACTATACCCAACCGCTTTCCCATTCTTCGATTATAACTACACTATGAAAAAGTTTTAAACTAAGAAAAAAAGTCAGACAAATTAGTTGTAAATTTGACATCATTTTTTTTTTTTTTTTTTTCAGTGGCAATAAATGGTATGGTGACTATAAGAAATCAGAGAGAAAAAATAAATAAATAAAAAGTTCTTCAAATTAACAATTATAATCTTCCAAAAGTAAAATATCAACAACTATTAATATTAGGAGTTAGGACCTAGTAGCATCAACCACAATGATTAAGAAGTTATTAGAAGATAACAAAGATGAAAAGGAGAAAAAAAAAAGATGACATGTATGATATTGGGCGTTCATCCGATTATTATTTCCAAGACAATGATGAAGTCATTGAAATACCTCAAGAAAAAGGAAAAAGGAAAGGCACAATGGATGGCTTTGTGGTTAAAGGGAAAAATCCAAAACAATCAACACTTAATCACATTTGGAAAAAAGGAGATAGGGAAAGTGTTGTGTTGGCAATATGTAGGTTTTTCTATGCTAATGCATTGCCGTTCAATGTTGTTAAAAGTCCATTTTTTGCTCCAATGATGGAGGCAGTGGCCGCATTTGGACCGGGATTGAAACTACCAAGTTATCATGAAGTGAGGCACACTTTTCTTCATAAGGAAGTACAACTCATTGAAAAATCATTGGATCAATATAGAAAAGAGTGGAGCCAATGTGGGTGCACATTGATGACAGATGGGTGGACTGATGGAAAGAATAGAAGCATCACAAATTTTTTGGTTAACAGCCCACGTGGTACAGTTTTTATTAAATCAGTTGATACATCTTCAATTTGCAAAAATGCACAAAACATGTTTGAGTTGATAGATTCGGTAGTTGAAGAAATTGGAGAAGAGCATGTCGTGCAAGTGGTGACAGATAGTGCTGCAGCTTTAGTCAAGGCGGGTGAATTCTTAATGGAAAAAAGGAAAAAAATATTTTGGTCACCGTGTTCGGCACATCTGCTTGATTTGATGCTAGGTGATATTGGAAAATTGCCCACTCATGCCACAACAGTTGCGAAGGCAAGGAAAATTACTGTTTTTATTTATACACATATATGGGTGTTAAATTTAATGAGGAAATTTACAAAGGGAAGAGAACTTATAAGAGCTGCTGTCACCCGTTTTGCTACAAACTTCTTGACCTTAAAAAGTATTCATGAACAAAGGGTTGCATTGCGATCAATGTTTGCTTCAAAGGAATGGGAAGAAAGTTCATACTCCAAAAATATTGATGGCATGAGAGTGAGAGATATTATCTTGGTAGACCAAGAATTTTGGGGTTGTATAAAATATTGCATCAAATGTGTGACTCCCTTAGTAAAAGTCCTTCGCTTGGTTGATTCCGATGAAAGACCGCCAATGGGATACATCTACGAAGCAATGGACAGGGCCAAAGAGGCTATTGCCAAAAACTTCGACAATGTGAAGAAGCGATATGATCCCATATGGAGAATCGTAGATTCAAGATGGAACCTACAGTTGCATCGCCCCTTGCATGCAGCCGCATATTTTTTAAATCCCGCATTCCAATATGATGAGAAATTTCATGCTGATTTTGAAGTTAAAAAGGGATTGTACGACACATTGGAGCGATTTGTTCGAGATAGTAGAACTCGGATTCTTGTTGATGAGCAAATTGACTATTTCAAGAGAAAGATCGGCATGTTCGGAAGAGAAACGGCGCAATTAACAATTAAGACAAAACAACCTGGTAATCTACATATATTCTTAATTTTTTTATATTCCTTAATACATATTTTTTTCTTCACCATGTTATTCTTTTACAATCATTGACTTTATTCTAATAAACTAGCTTTATGGTGGGAGAGCTACGGTGATCATTGCCCCGAACTACAAAAACTAGCAATTCGCATATTAAGTTTAACGTGCAGTTCATCGGGGTGTGAAAGAAATTGGAGTACATTTGAACAGGTGAGATTTATTAAATTTAATTTCATTAATTAGTAATATAATTTGTATAAATCTTGACATTTAATAATTTAATCTAACTTTTTTATAGATACATTCAAAGAGGAGAAACAGACTAGAGCAACAACGTCTTAATTCTTTAGTCTTTGTTAAATATAATCTAAATCTCCAAGTTCGTCAAAACAAGAGAGAGAGGGATCAAGCTCTTGATCCTATTTGCTTGTCAGATATGGAATCCGATGATGAGTGGATCACTGAAAAAGAAGATCCTGTTTTAGACAATGACATGTCATGGATGGACCTTGGAGAATGCTTTGTCAATACTTCTAATGAAGGGACGAGTAGACAAGATAGACGAAGAGGTATTACCAATTTACTAAATGTCAAAGTCTAAAAATTAATATTTATTTTTTTATTTTAATAGACTAAAATTTTGTAATCTTGTTTTATAGGGCCTAGAAAACTTACATTTGGAAGAAAAGATAAAGGAAAGAAGAAAGTATCTGAGCTTGAGGAAGAAGAAGCTCTGGTGTCTTCATCTGACAATGAAGAGGAGGAAGTTCGATGTCTTGATGATGGATCATCTTCATTTGGAGATGATGATATTGGAGATGATGATGTTGACGTGGATATGGTCCTTGGCCATGATGGGGATATCAGCATATGAATTAATTATTTAGACTAGAGATATACACCTTTTGTCTTTTGATGTTTTGGAATGATTGTTTTGTATTTAGTGTAGAAGATAAGGTGGCCTAGGCCCACTAGGCCCAGCCCAGCCCATCAAAATGTATATATATAAAATCCCACGTGTGGGATCTTTCTTAGATTGTGTAGATTGATTCTTTCTTAGATTGTGTAGATTGATTCTGATTGTATTTACTTCCTTGTATAGAGTAGAAGATTGATTCTGATTGTATTAATTATGCTAATTAGAGCCCTTGATTAGGGTATACTGTGAATATAAATATACTACGATCCTCCTATTGAGGTATCAAGTTTTTCTCCAATTCTCTATTCTCTGTGTCACATTATTTCATGGTATCAGAGCTTGGTGGGATCTCCTCATCTCTACTGTCTCTCAGTTGCAATCCCATCTCAAGGTTTCAGAAAAAGAAAACTCTTTCTCACGACAGTTTCATCGTGTCGACAGTCTGCAGAGTGGAAATCAAGGTGGGCCATCATCCGATCATCCATATATCACAAACGATCACCTCCACAAGGGTCGCCCATATTAAATAGGAATTCTGGTTATTTTTTCAGAATTTTTGGCACATCTGAGGTAGGCCATCTACTACTTCTTGTGATTTTCTAGTTTTTCAAGATACTTTTCATCAAATCCGTCCCATCTTGCGGATTTTCATCAGATTGGTATGCAACCTGATCTGAAGGATAGTAAGAAGTATCACACAGAGGACTGTGTTCACTGATCACAGTTTGATCTCATTGTGGGCCCCACGTGTCCACTCCAGCAGCCAAAAAGGGGGTCGTCAGCCTGTTTTGGACCCTTTTTTGGGTCTGTTTTGGGTTTTTCTGCTCCAGCAACAGATCTGAACCATCTTTCAGACTTTTTTGGCCATTTATTTGCTGTCTTCTTCTTCTATTTAGAAAACTGATTGCTGTTGTATGCTGAGGAAGCTTCTTGTTACGGATTAAGGGTGATTAATGGCTGATCAGTGCTGATTACTGCACTGTTAGTGCTGTTTTTTGAGTTGTTGACAGTTCTATTGCTGTTCTATTGTTGTCTTTGCACTGTTAGTACACTGTTGCTGCTTGCTATCCTTGGTTGATATTTACTGCTGTTAGTATTGTTGCTACCTCTTTTTCTACTATGGACAAGTATGATGTTATTCCTGTTAAATTTAATGGGAATAATTATATGGCTTGGTCTTTTCATCTGAAGAATTTTGTCGAAGGCCAAGGACTGTTTGGTTATCTGGATGGATCGATAACTAAACCTACTGCTAGCATTACTGACACAAAAGCATTACCCACCTGGTCTAAAGAAAATGCTAAGGTCATCACTTGGATTCTTAACTCCATTGACCCTTCTCTTGCCATTGCTCTTCAAGCATATACTGCCGCATCTGATATGTGGGGTCATCTTAAGAATGTTTATCATCAAACAAATAAAGCTCGCAAATTTCAATTAGACAGTGAAATTGCAAAATTCAGTCAAGGTGATAAATCTGTACAGGCATACTTCAATGGATTTCTCACATTATGGACTGAGAGGGATGCTATGATTATTCAAACTGTTTCTGCTGGGTTTCTTCCTGAGGCTCTTAAATTACAAGAGGAAACCCACATCAGCCAGTTCCTGATGAATCTCAGACCCGAATTCGAATCTGTTCGGTCTGCTCTCATGAATAGAGAAGTTTCTGCAAACCTAGATACATGCTTCCAAGAAGTTCTTCGCGAAGAACTTCGCCTCAACTCTCAGCGTGGCATTTTTGAAGAACCAAAGGCCTTCCTAGCCCCTCTCCCGGCTGATTCTGCTCTCCTGGCAGCCCCCAATCAGAAGCCTACTCAATGCTATGAGTGCAAAGGATTCGGTCACCTGGCCAAGAACTGTCGAAAGAAATTGGTTTGCAAATATTGCAAACGCTCTGGTCATCTTATTGATGACTGTCGCAGCTTACAGCGAAAGAATGGGTCCCAGCAGAAGCAAAATCCTTCCACCATGCCCAGACAAAATGCTACAGCTGCGTTCCAAGTTCAAGCACCTTTCCTTGATACGGAAAGCACTTCTTCTGGGGCTGTATCTATGACTCCAGCCCAAATTCAAGAACTTATTCAGAACACGGTGACCTCTGCATATGCATCTATGGGTTTTAACAGTGGTCGGTATCAAACTCATCCTCCTCTAGCATTTCCTGCTTTTCATTCTTCAATCTCTTTGTCTTCCTCCATCACCCCATCTACTTGGTTTCTAGATTCAGGAGCATCAAACCACATGACTTCTGTGGAAAGTAGCTTTACCGCCTCTCACCCTTACCTTGGCAAAGACAAAATCACCACTGCTAATGGAGACCAATTACTTATTTCTGGAATTGGTACCGTTACTTTATCTAGTGTCTCTGGCCAGTCCTTCCACCTTTCCAATGTCTACTTTGTTCCCAAATTATCAGCCAATTTACTTTCTGTCGGGCAACTTATTGATGATGGATACCATATTAACTTTTCTTCCACTGGGTTGTGTCATACAGGGGCGGCAAACTGGGAAGGTGATCGCAACGGGGAGTAAACATGGTCGACTGTTTCTGCTTGACATTGGACATCGTTCCCTATTTTCTTCTTCTTCTCCTAATAAAATGTGGACTATGTGGCATAGTCGTCTTGGTCATGTGAACAATGCTTATTTACTTTCTTTGTTTAAACTTGGTTGTTTAGAATCCACTATTGATAATAAAATGATGTCCTTTTACTTCAATCAAAGTGTGAAACGTGTTGTTTGAGTAAGAGCCATATTTTGCCATTTCCTATTCATCGTTCTCGTGCATTATCATCTTTTGATATTATTCACACTGATGTTTGGGGAATTGCACCCACATTGAGTAGGACAGGGTTTAAGTATTATGTGACATTTATTGACGACCATTCTCGATTCACTTGGATCTATTTCATGCGTTTCAAATCTGAAGTATTTTTCTCTTTTCCAAAAATTTTATAATATGGTTCAAACCCAATTTCAGAAAAATATAAAAATTCTTCGGTCTGACTCCGGTGGAGAATACATGTCCCATGATTTTTCTGCCTTCCTTTCTGATAAAGGCATTCTTCACCAAAAATCCTGCCCACATACTCCACAACAGAATGGTGTTGCAGAGAGGAAGAACAGGCATATTCTTGCAACTGTTCGTACTCTCCTACTTGCATCGTTAGTTCCTCCAAATTTTTGGTGTGATGCTGCACAGACTGCTGTGTATCTCCTCAATCGTCATCCTAGCTCCGTTCTAGGAAAGACTACTCCATATGAAGCTCTCTTTGGTCATACCCCTTCATATTCTCACCTACGTGTTTTTGGTTGCTTGTGCTTTGTCCATCTTCCCCCTACAGAGCGTACTAAGTTGTCACCACAAGCTGCCAAATGTATCTTCCTAGGATACAGTACTGAACACAAGGGATTTCTGTGTTATGAACACTCCGAGAAACGCATGCGAATATCTCGTAATGTAATTTTCTTGGAACACATTCCTTTCTTTTCCTTGCGTTTAGATACTCATCCTATTGCTGTGTCTTATTTGCCACAATTCCCTGTAGCTACTTCTCCACCACCTATTACTAATGTCTATGTTCGGCGTAACACAGTTCCTCCTGTGGGGACTCCTCCTCCCGATCCTCTCCCAATGCTGCCTCCTGCACCCTCAGGTATTAATACTTCCTCTACTGATACTGTCATACCCTTGCGACGCTCTAGTCGCCCTTCTGTTGCTCCTGACAGATATGGCTTTCCTGCTCTTTTTACTTCTTTGGATAGTGCTCCTATACCCACCTCTTATTCACAGGCTTCAAAGATTGCATACTGGCAGGATGCTATGACTGAGGAGTTGCTTGCTCTTGAAGCGAACAACACATGGGACTTGGTACCGACTCCTGAAGGAGCCTCTGTGATTGGCAGCAAATGGATTTATTCTGTCAAAGTTCACTCTGATGGGAGTCTTGATCGCTACAAAGCTAGGTTGGTTGCTCAAGGTTACAAGCAGGAGTATGGCATTGACTATGAGGAGACATTTGCACCAGTGGCTAAAATGACCACCGTTCGAACTCTTCTTTGTGTTGCTGCAGCCCGCAACTGGCCTCTATGGCAAATGGATGTAAAAAATGCCTTTCTTCATGGCGATTTGAAAGAAACTGTCTACTTGAAACCTCCTCCGGGATATGCTTGTCCTCCTCAGCATGTTTGCAAGTTGCGTAAATCTCTTTATGGACTTAAGCAGGCTCCCAGGGCTTGGTTTGATAAATTCCGGGCAGCAATTCTTCAAGCTGGGTTTCATCAGAGTCATTCTGACAGTTCACTATTTCTTCGCTGGACATCGAAGGGTTACACATTCCTTTTAGTCTATGTTGATGATATGATCATCAGTGGCAATGATATTTCCGGCATTACGGCTCTCAAGGACCATCTCACTCACCACTTCAAAATGAAGGATCTTGGTCCTCTCACCTACTTTCTGGGCCTTGAGTTTTCGCGTACCAAATCAGGCATTCGGGTCCATCAGCGTAAATATGCTACCGATTTAATCACCTCAGCGAGACTTGATGATGCTCACACTTTTGATACGCCGCTGGAATTAAACACCAAACTCAGTACGGAGGATGGCCCTCCCTTGGATGATCCCTCTATTTTTCGGCGGATAGTTGGTAGTTTGCTCTACTTAACTATGACTCGACCTGATATTTCTCATGCAGTTCATACAGTTAGCCAATTTGTGAGCAATCCTCACAAACCCCACCTTGCTGCTGCTTTGCGCATTCTCCGTTATGTTAAAGGCACTCTTTCTCATGGTCTATTCTACCCTTCTAATACTTCTCTGCGATTATCCGCGTATGCCGATGCCGACTGGGCTGGTTGCCCTGATTCTCGGCGATCTACTACTGGCTGGTGTATGTTTCTTGGCGACTCTCTGATTTCGTGGAAATGCAAGAAGCAAACCACTGTGTCAAAGTCTTCTGCTGAGGCTGAATATCGGGCAATGTCATCTGCAAGTGCTGAAATCATTTGGCTCCGCCGTCTTCTCTGTGAATTAGGTGTCATTGTTTGGTTCTACACCTCTTCATGGGGACAATACCAGTGCTACTAGAATTGCTAATAATCCAGTTTTTCATGAACGGACGAAGCACATTGAGATTGATTGTCATTTCATTCGTCAGCATGTTGTCATTGAGAAGATAACCTTGCCTCATGTCTCTACTCACGACCAGTTGGCGGATATCTTCACCAAAGCCCTTCCCAAACCGCGCTATCATGATCTTACTAGCAAATTGCTGTTTTCTGCATTACCACATCAATTTGAGGGGGAGTGTAGAAGATAAGGTGGCCTAGGCCCACTAGGCCCAGCCCAGCCCATCAAAATGTATATATATAAAATCCCACGTGTGGGATCTTTCTTAGATTGTGTAGATTGATTCTTTCTTAGATTGTGTAGATTGATTCTGATTGTATTTACTTCCTTGTATAGAGTAGAAGATTGATTCTGATTGTATTAATTATGCTAATTAGAGCCCTTGATTAGGGTATACTGTGAATATAAATATACTACGATCCTCCTATTGAGGTATCAAGTTTTTCTCCAATTCTCTATTCTCTGTGTCACATTATTTCATTTAGATCATGCATGAGCTCATGAGCATCTTTTGATGATGTTTTTGGGATGTAATCTTTTGTGTTTAGGTTATAAATTAGCTCATGAGGATCATTTTGTTGATAGAACTTTTTCCTTTTTCAATATAAAATGTTGCAATGTATGGAAAATGGATGAGATATGCATATCTATATTTTTTCTTATTTTTACATATTTTTTTGATTTTTTTTAAACTACTTTGGAAAAAATAGAATGAATCCTACGATTCGCGATTCGATTCGATTCGGCGCCTAAAACGATTCGCGATTCGATTCCGATTTTCAAAACCTTGATATGGGCCAACTCTTCTAAGCTGAAGCTTAGGATAAGGTAAGCTGGCGTAAGCTCAATTGTGTGGTGGGGCCCACCTGGGGACCCACATGGGGATGGGGATGGGGGGATTTCAAGGACTCCTTGGGACCCTCCTCCTTGCAATAAATCAACTCCAACTGTGGTTTCTATCATCTCCATCTGTGCACCAAAAGTTTAATGGTCAACCGTCCATTCGGATCGGTACACAGTCGATCCAACAGTCCAGTAAATTCGGATTTGACTAAAAGTTGGTGGACATGTGCAATTTAAGGGGGTCGTGTGTTTGGTCCATTTGGATGGACCAAGGGTGGGCCTGATAAGCGTTATATATTATATATATATATATATCTTTTTGAAAATTTATACATCAGAAAGACCTTTACATATGCAGCACATACCATTCAAATTCTGCTCCTTTCCTCTGATTGCTTGATTGTGGGCTTATCACCTCATGAAAGATTGGTTTGTTGCCTGGTTCCAGACCAAAATGGCCTTCTACTTCATTCGTTTCATCAGATGGATTAGTTACTGCTATGGCGTACCGTCTTCCCCATGTAGTATGTATCGCATTTTCTTGATTTCTTGAATCTTATTTGATTTTCCCCTTTCATAATGAATTTGATCTTCTATCTTCCCAAGCTTGCCATTGTTAGTAGTAATTTGTACATGATGCATTTTTTCAGGTTATGGGAGACAGGTCAGGGAACATACGTTGGTGGGATGTAACAAGTGGGCTTTCTTCATCATTCAATACTCACAGGGAAGGAATACGGAGAATCAAATTTTCTCCTGTTGTTCCTGGAGATCAAACTCGAGGGCGTATTGCTGTACTCTTTTATGACAACACATTTTCTATATTTGATCTTGTAAGTATAAAAGAAAAGTCATTCAATATTTTGATTATAAAAGAAACTTTTGTTTGGTTTTCTTATTTGGCTATAGATGTGTCTATGGAAGTTTATTTTAGAAACAAACTCAGGTCAATGAGCAAGTTTGACAGGGCTTGATCTATGATACCAAGATACTGGTACATGCCCTGTATCTCTGTGTTGGATCGATACAACACTTTTTTCGGTACTCGATGCTAGACCGATACTTCTAGGGTACTAGTTTGGCATATCCTACTTACCAAGTACATTATTTCGTGTAATTATTTTGGTTTTCTTACATTCCAACATAAAAAAAGACCGTGTTAGAAAGGAATGGGAACAATGATAATTTTAATTAATTAGTAATTTTCCAAAGAAAAAAAGTAGGACAAACATCCAAATCCATTTCCTATATTTCCAAATGTGAAGAATCGTATCCTAGATCCCCATCTTTTTGTCTATATCCATATCCAAATCTAGGAATCATAGGCCTTTATATGCCTTTATAACTAAATTTGGACTTAGACCCAAACTATTTTAATTGGTCCTACATTTCTTTTGCAAGCCCAACTCAAAGTAGTCCTCATTAGACTCAAGCTCAAACATATCTTAACAGAAAATGTTTACTCTTTGGCCCAAGACCAACCATTAATTAGAGAGAGAGAGAGAGAGAGAGAGAGAGAGAGAGAGAGAGAGAGAGAGAGATTTTCTTTACATTTACCTCTCACCCTCTTACGGTGCGAGGTAGCTTGATGAGGCCCACCTGGGGTCCCAATGATCACGGGAATGGGGTTTTTTAACCTCTTCATCCGTGGCCCACAAGTTTAATGACTCTATATTAAAGAAAGAAATTTGACCCTCGATCCAACAGTCTAGTCCATTCGGATTGGTTTAAACCCAACAAGTTCGATGTAATTCAGGGGGTCCCATGTGTGTGGACAATTCGGATTGGTGGTAGGTGGGCTCTACATGCTACCGCATTGTATTACGATCAGAACTTCTAACGGGCCCACCTTATGATCCATCCGAACAGTTTACACGCACCAGACCCCCTGGCAGTCAGGAGACTGCAGAGTTTACGCCCACCGAATGAACAAGACCATTGGATCGAGGCTCATTTTTTTTTAATATAAAACCATTAAACTTGTGGGCCATGGATCATTTTTGATATCTAGGTCCATCATGAGTGTATCTTTCCATCCCACCCATGTCCCTTGATCTGTGGTGCCTCAAGTGGGCCCTAACAGCCGGTGTGCATGGTCTGAGGGTTACGGTGCAAGAATATTACCCATATATATAAATATATATATTTATATATCGAGGAATTTTCAAGTAAGCACATGCTCAAATAGCCTTTACGAGCACAACCAATGAGATGTGTAGGAAATAAGAGCATAGCAAATGAGATGTGTGAGCATGCCTCCCTCTAGATGACATCATCTTGTCTAGAATGGGCAAAGCATCTCGTTGGCTGTGCTCATATAGGCTATTTGAGCATATGCTCACTTGAAAATCCCTCTCTCTCTCTCTCTCTCTCTCTCTCTCTATATATATATATATATAGATAAGGAGTGCTAGAAAAATGCCCGGGAGTTTTCAAAAGAAAAAATGCCATCTCCAAAGAACGAATAAGAAAAAGAGGAGTTAATGAGGACTTGATGAGGTGGCATGGGTTGGTATTCTTATTTCTTTTGAGTAAGGAAAGTAGGTAAAGCAAAAACACCCGTAAGTTTGACCAATAAACATGGAGTAGTCATTAAAGACAGGGATGCTTGTTTCCTATTATTTCTTTCATTAAATGACTTAATGAGTATCCTCCCTTCTTTTTCTCCCTCTTAAAATGAAGATTTGTTAAAAAAAAAAAAAGGTTTCTATCTCATAGTACATACACACCAAGATTCTTATGGGTGGGGCTCTTATTGTAAATGAGGTAGTCGGCCTACTTTGTCATTGCTAATTTAAATAATAACTTTGGTTTTAAATGCTTTAGATCTTATATAAAATCAGGTACCTACTTTTGATTGAACTGATATTTTGGTCAATGCTAATTCAAATAGAGACTTTGATTTTAAATGGTTTAGATTTTATTAGAAATGCTAATTCAAGTATATTTTAGTAATATACTTTGTTCACATAGAATTACTTATGCATTGGAGTTGAGACTGTGCCATGTTTCATATAAAGCAAATTCTAAACTTTCGTTGTACGACTTTTTGGAAGAATGAAACTGCCCACATCAAAGTACACTTTGCATTGGGAATCATTGTGCTGAAATGTAGATGTTCTCTTTGTCATTCATAACTCTATGCACTTGACTTTTCTACAATATCTGCTTCTAATTATGGGGTGCAAATTTGGACGGTATAGAATAAAAAAATGGGAAGGTATTTCTATTTTCAGTTTTCTTATATGGTGCAAAAAAAAAAAAAAAAAAAAAAAAAAAAAGAAAAAGTCATGAAGCTTGCCTTTATATACAAAACTAAAATTCTTCGCTTTAAGTTTGAATTATTCTTTTATAGATGGGTTGGTTAGGTATATTTAGAAAGAGTTCTTGCTTTCTTTCTTCTTCCTTTAATAACACCAATGGATTGGTTGAATTTCGTTTCTTGTCAGAAAATATTTTGTCAAATTTATGGGTAGTTCAGATTTTATTTAGGAGAGAGGAAATTTCTCTCTTTTTTTATGGCTTGGTGAATTTATAGAAGGAAAATAGTTGATATAAAATTTCTAATTACTTGATTCTTTTTAAAATTTATGGGTGGTCTGAATCATTGAGAAAGGGAAATTTGCTCGAAAAATCCCTAAATTTGAAGCTTCTCTTTTCTTCCCTTTCAATTTTACTTTTTGGGCAGATTTCTTTTATTTCTGTTTAGTCTTTCTACTTGAGTAGTTGGCATTTAAATGAAGAAGATAAATATTATCTAATTTTTATTACAAAAGACTTTTTTTCTTTGTTAAAGCAAGCTTAAAGATTTGCCAGTGTATTATACTCAGGCAATAGTGTCGCCTTAGTAGTTTTTTTTAGTTTTACTTTTGTAAACGCGTTTTTTAATTCTTTGTGATCTTTTAAATTTATCTTCATCCTATCATTGCTGTTGTTATAGTAAGGGAAATATAAATCTTATAAAAATGCCTGTGTTCCTTAAGAGGGATCACACGGGATTGATGTAAGGAAGCTTTGGTGCTTGATAAATGAGTTTTTACATTAGAGAAAGCGTTCATTATATGAATGGTTCATCTAATAACTTTATGGAGTTAAATAGTTACAATTTGATCAATGTTAACTTTCAGCATTTTTCGTTTTTCAGGATACACCAGATCCATTAGCCAATGCCTTATTACAGCCACAGTTTCCTGGAACTCTTGTACTAGAACTTGATTGGCTACCTTTACGTACGGACAAAACTGAACCACTAGTATTATGCATTGCTGGAGCTGATAGTAGCTTTCGACTTATTGAGGTTATTATGTATGTAAAAGTTTTTCGGTTATTCTTATATTTTGCCTCATCATTTCATTCAAGCTTATATTTGTCTTGTACTTTTACTACATGTCAGCATAGTCATATTTTGCTGAATGTCTTAGCCATTCATCTTCTGACCTGACTTATGTATGCACTGCATCTTAATTAGTTGTGTTTAAATTGCTTGGTATAATCTTATGCTATGCCCCAGATCGGATGTTTTTCTGTTATAGTTGCAACCGCACATTCATTGAAGCTCAGCACCATTTTGTTGGGAGGCAGCACATGGTGTTGCTTTAGTGACTAGTGCAATGTAAATTACACACTTGATAGAAAAGGGTCATTGTATCATGGTTTAAGATAGCAGTCGCTACGCTACACATCAACCACTATATAGCCTTGGCCTCCATACACTATTGGTATAATGAATATTGGACATGTCAGGCAATGTTATCCTTTGTATTGGATGATATGGCTCTTAAAGCGTTCAACTGAACCCCTTGCCAAATGCCAGTTTTTCATTCTTTTCCCTCCTATTCTCTTTTCCCTGCTGGCCTTTGCCTATGAGTTTGGTCAGCGTCCAGTCTACACTTTCCACGAGCATATAAACAGATTCTAGCCATTACAAGGAGATAAAAAACGTTAGGGGTGGTTTTTCCTTCTTGCATGGGATATGAAAATGGGTTTTACTTATGTTAAGGGTTCATATGCAACTTTTTCATATGCAAATGTTACATACGTGAAACACATTATCATGTCTATTTGGAAGCACCATTTTCGCACGAGTAAATGAGTACATCCAATGGTTTTATGTGTTTAAAAGTGTTTGTGTTTTTTCACATGTTTCTCGACATACATGAAGATTGATGATATAAAACTAAACTTCTTCATGCTTATTTTTAATATGAAAATATTGAACGGTTCTGATCGAATCATGAACTAGACACCCGCAATAGTGGAGAAAGTCAGATCTATAGGTTGGGATCTTTTGGACATTTTTCACAGATCTCTCAAAATCTGCAAAGATTTAAGATATGATGAAACTAAACATCTTACGGTTTATTACAGATATAAAGAAGATGAACAGCTTGGATTACCAATTTAGGGCCCACAAAAGTGCAAAACGAAAAAAAATATGGTTGAAGGGATTTAATCCCATATTTGTACCAGGTGGAAGCTCTATTCCATGTGTCCTGGCACCTTTTATTCATTTATGTATGTAATCATTTACCACCTCTTCAGGTATGTAAATGAGGGGCTGAAAATGGCCTCATTTAATCACCATTTTCGCACCTCATTCATACTGATGCATAAATAAGCGCAAACAAATGCGATCATGTGTAGAGGTTATGCATGTGCTGATGCAATCCTAGGGTTAGGATGCAAGTGCCAGGGCACAATTAGGGTTTCAAAGAACAATCACTCGAAGAAGAAACAATCTCCAACGAAAAATCCACATAGGGAATTCTATTACTCAATTCTAATATGAGATTACCGATCTCTACAAAGCTGTATATATAATAAAAGAAACTTAAGTCCTAAGAAAACTTTCCTAATCAAACTAGGAAACCAAATAATAATCCTACCCAAATTAGAAACCTAATTCTAATTACACTCTTTGCTAAAAATAAAACTAATAATAATTAAAAATCAGAATTTCATGGGTCCCACATGTGGCCCACAAGTCTTGTTGCCATGACATATCATTGTTGTTGCATCATTCTCCCCTGGTTGGAAAAGAGTTCGACCTCGAACTCGGCTCTTCTTTTTTATGTTACTTTTGTAGATAGTGTGCACGTGAAGCGCATCCTTGGTGAGACAAGAACTGGACCCTTGCTTTGGTGGTGTCGGCTTCAGAGGACGGAGTGTGACTTGCTTTTCACCATGCATGAATGTGTAGGTGTTGTCGCGCATGCCATTAGTGCCATTCTCGTCATACATCTATGGACAACCCAACAAGATACCACAACTATCCATGGGTATCACATTATACCACACAGTATTTGTATAATCTGCACCAATGGAAAAGGTAACTGGACAGGCATATCGGACTTGCACTTCATCACCTGTCATTAGCCATCTAGCAAAATAAGAACGATGATGCTTCTGAACTTTCAGCTGTAAGTGATCCACAAAAGCTTGGGATATAATATTCTGACAACTTCCTCCATCAATGACTACCATGCATTCCTGACCATTGACTGTTCCTTGTGAGCGGAAAATATTTTCTCGTAGCCATGTCTTAGTAGTAGTCGATGTAGGTTCTCGGATGACCATGAGAGACTCAAGACCCTCCTTGGGCAGAATGTCCTCCACTTCCTCTATTTCATTCTCTTTAGGATCATTTGGAATAGTTGTTACATCACTTTCATTCTCAATGAGGTGGATACGTTTTGGACATTTTACCGCACGATGCCCGTGTTGTTTACAATTAAAGCATGTGATCCTATTTTGACCTTCGGGCTTGGTGAAAACTTTCTCCGATGACGTACTCGGTTTAAAATCTGCAATGGAGGAATTCTTCTGCATAACCCATTTAGCTGCATTAAGTTTTGGGCTTGATGATTTGCAATTCCCTCGGCTTTCGAGCGTATGCTGAATAATCTCATTAACATTATCAAAATACTTGAATGCGAGGATATCTTGAATGTCAAGTGTAAGCCCATTAAAGTATCTGTCAACTAATACCTCATCATCTTCATTCAAACCACAACGGGCTTGCATGGTCATTAACTCCTCAGAATACTCAACAACTGTCTTAGATCATTATTTCAAGTATTGAAAACGTGAATGCAGATCTCTAGAGTAATTGACAGGCGTGAATTTCTGCTTCAACAGATTTTTCATCTCGGCCCACATGTCAACAGGGTCAATTTGTTGGTATCTTCTCTTCTTTTGCAACTTGGCCCACCATATCGCAACATAATTGCAAAATCAAGTTGCCACCAGTGTAATCTTATGACCATCTGTCATTGGTTTATGTGCAAAAATATTTTCAATGCACACTAACCAATCCAAGAACTCATCAGGCTTCAATTTCCATCATATTCGGGAATCACAAGTTTAATACCCAAATCGCGATCAACATTTACTACGTGTGGGTCTCGTTGATTCCGATTATGTCCTCCATCATCCCGATGGTTATCTTCATACCGATTAGTTTCCAAATTGGTTAATCGGGTCTCAATCCTTGCAAGAGTCTCTTGCATTTGAACCATCATTACCGATAACTGCCCAACGGTTCCCCTCAAATCATCATCATTATGGTAGGAAGACTCCACTTCTACCTGCTTCTTAGGAGGCATTTTTTTTTAAAGAAAATTTAAAATTTATGACTGACCTGATGTGTAAATCTGCTTGTGTATTCTGCTTGATGCAATCCTAGGGTTAGGATGCAAGTGCGATGGCACAATTAGGGTTTCGAAGAACAATCACTCGAAGAAGAAACAGTCTCCAACGAAATATCCACACGGGGAATTATATTACTCAATTCTAATATGAGATTACCAATCTCTACAATGCTATATATATAATAAAAGAAACTTAAGCCCTAAGAAAGCTTTCCTAATCAAACTAGGAAACCAAATAATAATCCTATCCTAATTAGAAACCTAATTCTAATTACACTCTTTGCTAAAAATAAAACTAATAACAATTAAAAATCAGAATTTCATGGGTCCCACATGTGGCCCACGAGTCTTGTTGCGATGACATTATTGCTGCTGCATCATGTGAATCATGAACTTATGTAAACGAGTGCAATCAAATGACCATTTATGCTTGACTGTTATTGGTAAAAACGAAAAATAATATATATTATCCTTTTTATTTGTAATTGCTTTGAGGAATTTTATATGAAATGTTTGAAATAGAGTAGAATTCCTAAACTATGCAACATCTGGCCATGATTTGCTTCATGTTGCATGATTTTGATTTTTTTTTTTTAAATTTTTTCTCAGTTTTTCTTCCTATAGCCTTTTGTTTTCATTTATTTTGGAGGATACTTAAATATGTGCATTCACATAATGAATTGGCTTAGTCTCCGAATAATATTTCATTGCTAGTATTTATGTAATTTGACATTTTGAGTGATGAGCTTGCTCATATCTTTGTTTCTTTCCATTCTTTGTCTTTTTATTTTTCAAAGATGATTGTTAGTAAATCGTAGGGCCTTTTTCCATAGAATAATAGGGATTGAATATATAGGAATTCATTATCAAATGAGCTCCACCAAAGGATTATTAAGAAGATGAGGGGTGAAGGAAAGGTAGCGATGTAGATGGGACCTTGACTTTTCTAGGATTTAAATTACGATGGTGATGGCTGGGTATTCATTTCCCATATTCCATTGGATTCAATTCCCTTTAGAGGAGAGGTTATTTGATGGCCGGTTGTTCATATTCATCTTTGATTACTCATTTTTTAACCACTTACGGAAATACAAAGCCTTTGAATTCGTAGGAATTCACTTGCATGAAACAAACAGGCCCTTAAGGACATCTTCGATGCACTTTTGAACACATCAATGTTCACATCTAAGTTACTGAACTTTTTTTCTCTCCTAATTTTAACAATTATTTTTTCTTATTTTTTATGCAGTTCTGATTTTTCCTGAAATTTTTTTCAAATATTTTTTAAATATTTAGTGTTACATTATCGGGTTAAGATCTAGCCCTTGGATGGTGCAGATGCTTAGATGATCCACTGGCTTAAGATTCTTCTCTTTTGCAATTTCTTTATTTGTGTTGCAATTTATTGTGATTTCCTTTTAAAAAAAAAGGTTATGCTGCTCGAATATTTCGGAGATTAGAGCTTAGTACTATCTCAAGTACGATTTGAATTAAAAGTCCAGATCTTTACTAAGAGAGGAAATAACAGTGGAAATAAATGAGAAAGAGAAGAAATATATTAGGGTTTTAATGACATGAAAGAAGAAAATAGAAGAGGATAAAGAAGGGAAGAAGAGGATGCCTCAAACTCTATAGTGGGGACTTGTGTGCTCTAGGGCATACAAATTCTCTTTATTTTTATATTAATAAAATCTGATTATATTACAATTATGCACTTTTTATTTTAATTGACAAGCATACCACTATGCTTCCTCACAAAATATCAAATTCTACCATGTCATTACTCGGTAACACTATGATGCTGCAAGGGATGGGAGGGATAATCAAAGATTGCTCTCCAAGCTGAGGCTTAGAGTGTAAACACATTCACAGGTTTTGTTTTCACACCAACAAACATTTAACACCAAAATAGAGGGAGAGCAATCTTCTTTTCATTGAGTGCTTGAGAGGAGAGGAAACTTTTATTTATATAGCCCTTAGAGGATAAGATCACACATAATGTGATTTATTCTTTCACTCAGATCTTAGCTATCAAATCCTACATGATTACTAGTCTAGATAACTTTTATCCATCCTTATCAGTCAAGCAACAATTATCTACCCTAGGTAAGATCTTATTTATCCAGGATTCTAAATATAACGAAATAGTAATAAAAAAGTAAAAATACCTTCTAATTTGTTGTGTAAGGGGTCCATGGATCTACTGCTCAACTAATTGAACATTGCCTCCTGCGATGACTGTTGGGCCCAATGGGCCTTCATCTGGCCCAAGGGCTTGACCCTGGGCCTTTGTGTGTCCCTACGGACTGGTTCACAGCCTGCATCGCATTACTGATTACACCAATATGTCCCAATACATTGCCTGTTGAAATACATGTTTGAGCTATTTTTTTTTTTTTTTTTTTTTTTTAACCTAACATTTTCAGATTTTTGATGTTTGCATATTTATGTCTGAAAGTTACTAAAATTATTAGCTTTCAAATGTTCATTGAGCTTAGATGTGCCTCCAAATATTTTTCAATTAAAGATCTACCTCATTTGGGGTAGGTTTTCTCCCCATTTTTCACTTTCATGGCTTGTGAATTCTGAGTTATGGGTTCCTTAGAACATAAAAAGATATGAGTCAGATAAGATATTGTTTACATGTCATATGCCTATCATTGCTCGGATTCTTTGAACAAATGAGTGACTTAATCTGTGCCAGATTCTTCTATTACTATTTTAAACATTATTTTGCAATTGATATATTATTATCACACCTTCTCTTCTTATGGGATATGTAGTATTAAAATTTGTTTGTTATTTTCATTGGTGTTCTTTAGGCATATCACTTTTTGCTAAATATATCAATTACATAAATAAAAAAAACATTTTGTATCATGCCAAAACCATGGTCCTTTTATTTATTAATTTTTTTTTTGGGATTTTTCAATTGGATAGCTTGTACTAGTAGCAGATTCCAAGATAACTATTTGTACTTGTGCAACTTATTATGACTTCTATAATTATACTTGTGTAAGTTTAGCCCAGTAAAGTTGATAGAGATGTAAAGGTTAAATGGTTTGACTATTAGAAAAACAATGACATATGAATCTGGTGGGCCCTACGAGGTGGTAGTTCAATTAGTTTAATGCTTGTGTACATATCAAACTTACATTATAATATTCTGAATCTTTTAGGGTATTTTTCAATTTTTTTAAATAAAAATTTGTGCCACTAAAGAGCTGATGGCTGATAGCCGCAGCAGTGCTGCGATTCGCTCTCTTTTTTTTTTTTTAGGCCAAATGATAATGCCCATGCTTGTTACTTTCAGTATTTATTTAGTAGATTCAAGCTTTGTTGCACATTCGCTATAATCTTTATTACGAAATCATTCACTAGGATAACATAGTTAAAAGAATATATCTGCCCTTAGGAACTATTAAATCCCATAATCCTGTTGTCGATTGTTCAGATGTATCAGGGAAATTATTTGGATTGCAAGACCAAATATGTCTGTGGTGGAACAAAATACAGTTTGGTTATTTTTTTATTCACACCCAACGTAAATCTGCTTGTATGATTAGTAGTAAACTTCATGTATGTAATTGATAGTAAGATTCATATGGACATAGGAATATTAAAGTGAGGATTGTCCGCACATATGAACCCTGAAGTACACCCCCATACCACTCCACCCACGCTCCACCTCTCTCTTCTTCTCTTCCTCTCTGGATTCTCATCGCTCAGGTGGGTCTCGTGGGCAGTCCACACCATCTTGTATGCAGTGGTTCTCACCTGAATAAAACAATGTGTATGCATGGTGACGTTCTGCCAAGAGGTACTTGTCATGGATTCTTGGATAGGTACCCCTTAGTAGAATGTGACCACACACATATAGCAATAATCTTTTGGAGTGCTTTGTGATTGGCATGTACCAACAAGATTGAAGAAAAATTTTTTACAAGATAGTGATTAGATTATCTATCACCTATGGAGCAGAATGTTGGTCAGACAAGAAGCAAAATATGCATAAAATGAGTGTAGCAGTGATGAGAATGCTGGGATGGAAGTGTGCTAAAACTAGGAAAAATAGAATAAGAAATGAGCACCTTCAGGAGCAGTTAGGGGCAGCATCAATAGGTGATAAATTAAGATAAACTTGTTTGAGATATGCAGGCCAGCAACTACGCTGTCGAGAAGTTTTTCTTTGCATGTTGATTCTCCATCGGGAGAAGGTGTAGATTGAAGACGACATGGATAGAAGTAGTAAGGTTAGATCTGAAGAAGTGCAACCTATTTGAGGATTTGACTCAAGATAGATCAGAATGGAGAGACAAAATTCATGTAGCTGATTCCAACATAGTTGGAACTAGGTTTTGATGATGATGTCCCCGTGGGTTCATATAACCCATTTGTAAAACTGGTACAATAGGTCCAACTTTTTTAAATCTAGCCTTATCAGATTTCTGCCTCTTTTGTGTTAGATAGAACTAGCCCAAATTTCACCCTGATAAAATTGTATTAACTATTGTGTTGCTTACATGAAGAAAACATGACTAACTCGTGGAATTTACCACTTCTCATCAAGTAAACTATGGAATTGGCATTGAACTCATTCCCAATATAAAACTCTGAGATATCTGCTCTACTCCTGACCTATATGCTATGGACTGTTATCTCTTCATTATATCTTTTCAAGTTCAATCTACTTGCCATTGTTGTATATATCTGATTCCTCAAAAGTTTTTCATGATAGAGTTGTGTACATAAAGATTGGATGATTTGATATGAAGTTTCCTAGTGTAATTTCTCATTTTTCATTACACAGCAATGCCACAAAATCCAGCTTTGGGTCCAGGCCACAATCTATAAAAGAGAGATACCGGCCAATGCCACTATGCTCGCCCATTTTGCTCCCTACAGCACATACCTTGGTAATGGTTGTATCTTTTCCTCGTCAATACAATATAATGTCTGAATGCTTGCTAGGATTGGCCCATAAATTGTTGGCTTTGTATTCGATCATTACTAGCTTAGATGCACTTTTAAATCTGCTGTCTTTATCTAGAGATGGTACTTCTATTGGAGCTGGTGAGTTTTAATGTATGGCTTAACTAACTGTCTATGAGTTCCAAGTTCATACCCCTCTCAAAAGATGTTTAGCCGTTGAGCATAAATTGTTGAATATATATATATATATATATATATACAGAAATCCTCTCCTCATCTCAAGCTGATGGAGGAATCCTGTCCACCCGCACGTGTGGGGCCCATTGGTGGGTTATATGACTGGGACATACACACATACCTCCCCTGAATTTCACATGGGCCTCGGGTTTGAATAGATCCAAATGGACTGGACCGTTGGATCGCACACCCCATTTGAATGGACTGAACTTGTGGGCCCTGGATGATAAGGTTAGGATGATTTGATTGGGATTATTTTTTGCCCATAGAAAGGGCACACACAGATCTTCAAATCCCCTAGCCCCATCCCCATGTAGGCCCCCATGTGGGCCCCACAAGCTTGAGTGGGCAGATTCCTCTGTCAGCTTGAGTTGAGGAGAGGAGGGCCCATATATATATGTCATCCAATGCACGACTCATGCACTGGATGACTGTGCGCACCTCAATGTGGGGCCCACATAGGGCCCCACCTCGGACTGGGACAGGGGGATCGAAAGATCTCCCTAGGCCGTTCATCTCTGCAAAAAAACAGCCCCATCCCTAAATCGTATCATCTCCCTCCGGGCCCCACAAGTTTAATGGCGCACAGTCCATTTGGATAGGTGTGCAATCAATCCAATGGTCCAGTCCATTCGGATGGGTGCAAACCCAAGGCATGTGTGAAATTCGGGGGGGGGGGGGGGGGGAGGGGGACTGTGTGGGGTCCAGTTGGACCATCAGGTGGATCCCACCCCCGGTGTGCAAGATGTGCACCGGGCACACCTGATAACTCCACTCTCTCTCTCTATGTGCCTAATTTCATTGTTATCACCATTCCTTATTACCTCAATGTTTGGTTTAATACATGCGTGAGCATACATGCCACACTTTCTTTTCCTCACAAAGCTGCACAATCCTGTTTCCGAAGGTTGAATGGAGAACTTGATGAATTACAATGTTTAGCATGTTGAGTCACTTAGTAGAATGCTTGTTGCCTTTTATACTTCAGGCACTGCGGATGATCTTGCAGTTGGGTGTAAAATTCTCTTGGTTCAATACCTGCAGTACAACAACAGACGTGTTCCCTCACCAAATTCCTGAGATCTCTCAAACGTCTGCAGGAGACCTTCGTAGCTACATGATTGACTCAGCTGTCCCACCTGTTGGTGATTCTGTGGTGCCAGAACTGCTTCTCAAGGTGTTGGAACCGTATCGAAGAGAAGGTGCTTTCTAGTTCTGCTTGGTGATTCTTTTTCAGTTTCCTTGAAATCTTATACAAGCAAACTATTATGATGTTCAACCAATTCAATTTTCCTTGTCTAAGGCTGCATACTTGACAGTGAAAGGGCAAGACTATATGCTACTATATCAAATAAAGGTTCTGCAGCTAGATTGGCTTTTGCTGCTGCAGTCTTTGGAGATTCTTCAGAAGCACTTTTCTGGTTACAGTTGCCTCGTGCTCTCTACTGTTTGAGGGATAAATCGGTTACGAGGACTTCTCCTGGAGCTTCTGTATCACTATCAGATATAGAGCTTGGAGACATGTCTACGCCAAAAAGAACGACTTCAGTGGGAAAATCTGTGTCAGGAAAAGTGAAGAGTGATGATAACGTATATTCCTCATTTCTTTTCATTTGTTTGCATTATTTTTGCAGATGCATTTAATTCAGAATAAATGCAATGTTAGACAATAGAGATCCATGTACTTATTCATATCCTGAGGTTGATAAGCTTCTTGTCACTTTCACATTGTTTTTTAAATTCAGAAATTCACTATCTTGTTTGCAGAGTTACGGGGCAATTAAGTTGATGGCTTTCAAAAAAGAAGAATTGTTGGGAAATGCTAATGAGCGAATCCTTTGGCATGAAAATTTGGATGGAGAAGAGGCAATTCAAAAGCGTGTTCATGAGTGAGCTCCCACACCTTCCCCTTGTACACACTTGATCTTTGGTTGTACAGCTTCATATTAATCTAACTCTTGAATATACTAGCTTTATTTCTTTATTTCTGGACATAGTCCCAAAGATTGTGAAAAGAAACCAGATGGGAAAGACCTAATGTGCTTCTAGTTTGATTTACAAAAATTTACAAGTGAAGTAGCTCGGTGGCTATTGTTAGGATGCTAGGATGAAGGTATCGTAACATGTATTTGTGGAAAGCTTCCTGACTTGTTACTATAGTCAGTATCACACAAGGTTCAGAATATTAGCCGATACAGTTAGTATCAGCTGATGGGTATTGATCTGTACTGAACTCCAGGTCCTCTCAGGCACGGACTATCAGAAATTCGTGACTCATGGGCAGGGGCAGATCTACAGCTCCCGTTGGACCTGGGTTCACTTCCAAAACCTATATGAAGATTCTTGGTCCGCTTTCAAAATCCACATGTAAATCATGGGTCCACACCCAAAACCCACATGAAAATCATGGGTTTCGCCCCAAAATCTGATCTACATTTTAAAAAAATGGACTCGGGACCAGACTTGGCCAGGGCCGAGTCTGAGTCGACTCGCCCTTCTCAGGTAAGTCGCATGGGACTCGGCCAAATCCCTATGCAGTGCTCAAAAAAGAAATAAAAGAAGCAGCTGCTACATGGGTCTAATAAAGGCTTTAAGCAGAAAAAAGAAGTAGAAAACAAAGAAAAGGTGTACGAGTCACCAGTTAGCAGAGCAGAGCAGTAGCAGTGTTGCAGGTGGTAGCAGCAGGTAACATGTAGCAGCCAGCAAGTGGTAAGAAGCAGGCAGCAGCAGCAGCAGCCAGCCAGCCAGCCAGCAAGCAGTGGGAGGAGCTAGTAAGCACCTAAAAGCTGGCAAAAAACACAACAGAGCAGCGGCACCAAGAGGCTCAACAACTGTCCTCTTTCTCTCTCCCCCTCTCCCAACCTGCTGCCTTTCTATCCCCTCTTTTCCCCCAAAACTGTCAAAATTCTTCCCCATTTTCCACTTTTATAAAGGTCTTTCTCCCCTCCCCCACTCTATTTAAAGAAATTTTTGGAAAAGACTCTTTTTTTTTTTTTTTTTTACTTTATGTTCAACAGTACTTCTGAGACGAGTCTGAGTCACTATAGACTCGACTCAGATTGACTCGGCCAATTTTTTAAACCATGAATCTGACTACCTATTTGGGCCCAACCCCCTCAAATGAAAATCCTAACTCCTTCACTGCTCATGTGTCCCACCTATTAAAAATCTCATCATCATCAAAGCATTGTCCCAACTATGTTGGGCTCAGCTACATGAATTCTATTTCATCATTCCAATCTATCATCGGTCAAGTCTTCAGATATGTTGCACTTCTTCCGAGCTATCCTAACTACTTCCATCCATATCCTTTTTAGCCCACTCCTTTTTCCCACATATTATTGATCTAAACCGCTCAAAGTAAGTGCCCTCGTTTTTTGGGACCTAAGTCAAATTTCACTTAAATATGTTTTTGGTCCACCATAAAGATTTATGATACAAAAAAAAAAAAAAAAAAAAAAAAAGACTGTTTTATGCATGATTTATCTAATGGTGGGCCCATCCCATCTTCTATTAGAATGAAAGTTGGCTAGATCCCATATAGTGGGCCATTTATTTTAAGTGGTTTAGGTTTTTAATATGTGGGCCTCACTATGCTGCTTCATGAGTTTCCTAATTCACGTATTTTATTAGTGATCAATTTCAATGTGGCCCCAACTCCTATTGGAGGGAACATTGTGGAACACCCATTCAAGAGGGGGAATTTATTTTGAGCAATTTGAGATTTTCATAAGTGGGTCCCCTTTGAGAGTTTTTTGAGCCCATCCTTATAATTCCATTAGTGGAACCCATTCAAGGGGGGGAAATTTATTTTGAGCAATTTGGGATTTTCATAAGTGGGTCCCCATTGAGAGTTTTTTAAGCCCATCGTTATAAATCCATTAGTGGAAACTCATGGTAAATCAAAATTGCTCAAAACCATTGTCACACTTCTCTTTGTTCTCTTCAATAGAAGTTGGGCCTGTGGCCGAATTAATCGCACAAAACACAACTAAAATTGAAAAAAATAATGAAATAGATAGACAAAGTGTGTTTTTTTCTTTAATTATGAGGATGGGCCCAAAGAATTCCCTATCTAGCCCTCAGAGGATCCAAATGATCAAATTGGCGTTAGTGACAATTTACAAGAGGGTTGTAGTGCACTAAGGTTGGATCAAACTTATGTGGGCCATAATGCATTGTTAAGACTTAAAAGGGATTATTAAGCTTTGAGACCCTTTAATCATAAGTTAAGAGTTAATATTATTCTTGCTTGTCAATATATATCTTTTGTACTGCTAAGCTTTTTTTTTTTTTTAATAACCGTCACAATTTAAAAAAGAATTAAGATTATTCTTTGGATTTGAGTTTTTGACCAATTCTAACCCATTATGAGAGGTTTCTATCTCCTCATGATGTAGGCCATGGACCCAATGAATTGTGCTGCCTCCAAATCATTTTGCCTATTTTTTAGTAGTAGTTAAAATTCAGGGATAGTAATGAGATTAATTAGAAAGTCTTATTGAGAATAATCTTATTAAAAAATTGATGTGATCAGAATGATTGGATTTATGGTCTACATAAAGGATTGTTATCCCTCCTTAGAGATCGAACATTGAAAATGAAGATATTGGTTCTCTCTTTTGTGAGTGGTGGTTTGTCTCTGGGTGTGAAGTCTAAACTAGTTATTCCTTAGCCTTATCTTGGAGGGTAATCCCTGATTACTCTTCCTCTACATGTGCTGTGTTAATTGGTATGAAAGCGAAGCTACCATCATTCCGATCACCTGATCAAGGTTCCCAGAAAACTCACTCCATTTTTATTCCATTTTATTTTATTACATTAGCTGTTTGATGCGGACAACGAAAGGAGGATGCAGGGCAAGCAAGGATAGGGGATGAAGATAGGAGAAGTTGGGCTCTCACCAAAATCCAAAGCAGGAGGCATTAGAGATCTCGAGGAGCAGATTTCAAAGAAAACTCAATTTCATTATTCATTAACCATCACCGATTAGCTAAAGAGGCTTTACATCCTTATATAGGAAAAGAAATAACCTTAGGACTAAGCTGGACCATCCAAACACATTGACGGCCAGGATTAAAACATCATATTAGAATAACACAAATAAAGCTCTAAATAATAGAAAAACCCGAGGTGTGACACACGTACTCCCATGAATTCACACCTTTTCCGGACCAAGTTCGAATCCACCAATGAGAAAGTTTCACTTCCTCGTGTGTGGATTACACACTGACACCTTATGCTTACATCATTGGAATATGATCCTAAGACAAATGCAACTCGATGTAAGCATCTAGTAACAGTCATTAGCTTTATGTACGTTTAGTACCATTTCATGTAGGGGTTTGAATTCTTAAATTGCATTAACTAGAATCTTAATGTATAATTATTGAAATTGTTATGGACTGTTCAAGCTTTGATATTGATGAGGTAAAGGCTTCCCTCAATAAATGTATATTGATAGGTGTCAGTGTGATCCTCACACGTGGAAGTGAAACTTTCTCCTTCGTGGATTTGACTTGGTCTGGAACAGGTGCGAATTCATCCCGAGCCCGAGAATTCCCCAATTAGGGCGATCCCTGAGGTGCGACGCACGTACTCCCGTGAATTCGCACCTGTTCTGGACCAAGTCTGAATCCACGAAAGAGAAAATTTTACTTCCACGTGTGAGGATTACACATTGACACCTGTCAATATACATTTATTGCGGAAGCCTATACCTCATCAATATCAAAGTCTGAACAGTCCATGAAAATTCAATAAATATACATTAAGATTCTAGTTAATCCAATTTAAGAATTCAAAGCCTTACACGAAATGGCTCTAAAAGTACTTAAAGCTAAAGATTGTTACTAGATGCTTACATCATTGGAACAAGGTCCTAAGACAAATGCAACTCTTAACTGAACAAATGCATAACCATAAACTAAGAGCAAAATAACATGATGCATTAACTATTCTCAATCCCAGTTATGTTCTTGAACATTCTCCGACAATCAAGTGCTTGAAGATGTCCTTAAGTTTTCTTCACTCCAATCGCGGAGGAACTGCTAGTTCAACTAAGTCTCATGGATTCCTGTGATACCAAGTGTAGCACCATGAATATGACGATCCAACAAAGTATAAGTAATTATGAATTAACACTTGCTGTTCTAATTCGAATTTAAAGACAGATAATTAGGATAGGTCAAATAATCGTCAACTAGACACATTGTACTTTATGAAATAAATCATTCTTTTCAAATCATAAATCGATATCTTACTTTTCTAGTTGGCTTCTACCTTTGCTCATCCTCCCTAAATAGAGAGCACACATGTTGGGATGTCACCTCCTAGCTACCCGGTTGTGGAGTTCCGGTGCTCCAGGCTGCCTCTTGCACAACGGCATTCACAATTCTAAGCCGAATTTCAATCCCGTCGAATATCGTACGGTCGAAGCTAAGTAGTGCCGAACCATTCGAATCGAATAATAATAGGACTCGAGTAAGACTTTTCTTTTCAAATCATTTCTAATCGAATCCATTTATTTCATTCTATACATTTTGAATTATTTCCAATCGAATTGAATCATAAGCTTACTCAATTTGAATTTCACATCAATGTACAATAACATTTGTAAGATAATGGCAATAACAAATTGAGAAATAATACTAATAATGCATATAAACAACTATTTGAACATTTGAGGGCAATAATAAAGTCAATCTCAATATGCAAATGAAAATTCGATGAATGGAGTCATGGAGATTTACTAGCCAACCCTAAACTAATTATCCGCCATCTCTAACCGTCCACTACGATGTAGTTTTAGGTAATTCGATGCATGTGCTACATTTCGTTGGTGTTACTTTATGTGTGCGAGGTACACCGAAATCCCTAAACCAACAGTCATGGTGAAGTGATAGACGAAACAAATAAGAACATGAGAAGATCTCAGCCCAAGATTTCTCATGTATTACAATTTCCATTGGACCATGTTAATCGTTATGGGTTCCATGTCTATGGACCACAAGGTCAGTCTTTTCACACCCTAAGAACCTTATTGATTTAGTGTGTGTCACAATCATCTTCAGGGATTGATTATGGAGGGTCTAGGCATCTTGAAGTGGAATTAACTCCCTTAATGGTCAATGGTTCCAGCCTAGGGGTCCAATTAGGTTTAAAGCCCCTTTTCCAAAAGAGATAGGGCCTGGTTCCTGATTCATTGATCCACATTTTCACTCTCTCCCAACCTCTGATCATTAGGATGCGTGTACCATTGGATTCTACATTTTGAGAGCTTTCCAATGGTATGTGGATCTCCAAAATCTGACGGGTGGATCAAAAGTTATGGCTATTTGAAGCAGTCCTAGTCCCTGACAGATGTCAGGTCTGCTCGAGCGGTCCATAACCGCTCGAGCAGATATCATAAAATAAATGGGTCGGGCTCAAAGGCTTTGTCAAGACAGATGGGTTTTGGGCCATGGGTCTGTCCTACATCAAATTCTTGGAATCCACTCCTAAATCTGAAATCCATCATCGTCCCAATCGCAACCCTTCCAATTCTTAAACCTTGAATTTGTTTCACCTCCAACCACCGTCGTTGCACCATAGATCCAATCCTACTTTGGAAACAATTCTAATCGCATCAATTTCTTAATAAGATTATTCTCAATAAAATTTTCTAATTAATCTCATTACTATCACTGAATTTAGCTATTACTAAAAAATAGGCAAAATGATATGGAGGAAGCACGATTCTCTCTCTTAGTGGGCTTAGGCCTCCGGGTGTAAACTTTTGGGCCGACCCCATTCATGTTGGGTCCATGGCCTGCATCAGCTCTCCCCGGTTTGAAGGACTTCTCAAAGCATATGAAGGATGTCCATGATGGGGTACAAATGCAGGTTCCCTCCTTTGAGTAATGAAATGGTCACTTTAAAAAAATAATAATAATAATAAAATTTAAGAACAATATCTTTTTCAAAAATAAATAAAAAAAAGAAAATTTCAAACAATGTGCGGATGCATGAAGATGATAAATTGAATTTGAGGAAGGAGATATGGTGGTTGCCGAATGGAATCTTGTAAGGTTTCCAACAGACATTTTCAAGAAATTACATCCATGAAGCGCCAGCCAATTTATAATCATGAAGAAGATAAGCTCTAATGCTAATATCTTAGATTTTCCAATAGAGATAAACATCAGCCCTATGTTCAAGATTGAAGATCTTACTTTTATCATGGACCTTATGTTCAATGTTGAAGATCATAGTTTTTATCATTGGCATTATCAGGATGAAACATTTGAAGAGCAAGAACTCGGACTTCCCATGATTCTACCATCACACGAGGAGATTGAAGGCGTCCTTGACGATAAGTTGATTTCAAAAAAGAATGGTGGATATCAAAATTTCCCAGTTCTATAGAAACCAAGACCTCCCTCGATGCTACGTGGATCACCGCAATGAGTTTTCAGCGGCTTAACCTGGATCTGTACGAGAGATAGCAATCTCTTAACTCGCTGGAGTCAAGTTTCATTAAGCCGGTGAAAGCTGATGTAGGCCATGGACCCAACACCAGTGGTCTCAGTCCAAATGTTTACAGCTAGCGGTCCAACCCTGCTAAGGCCCACTGAGAGGAAGGATTTCAGATCGTGCTACCTCCATATCATTCTGGCTATTGTTTAGTAATATAGCTAAAATTGAGGGATGGTGATGAGATTACTTCGAAAGTCTTACTAAGAATAATCTTATTAAGAAATTGATATGAGTAGAATTATGTCCAAAGTAGGATTGGATTTATGGGGATTGCAATCCCCCCTTAAAGATTATATTATTGAAAATAAAGATATTGGTTTTCTCTTTCATGAGCGGTTTGTCGTTTGTGGTGTGAAACTTAAATGTATGATTCCTAAGTTTCTGCTTGGGGAGTAATCCCTGATTACTCTTCCCCTACCCGCATTGGGTCACCTCATCCCTCCTTACTAGAATTCATCTTGGTGGGCCTCAAAAAGTGAACACAACCTATATCAGCGTGAGTTGATTGATGCCATCATGAGTCATGGTAGGGGTGGCAAAATGTGACATGGTCCCCTGACCCGACCCATATCTGACCTACATGACCTAAACCGTATCTTATATTCGTCAGTCGCGAGTTAGATAAATCTAACCCATTGTAAAATAGGAAGGTTGATTTGCATGACCCGTCTATTTTTCCTTTTTTTTTCATAGAAGTATAAATTGTGGTACTTGAGCTCAACTTTAGGATTACCACGTGGAACCCTCCTTTACGAATTACAAAGCGATGCCACCTTTAGAAATTACATGGGCCCCCTTTAGGAATTACAAAAGAGTGGGCCCACCTTCAGAGATTACTAAGTGAGGCATGCCGCCATAAATGTTAGCTTTCAGCATAAGAGCAGGTCATCAAACATGATGGCGGACGCTTTAGCCAAGCAAGGTGTTGAGAGAGTTTCCCCTTGGGAGAGTTTTATTATGTAGTTGTGGTGTGAGAGGGTACATTATTCTTGTACTTCTGTGTTTCTTTCTCCTTTTTTTTTTCTTGTACTCTTTATTTGTATTATTTTTTCTTTTAATATAAGTTATTGTTACCGATAAAAAAAAAACAAACTAAGTGAGGCATGCCTCAAGAAATTGTCTTGCATGAGGCCTTCTTTAGAAATTGGATTGCAATTTTAATGGGCATGTACAAAGATCTGAAATTGCTACGAGAATTGAAACCCAAGAGATACCACAAAGAGATTCATTATGTTACCTTGGCTAGATAATTAGTAAGGATGGGGAGATTGATGAAGATATCAAATATAGGATAAAAGCGAGATGGTTGAAGTGAAGACTTGCTTCTGGAATGCTTTGTGACCAATGAATGCCAATAAGATTGAAGGAAAAATTTTACGGGACAGTGATTAGACCAGATATGACCTATGGAGCAGAATGTTAGTCAATCAAAAAGCAACATATGCACAAAATGGATGTAGTAGGGACGAGGATGTTGAGGTGGATCTGTGGTAAAACTAGGAAGGATAAAATTATAAATGAGCGATTTCGAGACCATCTATGGATAGCATCAATAGGAGATAAAATTAGAGAAATCCGTTTGAGGTGGTTTGGCATATCCAATGCATGCCAGCGATGGCGCCGGAAGGAAAAGTTTGACTATGCAAGTTGATGGCCACCAAGGGGAAGGGGTAGGTTAAAGAGGACGTGAATGGAGGTAGTAAAAATAGATTTGAAGAAGTATGACTTATCTGAGGATTTGGCTCGGAATAGATCGGAATGGAGAAACATAATTGATGTAGTCGATTCCAATATAGTTGGGACAAGGCTTTGATGATGATAATGAGGTCATCTTTAGACATTACAATGTGGGGCTCAAATTTAGAATTGTGGTACATGAGGTCCACCTCTAGAAATTATGAAGTGTGGACCTTTTAGAAATCGTGGTGGATGAGGCCCATTTTTAAAAATTACAACATGAGACCTTTTTTAGGAATTACAACCTGGGATTAAGAAATTGTGGTACGTTGGGCCTACCTTAAGAAATTGAGGATGCCGAGTTCGATCGAAAGCTGTCATAATTCTAGAAATCTCAAAATGGGTGCTAGGATTTAGAAATGCTTGATTTTGGGCATTTGGAAATGATGGGTTCCTGAATTCCCAAAATTCTGCTAAAAAATAGGGAATTTCTAACAGAAATCATAAAATTCCCACACGGCTGGAATTCTTATCAGAAATTATTGCAAAGAAATGAGCCTTTAGTATTCATCCGACTAAATAAATATAAATGCGGGCATCAATAACAACTTAAATTCATTATTCCTAAATGAAACACAATGAGTTATGATTATAGATTCATCAGACTATAGTTTCTATTTTCTATTTTTGTGTTTTTTTTTTTTTCGTTTTTTTTAATTTATTGGGCTTAAGGGTGAAACTCTGTCAGCCGAGTCTACCTGAGGGGGGCTGAGTCGCTTGAATTTTTGGAACCATGGCTACAATAGTTCATTGAGCTTTGAGAATCAATGTGCACAGTACATTTGTCTTACTCCTGTGTTTCTGTTATATATTTCATTTTTATTTTTCTTAAAATGTGAGGGACTTTATTGTAGTCATTGTTGCTTTAAGATGTTGGTTATAGCAATGTGTTACTGACACTCCGTTGGATATTTTACTTTCTATTTGATGATCAGGCTTGTTTCAGTTGGAAATTTAGAAGCCGCGGTGACTTTGCTGCTTTCTACTCCTCCCGAGGGTTCTCATTTTCATGCCAATGCTCTCCGCGCAGTTGCACTTTCCTCTGCTGTTTCAAGATCACTGCATGAACTTGCTGTTAAGGTGAATATGGAAGTGCCTGTCTTGTGCAGTTGCACTTCTGGAACTTTGTTGTAATAATTTATCTTTTTTCACCTGAAGTGGGAGTTACTATTTTTCTAATTCTGTATAATCTCTTAGGTTGTTGCAGCCAACCTGGTTAGAACAGACAAATCGTTATCTGGGACTCATCTTCTATGTGCTGTTGGAAGGTATCAAGAAGCTTGTTCTCAGGTCAGCCGTCAGCTTCAACCTAATGAAGCAAGTCTGCCTTCTATGCATATGCCATATGCTCCCATTCTGTGTTTCTTTGTGTGTTAGATGTACCCTTATCTATGAATGTTCATGTATAGTTGTCAATTTCGTTTCAGACCCTGTTTTGCTTTGGCTCCAAACTGAAATATTTCAGCTGATTTGGAATTGGGTGAAACATTTTGGAGTTCAGTTTCGAAAAGATATAAAAAATAATTTATACATATAAAGATATAAAAATATTAAAATTTTAAAATAACATAGAACTTATATGCATTAATTTATTCTACTAATTCAAAATGATATATGTAATTTCGACATGTCAAATGAATAATTTTTGGAGGTTTAGATTTTTCTTAAATGGGCCTATTAAAAGGTGCAAGGAAAAAAAGAAGAGAGTTCTAGATGCTCGAAAGGTTGGACTCGACAAATTTTTAGGTGCATAGTAAGGCCTACCTATTGAAAATCTAAACTACTCAAAATAAATCCCCCCTCATGCATGGAACTTGGCCAAGTTTCACTGTAATGACCACCGTCAAATTGATCAGCGAATGATCATAAGTGTACCTCTGATCAATCTGATAGTGGACCTATCTTCTATTAAACTGAAATTTGGATAGGGCCCATATAGGAGAGGTGCATTTACTTTTGGACGGTGAGGATTTTTAATAGTTGGGAGTTGGAACCCATTGTGGAGCCCATGAATCTCACATGATTTCAAGTATTACTTGTCCATATGAAAAGAGGAGTAAAAGGAAAAGAGGGAGAGAGGGTGAGGGGCTCTCCTCGCTTTCATTTAGACGGAAAGGGGAAACTGAATGAGAAGAGGGAAAGGAGATGAAGGAAGGGGAAGAGAAGGACGAGAGGAGAAGAGGCATTACATCCATATGTATATTTAAGCAAAAGAAATAACCTAGATCTAATCTGGACCATCCAAATGCATCAATGGTCAGGATTAAAACATCTAATTAAAAGACAGCACTTAAAATATAATTAAAAACACTAAATGAAATAAAAATAGATGGGCTCTGTCCATTGGCCGGTTGACTCATGGGGGACCATGGGTTTGTCCTGCATCATATAATCTTATGGTTGTTGGCTGATTCGCAGCTATTGCAATATTCTCTGTTTAAAGTTTCATTTATCTGCTGAACTTTGCTTTCTTTAGCACTAATCATATCCACATTGGTTGTAATAGGTAATTGAATTGAGTCAGAATAATCTAGATTAATCCAGAGTCACTTGAGTTTGGCCTGGGCCTGGACCAACCTGATCTGCATTAATTGGATCGGTCCCACCTTTTATAGGATCATATTATACATATATCTATATATTTTGATTGGTCATATACTGAGGAAATGTAGGACAATAACCTGTGCCACAGTGGAAGGTGCTTACTATTACAACCTTCAGGTTGTGGGTTCAAATCTTGTTGCCAATGTTAGATACCATGTATCAATTCAAAAGCTTAAGTTGATAGGTGGAAGGCCCAAACAGGTAAATGAAGCCCTGTCAAACCCATTACTTGGGCGATGTGGGATGTGGGACTTTCCCTACACTCCCCCTCACGTGCAAGCCCAACAAATTTCGTAGACGGGTGTGCCACGTGGGCTACATAAGAACAACATGAACCAGCTCTAATACCATGTTAGATACCATGTACTAGCCCAAAAGCTTAAGTTGATAGGTGGAAGGCCTAAACAGATATATGAAGCCCAGTCAAACCCATTGCTTGGGCAATGTGGGATGTGGGACTTTCCCAACAGCCAATTGGAAAAAAGAAAAAAAAAATTGTAGTAGAAATGAATAATAGTATTAACTTGAAAACCAGGAGCCACATTCAATTTTGAATCGAAATGTTGACACTTTCATTTTCATTTTGGAAAAAACGACTTTCCGACCCTAGATATCAGAATTTTTTTCTCCCAGTTTTTGGCACAGTATAATGCACCACAATTAACTGTAGATACTAAAACTTTGTTCAGTTTTTCCCAGTCAATATGCTAATTATCTGGTTTTAGTGAAGTATGATAGCTCCTTCCTGATGCGGTTTGACTGAAACAATAGGATAGTGTTTAAGCGGCTGTGGCATGGTTGATAAACCTAAAATTATGGAACTTTCTTCCACAAGAGTCCTGATATGCAGCTGATTTCCACAGAGTGATAAAAGTCAAATCAAGAACCTGCATTCTAGTGTCCAACAGCTTGGCAAATTTTAGGATTCCGATGCTTTTGGTTTCCTGAATACGACAGTTTAGCAAAATGGGATTGAAAAACTTTCTACTTCCTGAAATCCTATGGTTTATGTGGAGAATAACCAAGTATGGGGGTAAATTACATATGTTGTGGCAAAAACTCCTCACCTTCACTTTTCCCATTGGAGTATCTTTTTCATTTTCTATGAGAAATGAAAGAATTAGTTGGTTGCTTTTCTAATAGCGTAGGATATTGGGAGTGATGGGCATTAATTTCAGGTTTGCTAGTTCTAGGGACTGTGGCAAGTTGAAACCGTAACATATTTACTCACCCAGTATGGATAAATGTGATACCTGCTGTTTCACTTTCATACCCAGATGCCTATTAATCTATGGTTCATCATCTTGTAACCTATATTCACTAGGCAAATACTTGTCTGCACTGCTTCTCTATATTTATTTAAGAACAGGAGCTGTTGTGTTGCTTTACTAGTCTTTTTCAATGATGGAAGGTCTTTAATGGATGTTATCACTGCTGCAGCTACAAGATGCCGGATGCTGGACGGATGCAGCAACTTTAGCTGCAACTCATTTACAAGGATCAGATTATGCAAGGTGCGTTTATACTGTTTCAGAAATGAGCCATAGTTACATGTATTCTTTATTAGAGGTTTGTTCTATCTTGAGACTTTATGTTTATAATACTCTGCATGTTATCCAATTTGGGATGCAGGAGGATTATTTCCCAGCTTTAAGAGACCTTTGGCAATTCTGTGAAGGGTAGAATTCCCAAACTCAGGAACAGATTTTCCTAAAACACGAAAAAGCAAGGACTAAAACACAAAAATGCTAGTTCTGGATTATTAATTACATCTTCATACTTACATGTGGGGAGGGGACAGTTTTTAAAAATCTGTTTGTTTTTTTTTTTTTTTTTTTATTCACAGTTATTTCTTTAAAATAGATCTAGTGACCCCCTCAAGGAAAACTTCCTGGGTCCGCCCTGGTTCTAACACCTCTAGTTTGATGTATTCTTGTAGTGCTGCTTACTGCTGGTCTGATGATCACAGGACTTGCTGTGGCCTGTGCTTCAGCATGTACTCTTGCTTACATGTACGATTTAATAAATTTGGAGGTCCCCATGGTTGGAGATCTATACCATTAATTTTAGATATGAGGATTCCTGATGAATAGAGATGTTCCAAAAAACTCATATTAGACCTAATCCTTTGCAACGCTTCATTCGAGATAAAGGAAAATTGAGATATGGCTACGGCCTCCCATCTCAGATTTCTGGGATCCTTTATCCATTTGGGTACGTAAATCATCAACCTATAGCCTTGACATGAACTGGATAGGTGGCGCAGCCCTGGATCCTTGATCAAAAGTTTGGACCAATCTCCCAAGGGATTGATCGAATCTAGATGGATTCCAGCACTAGGGCACACTAAAAATCATGGAACACACCATACTTGAAGACAGCTCAGGAAATCTTTATTAATTGGAATAAGCATGACCAACTACAATGGGTACTCAACTATATATAGAGTAGGGCTGTTTCTTAGCAATCAAGACATTCTAAAAAAATAAAATAAGAAACTATCTAATCCTAATCAAACATGAAATAGAAATTAGGAAGAAAATTTACTAATTTAGAAATTATCTAATTAAAGGATAGGAATCTCTGATCTTAGGTAGATCATTGATCATGTGGGGCCCATCAAGGCCTGTGGGCTTGTGATCTGGACCGGATGTTGGGTCGGCCCCCATCAATAGGGTCCCACTGCAAACTGTATGTTTGCCGATGGGAACGGCATAAATCTTCCACACTTTGATGGTGTGGCACCAGCTTTCGGGTGGAGCTAGGGATAGTATCTATTGTTGAGATGTGTCTGATGGTGTGTGCATCTAATGTGATCCTGCAGGGTGTTGCTGAGGTGGGCCAATCATGTCCTCCATTTCGAGCACAACATTTGGAGGTAAGATCATGTTTTTATAATTTTCAGCAAAATTTCATTCATGATTTCCTTTGTGATCAACAACATCATTGGAACCAAAACATGCAGGGCTTTAATCTTGTATGTGGCTGCCGGTGCGTTGGAAGAAGCACTCGCAGCTCTTCGTGATGCTCAGCAGCCAGACACCGCAGCAATGTTTTTACTTGCATGCCATGAGTTCAATGCAGAAATTGTCCCCAAGTCTGAAAATTCAAATGAGTCTACGCCTTCAAATGGAGATAAGCTCTTTGTCTTGCCTGGCATAAATCCAGAACATGAAGATGTGGTTGCAGTTAATGAATATTTTGGGCAATACCAGCGCAAATTGGTACATCTTTGCATGAATGTGTCCCCCATATTCAATTGATGAGGTTCAGAAGATAAATTCACAACAGCTTGCAACAGGATCAAACCAAACCAAATATCCGATGTTGGCTTAGGTCTTGTGAACTTCCAGGGCTACTGTTTTACCCATTATATTGAGAAAGAGAACAACCAGCGAAACCATTTTGTTTGCACAGAATTTCAGATTGACACTGCCTCCCTTGTGCTGAAACAACTTGGGCAGTGTTCTTAACTATGATTTATTGGGAAGAAGACTCAATATACAAGTGAAAGCAGCATTTTTTAATTCTTTGGGTTGCCATTTGATTGGTGGGAACCGCGGAGGGCCATCATAGAACTTTTCTACTCGCAGAGGTCAATGCCTGATTCCTTTGGGTTGTGTATCAAATATTTGTCTTGATTCCAGCAATGATACAGAAGCAACTAGACAATTGAGATTTTTTTTTATCCCTTTATTGTAGAAATTTTAATTGAAAATGTTGTATTGCCCTTTTTTTTTTTAGGTGGGGTGTGGGGGAAGGATCCAGGTCGGATTCAGTTATCCTTCAAGAGAAAAGAAAAGTGAATTTGTTAGAAACTTCTATTGGTGTTAAGAAACAAAAGCAAATAGTGATGCTCGTTAGTCTTGTTGGTAGCTGCAGACACATGCATTGAAATTCAGATCATGATTGATTTTGTTGTGATTTCTTAAAAAGAACTCTTTCGGGGTGGTAGACCACGTGTGGAACTTGGAACTCGGTTGCCCTAATTTTTTATCTCAAAGAACTAAATAACTGTAACTTTATTAGGTAACTAGGATCATCCAAATATATGAATTATCGTTTGCATATAGACCGAGTTACCTGCAGTTGGCTTATGAAGATCAAAATGGGCCAGAGCTCATTTGGGCAAGGTAACCTGAAATGTTCTAGACATTTAAAATCCTCTTATTGACAACTGTTGAGATCCTAACAGACCAGAACTTCTCGTAATAATTAGTTTCCTTCGAAGTGATGATTCCATGGAATCTTGTTGGTGGCTTATCCAAAATATTAAAAATCATGGGGGGTTGTTCGTATGCACTCATTTACACGTGTAACAAAAACAGCATCATTTCTTTTCGCGCCTGTTTGTGCATCGCATGCATAAATTTTGGTACCTCAAAGAAGTGACACTACTGAGTTCATGATGCCTAAACCCATCATTGCCTTCAGTTTTTGCAACTCGGACGCCCAAATTTTTAATCCAAACTGTAACATAGTTTTTATAGACCCCCAAAATAGTTAGTTACGCGTTTTAAAATCTTAATATGAAAATTTTACTATGTAATCCAAACCATTCAATGTTTACACACTGCTAAACATGTAATCCAGGACCTTCTGCCCTCCCCTCAATCGGGTGAGTCAGTCCAAAGTGCTACGTTTGTCAAATGAGAGCAGGAGGTAGATGCTTAGGTGGGCTTTTTTTTTTTTTTTTTTTGTATTATCCTAGTGGATCTCCGCATTGAGTTGGTTTCATTTAGGCAGCTGATTTCATCACAACTTAAATTGGATAGAAAATCCAATGAAGCTTAGTTATTAAAGATTCACCGCAGAGCAATGCATATGGTATAGCTAGTGGATCTCCACCAATATGCATCATTTTGGACGAGTTCGTCCAACAAAAATGCAGCCCCCTGCATTCTGCATATTTGATCCGATTCCGATTGTCCATGCTTAAGGAGAAGTGATTTTCAAGTTTCTGCTAGTTACGAAAACCATGCCGTTATGTGGAAAGGCTGGAATAAATTAAGAAAGAATTGAATATAAGAATTTTAACAATGAAATTATATTTCATACTCTACCTATGCTTTTAACTTCAGGATCCAGAGGGGTTTGTGGACATCTTGAGAAAGGCATTATTAAGGCAGAGTTCCATTCAGAGCATAGAGTTGAACTTGGAATCGGTTTTGGCACTTTTGGGTGGAAATGATGAAATAGCAGAAGCCGAGCACTCTCCTTGTGCCAACCAAACACACCACCAAATCAATGTCAATAAGAACACCGAGGCAATAATTCATCTCAACAAGAGAAAATAGCAAAGGAAGCAACGATCATCTTCAATGAACAATCAAGGGAAAAAAAAATCACAAGATGGGGAGGGCCCAGTTTCAACCATTAGCTGAAAGGCACCAATCTCTGCAACATTCAGCTCTTTTGCAGACAATGATACTCCTGGAGGCCCTACTTGGAACCTTGGAACTAGTACTCAAAGCTACCCGTAGTTGTGTCAAAAGAACAAATTAACTGCCGACTCCCATGCCCAGGTTATTCAAATTTAAGGACTCAGCTTCTGCCTAACTCAAGTTACTTCCATACGAGCTTTGCAGATCAAAACAAGTTCAACGGCATGTAATATGGATGAAACGTGCACAGCTAAATGTAACAAAAAAAAAAAAAGGATTTTCAATCTAATATAAATAGGGAGGTACTCACCTTACTATTTGAAGGGCCCCCACCTTATCTTTCATAATAAGGTGAGAACATCTCTCATAAATATGTATGTGTGTAATATGAGAGAGAGAGAGAGAGAGAGAGAGTACAGAGTATTGAAATGTTCTGAAGTTCTTAGATTTAAATGTGAATAGTAAAATCAACTTTCCCTCTGGCATAAAATAAGAAACTGAATAAAAAGCAGGGCAAAGTGCATACATACTTCTATTTACTTCCACAAATTTTGGTTAGACAAGGGTTTTAATGTAACAGAGAACAGATGCGACTGGAGAAAGGGTGATGAGAGGCACGGGCCAAGCAACTCAAGATGGCATTCAACCTACTGATAACAGGACAATGTCCTCAGCAACTGCTGTCGAACAAGGATAGAAATCCATCCAATTACTGAAAAGCGATCTCAGGCTTGAGAGGCCCTCCTTTCTCTACCCTGTTATATGACCTTTCCAACAAACATGAGAGAGAGAGAGAGAGAGAGAGAACCTGCATTTAGCATGTTAGGATGACACAAACACCATGTCGATACTATTGGGTCTGGTCTATGATGCACGGATACTTCAAAATGGGCAACGTGTCGTGTTGTATTGAGTCAAAAACTTCACTTTTTATATGTAAAATCTGTCCTTGCCACGTCCATGGTGTGTCCATGCCATATCTAAGCATCATAGGGTCCAGTGAATTGAGTTGTGTCGTTTGAAACTGCCTTTGGCTTCAAGGCCTTCCGACCCACATTGCTGGTACCTCATTTTGTACCTAACATGCCGCATCCTCTGAGATTTTACTTTTTCTCATCGAACAAAATTAAATATAAAAGCTCCTGTGCATGGAGAATATTCAGTGGAAAAAACGGCGTCGACAGCGAGCTGATCCAAGCTCTTCATACTCAGATTTCGTGACACACATGGCTTCAAAATCAGGACTAGATGCTAAAAGCGACCCGCCTCTCCATACACCTCGAATTGGACTGCAATAACAGGGAGGACATGTAAACTTGTAGAATATATTAAATAGAATCCAGTGAATCCCTTCAAAGAAAAATAGATCTTATCTAGAATAACAGTTTATACACTCAATGGACCAAGAAGAAAGCCCATACTCTTCTTGTGTTGTGACCTTCACTTGATAATCATCACGAACAAGAGGTCTTAGCTCCCTTTCTCTGGATACAATGAAAAACATTTACCAAGGGTAGGAACACTTTGACCCAAGAACTCTTTTTTTTATAATCGACCCAAGTACTTGGTTATATGGGAAAGAAGCTTACAGTCTTTGAGCAAAATGAGGAAATAACGTGCTCCCACCTGTCAAAATAATGCTGCAAACAAACACAGGTTTAAGATGAAATCCTGTCTGCCTTTTCAAAATGGAAGAGGAGAAATATCACAGGGAATCTTTCAGTCGGTGCTTGCGCTCACGCGTGCATGTGTGTATTTTGAATGGTGAAATCTTTCTACAAATGACACAAGTTATGCAAATCACCTCTCAAACAGCACTGGATGAAGATAAGGATGGCAAGATTGAACAGCTCGAACAATACACTCTGCCAGTCCAGCTTCATTCATTCCTGCAAAGGAACTCCCAGATAAAGCTAGTCAATATAACAGACTACCAGAGGTGACCACTGGAATGGCGAATACAACCATGTTGACTAAGATCCCAATAAAATGCATCAGGCATGAGACACCAGCTAGAACTCAGGTTAGATTAAAAAAATTGACTATATGATTCAGAGAATCTACTTTACCAACCACAATTTTTTTTTTAATCAGTACCAACTACCAGCCACAATTGTCCAAGAGGAACTACATAATCCTCAATCCGAGAATGTTCCCAATAAGGGCTTATGAGAAGCATAAATTTCCTAAAAAATTATTTTCCTAGTATCATCTTTTCTGAGGTTCATTTCTGTTATTTCATTAAGGGGGTTGTTTGTTTCCACTCATTTACGTATGTAAATGTCATACATGCAAAACATTTATGCACGAACAAATTTATTTGCACACATTTATGCCTAACATGAGTAAATTTTGGAATGAAAATTGCACGTCTTTGGGGCCATTTACATATCAAGATTTGGACACCTTTCCAGGCGTGAAACCATTACTCGACTCACACTCAAAGAGGCGCAGATACATTCCCCCACCTTATTTCCCCCGCAATAGGTTCCTCGAACAAAACCTGTCAACCACTTCTTTTCAGTCCTCTGGGCCCCAAATTTGTAATCCGAACCGTTTATTTATTTGTTTACTTTCTAAGTAAAAAGACCCCAACATATTCAGTTGTATATCTTAAATCTTCATTCATTCCGGGGAATATGTGGAAAAAAAATTCTATAGATCTGATTTTCTGCACTTTTGTGGGCCCCTGATTTATGATCTAAACCATCCAATATTCTCATATAGATGGTAAACCTCCAAACATAAAGTTTCATATCTTAGATCCTCACAGATTTCAAAAAACAAGTGAAAATCACAAAAAACATCTAATTCCAACTTTCCGATTATCCACACTTCTGTGGACCCCCAATCATGATCCAAATTGTTCAATATTTTCATAGATAAATCCCAATGCAAGAAATTCATATCTTAGATCGTCAGGGATTTATGGATTTTGAGAAACATGTGAAAAATAGAAAAATAGCTTAATCCCACTTTCTAATTTTCTATACTTCTATGGGCCCTCAATTCAAGTGTATTTTTATGAGGTCACAATTACACAAAAAGGGTATAAACATTATTTGCCGGGGAATGACAAAAAACAGTTTGCCAGTATGGATATTTCTTTCTTTGAGGATATTCCTTTTTACTCACCTAAAAGCAAAGAGATAATTAAGCCATCAGGGGGAGTTTCCTCCCCTAGTACAAGACATGTTGTCATCATAGTTGTCAATTCCATTCTGTTCCGGCCAATTTCAGCTGGAACGTTCCCATATCGTCCTAGGCCTAGGGCGAATGCCCCCTTGAAAGTTTTTAGGCCCAATTTTGGCATTCCGGCCTCAGTTCCTACCCAAATCTGCCCATGTCTTATACTTTCATTCATATGTAGTGAAAACCAGAAAATAGTCATTTGTATAGTGCAGTTTAAATTAAATGATGTAAGTATGCATTTTAGTATCAGTTTAGAATTCTACTCTTTTTTTCAATTTTAGGTATTCTTATATATTTTTCTATATTTTTCAATCATCTTTTTCAGAAAGGAACACCGAAATTGACCACAATGCCAGGACATTCCACTACAGGGCCAAATCGGGAACTGCAGGGACTCGAATGAAATTCAAAACTATGCCTACCACCTACTTACCTAGAATTGCCAGTCACAGTTGGCAAAAGACCCCAACTCAGGAAGAGTAACCACTTTAAGTGTACTCGCAAAAGACCCCAACTCAAGAAGAGTAACCACTTTTAAGTGTACTCAGAAGAAGTAGAAGAAAGCAAGGTCATTGTTCTTGTAATCTTATCTGACCCATCCAAAACTAAAGTCCAAGACTTGACTACTCCATCAGATGAGTCTAATGGTATTGATGCAAATCTTGATTTGTTTATTACTTGCAAAAAGGGAAAAGGTCATATACCACACATCATCCAATACAAAACTTTATATCATTACCATCACCTATCACCCAACTATGGTGCCTTCCTATCACCCAAATATCATGCCTTCATGTTAAGGTTGTTTGCTGAACATATGCGTTCGTGTGGGGGTGAAGCATTAAAGAAAATCCTAAATGGAAGGAAGCTACGGTTGATGAAATATAGGTACTTGAAAAAAAAAAGGGAACATGGGAGCCAATAAATCTTCTAGCAAGGAAACGTATGGTGAGTAATCAGCAGGTGTGTGCTTTGAAGTATAATCCAGATAGTACTATACAATGGTATAAGGCTAGATTAGTGACAAAGGTGTTCTTTTCTCAATCCTATGTTACACTGAGACTTTCTCCTGAGGCAAAGTTGAATTAAGAATGAGTCTTTCCAAAGCAACTAATTTCTCTTGGGCTTTGCCTCAGGTAGAAGTTAAAAATGCATTCATTCATGGTGACTTACAAGAAGAAATCTTTAGGAACTACGACTAGGATTTAAACCAAAGGGACAAGAAGGATAAGAGTGCCGCTTGAAGAAAGCATTACATGGTTTATAACAATCTCCACATGCTTGGTTCGACAGATATTCAATAAAGCAATGGTATGATATGGATACAAGAGGTGTCAAACAGATCACATAGTATTTGTGAAAATATTGAAGGGTTTGTTATTATTCTATTCTCATTGTTTATGTAGATGACATAGTAGTTGCTAGCAACAATGAAGCAAAGTCAAGAATTTAAAGGCTTATCTTGGAAAAGAGTTTTGAAATATAAGATCTTGAGACATGAAATATATTTTGATAATTTAAGTTGCTAGATCAGAGAAAGGTATTTTGATTGATGGTAGAAATATATAATAGAATTATAGAATTGCTTCAAGAAATTGAAAATTAGGTGCAAATCAGTGGAGACATAAATGGAACAAAATCAAAATCATGGTTTGCATTTTGAAAGTGGTGAGTTGTTACATGATCCACATGCATGTCAAAGATTGGTAGGAAATTAATTTATCTCACTATAACCTGGCTAGATATATCACATGGTGATGCAAGTTAGTTTATGCATTCTCCAAGGACTAAGCATCTGGCTACAATAAACAAGATTTTGAGATAATTGACAGGAGCACAAGGAACAGGTATTTTGTACATGTGGAACTGTATGCTGATGCTACTGAAACCAATTATGTGTAGACGGTGGGTCCTATAGGCTATAACACAGAAGATGAAGAAAAATTTGAAGAAATATCAATTGGTCCTTCACCCATAATTTTAATATGATCCCATCTACAACACAAATACTATCATAAAAAGAAGACCCACATGATCTAAATTTTGACATAATACTTGTCACGTGATTTGTGGCCCCTGAATTGATTACCCAAGTAGAACTAGGAAGCATACAAATATCACGTGTGTAACGGAGTTAAGACATGGAGTAAATGATAATATTGTATGTGTAAAGATCAAAATAGCGGTTGGGACGGACGTAGCAACCGGTGGCCAAAACACTACATAGAGGTTGTGCTGCTTAGCGGCGTAGTAGTGAGAATTTTTAGTGTTAAGAATTCTAATCTTATGTAGTGGCCAATCTTCTGTTTTTTTAAGTGATTTGGAACCATATAAGGGTAAAGACAACTTTAGGAACGGTTGTTAGGGAGATGAAATAGGGAAAACAGTGTTTTAAATGAAAACTGCTTGGCTCGGTTAGTTTTAAGTGATTTGAAACCATATAAGGGTAAAGACAACTTTAGGAACAGTTGTTAGGGAGAAGAAATAGGGAAAACAGTGTTTTAAATCAAAACTACTTGACTCGGTAAGATTTTATACCATAGCAGTGATAATTTCAATTTAACGTAAATATTAAAAAAAGAATCAATTTACCGTGGTGGTCATGGCTGCTACGGCTGATATATTGGCCACAACGTAGATATTTTGCTCCATGGTATGCGTAGCCTTATCTACAGATGATAATGAAATAGCATGCTCAATCAAGTACTTCTAACTTTTGATAAAGTACTGAAATCCAGTTGAAGAGATGCATAGATATTTGGGCATTAGGGCTTACATTGCCTAGTGTTTGGAATCTATTAGAACCTTCCCCTCTGCTTAGATTCCACAACACATGTACTTAATAAAAATTGATCAATTACCCTGAAATGATTTTTGAACAACTGCTCAAACCACTATAATGAACAAATACTCACCCAATCGTCAAAAACAAGGACAGATCCTCTTAAAAAGCCATCTCCACAAAAAGACTGTAAATACTCATGAAAGAAACTATTTAAAACTGACTGACAAGTCACTAGCTTCTATCCCAGTACAATTACCAAATTTACTCCACTATTACCGTTGAGAGAAACACCACATGAAAAACTGCACCATTTGCTACTGCTACAATACCGTACAGTGCTGCTGCTATGGTAAACCTCCAAATCGGTACCTCATTTCTCTTATCAAACAAGTCTTCTAGAGACTTTGAGGCTCCGATACCATGTTATTTGATTAAATCTAGTTCAATCTAGGGTTTTTCTCAAATATTCCCAAAAAAATAGCTAGAATAAATAAAAAAAAAAGAAGACAGAAAAATAAAGCAAAAGGAGTTGGAGGAGAGCTTTACAGAGGGCTTCACCAATGCTGGGTGGCCTCTTCCATATTTATATCTTATAAACTTTTGTATAATTACAAATATATATAGAATTTACATATTTAAAAATCAGTCCATTTCTTTGTTTGTATTCACAAATAAGTCCCTCTTTGTTTCCTAACAACTTAAACCTCCCGTTGAGACCCATTTTCCCTCAAAGCTTGTAAAATGACAAAGGACATTATTCTCCTACATTATGAGCTGCGTCATATGACCTTTTTCAGAGTAACCTTGATTAAAAGTTGCTTATCAAATCTTCCAGTGCACACTGTGTTGCTTTTCTTGATGCCTGTGGTGTAAGAGACGCGTTGGATTGTTTGGGAAGGGATTTTTTATGGGAGGCAATGGTGGCAGGAAAAAATTGCATCCTATGCAATGGGATACTGTGGTCAAACCCAAATTGGCGGTGGTGGACTATTAAAGTTCCTAGGTTAGGGTGTCAAGTTTATGGGGCAACATTTTGAGGTACTCTGTGTCTTTTTTTTTTTCGTTGTGTGTTTCGTTAAGGGTTGGGTTTTTGTGTTGGGGAAGGTAGCCAAGTCCCTTTTTGGGTGGATAATTGGTTGGGGAGGGTTCTTTGTCTTCATAGTCTCCTTCTTTGTATAGATCGTTGTCAACAAATTGTCTTGGGTTAAAGATTGCTATATGGGGGATGGGGGGTCTGTGTCATGGGTGGTGCCTTTCAAGCGTTCTTTGCGTCGGTCTAAGGAGTCAGAGTTTGGGTCCTTGTTGAGTCTTTTTTCTAGCGTTTTCCTTTGAAAGGATGAAGCAGGTAAGCGTATATGGAAACCTTGTCCATCTAGGGTTTTCTCTTTGAAATCCTTTTCGAGGGAATTAGAGACTGTTGGGTGCCAAATCATCAGTTTCTCTTGTTTGTTTGGGTGTGGCTTATGCTAGAGTTAGGTCTTTAGTTGGCTTGTTGTCTCTGGGAAGTTCTCCACGGCATATAACCTTAGGAGGAGGGGTTTGCCTTCAGAGGAGATTTCAGATTCGTGCTTGCTGTGTGGTAAGGAGAGGGAGATGGTTGATCACCGTTTTTTACATTGTGTCTGCTCCTCTTCTTTGTGGTGTTTTTTCATTAAACAGTGAGGTGTTCTTTGGTGCTCTTCAGTTTCGTTGTTAGGGATGACTGAGGCCTAGGGGGATGTCCATGTTCTTTGGTTGTGGGGTGGTTCTATGGAAGCTCATTCCATATGTTATTTTGTGGTCTATTTGGAAGGAGAGGAATGATAGAGTCTGCAGGGGTTCCTCGATGCTGGTGGAAGATGTTGTGCGGTTGGTGTTGCGGCGGATAGGTCTAGTGGGGAGGGTTTGATAGTCTTAGAGTTGATGCCATTTTGCATAATTGGGAGCCCTGTTCTTTCCATGTCCCAAAAAGAGAGTAGTTTAGTGTCTTGGTCCCCTCATTTTGGATACTTGAAGTTCAATGCTGACAGGGTGGCCAACGAAACCGGGGCCAGCGGGGTGATGCAGTATGGAAGGCCCTGGGCCCACATGATGGACCCAGCCATCCAACCCAGTCCATTGGGTTCAGCCCACAAGCCCAATTGGCTGAGAAGCTACTGTGGCATAATACTTTTATCTTAAGTTTATTTAATTAGGATCGTTTCTTGTTTTATTGTTTTACGATTAGTAGCTTTCTATTTTGAAGTCCTTATTACATTATAAATAGAGAAGCCCTCCATTGTAATAGGTATGCTTATTATCCATTAATCTTTGAGTTATGAGAGTTTTCTCCTCTTGTGAGGTTGCCCTAGTGGCTGGAATCCTCTTGGATTCGATCAATCCTTTGGGAGATTGATTTATCAACCCGATCATGGATCTTGGCTGCGTCAATCGGTATCAGAGCCGAAGTGCGATCATCGGGGAGATCTCTGTCCTTCCCGGAATTCCCATCTTATCCATCCATCCATCCACCTCTGTTACATCATCTCTCCACCACCGACACCCTAAGAACAACATTCCTCCAGTCCCAAAATCCCGAACCCATTCCCTAACCAAATCTCTGCCCAACCACCAGAAACGACATCCCAGACTTTCTACGAATCCTAATCCCCAAATCCCAGGCCTGCCAAAAACACCCCAAACCCCCCAGCCGAACCAGAACCCACCTTCCAACTTACTCATCCACGTCATCAACGAAACCCACCCTGTTGAACCCCTCCACTCATCATCAATGAAACCAGAACCCAACCTATCAAACCCCTCCACTCATCGTCAACGAAACCCAAATCAGAACAGCAACACCCCTGCCAAACATCCGAAACCCACCCAACTAAAACCAAACAGCCCCCCAGCCTTTGTCCCCCAACTTCGTCAATTCCCATCTCTACCAAAACCCTAAATCTCACCACCGCACCCCATCTCCTGCATTCCTTCAACCCAATCTCAAATCTGCCATAACCCATCCTCATTGAAACCCCAACCAGCAAAAAAAAGAGTAAGGGGGAGAAGGCAGCAGACGAAGAAGACAAATGGCAGCAGCAGGAAAAAAAAAAAAGCAAAATAGAGAAAGAAAAGGCAGCAGAAGGTAGAAAAGAAAAGGGGGAAGAATAGAGAAGAGAAAGCAGTAGAGAAAAAAAAAATAGAGAGGAAGGGAGCATGGGTTTAAATATCGGCCGTGGCGGGCGATACCGCCATGTCGCGGCCGAAATATCGGCCGTCACATCCGTGGCGGCCCGTAGCGGCCGCTACGCAATCGTGGCGGCCGATACCGTGGCGGGGGGGGGGGGGGGGGGGAGGAGGAGGATGGGTATAAAAAACCCCCCCTTTAACGAAAATGGGTTCTAAACCCTATTTTTCTTCCCCTTGCTGTTGTTTTTCCCCATTTCTTCCTCCTAAGTGGTCCCAAGTGTCCATAGATGAAAATATCGGTATCGGCGGGCGTAGCGGCCCGCCGCCAAACCGATACGAAGCGGGCGATACGTAGCGTATCGGGGATACGTATCGGCGTAGCGTGCGCGATTTAAAAAATCGCCAAAAAAAATCTGAAAAAATTCCAGAAAATCCAGAAAATTGTAAAATGAAAGAAAATGTGGTTCTTTTGCAAAAGTAAGTAAGAAAAGGGGGCGTATCGGTGCCCTCAATATATGAGGTCCTGTATCGCTGTATAAATAGAAAATAATAGTAATGATTAGTTTTTTCACATGTATTCATGTTTCTTAGTCATGTTAACTTAAAAAGTAATGAAAAGCTCATTAAAAAAAATTAGAACATGAAATAAAGGCATAAGAAATTCTTAAGAGTTAGGTCATTACTCATTACTCAATACTCATTACTCATTAGTGAACAACTGAACATTGAACAATCAAATATCAATACTTCACTACCTTCAGCATTCAAGGTTTAAATTCAATCAAGTGAATGAACTATAAAGTGATCAACAATCAACATTCCACACCAATTTAGAAATGACAAAGAGAGTAGAGAGTTAGTGAAAGAAATAGGAATTAGAAATACCTTGATCACCACCAAAAGGAATGTCTACCAAGATTCAAGGGGCTATGGTTATCCTCATTCCCATCAGTGTTATCATTTGTATTGGCACCATATTGAATTTGATATTGATGAGTATTGGGATCCACAAATCCAAAGAAGCCAGCCGCACCCACATCATAGGAACTTGGAGGAGGTGGAGGTGGTCCAGGTGGATATCTACCATATTGTGTTTCACCATAGTCACCATATGAGTAGGACCCCGAAGTTGAAGACTGTTCTTCTCCTTGTTGTACTTGACCATATGGAAAAAAGTCAAAATACTGTGAGTGTGAGGGTCCTTGTCCACCGTAACTAGGGTTCCATGAATCAGTCCATGATGCCGCTTGTTTTCCTCCAAAATCTCCACCCATATTTCCTTGCTGAGTACTACCTCCAGCCCCAGGTGGTGAATCTCTTCGGCGCCGTTGATAACCACGGCTTGGATCAAATCTTCCAGATGGAGGTAACTCATGTACTTCCTCTACAGGAATGTCATCGTCTTCATCATGTTGATAGTATTCACTAGTACCACCTATCCCACTGTCTCCTCCTCCATCTCCTCCACCATGGCTACTTGAAGAGACTGTGGTAGAACTAGCTTTCTCAGAAGCAGGTTCTTTCCCACTCCTCCTAGTCCTACTACTGGTACCTTCTCCCTGAGGTGGCTGACCTTCTGTAGCTGCAGGTGCCTCACCCATGTCCTCACCTATCAACTCTTGAACCGTTTCCTGAAACCCCGGATCTGAATCTAGCAGTGGATCCTCTATCTCGGCTAACCATGGGAGTAAGGGATCGTCCTCTCTAAATATGTGATCCAAATTAATGGGACAATAATCAGGACTATCCCTTACCCTTCTCTCCCTAATTCTGTGTTTCAACTTCAGATTGTAATGACAATACACAAGCTTGTTGAGTTTCTGCATGGTAAGCCGATTCCTGACCTTCGTGTGGATCAAAGAGAAAGTGCTCCAATTTCTTTCACAGTTGGAAGATGTTGTAGTTTGACTAAGGATGCGAATAGCCGCACTCCTTAGATGTGGAGCACTCTCCCCATAATTCATCCACCAATCAGCTGAAATGCAAAAAATAAATAAAGAAAATTAGATCGTATCACAAGATATCTGCAATGTGGATATGTCTTTTGTTCATAGTCATACCAGGTGACATCTTTCCAATCGATCGTATCACAAGAGGGTCAGCAAAGGTTCCTCTCCTTTGTGTATAGATAGATATCTACAATGTGAAAATTAGATACAAGTCAGTAAACCCCTACAACATAATTAAATTCTCTTAAGTAACCACCCACTCACCTCTTGAATGGCCTCAACTTGATCATCTCGACCTAACAATTTCTTCAACACCTCCCGTAATCCTACCCGCAAGTCCGTATCTATTGCTTCGGTGTGTTGTTCGACATTGCGGTAATAGAATTCGGGATTCAAAAAATAACCTACATTATAAATATGTAGAATGTACTGTGAGCAAGCAAGATAATAAATACATTAGTTAGGAAAACAAAAAAGTATCAAATTCAAAGATATATATTAATTACCTGCGGCATGCAATGGATGGTGCAACTGATCGTTCCAACGGGCGTCAATAATCTTTATATATTTTTCGTGATATCTAACATTTTCCATGATGGATTGCTTTGCCCGATCCATTGCTTCATATATAAAGCCCATTGTCGGCTTGTCATCACCATCTACAAGCCGCAACACTTTAACTAAAGGCTCAAAAACCTTTAATATCTTCTTCACTTTCTTCCAAAATTTATTGTCCCTCATCAAGTTTGGGACTTCAAACTCCGGACCATGGGTTGCATTGCCCCATCTCGAACGAAGCCATTCTTCTGATGCAAACATCTGAATGAGCTCCGTTCTAAACTTTACAAGGCTTTCCATAGCCAGAAAATGGGTTGCAAACCTTGTTAATCCTGGACGCAGCAAGGCATGGTTATTTGTATATCTTTTCATCAAGCTTAACACCCATGAATGATCATATATAAATCTTGTAATTCCTCTGCATGCCTTGATCAATGAAGACACTTTTGTCTTCCTTCCAATCTCTTCCAAGATGAGATCTACGCAGTGTGCTGCACATGGGGTCCAGAATAAATGGGTCCTCTTCTCCATTAATTTCAAACCTGCTGCCTTGAAATTGGCGCCATTATCTGTAACAATCTGTACAATATACTCCTCTCCCACACTCTCTACAACTTTATCCATAAGAGTATATATATATGCGGCTGTCCGTCTATGTTCAGATGCATCAATGGACTTCACAAAGACGGTCCCAGCGACTGAATACACCAAAAAGTTTATTAATTGTGTTTGGGTGCCGCTGGTCCACCCGTCACACATGATGGTAACACCATTTTGTTGCCACATGGGTCTAAATTTTTCCACCCAAGCCTTTATTTCTTTAAATTCTTCTTCAAGATATTTAGTGCCCACATCATATACGGAGGGCGGCTGTATACCCCGCCCAGCTTCGGCGGCAACATCAAGAATAGTCTGGAAGTATGGGGAATCTATTGCTGTAGGTGGTATGTTCTTGTGAATTAGCCATTTTGCTGTAGCTTTGGCCAATCTATCTCTTGCAGCCTTCATTACCCCTTTCATAACACTTGATATTTTTGGTTGTTTAGCTCCCTCTTTTCTATGTGCTAGAGGATCAACAGGGGGAGGAACTGCTCTTCTTGTAGAGATAATTTCTACATCAGCATCCCGTTCCCGGGTGCTAAATGCCCTACGTATGGACCCCGCAAAGCCCTTGCCCCTGCTTGGCACAGCAGATGATGAGCCCCCTGCATCATAATATTTGCTTCCAGCAAATGCACGACGTTCATATTCTTCTTGTTGACTCATCAAAGACTCTTGGCGTGCAGCCTCCATCTGTGCATCTTCCTCCTCATCAAAATATTCATCCCCAAATACATCATAACGGGCAGCATCAACATCTTGCCGCCTCTTTTCTTTTATCTCTACTTTTCTAGCTTTGTTTTGGCCAACCAAAGCTTTCATTTGTTCCCTTACTTCCCTCGGTACTTCGGTACAGCCAGCAACATTGCCAGATATGTGGCCCAAGTGGTGTTTGAATCTTGTAATGCCCCCATGGGTCACTCTTCCACAGAACTTGCATTTGATTTTCAACCTATTATTCTCAACTGCCTCACCAAAGCTCCATGCGGGATCAACATCACGAGGCATTTTCACTTATCAAATGGCAGACAGATGGACCGAAATTTAATACCTGGCTCTGCCTATAAATATAAACAAGTAGTATACTAGTATGTTAAAAATTAAAAAAAACAAAGAAACATGTTAGAGGAAACTTATATCACAAATATAGGAACCATTTTCAAGACATTTGATTGGTATTCAAATATTAAAAATTATTTTTATTTTAAAAAATAAATAAATCCGAAAATAAAAAAATAAATAAAAATCAATAAACATTCAAAATGTGATGGATTGATCTATGGGAAACATAGATCTATCGTTTACAAGCAATTTCCAAGTGGTTTCATGGGTTGTCCATGAATATTCACATTTTTTTTTTTCAAAAAATAAATAAATCCGAAAATAAAAAATAGAGAAAAAGCAATAAAAATTCAAAATGTGATGGATTGATCTATGGGAAACATAGATCTATCATTTACAAGCAATTTCCAAGTGGTTTCATGGGTTGTCCATGAATATTCACATTTTTTTTTTCAAAAAAATAAATAAATCCGAAAATAAAAAATAGAGAAAAAGCAATAAAAATTCAAAATGTGATGGATTGATCTATGGGAAACATAGATCTATCATTTACAAGCAATTTCCAAGTGGTTTCATGGGTTGTCCATGAATATTCACATTTTTTTTTTTCAAAAAATAAATAAATCCGAAAATAAAAAATAGAGAGAAAAGCAATAAAAATTCAAAATGTGTTGATTTCATCTATGAGAAACATAGATCTAACAATATGAAGCTATTTTCAAGTTGTTTCATGAGTTTTCCATAAGTGATAATGTTTTTTTTTTTTTAAATAACATAAATCCGAAAATAAAAATAACAATATATAAAAAAAAAAACAAAAGATATGCATGTAAGATCAAAAGGAAGCATGAATCTACAATAAAACAACACAATGATGCCATTATGTTGTGATTCATAGTAGTTAGAGAGTGATAAATGAAATGATCATGTCAAAAGTTGAAAAAATAAACCACATATACCTTAATGAAGAATCTTGTTTTGACTTTTGAATCTCTAGATCTCTTTCAATAATGGTTTGTTGGTGATTTGGTGGCAAAATATCTTGAAGAGAGGGATTTGGGAGACATTTGGGACCACAAGGAAGTGAAAATGGAAACTATAGAGGGGAAGAGAAGAAAGGGAAGGGTAAAAAACCCTAAAAAGTCCCAAAGGGGGGTTTTATAACACCCCCCCCCCACGTGTATGGGCCGATACATACCGTATCGGCCCGTATCGGCCGATACGGTCCCATATCGGCCGATACGGGTGCGATACGGTATATACGGCCGATAAATTCAAATTATCGTATCGGCCTTTCCGATACGCTTCATATCGGCCGATATTTTCATCTATGCAAGTGTCTCCTAAGTGGATTTTTTCAAGATTTCTTGCCACCAAATCACCAACATTCAACTATTCAAAGGATTTTAAAGATTCTAAATAAGAATCTTCATCTAGGTACGTAATTTTTTTTCAACTTTTGAAATTATCACTCTCTAACTACTATGAATCACAACATAATGGCATCATTGGCTTGTTTTATTGTAGATCCATGCTTCCTTTTGATCTTGCATGCATATCTTTTGGTTTTTTTTTTTTAATATTGTTATTTTTATTTTCAGATTTATGTTATTTAAAAAAAAAAAAAAAACATTATCACTTTTGGAAAACTCATGAAACAACTTGAAAATAGCTTCATATTGTTAGATCTATGTTTCCCATAGATCATTCCAACATATAATGCTTGTTTTTCAATTTTATTTCCTTTTTTTATTTTCGGATTTTTTTATTTTTGTAAAAAAAAAAATATTTTTAGTAATTGAATGCCAATCAAATGTCTTGAAAAGGGCTCCTAGATTATAGATCTATGTTTCCCATAAATCATTCCAACATGTAATGCTTGTTTTTCAATTTTTTACCTTTTTTTATTTTCGGATTTTTTTATTTTTGTAATATTATTTTTAGTAATTGAATGCCAATCAAATGTCGTGAAAAGGGCTCCTAGATTAAAGTTCTATGTTTCCCATAGATCATTCCAACATGTAATGCTTGTTTTTCAATTTTTTTCTTTTTTTATTTTCGGATTTTTTTATTTTTGTAATATTTTTTTTATTAAATGCAATCGGAAAATTTCTAGATTAATTATTGTAGATCAAAATGTAAAACATTATTTTTTAGTAATTTTTAGTTGAATGCCAATCAAATTTCTTGAAAAGGGCTCTTAGATTATAGATCTATGTTTCCCATAGATCATTCCAACATATAATGCTTGTTTTTCAATTTTTTTCCTTTTTTTATTTTCGGATTTTTTTATTTTTATAAAAAAAAAAATTATTTTTAGTAATTGAATGCCAATCAAATGTCAAGAGAATGATTCTTAAGCGTTAGATATATGTTTCCTCTAACATGTTTTTTTGTTTTTTTTATTTTTAACATACTACTTGTTCATATTTATAGGTATTCAGTCTTCTATTGTGCATTTGTGTTTGCCAATTGATTTTTGAAAATGCCTCGTGATATTGATCCCGCATGGAACTATGGTGAGGCAGTTGAGAACAGGTTGAAAATCAAACGCAAGTTTTGTGGGAAAGTGACCAATGAGGGCATTACAAGATTCAAGCACCATTTGGGCCACATTTCTGGCAATGTTGCTGGTTGTACCGAAGTACTAAGGGAAATCAGGGAACAAATGAAAGCTTTGGTTGGCTAAAAACAAAGCTAGAAAAATAGAGATAAAAGAAAAGAGGCAGCAAGATGTTGATGCTGCCCGTTATGATGTATTTGGGGATGAAGGTTTTGATGATGAAGACGCACAGATGGAGGCTGAACGCCGAGAGTCCTTTATGAGTCACCAAGAAGAATACGAACGTCGTGCATTTCCTGGAAGCAGTAAATATTATGATGCAGGGGGCTCATCTGCTGTGCCAAGCAGGGGCAAGGGCCTTGAGGGGGCCATGCGTAGGGCATTTAGCACCCGGGAAAGGGATGTTGATGTAGAAGTTATTTCTACTAGAAGAGCAGTTCCTCCCTCTGTTGATCCTCTAGCACATAGAAAAGAGGGGGCTAAATAACCAAATATATCAAGTGTTATGAAAGGGGTGATGAAGGGTGTAAGAGATAGATTAGCCAAAGCTACAGCAAAATGGCTAATTCACAAGAACATACTGCCTACAGCAATAGATTCCCCATATTTCCAAACAATTCTTGATGTTGCCGCCGAAGCTGGCCGGGGAATACAGTCGCCCTCTGTTTATGATGTGGGCACTAAGTATCTCGAAGAAGAATATAAAGAAATAAAGGCATGAGTGGAGAACTTTAGGCCCATGTAGCAACAGAATGGGGTTACTATTATGTGTGATGGGTGGACCAGCGGCACACAAACACAATTAATAAACTTTTTGGTACAATCAGTTGCTGGGTGTGTCTTTGTGAAGTCCGTGGATGCATCTGAACATAGACGGACAGCTAAATATATATACACTCTTATGGATAAGGTTGTAGATAGTGTGGGAGAGGAGAATATTGTACAGATAGTTACAGATAATGGCGCCAATTTCAAGGTAGCCGGTAGGATGTTGGAGAATAAAAGACTTCATCTGTTTTGGACTCCATGTGCAGCACACTATATAGATCTCATTATGGAAGATATTAGAAAAAGGAAGAAAATTGCTGAAGTTATCAAGGCATGTAGAGGCATTACCAGATTTATTTATGATCATTCATGGCTTTTGAGCTTAATGAAAAGATTCACAAATAACCATGCCTTGATACGTCCGGAATCAACTAGGTGTGCTACCCATTTCATTGCGATGGAGAGCCTTGTAAGGTTTAGAACAGAGCTGATTCAGATGTTTGCATAAGAGGAATGGCTTCGTTCGAAATAGGGCAATGCAACAAGTGGTCCGGAATTTGAGATCCCTAACTTGATGAGGGACAATAAATTTTGGAAAAAAGTATCTAATTTATTAAAGGTTTATGAGCCTTTAGTTAAAGTGTTGCGGCTTGTAGATGGTGACAAGCCAACAATGGGATATATATACGAAGCAATGGATCGGGCTAAGCAAGTTATCATGGAAGCTGTTAGATATCATGAAGAATATATAAAGATTATTAATGCCCGGTGGAATAACCAGTTGCACCATCCATTGCATGCTGCAGGTACTCAATAACAATATCACTATTTGATGCTTTTAAATCAATCTAGTTCTCTTTGATTGACGTTTAATCAATTAATCATTTTACATTTCAACTGTTTTCAATGTAGGTTATTTCCTTAATCCCGAATTCTACTACCCCAATGCCCAACAGAACAACAATGCAATAGATACAGAGTTGAGGGTAGGATTAAGGGAAGTGTTGAAAAAATTATTGGGAGTTGATGATTCAATCGAAGCCATCCAAGAGGTGAGTTCGTGATTGAGAATTTTATATTTGAGATGACAAATGTATATGCTTGAGATAGGTCTTAAACATGTATGGTTTATTGATTTATTCCTAATTTTCACATTGTAGATATTTACATGCACACAAAGGAGAGGAGGCTTCGCGGACCCTCTTGCAATAAGGGCGACTGGAAAGATGCCACCTGGTATGAACAAAAGACCCAATCACTAAACCTATTAGGCTTTTGTTATTTATCTCTCAATTGATTGGAACTTGGAAGGACCTAAGGAATATCTAATTTTATTTGTTTATATTGAATTTCAGCTGATTGGTGGATGAATTTTGGAGAAGACACTCCAATGCTAAGGAAAGCGGCTGTTCGCATCCTTAGCCAAGTTACAACTTCATCAAACTGCGAAAGGAATTGGAGCACTTTCTCTTTGATCTATACAAAGTCCAGGAATCGGCTTACCATGCAAAAACTCAACAAGCTTGTATATTGCCATTACAATTTGAAGTTAAGAAACAGAACAAGAGAAAGGAGGGCAAGGGATGATCCGAATTATTGTCCTATTAGTTTGGATCACATATTTAGAGAGGACGATCCCTTGCTCCCATGGATAGCCGAGATAGAGGATCCATTGCTAGATTCAGATCCGGACTTTCAGGAGGAGGTTAGAGATTTGCTTGATGAAGATATGGGCGGGGCAAAGGGTGCCCCATTTGGAGGAGAAGACTCAAGTGCACAGCCGCAAGGCCCGCAACCACAACCAAGAGTGAAAGAACCTACTCATGCTATGTCATCTTCTGAGAAGACGAGTACCACCGTCTCTTCGAGTAGCCATGGTGGAGGAGATGGGGGAGATGGAGCAGGAGACACTAGTGGGACAAGTGCTACTAGTGAATACTACCAACATGATCAGGAAGATGTCATTCCTGTAGACGATGTACACGACTTTCCGGAAAGAATGGAAGGAAACCGTGGTTATCAACGGCGTCGGAGACCACCTGCTCCTGGAGGTAGTAATGAACAAGGATATATGGGTGGAGGTATTGGAGGCCAACAAGCAGCATCATGGGCTGAATCGTGGAACCCTAGTTACAGTGGACAAGGACCCTCACAGTATTTTGACTATTTTCCATATGGTCAGCCAGGTCAAGTACAACAAGGAGAAGAACAGTCTTCAACTTCAGGGTCCTACTCATATAGTGACTATGGTGAAACCCAATATGGTAGATATCCACCTCCACCTCCTCCAAGTTCTTTTGATGCGGGTGCGGCTGCCTTCTTTGGATTTGTGGATCCCAATGCTCATCAATATCAAATTCCATACAGTGCCACTAGAAATGATAACAATGATGGGGATGAGGATAGCCATAGCCCCTTGAATCTTGGTAGACTTTCGTTTTGGTGGTGATTAAGGTATTCTTATTTCCTTCACTAACTCTATTCTTTGTCATTTCTAAATTGGCGTTAAATGTTGATTGTTGATCACTTCATGCTTCATAGTTCATCCACTTGATTGAATTTGAACCTTGAATGTTGAAGTATTGATATTTGATTGTTCAATGTTCATTAATGAGTAATGAGTATTGAGTAATGAGTAATGACTAATGACCTAACCCAACTCTTAAGTCTTCTTAATTCTTATGCCTTTATTTCATATTCTATTTTTTTTATTTTTTATTTTTTATGAGCTTTCCATTACTTTTTAAGTTAGCATGACTAAGAAACATGAATACATGTGAAAAAACTCATCATTACTATTATTTTCTATTTATACAGCGATACAGGACCTCATGTATTGAGGGCACCGCTACACCCCCTTTTCTTAATTACTTTTGCAAAAGAACCACATTTTCTTTCATTTTACTATTTTCTAGATTTTCTGGAATTTTTTCAGATTTTTTTGGCGATTTTTTCAAATCGCACCACTACGCCACTACGCTACGTATCGCCCGCTTCGTAGCGTTTTAGCGGCGGGCCGCTACACCCGCCGCTACCGCTATTTTCATCCTTGGAAGGGAGAGAAGGCAGCAGACGAAGAAGACAAAAAGGCAGCAAAAAAAAAAAAAAAAGAGTAGAATATAGAGAAAAGGCAGCAAAAGATAGGGGAAAAAAAAAAACCAGCGCCTTCCACCCCAACTCCTCTTCATTTTTCTTGTTTTCCAAGTCGAAACAGGTAACCCCTCTTATTTCCTCCTTTCTGCACGAGTACCAAGACAGCACAGAGGCCTTCCCTCCCACGTGTAACAAGTGCCTTCCATTGGCAGTTTTGGGCCTGACCTGAGCCCAAACCCGAGTCCAGGCCATTAACAGGCAACAAAAAATAAAAAAAAAAAAAAAAACTGCAGAATTTTGTAGCGCACGTCAGTGGGCCCAATTCCAATCTGACTCATTCACAGTGCCATTAGCCCAGCTATCAAGCAGCAATATTGATTCATCCGGATTCCAAAAAGTGGCCAGCTTGTATTTACGAACTCCAAAACCAGGTTAGTCCATTCAAAGAAAAATATTATCTCTTCGTATTTCCTATTGATTCAAGTCAATATGAAAATTTTTGGAAGCTCAATTGAACTTCAAAGAACTTGGTATAAACTTACATACAAAGATTGGTATTTTGACAATGAGTTCTACTTTGAGCAATTTCTTAATTTGAAGCAAGAACGCTTGTTGATTGATGAATATACCCGCCAATTCGAGAGTTGCATGAGAAATGCGAATTGGAGGAAGATGAGATACATGATTTAGCTCGTTATGTCCAAGGCTTGAGACCCGATATCTTGTTAAATATGAATTATTGCAAAACCAATCAAGAGGCATACTTAGAAGCCATCCGTGTTGAGCAGGTGCTTAGAAGGTCTCGCAGGCAACAATGTCGACAAAGAACTCATGTTGTTGAAAGACTTTTCCCAGGAGAAGATAATTCCACTATTGTCATTCGCCGACTGCTCAATACAAGCGAAAAGGACAAAGAAGAATGGAGACAGATTAAGAAATTCCACACACGGGCAAGAGTCGAAGACAAGTCCGCTAATTTGATTATTGACAATGGTAGTGCAATGAATTTTGTCGCACAAGAGGTCATTGAAAAACTTCATTGGCCAATTGCAAAGCTTCCTAAGCCCTACCAAGTCACAAGGTCTAATGGTCATGTTATCCCCGTGACGCATAGATGTTTGGTATCATTCAAAATGGGCCAGTATAAAGACAAAATTTGGTGTGATGTGATCCATATGAATATTGCTCATATTGTTTTCGGACGTCCATGGATTTTTAATCGAAATGTGTCCAATGATAAAGAGGCGAATTCATATACCATTTTGTGGAATAGAAAAAGAGTTATGCTCGTCCCAATGAATTCAATAGCCCCATCTTCGTCTGCATCATCACCTTTAAGTGCAAAGCCACTAAAAAAACACAACGTTGAAAAAGAAGTCATGATTGCACCAAAAGTGAAGATAGTAGAAGACAACAATGATGGCATCGAAGAGAAAGTTCTTAGCAAAGATGATTTCGTCAGTACAAAAAATATTGATCAAAGTAATGTGAGTCAAGAGCTGCACAAAGCTGAGGAAGAGCAAAGACAAGCATACATTGAAGACTTTGATCGAGTTAGCGAGAAGATTGAACATACGGTGGATCCAATTGTCATGCCACTTCCAGAAAATCCAATTGGGTCATCAGAAATCAAATAAATTGTTTCAGAGGTTTCACAAGAAGATCAAGTTGTTGACGTCCCTCACATGGACTTCATCTTCAGGGATCAACAATGGAAGCTTGAAGATTGCATTAAAAAATGGCGGATTCTACGATTGCAGTCTCTTATGGGAAAAGTGCACATCCGAGCTAAATGCAGGCATGAGAATAAACGACACCTCCCATCTCCTTCTAAATGGAGGAAAATACTACATGAAGCTTGCAGGACACGCAAAGCAAATGTAGACCGCAAGAATATTCTGAAGTTTGTGCGATCGATTTTTGACCCCGGAGGATCTTTTCCCAACTTGTGGTCAGATTCTCTCCCATATTATCACACCGTCAACTCGCCGGAGTCGAGTTTTTTCTAGCGGGGAGAATTGATGCAATACGGAAGGCCCTAGGCCCACATGATGGGGTCAGCCATCCAACCCAGTCCATTGGGTTCAGCCCACAGGCCCAATTGGCTGAAAAGCTACTGTGGCATAATACTTTTATCTTAAGTTCATTTAATTAGGATTGTTTCTTGTTTTATTGTTTTACGATTAGTAGCTTTCTATTTTAGAGTCCGTATTACATTATAAATAGAGAAGCCCTCCATTGTAATAGGTATGCTTATTATCAATTAATCTTTGAGTTATGAGAGTTTTCTCTTCAGTTATGGTATTTTCTCCTCTTGTGAGGTTGCCCTAGTGGCTGGAATCCTCTTGGATTCGATCAATCCTTCGGGAGATTGATCTATCAAACCGATTGCGGATCTTGGCTGCGTCAGAGGGGTGCTTCACAATAGTGATGGTGTTGTTCTTGCCTCATTTTCTAAGTATGTGGGCTGTATAGAGTCTAGTGGAGGTGGTGGCTATCTTGGAAGCTCCCCGTATCTTCGTCTCTTCATCTCTTCAAGAGTTACTAATTATAGAGAGTGATTCTTTGAATTCTATCTCCTGGGTGTTGGCTGCCATCTTCCCTTGGAGGTTTCAATTTTACTTCAACAAGATCTTATATATCTCGTCTTCTCTCTGGTGAGGTTTCGGCACGTGTGGCAGTTGGCAAAACCCTTTGTGGACTCTTTGGCAAAACAAGGGGTGGATAGATCTTCAGACTTAATGGCATTTATTTAGTGTTGTGTTCTTGTTGTTCCTATGGTTTTTTTTTCAGTATAATTCTTTTATACCTTTTTTCTTGGTTTTTAACTCTTTTGGGAAGGGTGTTTGGTGTCTGTGTTCTTTTTTTTTTGAATGGTTTTTTGTTCTTTTCTGTTTACTTTCTTTAATACAATTTTCAGTTACCGATCCCAAAAAAAAAAAAAAAAAAACCTAGGAGTTTATGTTCAGTATCCTAGTCCTTGTACGCACATGTATCTTACATATTCGAACAGGTAGCAGGTCTCTGCTGCTTTTTTTTTTAATTGATCGATAGGTCTCATGGTTAAGTGATCTAAAAATGCCAATCTGGTAATGCACCCTCAACCATACGATCCTAGTCATCAATGATTTGGCCCATTCAAATGTTCATATACCCTTTTCTTTCATAAATATATTGAATGGGCTCAGGCCGTATTTCTTTTAAGCTCTCAATTTGCAAGCCATGGTACAGAAAGTTAGAATTGTCATATTGAAGATTATTTTGTTCATTGGCTGAAGCAGACTGGAAGAATTGGGCCCAAATGGGACCCAAAATAGTGACACAGGAGGCACTGGGGGTAGCAGAAGTTGTAGCTTGCACAAATCCCCAAATATAGTTAGGAATCTCTCTCATGCCCCTTTCAATCCAGCTTAGACTTTGGCCAAGTTTGATCAAGCTAAGAATTTGAATTATAAGAACATTTGCTCCATGTTAATTACAAAATCTACTCACAACTCTTTGGCTTGATTCAGTAGCTTCAAGTTCAAGGAATGGTTCAGAAATCCCATCATCAGCCCCTACACTCAATCTTCTTCCCCAAGCAGACTGGAAACAAATCCCTCATCACGCAGTTACAGTGTGTTTCCAATTGGGATACAATTTCATTATCTGTGACAGTGGATTGTGTGATAAAACTACAATTTTTAATAGCCAATCAGATTGCTGTTACATTGAGAACTAGTAGCAATAGGGAGGCAGCTTGTTATGTTCCTCATAATGTTTCATTCATCCTTCAGTCTGGATTATCTGTTGGAGGGTATTCAACTTTCTAGATTACATTAGTATGGTTTGAGAACATCCAAACATCTTGATAGTGTCCCAGATTGCATTAACTCTGGTATCAGAGCAAATCCACCCCAGGGTTTAATTTTTGGAAGAAAAATAATAATCATATTATTATTTATATTAATATTAATACAATGCCGCCAAAACACACTCAAGAAGAGATGCTTGAGCTAAAAAAATGCCATTAATGATATACAATTAGATGTCTGGGCCATAACTCATTCCGTTGAGTGTCTCACGGATGAATCAAATGTATGGCAGATTGGTAATTGTAGAAAGAAATCAGCATGATCAAAGGGGGTATCAAAAGGCCAAAATATAATTAGTCCTCGAAGAGGATATCAAGATCGACAATATGATTAATGATCAGGAGAGGGACTTCAATCATTGGAGGGATCTTGGTCGACGAGATTATCAATGTGGGTATCATGGTGGACAGCAATGAGATTTTAACTACAATCAATATTATCAGATGCAGAACCTGCATTGAGCGGCAAAGATATCCAGGTCATGGATAATCCAATTTCACACAGTATCTGCTGGATTGAAATTAAAACAAAAATTTCTGAACTCCATTATTATATATATACGGACACTTTTCTATTAGCCAGGTCAAGAGTTTTATTTATTTCTTTATTACAGAGATATTCTAGATCATGGCAAGGTGAAGCAAGTTGTTACTAGAGTGGCTGTTATTCATTGGTTTGGTGGGGCAGTTTACAGAATGACCAGTTCAACAAGAAAAGGGGCAACACCGAGTCATGGGATAAAATGACAATGCTTTGACAGTAGTTTGTAACAGTAAGGTGCAACTTGGAGTTGTTCCATACCAGCATCTTTGTCAAGGCAATAGGTCTAATAGCAACTTTTCACCCATGTGCGTCTCCCAGAAAATAAATCTCAGTAAGTGGGTCTTTGGCTGGATTGGTCTGGAACTGCAAAATGGATGGCATATCAGGGTATCTTTAGATTTTTTATAATTAGGCACAAAAGGTGGAAGAGTGTGTCAAATTTTAGTCAGAAAAGACAGGAAGTCTACTAGGGAATCCAAGTATCAGTTCTATTATCCAAGTAATCCCAAAAATTCACGTTCATCCATGCCTTACTGTCATCCAGAAAGCGGACTACTAACCTGGGAGGTGGTCCCGACCGTCCTGTGGACAAGAACTAGCAAAAGAAAAAAAAGTTTTGCCAACGTCGGGAAACAGATCACATGGCTAATGAGTGTTCATTGCGACAACAAATGGCTCCAGTGCATGTTTTATCAACAAACAAGATTCAGAGGATAACCAAGAAGAAAATAAAGAAACTGGACAGCAATCAAGAAGCATGTGTTAACCAAGCCAATCGACAAGGTGAATGTGCAAGGCTATGATGCACGGATACTTCAAAATGGGCAACGTATCGTATCATATCGTATCTGATACTTCATTTTTTATGTAAAATCCATGTCCCTGCCATATCTATGGCGTGTCCTCGTCGTATCCATGCCGTATCTGGGCATCATAGGTGCAAGGTGACTCCTACAAAAGGTATGATCATGAATGGAAGCACCAAGGTACATTTTGAATTTTGAACCATGTACGCCATCAACTAAAAGGTGCGCCCCATCATCAGTGACTCAGGAAGAGCTCTTAAAGCTTCGTGCCCGAAGAGGCAGCTAAAGAATCATCAACATCTGCAGCTATATTGTATACATTGGATTAACACAGGAAGTCAGCATCCACATGGTGATTGGTCTTGTATCCTATTGGGACATGTACAAAGACAAGGTGCGGGTAACATAATGCCCACGGACACTAAACATATACTTGATGCAGCCCGATCCAAGACCAGGACCCGCAGGCCCTGATGGACCCGCCTGATGGGGTCCATATGACTTTTGATTTTGCAGAGATCCCTATCTTTAAGTTAGATAGTCTTTAAATTTGTACTGTTGTGTTGATTGGTAGACTTGCTTTCTAATTTCTATTTTGATTAGGATTAGATATTTCCTTATTGATTATTTAGAAACAATGCTACTCTATATATATGGAGGAGGCCCCCCATTGTAATGCTATGCTTCTTCAATTAATTCAAATTATCGTGAGTTTTCTATCCATGAGTTTCATGGCTGTGAATGCTATTTTGTTTGGAATCCCTTTGTTGGATTCGATCAACTCCATCTGAGATGCTGATCTATTCGATCGAGGATCTGGGGCAGCTCTAATACTTCTCAGGTGAACATGGATCTACTTTAGGGATGTGACCCATCAAGGAAAGGAGAAGACACATTCCTTTGAAAAGGATGGCATGGAGGTTGTGCTGAAACTCCATCATCCGACCCTACACTCAGATCTCCCCCAGTTGGCCCGGAAACCACTCCATCATCAGCCAGTCCTGTGTGCTTTCAGTTGGGAGATAATTTCATTATCTGAGGGTGGCTATTTCTCAAAACTTTGATTTTAATTACCAAGGTTGCTGTTGGCATTGGCAGGGGCAGAACTAATTGGGGTCTATGATGAGGAGATACTTCAAAATGGGTAACATATCGTATTGTATTGTATCTGATACTTAACTTTATATGTGTAAGATCTGTGTCACTGTCGCGTTCATGGCATGTCCTGTCATATCTATGTTCTATCTAGGCATCATAGATTGGGGGTTGTTGGGTTGGGGTGGAGGCGGCGGCGGCAGCAAGGGAAGGCCGGGAATCTTGGAAAACCTACTAGAGGTAATCTTCTGTTCTTTTCACACTATTCCTCCCCGCAAATGGCAAATTTCCTTGTTCTGCCATTGGGCATTGGGAGGTAGCTTATCATCGTGTGACTCATATGCTTCATTATAATCCTTATCATTCTGCATTGTATGTTTGGAGGCCAATTAGTCCTAAGAAGCATGGACATGAACATGGGACATAGACACGACACGACACGGACATGCCAACACGGCATTTCTCAAAAAAGTAGGACGCGGACACGTTGGGGACACGTTAATAATAAATAATAATAATAATAATAATAATAATAATAATACATCTAATCATATACTAAAAGATACTATTTCCATAGCCAAGTAATATTTCCCCCTCCTTCATTAATTTTCTCAAACTTGGTTACATATTTCCACAGAGGCTTATTTATATATTCTTCATTGGAGGGGTGTGAACTCATATTCCTAAATTCCAAATTGTCACGCAGAGGTGAAGAAATAGAGCTGATAAAAAAAATTATTTGATATGAAGAACAGATTTGATATATAAATAGCAAAAACAGATTTTCTAAATTCATATAAACAGCAAAAACCCATCGCCCGGCCTCCTCAGGGCAGCGGAAGGATGGCCCCTTTGCTTTTAAGTTATGAACTTTTACAAAAAGCCCCCCTTTGCTTTTCTTTTTTTTACTCTAATTTTTTCTTTCCAATTAAAAGAAGCAGACGTGTCCGACACGTGTCCGGAACGTGTCCCTAGCATGTCCGAAATATAAAACATTAAAAAATAAAGAGGACACTCTTTTTTGCATGTCCGACACGTGTCGGACACTGACACTCCGGCTCTGGAGAGGTGTCCGTGCTTCCCAACCCATTACCTTTCTAGATTTCATCAATAAGGTTTGAGAGCATCGGAACATTCTTGATTGTATCACATATTGCATTATTATCTATCATGGTTCAATCATTACGTCATAAAAATGGACACAGAACCATGGGCTCCAATAGTATTTAAGACCCAAAGATACTTCACACATCAAGGATCATATAGTCCCTCACCACATGAACTCATAAAAGAGAACATATGTAAAGTGCAGAATGGAAGTCAAAACAGAAAGTGAATAAAAAAAAAAAAAAAGAGATCAAATTAAATCTAAAGCTCAAAAATCAATGTTCAATGTAAAACATACCTAAATCAGCAGGATGGAAAAGCATCTCAGGGACAAGGAAGCGCTCATTTGTCAGGTTAATTTCCTGCAGAGAAGCTACAGAGTTTACATGACATGGTTAAAAGAATTTATATGTAAAAGTTAAAAAGAAAAAAGTAAAACATTACATTTTTTGTCAAATCAATTCTGTTTCTAGCTTCAGGTTTTTCTAAGTCTTCATAATGTCCGATGTCTTCCTTCGTTGCCGGCTGTGGAAGTTTGGCTCCATCTGAAAGAGTGAGGTATCTCTGTGCCTCATTTATGTCTTTTACAAAACCTTTGGTGTGGGTGATGCCATCAGGAAGGACATACGTGCACTTTAACAGATTTTCCTTCCCACGTTTTCTGATAAAGTGTATTGTAACATGCATTAGGTTAGATTCCATAAAAATTGTGCAAACTGAAAACTTCTAATTTGAAATAAATAAATATGTATGTATGTGTGTGTGTGTGTGTGTGTGTGTGGCCTTGTGCTCCTCTAATATCTTTTATAATGATGATTGCTTCCCCAAGGGCCCTAACCTCTGGTGGTTGATAGATCACACATCCTGAACAAGCCCAAAAAAGGTCATATCACTGGACTTGGGAGAATTCTCTTATAAAACCAACTATAACTACAGATCCCAAAGTTACCAAAGATGACTTATCAAATATCATATCCAAAATTCCATCCAGAGAAGTTTTTCCACATTGACAACAAGGCATATAGGATTGTGATGGTACCATTCCATCTGTTTATCACTCTAGCAGTGAGGAGATAATAGCAATGTTCGTAATACAGATACAACTGTGTATGAAACTTTGTCCTGAACAAGATGAGATGATGTTGGTCGAGACTCTGAAGACCAAACTTCCAGACACTGCATTTATCAGGCATAGAAGGATGAGGGCGAGGTGTTCAAGTTTGAGATGATAGGAATGGTGGCAATAAAACGGCCACAGATAGATTCTAATAAGAAGAATGTGGTTTGTTTTGGAGTTCTGGGTCTTCGACCATCTTTTGTAAACCCAAGATAGTTGCCTCAGAATTTCTTGATATTCGCATATGAACTTGTTTAGTTGCAAGTATTTATAATGAGAATTCCAGACAGATGTCGAAGCACTGTCCTCTCAAATTCTTTGAATTCCCCATTTGATTGAGAGAATTCCAAATGTGAGCAGTGTGAAATGGATTTTCTTATCCTCCCAAATTCTCCAATTTCTAGTAGTCCAAACCAATTTTCAACAGAAGGATTTGCAAAATTAAGGGGAGATTTTTGCATTTGGAAGAGAATTCAGAACATGAATCCCCCAAATACCTTCAATGAAACAGGCCCATGAAACTCAAGTGCATGCCTACCAATTGAAGGGAATTGCATTGACATCACCTGGAATTTGGAAGATGAAAAATTAAACACATAACAATTCTATACACAGTCGGTTTGCGAGCTCCACTTTCCACTCAACACTATAATTCAACATGCTATAACCACTAAAACCTACATATTTGTTTGTGAATCTCTCATGTGACATATATTCAAATGTTTGACATAAAAACACCAGCAGCAGCAGCATTTAGTTCTTATCCCATCTATCTGAGTGAGTCTGTAAGTTCTATTTCCGACTCAGCACTAGAATTCAACACACACACACACACACACTATAATCACTAAAACCTACATAATTGATTCAAAATCTCTTGATATGGCATGTATTCAAAATTTAAGAAGTTCCAATGAAATCAAATTGAGTTGAGGCCATCTTCACTATCTTCATCATAGAATTCATCACTACCTGGCAATGTCGAGATGGTGTGGCACATCCAAGGACACAAAGCAAAGCTTCTCCTTCACATCATCCACAAGGAAAGTCTCATCCATGACATTCAGCGATCTGAACGAGATGAGCTCCTTGAGGTAGTTGGTGAGCGCCTTGCCACCCAAATCCAGCCGCTTCACCGCATAATTGACCGTGAAATTCTGCAGCACCGGCGCGGCGTGGGTGAAGGAGAAGCCGCAGTCGACAACGAGGCTGCATTGGGTGCGCGCAATCACAGACCCCGGCCCCCGGCGGCTGGCCTCGTAGAGGTGGACGAGGGATGGGGCGTCGGCGACGTAGAGGGAGCGGAAGCCGAGGTCCTCGAAGACTATCTCGTCGGTGGCGCGCTGGGCGGAGGGGAGGTTGAAGAGGGGCTCCACGAGGAGGAGGTCGGAGTGGTGGGGGTCGACGCGGAGGGAGGAGCGGAGGAGGCGGTCCCAGATCTCCCTCTGGAGGTCGGGGTTGATGAGGTAGCCACGGTCGCAGGGGCGGCGGAGGGAGACCGAGGTGAGGTCGTCGGAGGAGAGGAGCTGGTCGGCGACGAGCCAACGCTTGGAGTGGAAGGGGCGGCCGGTGCAGTTGGGAACCACCGCCTGAGGGTCTCGCTCGCCGGCGATTCCTGCCTTGCAGAGCCCGGCGCCGCTGTCAAGCACCACCACCACGTTGGAGATGGGGTCGCTAGACATTGGTGTTTTTTCTTTCGGACTGGGCCACTGGGGTTCGGGTTTTAGGGCTGCGTTTGCTCTCTGCTTATTCGGATTTTTTTCTCGTCTTCGGTCTTTTTTATTTTAACCGGCAGATAACCGGGTTTAAGAGGTAGTTTGGAGACTTGTTTTGGGCGGGTTTGGAGAGTTTTTATTTATGAGATTTTTTTTATAAAAAAAAAGATTATATTTAAATCCTGATTAAACGAAAGAGGGTAAAAAACATAGAAACCATATGATTACCCATCTAAGCCCAAGGGGAAGTTCAGTTGGCTTAGGATCATGGTTTGCACCCCTAAGGTTATAGGTTCGAAACTGCACTACCACACTGGGACTAGATGAGAGTTTACCCAGCTTCCTTCTGGGCTTGGAGGGATTAATCCAGCCCAAAAGGTTGGGAACCCTCTGATAAAAAGAAACAATATATATATATATACAGATATATATATATAGAGAGAGAGAGTTACGCATCTTACCATATCGTGCCCATTTAACATTTTCGTTGACACTTGCCACTCCAACCTCAATCTCTCCTCATATGGATGATGAGTTGGCGAGGGTGTGGAGAGAGATGTGAGGAGATGGATTGCTGTGATGAGATGGATTTGATAGATTATTAGATTAATAGAGAAGGAGAGGAACGAAAAATAAAAAGAAGAGAGTGAGAGGGTGATGATGCTGGAACGATATGACTATGGTTTTCAAGATAGGTTGTGAAGGGCATGTAGCATTTATTAGAGAAGAGAAAGACAAAGCAGTCTAAAGCGGCCCTAAATATACTTGTGGTATGTGAGTTTCCGGATGTATTTCTGAAAGGAGATACCGGGTGTAAATTTATTTTACCATTGAAATTATGCCAAGAATAGCACCGATTTCAAAGGCCCCTTACCACATGGTTCTAGCAGAGTTGAGGGAATTAAAGGTGCAGCTGCAGGATTTACTTGATAAGGGTTTTGTTAGATCCAATGTGACACCTTGGGGTGCACCAGAATTATTTGTGAAGAAGAATGACGGGTCAATGAGGATGTGTATTGATTACCGTCGGTTGAATCAGGTGACAGTAACAAATAAATACCCATTGCCCAGAATTAATGAGTTGCTCGATCAATTACGGGGTGCACGACATTTTTCAAAGATAGATTTGAGATCAAGTTATCATCAATTAAGGGTGAGAAGTCAAGATGTACCGAAAACTACATTTAGAACGAGATATGGTCACTAAAAATTTTCCGGTGATGCCTTTTGAATTAACAAATGCACCTGCAATTCTTATGACCCTAATGAATAAAATATTTGCTCCTTATTTAGATCAATTTACTATTGTATTTATTTATGATATTTTGGTATATTTCAACTCAAAAGTGGAGCATGAATGACATTTGAGAACGTCATTACAAATTTTAAGAGATTATCAATTATATGTCAAGTTGAGAAAATGTTAGTTATGGTCAGAACAAGTAGCATTTTTGGGCCATATATTATTTTTAAAGATGGATTGGCAGTAGATCCAGTAAAGATAGAAGCAGTGGTAAAATGGAAGAGTCCGAAATCAATAGCAGAGATTCAAAGTTTCCTAGATCTTGCAAGGTATTATAGGAGATTCGTACATGGATTTTTTTTTTCTATTTTAGCCCCATTAACTAGATTGACCAAAAGGATGTACCTTTTATATGGTCAAAGGAGTGTGAAGCTAGTTTTGAAGAGTTTAAGAAGACACTGACTACAGCTCCTATCCTCACATTATTGTCAGGGATCGATGGATTTGTTATTTTTACAAATGCATATAGAGTTGGATTGGGTTGCTTACTTATGCTAGATGGGAAGGCAGTGGCCTACGGGTCCAGACAATTGAAGAAGCATGACAAAAAGTATGCTACGCATGATTTAGAACTTGTAGCAGTGAATTTAACATTGAAGCTATGGAGGAATTACTTGTATGGTGAGAAGCTTGAAGTACATTTAAATCACAAGCCTACAGTATTTTTTTTCACAAAAAAAAAAAAAAAAAAGAATATGGAACAAAGGAGGTGGATGGAGTGTATTAAAAATTATGATTTTCCAATTAAATATCATGCTGGGAAGGCTAATGTTGTGGTAGATTCACTGAGTTGAAAGACAACAATTAGTGGATGTATGATAACGGAGTGGTTTTGGGTGGAGACATTCCGAGAGTTACATGTGGGATTCTAGTCACTCGGTAATAAAGTGATGCTAGCTAACATGTCTTCTTAGGAGCCAGACATTGTAGGAATAATAAAGCACAGTCAACAAAATGACCTAGAGCTGGTCAAGATTATTGAGAAGATTGCAGGCATGCCAAAATCCAAACTTTTGGAAGATGTGTTATATTTTCAAGACAGGTTGTGTGTACAAGATATACATAATTTGAAGGATGAGATTATGGGTGAAGCACATCATGCTAGCTAAGCTATTCACCTAGGTAGTACAAAGATGTACTAGAATTAGAGGAGCCATTATTAGTGGAATAATATGAAGAAAAAGATAGTAGGATGTGTATCAAGATACCTACTATGTCAGCAAGTGAATGGTGAGCATAAGAAACCCCGAGGTTACTACAGCCATTGAAGATTCCTGATTGGAACTGGAAGCATCTGACTATGGATCTTATCTCAGGGTTGCCACCTACAAAGAAAAAGAATGATACTACATGAGTGATAGTAGACAAATTGATGAAATCAGCACATTTTATACCGATGTAGATCAGGACACACATGGATATTTTGGCCAAGATGTATATTAAAGAAATTGTTAGGTTGCATGGAGTACCAGTTTCTATTATTCCAGATAGAGATATGAGGTTTGTTTCATGGTTTTGGACAAGTTTGTAAGAGCCTTTAGGTACAAAGTTTATCTTCGATATAACATATCATCCCCAGATAGATGGGCAAACAAATAGAACTAACTAGACAATATTGGAGGATATATTAAGGGCATGTGTATTAGATTTTGAGAAAGACTGAAAAAAGTCTTCCATTATGTGAATTTGCCTACAACAATAGTTATCACTGTAGTATCAGCATGGCACCATATAAATCTCTTTACGGTCGAAGATGCAGGACTTCGATTTGTTGGGAAGTGGTTAGTGTCAGAAGTTTTCATGGACCATCTGTGGTAAGTGACACTAGTGAGAAAGTGAAGTTGTTACATGACAAATTGAAGATTACCGAAAGCCATCAAAAGAGCTATGCAAACCTCAGAAGATGAGACTTGGAGTTTCAAAACGGGGACAATGTGTTTTGTAAAGTCTCACCAGCTAGAGGTACGTTGGGGTTCAAGCAAAAGGGTAAGTTGTCACGAAGATTTATAGGACCTTTGAGGTTCGTAAATAACTTAGAGATGTGGCATATAGACTTGCCTTACCTCCAGAGCTTGTGGGGATTCACAGTGTCTTTCACGTGTCTATTTTAAAGAGGTATGTAGCAGACTCAACACATGTATTGCAATATGAACCTCTAAAAAAACAAGGAGATGAGAACTACATGGAGAAGCCTTTGAAGATCTTTGACACCAAAGAGCAAGTGTTAAGAACAAGAATAACACATGGATTTAAAGTTCAGTGGGAACATCACAACCTAAGAGAAGCTACATGGGAGCTTAGGGACCAAGTCAAGAAAGAACATCCAGATCTTCCTTCAGAGGTACTTTAAACATTTGGATGACCAAATGTTCTAAGGGAAGTATGTAATATTCCAAACCGTCTAATTGTATTTTAATTAATTAAGCTTGATTAGAGGTTAAACGAGTTTGATTTATTATTAGGATCGTGTGTGTGAAGTTTCATAGAGTTTCAAATTCGTTTGGTCATAGTAGGATGTAGTTTGCAATTTTAGAAAGTTTTGAGGGGTTTTTCATGATTTCTGATTTTCATGATTTTGGGTTCGTTGCGTAGATGATTTAATTTTCAAAACTTTTCTCTACTGTTGTGTTTTGATCCGACGCATAAAAGACCTTCAAGAATAGGTCCAAAGATTTCAAAGGACTAAAATGTAAATTTAAAAAACTTCATCCTAATCCTTTTAAAATCAAAACGATCTTTATCCCATCCCGTTTCTCTACAACTCCTTGTCATTTCTCTTCCTTTCTTCTTCCTTTTCAAATTATGTCTTGCTTGAGTGAAGAATTAAGGGTTTTCTAGTGAAATTGATTACCACCTCTTCATCTTCAAATTCTCCTCAACCTTCCCATACCAGTTTCAAGGGATGTTTATGTTATTTATTTTCTAAGATTTATGTTAATTTTCTAAGATTAGTGATTTCCTAGATTAATAGATTCCTTTGTGTTGGTTGTATAGGATTTTTTGGTTTAATTTGGTTTCTTTCCAAGAGAGTGAACTTTGAGTGGGTTTGAGCTAGGATCTCCATTTAAGAGTGTATCTATAACCCAAGGCATGCATGATTTCATTGATATGTATCTAGAAATTTATGATTCTAGCAATTGGTTTGATTTTAGTTACCCTTGAGCTCAATTTTTTAAAAATGATGGAAATCACATTCTTGTAGATCTAGATGAATAGAAATGGAATTGGAGATTGTTTGATATTTAAATGGAGAGGGTGTGAGGTCAAGAAGCCTGTAGGGTCAACAAAAATGGCCGACAGGTGTTGTGATAATCATTGAACCTGATAGCACTCTTGCTATAGTGAGAGTCCAACTTGCTATAACAAGCGTGGTAGACGACAGAAAGCCCATTGAGATCCAAACTCTGTTTTAGAGTTTGAAAAAGGGACTTCTTTCCTGATTGGATTATTATTAGGAGTCTTAAACACGGATTTGACGCTATATATTGGGTGTTACACTCAACCCAAAGAGACACGGATCATCTCTCAAGTTCTAAATTAGAGATCTAATTGAGAGAATTTTTCTCTAGAGATTTATTGAAGAGTCATGCTGCCAAGTACTCTAGAGACCAGTTTCTTCTACATTCCTTGTAGAAGATTATTTTCTTACACAGAAGATTTGAGGAGTCAAGCACAGGATTGAGTCTGTTGCAATCCGGTGTGAAGTCGTTAAAGTGTAAAGCGACACAATGTAACTTCAGTTCTTAGGTAAGGAATATCTGAGGAGGAAATCTGAGTTTCTTGTAATTGCGAGATTCATAGTGCTTGATTGTTGATCCAGTTTGGATCCATGGTTTTTCACCCAGTTAGGGTTTTCCATGCTAAATCTGGTGTCCTTGTGGTGTGTGCTTTTTGAGTTTATTTTCCGCTGGAGAGTTTATTGTTTTTGCACACTATTTGACTAATTTATTGAGTAGACCAATCTAAAGATCTCGTACTCTAAACTTTTAGAGGGCTTCACCCTATTTCAATTGTGTAAGAGGCATGTATGAGGAGAAAGCTAAACTCCCTTGTTTTTGTATCGAAACAAGCTTTAGGTAATGGTTTTAGAAATCTTGCGATTAACTGTAAAATTTCCACGGCTAACCATAAATCCAAAATTTGGTCTCTATCTGGGTCGACCTAAGCCTAGTAAAATTCTACCTTGTGCTTATGGTGACCTCACGGTGAGCCGTGAGTCCACCGTAGAGGAACCACGGCTAACCATGGAAATCACACAATGAACCATGGGAGACTTTGCGATAAAAAAAGTGAGTTTGGTCAGGATGGGATTCTGAATGTAAAAATAACAAAGAAATGAAAAGTGAGTTATTTTATTATTTTTATTTATTATTTTATAAATTTTTATTATTATATAAAGATTTGTTTATTCATTATGGTTTTCAAGTGCCCATACATATTAGTTTTATCTAAAGATTCAGTGTGACTTATTATTACCAACACTTTGGATATAACTGCATGTACATAAAAATACTGTTGAAAACCTAGACTTCGTGGACTTAGTTAGACACTTAGTACCACATTTTGAAAGATTAATTGGAAGACTATTGGTAATGGACGTTTGAGTTGACATACCTTATAGATTGTCCGTGTAATTTTCGAAGTATAAACCAAGATGAATGTGGGGTGATGTAAGGTGAATTGATGTCCACTATTATTTGATGCATCAAGTTTGAGATAAGGACATCAGTGACTTCATTATCTTAAAATCGAATGGTGATAGATAGTACAAATGGGGAAATCATGGATTTAGGAATTGGATTGTAATTTCTCCTTTGACTATTCCATAATTGAAATTGATTATATCCTTCGGTAATGATATCTAGCTACATGCTTCGAGCATGTCCTGTAGCATTGTACTTTGCTTTGTTGTTGATTAAGTGTAGAGGCTAGATGGCCTTAGTATTTTCGGTACCTCAGCCAAGGGTGTCGGGACCCAAGAGAGAGACTGCATACACACGAGAAGGTAGCACACTCAAGTAGTAAGGAGGCCCGCACAAGTGGAAAGAAATCTCAGACAAGTGGGAAAGGAGCCCGCACAAGCGGGAATAGGTCATGCACCCTGGGTTTGGAACCCGGGCAGCCATGTAAGAATTGACGCTCCTTACCACTCAGGTAAGGAGCCATTCTTGGCTAGATGGCCTTAATTGTAAAGGCATTGGGAGAACTACTACATTGTTATGGATTTGAGTTTTGACTGGAAAATATTGAAAGAGTGGAAGTAGTTTCTCTTTCGTTTGACGAATCTTGTTCACGCAAGATAAGCGTCGCCTCTTACTGATTATTATTAGGATTCTTGAGTCAGGCAAACTCAGCTATTATTGTTCAACACAGTTGGCGAACCATTGTGAGAGGACTTTTGAATTGCAATTGCAAATCGAATTGAGATTGATGTACACCATTGGTACCCTATAAAATGAGAGGCTTTAGTGATAATATCTTATGGTGATTGGCTAATGTGGACTACTTATTTGATAGAATGTTGTATTTAGATTATTGTCTTATTTGAATCATTGTTTCTTTATATTCAAGCATTTATGCTTAGATTTCTATGATCGGAATCTTTATGATCACATCGTTCTTATTCGGTTTGATATTGCATATCTATTGATGGTATGGATTTATACTTGCCGGCTATTTGTAGCCTGATGATACTACTTTTGGTGCATAGGTATTGAGCCCATCTTTACCTAGGAGGAGGGGACGAAAGAAATTCTTGCGGATCAGCCTAATGAGTGTCGCGAGTTATGTGCAGATGACAACATTAATTGGAGTCGTCAGGACATGCACCCGAGAGCTCACATGCTTTACATGGATAGTTCTTATAGTTTATATTTTGAGGAGTTTAATTTTGTAGGAGTTTTGTAATCAAAAATATTTTTTCTGTAAATTTATAAATTCTAATATGAGCAATGTAATGATGTGTTTGCTCATAAATGTTTAATTTGATACCACTTGTTTTTAATGAAGCCTCCACTATATTATTCGTGAATTGAGAACATATTTATACCTCACTGCGAACTTCAACCTTATGGGACTTTGATTGAGGGCCACAATGTATAATTACTCAAAAAAGTTTAAATTGGCCCGTAATTTCACGCATAATTCTTGTTTTATGAAACGGGGGCGTGACAGTGGGGCCTCATTAATTTAAACTTTCACTAGAGAAAAGATTTGCTGTAACTGAGTGAATGCCAGTTCATAGAGGGTAGATGAATTTAAATGGTTTATACTTGTGAAGGTGGACCCTATTGTACTAAGTATATAGGATCAACAAAATAGAGCTCACAAGGAATTGGTTTGATAAGTTCCCCATCTATAGTGCCAAGGATAATGTTGAAAAAGAAAATCCATGGGATCCAAGAAATCTAATGCATAATTGGAACCAGATCTAGGTGGGCCTCAAATCTTCAGCAAATTGTGGTTTACATTTGACCTCTTTTATATAGCTATCAATAATAAAATATTGCTTTGCATGCAGTTTAGTTACACTCCATTTCATAATACATGGATGATACGCAAAGAGTAAATTATACATGATAAATGAAATAAAAAAATACGTGACTTCCTTGCACATCATTTTCATGACATCTATTGGTATTTCTAGCTTCTTTTGTTGCATGCATAACCTCTGTTGATACTGATGACTTCTAAAGAGCTATGCTTCTTATGTAAACATGGAGTATATGCCAAAAGTTGGTATCTGTCGAGCTACATTACACATTTGGTGTATTTTGATAAACTATTGACTAAATATAGTTTTTCATCATCATGTTATTAACTTTTTTTTTACCAGTTTATTCCAAGGTATAATTGAAAATAAAGTTAAGATATTGGTGACAACTAACAAAAATGAGGTAAAATTGAATAATTTTTATTTCCATATAATTTCATGTTATTATCTTTACTTTAAAGTTTCGTAAATATTGTTGTCTGTAATAATTAATCAGTCATTCATTTACAACATGTGTTTATTATCAATATTAAAGAAAAAAAAAGACTCCAATCTTTTGTATAAGTTTTTGTTTTTAAAAATAAAATATCCATCTTATTCTTTCCATATTCTTAATTTTGAAGTTCTCTTTATCTTGAATTTTTTTAACCTGTCACTCAAAGAGTTTTGCTAAGATTTAGATATATACTATAGTTCATTGAAAAGAGAGATCTTGTGTTTGACTACATAAAAATTAATTTGAGCATATCAAAGATTTGTGTATTTTTAATCTAGATTAGAAATACTTAAGAGAACTAAGAAGTTATCTCTTCACCAGGCCGAGATGCTTGTAATAATTTGTTATTGCTTATTACTATTATTCTTATTATTAGATAACTCTTGTTTATAAATTTTGGGATTTTTTTATGAAAATTTAGTCCTAAACCCTAATTACACGAATTGATTAAGAACAACATACTACAACATCGAATTCGGGTGCGTACTTACCCAAAAGACCAATTTGGCCCGCAACAATATCGTTAGGCTCATTAAAAAGATCTTTTCGATTTTTTCCTTCTTCTTTCCTATAATGATATCGTTAGGGCTCATTGTCCATTTACAATTTCTCCCCTCTTCTTCCTTGGTTTATGTTTTATCCCTTTATTCGTAGTTCCCAATTCGGTGTTTCATGTACGGCAGCAGAGAGAGACTCTTGACTCAGTCCTAACTGTGGATGAGAGACGGAAGAACAGATGAACATCTTCTGTCAAAAATACCAAAATGCACACTAATAATCTATTCCATAGGCCTTGTAGGTTGTAACTACTACTCCAGTAGTAAGTTCTCTGTCATTATGGGAGCACCCTAAATCTGGATTTCTCTTTGTAATTAATGGTGGAAATGGTACTTTTTCAACTGCTACTTGAATATGACCTTGAGAGAGATAATGTATTTGCTATGCATAGAGAAGTTGTAGATTTTGAAAAAAAAAAAAAAATGGGAAACAAAAATGGGGAAGAGAGATGTTTTGACTCACAGAGAGCAAAAGATGAGAGGTGAAGAAGGTGAGTCTTTTGCTAAGGCAGGAAACAAAGATACAGCAAACAATATCATTTGGAGAAGATGAGGGTAAAAGATTTTAGCAGTAAGCCCTAACGATGGTCTTTTATTGCGTACAACACCCTAATTAGATGTTTTAGGGTATTTCTTAATCAATTTGTGTAATTAGAGTTTATGACTAATTTCTTCATAAAAATCTCTAAAATCTTAAATATTATTTTTGTTGAATAAATTATAATTATTGATTTGATTTGTTTTGGATATTAAAGATATGGTCACAAGAATTCGACAGTACCAATTTTCTTTCTCTCCATCATTAGAGATATGCTCGTGCCTACATCAAGTTTTGGTGATTTGCATAAAATATGGTATTAGAAAAAAAATCTGGTCACATCAAAGTAACAAAAGAGATCGATCCAGACGATAATTATAACACCATTTCATTTATATTGAAATTGAAATTCAAAGGAAAGTGGTATGAATTGTGTGAATGATATAGAAATGCCTCTTACTTTGATCATAGGAACCATGAGTACAATGAAAGAGCTTCCTTTCTTTAAATGGATAATTATTTGGATATTCAATTGATATTGAATTAGGAGACTCGATGAAACTTAATTAGAGTTGTCAAAATTGAAATAAAATTTGAAATAAAGAGTCATAGGGGTGTAAAAAAATTGACAACCCGATAGAACCGAATTAAACCGACAATTAGTAATCGTGTTTCACGGTTTCAGTTATAGTTACGGTTATTAAAATTGAAAAACTGTGCTTCACGGTTTGGTTTTGGTTTTCAATCTCTACTCACGTTTATTAACCGAACCGAACCGTGAAGGATCAATGATGTGTTTGCTGGAAAAATGCACTCTATTATTTCATTTGTCTATGTGAACATTTTATTAATGCTACTTTAGTATTTTGGAATTACGTAATTTGTTATCTAGGATATTTGGTTTTGACTTTTGAACATGTATTTTACATCCTGACATAAAAAAAAACATGTATTTTAAGTGACAATTAACCGTAACCAAACCGTCTAATGCGGTTAACTGCGCGTAGTTCGGTTTTTTAACTGTTTTTAGGGTACGATTATTGTTACGGTTTTTAAAAACTGAAAAACCGTAAAATACGATTCGGTTAACGGTTTTCCCAAAACACACACACGGTTAACTGAACCGTTACACCCCTAGAGAGTCATAACACTTTAAAGATCAGTTTTACATCTCTCTCTAATTTGAACACATCACTTATATACATACTTGCACGTGCAATGTCCAAATATAACTGAGGTTGTTTTTCACCTATACATTTAAAAAAAAATAAAAAAATCATGATGGTCGGTTTGTTTTGAAATGGGTTTCATAATGATGCATGTAGGTTAAAGGGGTTGCTTTCTTTAGATGGGTAATTGAGGTCTATGGAATTAGTGTCGACCTCATGAATATCTCGCTCTATAATTAGTAAGGATGGAGAGATTGATGAAGGTGTCGATCATAAGATAAAAGCGAGATGGTTAAAGTGGAGACTTATTTCAAGAGTGCTTTATGACCGACGAATGCCAATAAGATTAAAGAAAAAATTTCACATGACAGTGATTAAACCAATTATGACCTATGTAGCAGAATGTTGGCCAATCAAGAAGCAACATCTCCACAAAATGGTATAGTAGAGATAAGAATGTTGAGGTGAATGTGTGGTGAAACTAGAAATGATAAAATTATAAACGAGCACTTTCGAGAGCCTTTAGGAGATAAAATTAAATAAACCCATTTGAGATTGTTTGCACATGTCCAACGTATGCCGGCAATGTGTCGGTAAGAAAAAGTTTGACTATGAAGGTTGATGGCCCACCAAAGGGAAGAAGCAGGCCAAAGAGGACGTGAATGGAGGTAGTAAAAATAGATATGAATAAGTGTAACTTATTTGAGGATTTGGCTCAAGATAGATCGGAATGGAGAAACATAATTCATATAGCCAACCTGAATATAATTGGGACAAGGCTTTGATGATAATGCTGATACTGAGTTTTCTTATTTATTTTATTTATTTTGGCCTTAGAGTCAAGATGAGAATGTAAGTTGTGATAAAATTCTCTGATCTTGCAGAATTACGGTTGTGATTCTTGAACAAGTTTTTAATTTATCAGAATTGGGGTTGTGATTCTTGGGAAGATTACTAACGTAAAGTAGAATTCGGCAGCATTGATCTCCATCATCTATGTAGATGATTCAAAGGGACTATGGCGGGTGATAAAATAACATATTTACCCCTTTTATTAACTATATCATTTCCATATTATGCAGATACCAACCTATATACGTGTTCCTCTCTTAGAGTTATCTTGGGTTCAACCTTAGCCGACATGGCTCCCTCCCCTTCATGGTATGGAGGGGTCGGTACAACTAAAAGGACCTCCTAGCCCCACTACAGATGTAAGAGATGAATATCACTTTATATGTTTAAAAGAACAAATATTTTACCTTTTTATTAACTTTAGGTTTCCATATTACGCAGATTCCAATCTACATTGATGTGCCTCTGATACAACTATCTCAGCCTCACTCGACCTTGCTGCCTCCCCTTTAGGGGTAGGTATAAACTCTTTTTTTTTTTTTTTGAAAAGTCGCTAAAACTTACATATAAATTTACTTTTTTGTAAACTTTATCTTTTACATGTCAACACAGATATCAGTTCAGCCAGACAACTTTATCTACTTCAAGGGCCATTGCCTTATCATCTTCCACAGGAGGCGTGAACGTTAGAGATCTCTAATTTATCTCTCAACTTTATCTACTTCAGGGGCCATTGCCTTATCATCTTCCATAGGAGGCATCTCTAATTTACCTCTCATGTTAGAGATCTCGAATTTGTATCTCTCTATAATTTATGTTAATGGGCATTCCTTTTTTGTTTGGTATTGGGTGGCAATGTGCACAAGCTGTTCATGTAATTTGAGTACTTAATGGTATTGGGTGTTTGAGAATTCTTTTAATGGGGATTGGACTTTTAAAACATAATATGAGTTAAGGGTGTAACTTTATATTGATTGAAATACATTCAGTTAGCTGATAATGCCTTCTCAACCACAGATAGGAGCGAATTTCAATTTAGGGCTCCATCTCTCTTATACCGTACATGCGGTATACAAAAACAACCTATCTTTCCTAATAACTAGTTGAGCTCCAAACACAACCAACTCTATTTTTCACCTATTCATTTAAAACTAATAAAAAACACTGATATAAAAAGAAAAAACGAGATCTGATAAAGACAATAGATGTGAAATTTGTATAAACTTTTTGAGGATATAAACCACATATTTCTAGATATTTTATCATGAATATGTATTAAAAAAACTTAAAATTAATTTTTTTAACTTGCCCGGTTGACCTATTAGTATCCTCATAAACTCGATATAGTAAAATTGGATGAGTCTCGTCAAACTATTGGGTTGAAAAACTATGTCCTAGAGTGGGTGTTCCTATTTATCAAAGTCCAATACACATGTTGTGTGCATATCTACTACTTACAATGCTAATATGTAACACCCCGACCCGCCTTAATTTCGATTAATAGTTAATTAATTGAGATTGGTTGCTTAATAGAGGTTTTGAATGTATTTGGATTTGATTAGGTAGAATTAGTTGGGTTGACCATTGACTAAGTAGATTATGACTTTTTGGAGTGTTTTGGATTTTATGTGTGTCTTTAGAATTTTGGTGGTTTTGGGTGCGTTGCACAAAGCATAACATGAGCTCTAATTTTCATGGTCTGACCCAAGTAATTCGGACCCAAACTGAACCATTTCCAGCCCATTTAAGCCCATTCTCTACATAAAGCCTTTCTCTGTAAATTCTGTGAACTAAACCTAGAAAAGTTCCATTTAAACTCCACTCCAACGATCCTCATCTCTTTTTCCTTCATTTCCAGCAACTGAGATTTCCACCTTCCTCTTCATCTCTTCCAAAACTTCTCAAGATAAGATTGCTAGAGACCTTGCATGTGAGATTGGAGAGCTCTATCTTCCTCTTCATAATCAGCTATATCTTCTTCTACAAAATTTATAATCTCCTCTAAGCTTCTTTCTATTTAATCTCTTCATTAGTAAGTATCTCCCATCTCTTTCTTTTCTCTCTGCTTCAAAATCAGTTGTGGGGAGCCTATTCCATTTGCATGAACTCTCACATATCTTTTTTTTTTTTTTTTTTTTTTTTGTGTCTCTTCATTGTAGGAATCTGAGTAGAGATTTCATTTTTGGGAGTTTTTAGTTAATTTGGAGAGCTTGGGTTGGCTAGAGGGATTTGTTTGTGTAGGATTTGAGTTTGCAAGCACCCAAGGCAAGTGTAACATTTATAAATCTATGCATATTTGCCTAATTGATTCCATGAGTATGCTATTCACATGTTTAGATACCTTTCTTCCAGCTCAATATCTGAAATTCATGTAAGTTATGGTTTTGTATGGCTTGTTATAATTGTGGAAAAATGGTGATATTTATGAGCATTTTTTGAGGCTCAATGTGTATCAAATGGTGTTTGAAAGACTGAGAGAGGTAATGGCTGGCCTTGGAATGGAGCAAGGAGGTTCCAGACTTCGGATGCAGATTCATAGACTGCCCGCTGGAGTGCAGGATTACCCGCTCGAGCACACCTACTCTCTGGATGGTGCCCGCTCGAGCACATGATTCCCCCCTCGAGTGCTCATGCTCTTGGGTTGATGCCCGCTCGAGCGCGTGAATGCCCGCTCGAGCGCACCTAATGCATGTTATGGACTGGGTCAACTTCCGACGGCCATAACTTTTTATCTGTACATCCGATTTTTGAGCCTACATACCGTTGGAAAACTCTCGAAGTGTAGAATTCAATGGTCCATACATATTATTGATTAGAGGTTGGGGGATAAAGAGAATATTGGATTTAAAATAAATCTTAGCAATCGAACTGTACCATGAGCCAAGTGAAGAACCGTAGTATGCTTAGATGGGCCAATAGTTGGACTTTAAGGATGGATCCCTTGAACCCTAAATCATGCCCAATGGACTTTTAATTCATGTGGGTGTGGTGTGAGCAACCATACACCCACAAGGGGCCTCTTGTTCTTCGTATTTATGATCCAAACCAAATGTGTTATACTAAGGGATTCGATGTCCAAATTAAATAATGCCAAGGGTTTCTTTGTAGCCCATTAATGCCGGAATCCTTAGTACTACACCGAGTTGGACGGTGAAGACCACGAGTGTTCCAAGATCGTAGGCTTGGCTTGATTCATATCTTGGTTCCGTATATGATCTATATGCATGCATTTGCATTCCAAGCATTCTCAAATGACTTGATCATACTTCTATTTAGTATATGTATATCTTGTTTATGCACCTGTTTATGTTTACATCCGCTTCCGTTTCTGCTCAGTTTTACTTATGATAAATTCTGATTATATACCACATGATATGATCTGTTTCTGTACTATGTTCTGTTATGCTGTACACTTCATTCCACGAGTCGACACCACTTGACTTCGACCCTATCAAAGTCGGACCCGGCTTAGTGCGGTTTTAGTTATATTTCTGGCCCTTTGCAAATGGGATCATGTTCTGAGGGTTGACCGGCACCCTAGGTCCACGATGGAGAGTTTGGGCTCTCTGTCTCCTAGTGGCACTACTCCGTTCTGTTTTGTTTTTTGCTCTCACTTTATTTTCATGTTTACATGGTTAATTTGGGAGAATGTAGCTAATGTGAATGTGCCCTCTAGTTCTGTTATTTATGAAAGTCTGTCATTTATGATTCGTATGTCTCATGCTTATTCATGCACAAACTTGCCTAGTTTACACACTTTGACCTCATATGATCTATATCTGTCTAGTTATTCATTTGTCACATGTTATATGATTTATATTTGTTTATCTTGCTTAGCCTAGTCTAATGGTGCTACACTTGACAGTACAGGTGAATACCTCAATGCCATCGCCTTAGAGATCAACGAGGAGGAGGAATCTCCTTGATGCATAGCTGAATGGACTCCAGAGGATGTCTTCTAGACATCTACTCGCTAAGTTTGGACGTCATATGACCCATGGACCATGGCTTAGATTGCCACATCTTTTGTTATCGTTTATGGACTTATTTACCTTATGGCTTGTAAACCTTAACTTAACTTACTTCTTTCTTTCTCTCTATCTCTTGACCTTAAACTTGAACCTTTAATCTATACTCATGAACTTTTATGCTCCATATCTTGATGGATATAGTATCGTTGGATTATAATTGGATATCTATTTAACAAAATTGTCCAGGTGAAAATATAGGTTTATGAAAATTTGAACCCCACATGTGATATCCTATAGATGAATCCCATTCGTGGGGACGAAAGGTCAACGAGTTTGACTCAAATATTCATGCGAGCGTACATCACACCTCGAGATGAGTGCAGTCTCGTGCTCGGGGCGTGACAGTATATGCATGAATAAATTAAAGTCCCACCCAAAAAAGAGTTCCTCAAACTCTTATTTAAACTCTTGGATTGCTGCCAATTTGAGGATACTTCAATATAATCCAGTCGAATGCATAGTCAAATGATAACATGCAGTTTTATAAAAACTAAGAATCAAACGAGCATAAAGTTCTATCTAATTAACCTAAACATTAAATGTTCACTACAAAGTCAACTTCTATTAAGAAAAAGTAAAAAAAAACATTAATTATATCCTACCTAAGGACATAAGAATAAAAAAAAATAGAATGAGATGGTGGTTTTAGTCTTAAATTACAAAGAACAACAACATCTCACACTGACCTTCACGAATAATGAAGTAATCTGGCTTGTCCTCAAACTGTAAGGGATCAACAATGGTGGAAGTATGATGTAAGCTCTCATGGGTTAAAATTTGCAGAGCACTTATTGGCCAATATTAGTATTTGTAATATAGTTCTTAAAATGATTTTGATCTAAAATATAAGGAACTTCCATTTCAAAGGAAAAAAAAAAAAAAAAAAAGAACATATGCTTTATTTTATTTTATAAGATGAGCCACTATCAGGTAGAAAGAGGCAATACCTCTACAAGAGTCGGCATCTTCTTTGGTTGATCTTGTTATACCTATGCTTTTAGTACCATATTTTAGACCCTGTGAGGAAAGTATTATACAAAATAATCATAGAAGTTTAGTTAAAAGGAAGCCCTGAAATAGAGAGATCCACTTGGAAAAAAAAATTGTTAGATTGTATGACCACAATCCAGTGGATAATCCGGATAAATTGATTTGTTTCATTAATTAAGTTATATTTTCATGCTTTATTCATGAGATGAATGGTATTTTATTCTATACTTGCACATGACCAATACAAAATGACATGATGGTTCATGAGATGAACTAGAGCCAACAAGTATATTAGATGTGATCTATGTGTGTGGATGAGATCCACATACAGGACATATGGATCACATATCTTATACTTAAATTGATTCACTGCCAGTGATGAAATTTGGCATCTCATCTGATAAGGTTACAGCACTATGATCACTATGAGATAGTGTGATATGTCTCGATCATCAGAGTGTAAGACTCTAGATCATTGTATTGGTACATTAGATGTACTGAAGGACCATGATTAGCACCTTGTACAAATTTGTCTTTGATTAAAGGACCGCTCTCATAATTCTCAAGCAATGGGCTCTTAATCCTGAGAGATTAATGGACTCATATTCCTACTATATATTTACTTTGAGTTATCAATTAGTGAAGCTAATTGTAGGTCAACATCTCCATGTCTTGGTTGCGTGGTAGTGTGGCTGTGGGAACATATAATTTTAAAGATGGAATCTATTCTCATAAATATCCCCTTGTGCCAATTAATGAATTTTATCATTAGTGAGTGCGCACCCAACTTAATTAAGAGTTAATTGGATGGTACTGATGATTACTGTGATTAATTGGGTCACAAGGATAATAAGAGATGGATCCAATTTGGTTGGACAGATTTATTCCAATAGATCCATGGATATAATTGATGGAGGGGCTTACTTATAGTAATTGGGAAGTTTAGGGTCTTCATGTAATTATTCTTAAGACTGGAGTACAGTTACATTTAATTAGTAGACTTATTTGCAATTGACTGTGGGTTCGGAGTTCACATGAGATGTGGGGTCCAAATTCTTAGTTGGAGCCAGATTCTAAGGAATCCCTAGCGGTCCCCATGCTAGCACTAATAGGAGAGGGTTACTAATCTCATTAAAACTCTTAAGGAAAGGAGGAATAGGATATTTACTAAGAATAAAAGTGAGACTTCTAATCTTAGTCTAAGAGGAGGTGTGCCATAAACTATAAATAAGAATTGAGGGTTAGAGATCTCTATACACAATCATCTCTCAAGTTCCTCTCTCTCTTCCTCCTCTCTTTCCTCTGCTTTCCTACTAGAGATCTAGGGTTTTCATCTACTTGGAGATCCCACCATTTTAGAAGTTCTCTAATAGGGTCATAGAGTGGAAGAACACAAAGGCAAGGGAGATCAAAGTTTGCAAAAAGATTTTTTTTCATAGAGATGAAGTTCTCGATTAGAGCACAACCAAGCTCCAAAGGTATAGATCTATTACCTATTTGAATTAGTAGATCTAGTTATGCTTGTTGTTTCTTGATCTATCTTCTTAATGGATGTTTGATCTTAATGCCTGACATTAGAATTTTAGATCTTGGCTTGGGTTTTTGGCCTTATGGATATTTGATCCTACATCAAGTGAGTCAAAAGTTTTGAATACTTATCCACGAGGCCCACCTACTTCCAACAAAATAAAACCAAAAAACAAAGAACTACAAATCCAATCCACCATACAAATTTGAACTTCATCATTCTAGATCATCTCTTCTGCCTTGTTTTGTATAAAGCATTAGAGTGCTAATTAAAGTAAGGAGATTTTGAAATAGACAAAGACAAAATGAATTTGTTGCAACTTAGCATCAAATACTTATTTTAACTGTTTACACTTCACCAATCACCTCACTCACCGACTCTGAGGTGAGTATTAAAGCTAGCATAACAAGCGATTCCAGTGAGATTCTTGTTTTCCCTGCAAGGAAAGGCATTATGCTTCATGTACATGAGAAGAAGAAGCTTGCAATGACGAAGGAAATAAATGTGCAATCTTTTAGAAAATGATAGGAATTTTCCAATTTAAACCTTACGAGCAAGAGTTTAAATCAATAAAATTATTCATGACCTTGAAAAGCCCTTAAAAAAATCAAACCCAGACAATGTACCCACAAATTCATAGAACTGTATATTAAAGAACAATGATGTAAGTCTCTAAACATGGCAAATGCATATAAGTCATAAAAAAGAGAGGATTTAATCGAAAAAAGCACTTAATGCGCACGTGTGACGCGATCGAACACTTTAGATGGTGGTGCACCAATTAGAGCAACTGGGCCGAATTTTCCTTTTTTTTTACCTATTTGGCACATCGTCGACGCCAACCTTATTTACACTGAAAGTTGTAACTTTTCCAGGCGTTCTCGAGAAAAAAGTTCTAAGTCAGGGTCGATGATGAGCCTAGCGGTGTAAAATAAGGTCATCACCGACATAGGCTTTCTATTTTTTTGACCAAAAGTTGTAACTTTTCCGGGCATTTTCGGGAAAAAATTCTAAGTTAGGGTCAGTGATGACCTCAGCAGTTTAAAATAAGGTCATCACCGACGTAGGTTTCCTATTTTTTGACCAAAAATTGTAACTTTTTCCAGGCATTTTCTGGAAAAAAATCTAAGTCAGGGTCAGTGATGACCCTAATAGTCTTAAATAAGTGATACAACGTCAGTGATGACGTTATATAAATTTGGAAAAAAAATCCTAAGGAAGGGGGCCAATACGTTTACATCAAAAGCCCCATATGTGCTTCAAATACAACATTTATGAATTTAAATACAAACAAAAATATTTCATGCATTCCATTGAGATTCAATCAATCCATCAACATCCCATATACATTTACTTAAATTGCATGCATATCTCCTAAGTTTAAAGTTACAAATTGGCGACATCTATAACATAACCACTTCAATTACAAGTTACATAACGATCAATATCCAAGAACAAATATAGCACAACAAATGTAGGGGGAAGTTCACTGCAAGTTAGGCGGCAAGACCGAGAGTGGAGGGAGGTTAGAATAAAGCACTCAAACATAACAACTCCTGCGAAAAATGATAGTTTGAATAACGTTAGCCATAGATCGAAAGGAGGTTCAATTGATTAGTGGTTGTGTGGAAGAGAGTATACCAAACCGCGTTTGATAGCGGTGGAAATGTAATGCTCTTGCTCGCACAAAAGTCAGGCTGGTTGTGCATTTAAGGTACTAGCTAGCCTTGTTGCGGGGCAATTCGTCATTGCTTGTATTCTCTTTAGACATTTGTGTATATCCAAATTAGACATGATAGCATTGAATGTAATGAATGCAAGCATATATAAAAAAAAATGTTCACAAGACGGAAATAATGAACACTAAAAATTTTCATGCTTATATGGAATGATGAACATTAAAAAATATACATTTCATAACAATCCAATATTATAGATAGATTACGCCCACGTAAAGTAAGAGATAAATAGTTTTGTCTAATAAGACAATAATTACAGTTCATGAAGCGTAAATTGTTAATTTTGCAAGGAAGTATATGATGTATTATCGGTTATTTGCAACCAACTACATTTGTTAATATTGTTAATTTTACTTATTAATTGCATTGTATAAAAAATATGCACTAAAAAATTGGTGCATCTCCAATTTTTACTCTCTTTATAATTTTTGTATTGCAAATTTAGTTGGTTGCTTGCCCATGCTCGGCACGGATTTCTCTTCGCTAGTAAAGTATGAGACCAATATCATTCTAGTTAAATTATTCTAACCTTTTTATTTTATAATCTTCATCTTTGTATATGAATTATTCCTTTGATAAATAGGCCGATTAAAAATAGTTTCATTGATCCCATGGTGGTTCCATGATAACAGTTTCAGACTTTGTTCAACTAAAATGTGGTTTCATAAATAAACTAGTGACAATTTTTAGAACACAAAATGGCCTATTTTTGGGTCACTTGACTAAGACATGTTTTCCATATGGATCTCATGCATTTGGGTTTGCATCAATGAGGCAAGTTTTGGCAACAGACAAAAAGACCAATCAAATAAAAGGAAATAAATCAAACCATAATCTTAATTTAATTATAGATCCAACTGAACACCAAAATACATAATGAATCTATTACCTTAAAGCTTTGGGACCAAAATCAACTCAATCCATTTCATAAAACAAGAAAAAATGAGCAAAGAGAACAAATTCATTCTAATTGCCAAAGACGGTAACTGCTCCAGAACTATCGTCATTCTCAACTCAGAAAACCCCAAATTCGGAATCTTACAAACCCTAGTCCATTCAAACGAACAATCTACAAATCCCATAACGATGTTGAAGCCCATATACCATGCACTTCGATATCGTATGTGGGATGGTGGGAGAACCAAAAGGAAAGAAAATACTAAAACATAGAGAAAGATGCAAAAATAGAAGGAGATAGATAACTTTGCAGTCAAGATGGAAAAAACAAACGATAGAAAAATTGATCGGGAGCAAAGAGATGCAATTGAGGAGGAAGCTTGAAGCCTGGTGCAAGTGGAAATGGTAGCTACCATGCATGACCACTCATTCAAGGTTGATCTCGGCGGTATACTGGAAAAGAGAAGAAAAGAATGAGAAGAAATAGGGTTTCGAGCCCTAATAGGGTTTGCGGGCAGGGTCGGCACCGACCTTGTACAATGTAAATAAGGTCGGCGCCGACGATGTGCCAAATAGTTAAAAAAAAAATTTGGCCCAATTGTTCTAATTGGTGCACATTAAGTGTTTTTTCCGGTTAAATCCTCTAAAAGAAGTTATAAAAGTTGTACACAAAACAACAATTTTACGATAAGGATCCACAAGACCTACCTCTAAATTGCATTAATGCAATTATCTTAAGCAATTGCTAATATCAGAAGAGAAGTAATATGTAGTACGTAGTAGTTATCACATTATCCAACTTGTGATGCACCATAATCCTTCAAAGTTACTAAACCATATAAGCCCGACATAAAACATTGAGATCTCAAACTATGTTTCCACAGCTCCAATTCTTCCAACAAGGGTATAAACCAAAATCATTACAACTATCATGTCAGATTGAAAAACCAATGATTCTAACCAAACAAAATGCAAACACATGAAACAAACGGAAGAAATATTTCAAAGATTTCCTGATATAGCTATAAAATCAAGTCAGTTTCAGAACAAAGCTGGATTGAGTTATTCAAAACAAGGTAGGCATAAAATGAGTTTAAATTTTGTACATTTCACTATCTTATTTATGATATTTTATGAGGAGCCACCTTTTTTCTAAAAAAGAAAAGGAAATAATAAACATACATAAAACAATAATGCAAAGGAAGTAACTGTATATATGGAATGTGCTTATGAGTTTGGAGGCCCCTATACTTTTTTACAGACCATGATTAATAATATACACCTGAAGGAACATGAAATCACAAAGAAGACTTGAGGTTAGTGTACAAACGATTAAAGGGTTAATACTAAAAAACGATTAAAGGATTACACCTGTATGAAGAAAATCATCTCATATCTTCTGGAAACCCACTAGAATCCTCTAAACTCTCAAATTTCAAATACAAATATAACTCAATTATCTTGGTTCCACCAAATAATACAAAAATAAATATATGAAAACTATCTGCACAATTAGCATTGAATCAGGTAAAAGAGAAGGTTAAATCTCCCATGTGTAGTCAGTTTTGTATTTGAACAATAATACAATCACCACCTGACCACCACCAACAATAATAAAAGTAAAAAGCTAGCTAATATCTTTGTGACAACTTTTAAATTGATGGTGAAGTATTTGAAGTTCCCACAACATTATATGTATTGGACACTAGAAGGTAGCAAGTACGCTCAACCCTAGCACTCTAGCACCATTGCTCTCAATGGCATTGTAAAATACATGCGGTTCTTTTTTCTTTTTTTTTTTATTTTCATCTCGTCATAGGTCAAGGCTTAGTATTAGAAGTGCACATGGCATTTAAGTATTCATATTCAAAAGGTAGTATGCATACCCTGGACCTGAACAACATAATGGAGTAAATAGTGCATAGTTAATGTCTTGTCCTTGTTTTCCACCATGCCTTAGTTCATTAACTGGGGTGGCCAAAATAGTGCCAACAAACCCTAAAAGAAACATTTCCCAATGACAAATCTGGATTTGTCCTTTCAAATAATGCTTTATAGCACCATATCTCATAAATAATTTTACAAAAAAAAAAAAAAAAAAACATATTGAAGAAAAAGTTTGGTGAACAAAATGGTTCAACAAGAATCACAAATGAATGGTTCTTGGTCTTATCTCACTTTTGAGATCAGATTTGGAGGATTGACGATTGAAGATGTCTAGAAATTTGATGAGTGAAGATGTCTAGAGACCTGTCCAATGTGAGACAAAGAGCATAAAAAGAAAAATCAGGAAAAATATATATGCAGAATGTACAAAGGTGCGGGCCACTGGCAGATCCAGTGCCCATCAATCCTGATAGACAAGATCGATCAGAAGATTTCAAAATCCTCTGAGAACAGTCAACAAGAATGGGTTTTAAAGTTGACATTAATCTATAAAAAGAGTACCATTCGATGAATCAATGAGGGTTGCGCTCCCCATATGGAAATGCTTCTTGAACAAAGTCTATGCCTGTCCAACGAGATCGTTCCAGGGAAAAGATGAAGTCAACAGTACTTGAGATGGATGCAGTTAAAACCGTTTCATGAAAGGCTTGGAGTCCCAGAAGAGTTCATATGCCTCGGCTCATTCTTCTGTCATCTAGATCAAGGTTCTTTTCACCCCAGACTTATCTACGAAGTTCACTTCAAATGAAGCTAATAAGCTTTAGTATCAACTCTACCAGAATGTGCCAGCTTGACATATATACTCACCCGATAGGTCAATGACCATGGGGTATTGTACTCACCACAAAGACATTTAACAGCATTGACTAATCCTGTTTGGTTATTGTATACAAATAAAGCAGAATCTGTAGCAAAGTTTATATGTTGTTATTTCAACGACAACAAGGTTTAAGTTTTGGCGAAGAAGACAATATCCGTGTTAGCTGGATACCCACTTCCATCAACTTTCCTTTTAACGGTCATTGATGGTAAAACTTATTTGGTGCATCTGATGAATACATAAAAATCAAAACCATATCTCATTACTAAAAGGCAAACCACCCCATCGTTGAGGGAGAAGGGAAAGAGGAATTATGATAAAACCAAAAATAGTTTATTGCATTCTATTGCATTATTCTAAGCTCTATTACATCCACCAATGAATGTAGCTAGAAAACCCTAAACAAATGTGCTAAGTAAGAAACCTACCTTAAATAGAAAACGTACTAAAGGAAATAACCCTAATCACAATCCTAATAAAATAGGAAGACCTAACCTACATAGCACCACAGGCCCAACCCTTTCATTCGTGTGCTAAGTCAGCGATGACTTCAATACTTCCCCTCAGTGCTGACTCTCAGCATTATTTTGCCAAGTTTCTATCTAAATCTGTGAAAAAATCTTCCATATTTGCGATGATAGCTCCCACTGGTCCTCAAAACCATTTGTTATGCTTTGAGTAAATCTCCATGTGAACTCCTCCATGCTGAAAAGCATCTTTGACTTTCATCTGCTTGAATTTCAACCCTTTGCCAACTGCGACGTCAATCCGCACATGTACGGTCTTAATCTTCGCAACTGGACCAAATGTTTCGACAAGATCTAAACTCCTACCGCTGGTTGAATCCCTACTTCCAACCATGTTGTGTAATGATCTGCGGTCCTATCAGACTGACTTTCTCAGTTGTCAACCCAAATGCATCCAACTGTCTTCACACCATCTAGATGTAGAACCCTCTTCCATGTAGCATTCCCAATCAAGGCTGTAATCTTCGCACCCGTTGCGTCTTGCCACTCCTTGATTTCAATTCTAATCAAATAAGGAAACCTAATCTACATAGCGTCACCGACCCAACCCCGCTGGTGCATGTGCCGAGTCAGCAATGACTTTAACACCCATGCCACTCTTTAGCAAATGTGTACCATCTTTCTTATGTAGATGCTTAGTTTCAAAAGATTCCTCTATTTGGCATTGTCTTGAATTGGGATTGCACTTTCATTGTTGAAATTCTCTCTTTTCTCGATATGTCAAGATCATCGCATGTTATTGCAAGATATCTTAATCCCTTAGTCGCAATATGACTTATTTTGTATATTTCAATTTTGCGGAGCACTACATAGCGCCCGAGCTTTTTTTAGGAGAAGACGCCCCTCCTAGTTGGGCCCACTAGGATGCATGATGATCATGGAAGTCCATTTGATGGAAAAATCCATATGAGACCTACCTATGGATGCAAAATCTTGAGTCCATAAGATCATCCTTACCTTTTAATCCATGACCCTAAAATTTAATTGTTTAGAGGCAACATTTTATCATGATTTCAATCCAACGGTGAGGAAAAGTTGGATGAGTGTAAAACTTGGACTTGACTCAACATGGTCCCCATGACAACAAAAGAAAGAGAGAGAGAGAGACGGGGAGGAAAAATGGGCGTTTTTAAAGTGGGACGGTTTTTAGAATTTTCCTTCATTTTTAGGTACTTGTAGAAAGGCATGATGGAGGTGGGGAGATGCTGTTGCAACAATCCAAATAGAAGATGCTTTTCTCATTCTTCCTGGACGCCTTGCCTGGAAAGCAAATACATTGGGAAGGGGCTAAAGCCCGTAGGAGATGAAGGCAAATCTAGTTGCATAAAAACACAAAATACAAAACCATAAGAAATTCATTTATTTTGCTAATAACAGAATAACATGTAAATTATTCACATACAAAATTGTTACGTTCATCACGTTTATTCACGCTGAGGAGTGAAAAATAATAGTGTATAGATACCCTTATTTACAGACCAAAACTTTCACACTTGAATATGTGTGAAAGTGATTCACACCCCTCTTGCAAAAAGGCATTAGTTCTGCCTTTTACACGATGATTGCATTCTTGTGGGCTCCATCAACCCCTTTAATTTTTTAGGAAAGATTTCAAGAAAATATAAAACTTTTGGCTCATTCTAAAAAAAGTACATAATGATTTGAGTATTTCAAAAGAGTATGAAAGTTTTCCACAATTCTTTCAATCAAGTCCTCTCCATTAAGAAGTTTTAAAAAATGATAAAAATACCCTTCCCTTTTAACTAATTTTTGTCATTTTTTTTTTTACCATTTTCCTCCCCAAAACCAACCATTTTGATTTGTTGAAGTGGGCCCCATTAGGTTACTTGGGGTGGACTTGATCTTTTATCTTAAATGATTTACCAAAGGAAAATTTTGAAAAAATGATATCATGTCTCTTTTGTCATTTTTCAAACTTTTTTCCTGGTGAGTACTTGATTAAAAAAATATGGAATACTTTTATACTGTCTTGAAACATTAAAGTTTTCATGTACTTTTTTGAAAATGAGGCAAAAGTCTTATGCCTTTATGAAAATTTTCTATTTTGTACTAATTCTTGTGGGCTCCATATTTACAAGCCAAACTATTCGTTTTCTTTATCAAAGTGAAAAAAACCCAATATCTTGAAGCCAATTATCTTAAATCTTCATACATTTTAAGTAATTTATGAAAGGTCTCAATCTATAGATTTAATTTTCTTCACACCAATTCATGATCCAAACCTTTCAATATTCTTCCATTATAGGGCGTTTAGTCTCATATCTTAATTCTTCATGGGTTTTGAGAAAAATTGTAAAAAGATCCAAATGCGCATATTCTAGTGTGCCTCACATGTAAAGAAGAGAGATAAATTAGGACACCAATGAAATAATTAAGAGCAAGAGGTGAAGTCATGAGATAGTTGCACACTTGCATGCCCATGTTTTGTGTTTTCTTCTATGTTGGGTTAGTGGTTCTGCTGTGATAATTCAACTTGAGGACCTTGATACCTGGGCATTTGTTTGAAACTATCACTCCAACACTACTCAACTGCGAGTGTGTCGGAGCATTTGCCCGTTATATATATATATATATATTAAAGCAATAGGATTTGTTTTGCCATGTCATCACCCATGGAGCTCTCCTTTTAGAAAAATATACAAGGAAAAAAATAGAGGCTTTGTCTTTGATGTGGGCAACTCCACCTCTCCATATTTATCTCATTTCATCTCATACAATTCAAATTCAAACAACTTATGTTTCCTAAAAAGACAGATAACTCATTCTTTTTAAACTCTTTAAAACTAAGTAGAGAAAAATTAGAATTCATCTTCCTCATCTACTTCTCTCCTCTTCTTAATTGTTCGGAAGGGGTGTCAAACTTCTCCTTTCTACAATGGGTCAGGTTTATCTAACTCAAGATTAGCCCACATAAGATGCAGGTTGACTTATGAGGTCAAACACAATGAGTTTGCGGATCATATCAGTTTTTATTCCCTACAAAGGTCAACATTTCGGGTGTGGAAGATGAATGGGTAATAGATTATGTGTAATCAATAAAATACCACAAGTGTAAGGCGTCTATAAATAGACAGCTGCAAGTACGGGTCGATCCCACAGAGAGCGAATCAAGAATAAAAATCTAAAGGCATTACACATTAACAATGTATAAAACTAAAGCAACTAGAATATGAGATGTTGATAATAATAATAAAGAGATAATCAATAATAATAATTAGATCAAAGAGTCTAGAATCCATTAAGCATTCCAAAACATCCTTTTTCATGCAAGCACATGTTGATCACTTTTTCTACTTCAGATATGGAACCAATCAAGGCATCCAAATCCGGATAATTTATCTTTGAAATCAATTTTTCTCAAAAGAGATGATTTTTCTATAAAAAATTATCAAAACACCCAAGACCTCCTTCCCTTTATATAAGTGTTAAAATTACCTAATAATCACCTATCAAACCTAGGCATAGACTATAAAATAGAACATATTCCCAAGCATAGTCTATCAAAAGTAAGCATAGATGATAAAATGCTTATTTTAACATTGAGAACTACAAAAGAAAGGTACCTGCTGGTATGAAGACAGGCCTATTCTAACATTCAAGCACGTATACCAACTAGATCAACAAGCATTCACATGAATAAAAGGGAAGTTAAGGCATAGTTAACTTCATCTAGCAGCCCAGATCACTAAGTCACTTGCTTATTGCACGTAAGAAAAAGATGGTCTTCATTAAAAATATTTTTAAGTACAACTTTAGCTCCTCTTAAACCTAAGTTTTACTTGGACAAGGCCCAAAGCTACCTTAAAAAATTGGAAAAAAATGGAGAACTAGAACTAAAAGATCTGGATCTAGAAGTGGGGAAGAGAAGAAGAGGGAAGAGGAGAGAGGAGGGTGGATGTCCTAGGCTAAGGGAGCATGCTTGGACGTCCACACCCCCGCCCCCGCCCCCGCCCCCGCCACCCTAGGGGTCTATTTATATATTTTTTCTCATTCTTTTTGGCTTGGAACTCTTTCAAAAATAAAACTCTATATTGGCTTGACTTGTAAGCAAAGCAATTCTAATTTGAATTGGAGTTGATTTGATCTTCTTTCTGTATCTTGAACACAACTTCGAGCAAAGGGTCCCGTAGAAAATCTCTTTGTTGCATAGTAGATAAGAATGTGGAGTGTGGATTGAATAGAGGAGGAGAAAGAAGAGGAGATAGAGAGGGGATGAGGTGGATGTCGAAGGGGAGTGGGGGCCAAGGGTTGGACGTCCACTTCCCCTTGGCTCTTTTTGAGTGAATTTTTTATTCTTCTTTCTTTCTTTGACTTGATCTCTTAATCCTTCTTGGTTTCTATATCCTTTGCTAACTCATCACAAATCTCACTCGGATAACACTACTTAATTCAAACTCTATCAGGATTCTTCTAAAACATTCTTGATTTGAAACTTTAATCTTGATAGGAGAGAAATCTTGGAAAAGTTGAATCTTCTAGAGAGAGATTTATGCACCAATGGGACCCACCTTGGGCATGCATAGGGAAGCACGCCCAAGGGTGTGGTTCCCTTTTTTTTCTTCTCTTTCTTATTTCTTCTCTTCTATTCTTTCTTTCTTCAAATTGTCTCTTTCATGTGGGCCCTCATTGCTTGTGACAATCCCTAAACAATAAGATAAACAAATCATTAGCAACGAATTAATTAAAGATGCAATACATCAGATTCATGGGCCCTACCTAATGCAAGATGAACTAATGCAATGAATGCAATGAGGCAACATTGCTTTAGATCTATTTGGTGGGACTCAGGGGTGATGTAATACTAATCTTATAAACTCATGCAAAATTAAGAATTTTTAGCTAATTTTCACTGTAAGTCCGCAATTATGCTCAAATGCATAAAATCATGGAATTATGATGCAATTTGTCTTAATTAAGTCTACAAATGCACATAAAATGATGGCTTTTTAACCCAATTTTATAGACATTCATGAATTACGTGCCTATGAATGCAGGCCAAGACTTGGGACTTTAGGATGGACGGTGGCTAAGGCACTTTTGGTCTACTGATGAAGCTCGTGGTGCGGCTCCACCGTTTAGTGAATGATCTTTTGTCATCAGCCATTGCTATGCTTGTAAGCCAACCGTCTACAAACATGCTCATGATTTAGAATTTATGAATATTGTCCAGAGATTTAAAAAAAAAAAATTGAAATCCAGGAATATTTAAAAAAAAAAAACATTCGGAAGGACGCATTAGACCTAACAAAAAGAGGGGTTTAGAAGACAAAAATTTGGTACTTGGATTATAACCTTCGATGCAAAGCGGTCATAGGATTCAATACTGTTCTTGGCATTTCCCAAGCATAAAGGTGTGGATGTAATAGAGATTTCATCTATCATCTGCTTGCTCTCAAGAGATCAAGGGCCTGTTTGGATACACAAGAAAACACAAAAAAATAATATTTTATAGAAAATACTCTTTCATTTTTTAAAGAAGAAAATCTTGTGTGTTTGGTAACTCAAGAAAAATTTGAAGAAAATATTCTTTTCTTTCAAAAAGCTCAATATTCTCCCCTACAGCTCCCCCATGTAGAAAACTTTCTACAAGATCAGAATCTTTTAAAATGACTATTACAAAGTGGTAGAGTAAAGTAAAGACTTTAGTTCACCAAATCCATCATAATGTTTATGTTTACACATATGGTAAAGTAAAGTAAAAATAAATCTCATAGGACGGTAAAGGTCTGGTAAAGTAAAGGTGAGATAAAGTGCATGGTGAAGTAAAGTGGGTAGGAATGGTAAAGTAGTTTCTTTTCTTTACTTTACTTTATCACATTTTATCGTAGTTTTATATGGTAAAGAAAAAATAACTTGTTTACGAGTGTGGTAAAGTAAAATAAAGATTAATTGATGTTATATCATGGTAAAAAGGTAAGGTAAAGTAAAGTCAGATAAAGTATGTGGTAAAGCAAACTAGGAGAGAGAGAGTTATAAAGTAGTTATTTTTTTATTGACTTTACTTTACTATACTTTACTATGGTTTTCTGTGATAAAATAAAGTAACTTATGGTAAAAATATGAAAGTTAAACTTTACTTTACTACATTACTTTTTTATCTAGACGTGGTAAATTACATATAAATTAAAATATTTAATAATTTTTTTTTCTTATAATGTAATTTACTTTAATCATAACACCTTCCAAAATGCTCAATTTGAAATCCGTAATATTCTTAAAAAATTGCCAAACAATAAAAATATTATACTATTATAATATTACATTATTGTATTCTATACTATTTTATTCTTACAATATTTAAATCTGTAAATATTTTATTCTGTAGACATCCAAATGGGCCATAAGAGAACTTTGTTTAGAAGAAAATTGAGAAACCACATTACAAGTGATATTCCTCTATTTTTTTATGGCCTAAGGGTTATTATTACTATTTTACCCTTTCAAGGAGACTTTTAATAAAAGATTAATAAACCCATGAAATCTTTGAAAACAGTAGATGATTTTGGGTAAAGTTGGAGAAGTAAGTTCACTCAAATTCAATTACCAGTTTACACAGTATGCCAAAAACAAGAAATCAAGTAGCGATACAATTTCCAGTCTACCCAAAGATATTGGAATTAGCAACTATAGAAGTGCATTCAAGCACGCCATCAATGGTAGAAGAAATTATACAGAAATATGCACTTGATTCCAGGCACCCACATGATGGTAATGATGAACAGCAAGCTCTACCTAGATTGAGAGGTTCATGATCTCACAAGGCATGGGCAGGATGGCTGTTATGTAGTGAATTCCACACCATGATTCTTGTAACTGATTTTAAATAATATTTATTTCTTTATGTAACCAATTCTGAAGGGGATTGTAATTTGAAATTAATTACTTATATCTTTTTTATTACCGCGGACTCAAGCCTATTTATTTTTCAGGGGCCGGGCTTAGCACAAGCCTTTGTTGCTTGTGGTTAATTACACAAAAAATACATGCTCTAGAATGAAAATAACTCTAGATATATGCCTGCTTCATGAAAACAATGAGTAAAATTAATTCACATGTGACTCGTCGAATCAAAGAGAATTATAGACCCTAAACAGTTCTATCAGCTTATCCAACATTACTTTAACATCCACTATACAATAAAGTAGTATAACTTTTGCCCTTTAAAGTTCTTTTTATCGATCAATTTATATCCCTATTATCACCTCAGTTTGTGTCACTTAAAGCTTTTATTTGGCATCATTCTGAAAAGAAATGTATTAAGCGAGAGAAGTTTTTCTTCATTCATTTTCAGAGTCAAACATACTCAGAATGATGCCAAACATGCCCTTACATTATAGCATCCTTCCTTCTTATTTCGGTTGAGACTGATATAAAAGTGATGGAGTTAACATAATTATAGTGAGATACAACCCTAAATTCTCTCCAAGAAGCATTTGTGAGACAAGAGGAACCCTTTCTAGAGATGAAATCTGATTTTTTGTAAAGCCCCTTTTTGTTAATTGTTTGGTGCAATGCATTCTACTCATGGAAAAGGAAAAAATGAATTGATTTTCTTTAATAGAGAGCATTTCAATTTTCAGTGCAAGGGGTAGGCGAATGAAGGATTCCTCTTTAGTGTGGAAATGGAAATCCACGTGTGCATGAAATCCTCTCAATGCACAAACTCACCCTGAAAAAGTCCATCATCACTCTTACCGAAAAATTTGTGATAGCCCATATGTAGGGTTGTCAGAGGGCCGGGCCTAGGTTGAACCAAAGCCATCGGAACCTCGGTCGGCCTACAATATTAAAGGCCTTGCCCTACCTTCAAGGATTAGGCCTGAACGAAATGATTTTTATATTATTATATATAAAAAATTTTCTATACTATGATGGTAGCTCTTCTTTATTCGAGTTGAGGACACGTGCAATGCAAAAGTCAATCCTTTTGTATCATTTCTAAAAGAACGCATGAAATTAGTTGTTTTATCCTCTTATGAAAATATTATTTAGGATTAAATGAAATGAGCTAATTTGATTGTATTGTAACATGAAATTAGAACATGGATGATACAATTAAGACCTTAACATATTAGCCGTAGTTACATAGTTTAAGTAATGTGCCCAATCTTGTTTGTTGTTAGGCTATTAGTAAGATTGTTGCAATTGAAGTTTAACTAGTTGTAGTTTCCTTTTCCTGGTTCATGTACTACAATTTTTTTATAAAACAATAATATGGATGATTAGAGCCACTTTGACAAGTCTCATCTGATTTAATTAAATTTATTTCTTAAAAAAGGTATTAGAATTTCTCTATATAAAGTATTTAATATGTGTGGTTCAAATAAACATTAGGCTACTTTTGAATTAGTATTAACCCTAACTTGCAACTCTTTTCCCAACATCACCAATGGATTTTATAACAAAACAATTAAAGTCTGACTACCTAATTAAGATGAATGACAAATGATTTGATGCATCTAAACATGGGTCAAAGTCAAACTTTAACACTTGAATAATATAATCATCATGAAAGTAAGGGGATATAAAGAAATTGGCACTGATCAGTAGCTAACGGCCAAAGCTCAACCCCACTCAGTGATGATGTTGATGAAAATCCATCTAAACTCTTAAACATCGGTAGTTTACATTAATTGTGAAAATCGGTCTAATTAATGACAACTTGAATTCCCTTCTCATTAAGAAGAATACATTGGTGCTGGGCAAACGTAGTTACAAACATAGGTGATAATATTAGGATCTATGGGAATATTCATCAAGAAAATTTCGCCTAAGATTAGGCTAATATTTTTTGACAAAATATTAAGGCTCTGTCATTAATTGCTAACTAGTGCAATGGGCGCAGGCCAAAATTAAGAAATTATTAGAAATATATCTAAATATTTAAATAAATTATAAATAAATATTAATATATAATTCATAATAAAGATGACAACTCATTAGAGAAACTTTAGGTCAGTGGAAATATTTAGGGAAAGATGAAGCAAATAGTAAAGACATTAGGACATTAATTTTATTATATTTGTGCTTAGCCATAAATTGAGTGTGATTTCAGAATTAAATGTGGATTCTGAAATTAATTGGCTTCCACAATGGGCCCCACATATTAATTAATCCTACCAAATATCTAAAGAAAAATAAGGAGAAAAATATCCATAATGGGCTCCATAGATTAATCTTACTAAATATTGAAAGGAAAATAAGGAGAAAAAAAAGTAGAATATAGCCTATGAAAGTGGCACACACTCTAGTATTAAAAAAGCTCTTAGTATGTTGGTAGTAAAAAAAAGTGGACCCGTAAATTGTGAGTTTGGAAATAAAGAAGACTTGGATTTCAATACTAAAGAGAATTTATTATTGTATGCTATGTTTTAGGAAAGGAATAAGTATCTTATTTCAAGAATATTTTAAATTTGCATTGAGATATTTTAGGTGATAAGATTTGATTAGAAGGGTAATCTCGGAATTTAGGATTGCAAAAAATTTGAGGATGCTTTAGTGCCCGCGCCCAATGCGAGCCTTTAATTTATCAAGAAAAACCCAATTTAAGTTGAAAGTAGACACCGAGTAAACAAAAAAACTAAATTTAATACATATATATATATATATATATAGGAAATTTATGACACGACATCCATTTGTACTATTTCTTGAATTGCCATCAGATCCAAATTCGATACTCTTTTGAATCTCATCCACCGCTGGCTTTAATTTTATGAATCTTCCTTTTTGGTTTTGGGCCTATTAATATATATTAAAGACGTAGGATTCGATTTCGAAATTGGAGTACAATTTGCTAATGAATTGCAAAATTGGACTCTAATCTCAAATCAATTTGAGAAATTGGATCTCAAATCAATTTCAAGAGATAAGCTCTATCAATCAATTCAAAGTCCACTTTTGTTAAGCTTCTTTATGTGAATTTAAATTTAAGTTTATATCTATTATGGATAGGTGTTTAAAGAGTCTAGATGAAAAGATCCACCTTACTCAATAACCCTATCCAACCTAGTTAAAATGAGTCTTTTTTAGGTGGATTTAGAATTTTAATATATCTAGTATGGTTCGAAAATCCTAATGTTTGTGATTTTTAAAAGTGGATCCTTGATAGTGATTTATACATATGGGCTCCACATACAATATACTTTTTTAAAGTGGGCCTCATATTTTAATTCCTAAAGATGGGGCCACATGCAATTTTGCAAATGTTGATTTACATAAGACTTGAAGTTTCATACTCATTTATATAAAAAGTAATATTTACTTTGTATAAATGTCGGGATGGGCCATGCTTCGAACAGTAATAAATGTTATATTTGTTTGTTTTATATTTATTTTCTCATTAATTAATATCTCATAAAATAGCCACAAATTGGACGTTTTTTTTTATTTCTAGGCCCGGGCTTAGCGCGGGCAGGCTTTGCTAGTAATAATACTTATGTCTTCTGATGATCATTCGTGTTAGATTTTATTTTCATCCAGCTAACATATTCATCTCCAAGGCTTAAAAGATCTCCTTGTTTGAAATTCCTGTTTTTATTTGAAATAGTTTCCTAATAGAGTACCAATTGAATGATCTAAGTCTAAACTAATCCTTTCCTTTCCTACATGGTGTTTTTTATTGCATTGCATAGACGTGTGTGTAGAGGAAAAGATGGAGAGATTTTAGATGGAGAATGAGAGATTTTAGTGGATGTGTGTGTAGAAGGAGAGATTTTAGGGAGAAGGAGAGATTTTAGTGGAGATTGCATTGGGAAAATGAAGAGAGAGAGGGATGGATTGCATTGAGAAAAGAGGATAAAATGTGTGTAGATGGAGGCGATTTTTTAAGGGAGGAGAGATTTTAGTGATTGCATTGGATAGGGATTTAAAGGAAAATAAAAGGAGAGAAGGGAAATTCCGGAATGTGTATATCAAAAAGTCTGAGAATGCGCCAAGTGTCGTTCTCTAAGAAAGCCTCTGCCGCCACGTCTCGCTCTTTTAAAATAAAAGGAGAGAAGGGAGATTCTGGAATGTGTATATCAAAAAGTCTGAGAATGCGCCAAGTGTCGTTCTCTAAGAAAGCCCTCTGCCGCCACGTCTCGCTCCCCCACCGAAAAGGTGTTGTCATTATATATATAATAATTAGAGAGGTACCGTTGTTTATATATATATATATTTTAAGTTAAAACCCTATATATATATCTATTATATTATACATATTATTTATTTTAGGGAAAATTACTGTACGGAAGCTCTAAAATCCCATATTTACCCAATACAAGATAAAAAATTACAAATTACCAAAGCAAAGATCGTACATGAAAGTTGGATCATTTTACCCTTTATCCTAGGATATCCTAATCGTGTAGGATATCCCAGTTTTCGATATCCCACGCTATTAGGATATCGCATTGTTCGATATCCTAGACTCGTAGGATATCGAACAGTTCGATATCCTATGTTCGTAGGATATCGCATAGTTACCTACTCCTATATATAACTCAACGTACAGACCTCCGTTTCTAAAAACTACATTTAAGACCTTTGTTTCCAAAAATTGCAGGAGCTCCGTTTCCATTTCCATCTTCCCCGTTTTGGCTTGTGGGTTACTATAGGATATTACTATTCCATCTTCTTTCTTCACTACTTTATATATTTTATTCATCACAACGGGTATGTGGGACCATATAATTTCTGAATAGGTTAAAAAAGCTCCCCATAAATGTAGTTTTGATAAACCTTGTTTTCTGCTTTGATTCTTATGATGGAAACCGTAAATCACTCATTAAGATCTAAATCCTTCATGAAATGTATTATTTTGTTAAACTTCTTGCATTTGATGTGTTTTTTTTTTTTTATTATTGATATACTGCTCCCTCATCCTGTATCTTTCACCATTAACCTATTTAATAGTCCATTGGTGAAGCCCTTTTTTTTATTTTTTTTATTTTTTGGATTTCTATGTTATAATAAAATGTATGAATTTTTTACTCACTAGAAAATAAGGCAAAAGAGTCCTTTATAGGTACTAATATTGTGGCATTATATTGTTCCTATAAATCTCATAACAAATAATTTGATGGTAAAATTCATCCTATGATTACTACATATTTCCAACCCATGCAATTTTTATTAATAAAATATATTTTATTTTTATTGTTTTAATTGGGATGTCAGATGTTGATTTGTGTCTTATACTGCACTTTGATGGAGAGCTAGATGTGGATCGCTCACATCCAATATATAACGGTGGAGAGTAGAAGCCTATCTTTGTCTATAGCAACATAACTTACAATTCACTAATTGAAAAAGTTGCAGCAGAAACCAATTGGGAGATGAGAAATGGGTATCCTTACATGCAATACATATATCATACAGGCCGGAACTTTATATTAGTAGGCCTAAGAGGTGATGACGATCTGATGCGAATGTCCAGATTATTTCGATATGAAGTTGATCCTATCTTTCTGTATATCCATAGAAGTAATGGTGTTGCCACAAACAATCAACTATCAAGTTTAAGGTATGGAATAAATCACATTACTGCTTGATATCTGTTATTATCATTTTTATTACTTAAGTCAATTTGGATGCACAGTAGGTGTACAATATCTCAATTAGACCAAGATGATGAGCATGTAATGAGAAGTATTGGCGTAAGGAAGAGATCGCTCATGGATGAAGCTAATATAAAGCCATTAAGAGTTTTTGAAGATGAACAATGCGATGAGAAGATAACGAAAAGTAATGGCGTAAGAAAGAGAATGTTCATGAATGAAGTTGATATAAACCCATCAATAGTCTTTGAAGATGAACAAGATAATGAGAAGGCAACGAGAGGTAATGGCGTAAAGAAGAGATTGTTCATGAATGAAGCTGATATAAATCCATCAATAGTCCTTGAGGATGAAGTCAGACTTTTTCCAATTACTAAATCCAATATGTTTGCACTAAAACTTTAGAAATTTAGTTTCTGAATATTTTTTTCCATCAATGTGTTTATGATTGATCATCGACTATGCATATTTGATTTGTCTGGCACTGAACCTATTCAGTTCGATTTAAACAGTCCCGTGGCATGTGCTACTCCCCCACCGTGTGAATCCCAGCATTTTGTTATACAAGAAAACGGAGCATGTGTCGCAGAATTTAATGGAGAGAAATCTAATGCAATACAAGACAATAATGTTGTTGACACTTTGGTTCCTGATCTAGAGCACACTGGTGATGAGCATGTAGAGAATTCCCAACATGACATGCGGAAGGGAAGACAATTTCCAGATCGTGATTCATTCAAAGAAACATTGGCGAAATCTGCAATGCACAAAAACTTTGCTATTAAGCCTCTGCAAATGAGCAAGACAGAAATCACTGCAAGATGTGCTGATCCTACTTGTTCGTGGCGTATCCACGCTTTGATTATAGCTTCCGGACTACAATTTCAAGTGAGGACATATAACAGCAGTCACTGTTGTTCAAAGCCAGCGATGGGGATGGGACATTAACAAGCTACATCGATTTTAGTCGCCAAGTGGATCAAGGAGCGGCTTCGACACCATCCGTCGTACACACCGAAGGAAATTATAACTGACTTTCAATTGGAATTTGGTGTTTTACTTAGTTACAGGAAGCGTGGAAAGTGGAAGAAATTGCAATGCTTGAAATACGGGATTCTTACGAGGAATCCTTCAGTGTTTTGCCCCAATATTTCCTTGAGCTGCAGATGACAAATACTGGCAGTGTAACGATGCTGATTAAGGAAGATGATGATTCGTTCTTAAGATTTTTTTGGGCATTTGGGTCAAGCATACAATCATTTCACTCTTCCCTAAGACCATTAATTGCTGTCGATGGTGCCCATCTTCGTGGAAAATATCCTGGAGTCTTACTCACAGTCGTTACTTATGATGGAGACCGTAAACTCTTTCTGCTCGCATTTGCCATAGTTGAAATTGAGCGACAAGAATCTTGGGAGTGGTTCCTTGCTGCATTTTCTATTGCGTTTCGCCCTACACAGAATTTAACCATTGTCTCTGACCAGCAAAAAGGACTTGTGCAAGTTGTTTCCAATAGGTTCACAAATGCATATCATTGTCATTGTGTACGACATGTTGCACAAAATATAGCCAAAAGATTCAAGGATAAAGCTATCGTGGCTAAGTTCTGGAGAGCGGAAAAAACGTACAAAGCATGCGATTATGAGAAAGAGATGGTTGATATAAGAATTATTTCAGAGGAAGCATATAAGTACATTGACAACATCCCTAAGAGAGCAGTGGGCAAATGCATTTGTAAGGGGCAGACGTTATGATATGCTCACTCAGAACATTGCAGAATGTACAAATGCTTTGCTGAAGGAAGTGAGGGAGTTTCCTATAGCAAAACAAGTTGAAGCGATACGCGCCAAACTGATGGAGTTTTTTGAAGATCGACGCTTGAAATCACAATTGCTAGCTGGAAACAAGGATAACCCATTATGCTGAAAAGGTCATAAACATGGAGTTGAAACGTTCACGTAGATTGGGAGTGTATCCAGCCAGTCAATGGGAATTTCAGGTTCATTCACCTGGTGAGTATGTGGACGTCGTTTTGCTTGACAAACGTTCTTGTACTTGTCAGAAGTGGGACGCAAGTAGGATCCCATGTTCTCATGCCTTAACAGTAATCAAGGCCAAAGGTCTCGACCCATACGACTTTTGTCGGCATTGGTTCAGTAGAGACACATATCGACAAACATACAGTTATGTTTTGCATGCAATACAAGATATAAGGCAATGGGAGGAAAGAAGCAACGTGCGGGTATTGCCACCACATGCAAGAAGACAACCTGGCCGACCCAAGAAGAATAGAATTCGTACGGAAGACCGACAAATGAATCCAGTCACGTGCTCCCGCTGTCGAGGAAAGGGTCATAATCGACAAACATGTCGCAATCCACCAGCTCAAGAATAATGCCATTTCATTGGTACAAAAAGTTGGTAGGATTTGGTGATGATCATTATTATAGTAACTACTTTTGTAACAAGAAAAAATATCTGAATTGCGTTTACCATGACCCACCCCTGATTGTTGTTTATAATTTTTTTGTAACAGATGCTAATGCATTAGCAACTTTGTTCCCTACTTGCTGTATATATGGGAAACAAGCATCATGAGGGTCTTTTTGTAATACCCTTTCTGTAATAGATAAATTTGTGAATATCTACACTAAATGAATCCAGCTTATTTTGTTTCAAATTGTTACACATTCTCTTAAAATTATTTTTATTATTATTTTTTGTGATGTTTTTGTAGAATTTTGTGGATTAGTTGTTTTGAGGGCAAATGTGCCACTTAATTGAATATGGATACCCTAAGGGTGTTGGTAATATGAAGCAAAGAATTTTTTATATGTTAAGCCAGATTTAGTTCGGTTATATAATAGTGTACAGAATGTTAAACCAAAACATAAATCTGATTGGTGCGAGAAAATATATACATGTTGTACATAGTCATGTAGTACAAATAGAAAAGCATTTAAAAAGAAGAAGAAGAAGAAGGGGCTTCATTGATGACGAAGCTGTTTGAACATTTCGGTCAGCTAATTACTAATGTTAGAAAAACCGGTTGCCACCCTTTCCTCTAATTGTTCAATGTATACAAACTGATCATACACTGCATGTTCAATCGCAAGGAACCTATCTTCAATGGAATCTGTCTCTACATCGTCAGCTTGGACTGGGGCTTGCCCCCTTTGAGGACGTCGACGGACATGTGTATCAGACATTGCTTTAGTCCTGCCATCTATGGTTCTGTTTTTTTAGCGACGGAGAACGTTTAGGGTGTACCCTTGGCTCACTCAGGCAGGCAATCATCATTTTGCAGAGCGTGCACCAAATGGAAGAGTGAGTTCTGTGTTCATGGTAAATTCACAGCATTGATTCAAGTATCGTTAGTGCAATGTCTACAGAGTGCATGTGCCTAAGCAGTAGAGAATGAAAGCATTTGGCCAGAAAAGATCAGATTGATGGCTTCTAGGCTCAATATTCTGGCAAACACAAATGTGTTCGAGTGACCGGTAATCATGTTAGACCGGATATGGAAAAACTAGATATTCCATACAGTATTTTACCACTTAAAACGGTGGCCACATTCGTTTGCAAGTATCTCAATGTTTTCCACATCAGGGAATGTATAGGATCTGGCAGCAGGTCTCCGAAGATCTAGTAAAGTGGCAATCTTATTTCATCCACATGGAGTGTCTTTTCCCACATAGGTTTCTGAAATCACTACTTGAAACATCAAATATATTGCAATAAAACTCCCGAACCCAGTCCTCAAAGCATTCATTAATCAAGTTCATTAGAATCATGCAGCCATTAACATGAAGCCAGTGCAAAAACCTTGTGCCCGTGAGATCGGACTGTACAAACTCTTTCAAATATCACTGTGCAATTGATGAATTTTGATTCAAAACGTTGAGCACTCGCATCATCCATGAACCGTTTAGTATTGAATCGAGAGGAAGACCCAGCTGGTCGCTTCCCCTTAAAAGTTTTAGGAGGCATGCTGTACCATGGAGAGTTAGAGATAAAAATAAACAAACACATAAGGTTGGACTTGGGAAAGTCACAGTCATAGAGCATGAAAAATACATAAGGTTGTCACTTCATATAATCCCAAAAAATTGTGAAAAATGGAAAAGTGACAGAGCATACAACCAACATTAATCAACTGTTAAATAAGAGAGCACCCAAAATAGAGGCAGACATGCACTTCCACCTAGCAAATGTATTTTTTTTTTTTTTGTTAGGATGGTTTAAAATATGTTCATATATGTGTGTGAACCCCTGATATGTGTATATTGTAAAAAATGCAAGTACAAGAGTGAGCTTTCACACTAGTTTGCGATTGAATATAATTTAATCAACTCTTGAAGAAAGAGAAGACGATCATACCAGTGAGAAGAATGAGATTTCAAAAATGATAGAAACTAAGCCTTAAAAGAGTGAGTAGAGAAGGAGTGAATAGGAGAATGTCGTGCGGTGATAGGAGAATTCAGTGCAAGTGGGTGAGATAATTCAGTGCAATTGAGTGCGAGAGATTTGTGTGCAGTGTGTAAGATAATTGTGCAGGGAAAAGGAAAATTTATTGTCGAAAATAATCTTGCTGCATTTTACGAAGATACCCTCGAAGAAATGAGGGCTCGCTACAGCGAGAACCTCGTTATAGCGAGCTGAACCTTCAAGTGGGCTCGCTGTCACGCCCCCAAACCCGGATCCCGACCGAGGGGGTGGGAGAGTTTGGGGAGGTGAGGGATGATTATTTTTCTCCCAAGATCCGCGTGTGTGAGGATCCACAATCACAACACTGTCTGAATATTTCTGCGGAAGCTTTCGTGGTAATGCGACCCGGAGTCCGTAGACATCATCGGATTCCGCGTCGCATATAACCCCTAGCATAAAGCCATCATTTTTATGAACCATATCAGACTGGAATAAACCAACATAAATAAAAAACAGAGCTGACAGTAACTTCGGGGACATTTCCAATATGTTCAAGTTACAAGTATCAATGTGCATTAATTACAATCCCAAGAAAGGGTCAATAAAAGCGAACAATAAACTTGTATCCACTACCCATATATGACGAAACTCCGATGTCAAGCACAATGTCTACATGACATAGCCGACAAGACAACCTGCAACTCATGGCTCCACAGCCAAACACTCTCAGCTCGGGGCGGGAAACTGAACCTGAGTACCAAGATAGTGGGTCAAGTAACACGATGTGTTGGCAACGGGTAAAAGACATAACAATAAAAATACCTTAGATACATTATAAACCTGTGCTAAACAATAGCTTCATCTTGTCGAGAGAATGATTTATCCAAATACATATGCGATATAAAACATGTACGGTATCCAAGTGAACGTGCAAACAAGCAAGATGGTAAACACACACAGAGCTAAGTCCTCTATTCAGTGACATGAGCACTATCGGGATGTTGTCTCAGTCACAAGTGAGGAGATGCAGATTAAGTAGTATACATAATTAATACAATACGGGACATGACTACGGTAGCGAACCGGGCATCCGGACCACAGTAGCAATGTGTGCGGCATCGTGACGTGCGGTAATAATGTAGCGGATCCAAACTGCAGCTGGCGTGCGGGAAAGGGTCTCCAAGTCGGTGGATCTACCGGCAAGGAAGCCAAGCTATGTGGGTTACGATTCATAGGTCAAATCATGTAAAATGAGACATGTACAAATCATATGTTATGCACTTGAATTGATTTAGGACGGGGTGCTCAAAAGCACTAATTTCATTCATTCTCTCATGTATAAACAATGTTTTAAAAATTTAAACTTAACTTTGATTTCTTACTTTCGTGAATGCTAAATCATCATTCGAGCAAAGATCCTCCCTATGAGGAGGATGCCAGGAGGAGGCCATAATTCGCCCAAATTCGGGCTATTAGTGGGATTCGATGACGTCATGATTAGAAATTCGGGACAAGTATTGGGATTCAATACGAATCAAGTGAATAAGGACCCCGTATGTCGATTGTAATGATCACTTGATTACTCCTTGAGTTTAGGACATTCCGGGCTATTTATGCGTTTAGGTATTCAAACTTAATCTTATTTTAAATAACTTTACATACTTAGAGATGGGAATCCTAAGCTCCTTGTTGTGTAGTAGTACCTTTCTGATATTTCAGTCATCGAAAGGAATTATGATTCGCGATACTGATATGACCAATGTCGCGTTTAGATAAAACGCGCTATCCGCATACTTAATTCATGTTCCGTTCCATGTGTGATTGAATTAGATTAAGTACCGATCAACCGGATTAACCTGTGAGGAGGTGTTAGTCTTATCTCCTCAAACAATCTTTACTACACTAACCGTTCACTAGGTTCCATTTAAAGTCATCTAATCTAGGGAAAAAGTCCGAAACACTATCTTCAATGGAATCTGTCTCTACATTGTCAGCTTGGACTGGGGCTTGCGCCCTTTGAGGACGTCGACAGACATGTGTATCAGACATTGCTTCGATTCTGCCATCTATTTTTAGTCTTTTAGCGACGGGCATTTCATGGGTGTACGCTTGGCAACTGGCATCAATCATCATTTTGCAGATCATTGCACCAAATGGAAGAGTGAGTTTCCGTAGTTCATGCTAAATTCGTAGCATTGATTCAAGTATCGTTAGTGGAATGTCTACAAAGTTGCCTGTGCCTAAGCAGTAGAGAATGAAAGCATGAGGATAGAGAAGATCAGATTGATGGCTTCTATGCTCAATATTATGGTAGACAAATGTGTTGAGTGACTGGTAATCAGTGGTTAGACCGGATATGGAGAAGGTTGGAGTATCCCATACAGTAAGTTCACCACATAAAACGGTGGCCACCTCGTTCGCATGTATCTCCATCCTTTCTACCGCATCAGGGAATGGATAGCATCTAATACTTGGAGCAGCTATCAAGATCGACAAAAGTGGCATCTTATTTGTCATACACATGGAGTGTCTATCCCGAGCATACTTTTTGAAATCATAATGCACTACTATGAAACATCAAATATATTGCAATAAATCATCCCTTGCCCAGTCCTTAAAGCATGAAAATCAAGTTCTAATCATCATGCAGCCATTAACAAAAGCCAGTGTAAAAACCTTGTGCCCGTGAGATTGGACTGTACAACTACTCTCTCAAAATATCACTGTACGATTGAGAATCTAATGAATGAAAACGTTGGCTTCTCAAGGATCCTTGAACCGAATCAATAGAAGAATAGAGAGAGAAGACTTACCAATAGGTCGCTCCAAATGAGCAAAGCAAGCCAAAAGAGGATCTTGTGGAGATGGGAGTTAGAGATAAAAATAAACTAATACATAAGCTCTTGAAGTTGTGAAGAAGATCATGGAGCATATTAGATGTTGGTGCAAGATTGGTTGTCTCTTGATATGGAGAAGCAAGAAGAAGAAGAAACATGGCAAGCAAACCCTAGTTCTTCTCTTGTGCAACATTAATGGAGAAGGAAAATAAGAGAAAGCACCCTCTTATAGTCATGAAATGGGCTTCCACCACAGCAAATGTATGATAGGCTGAAATAGTGGTTTTAGGGGCTTCGGATGAAATCAACGAAGTGTGGAAGAAATGATCGTGAAATATCTAGTTGTAAAAAGATATAAACTACAAGATTGAATAACAATAATCCGGTGAGATTTAGTGTGAAAAGACTAAATAAATAAAACTCAGCTAGAAAAGTCAAGTTTCGGGATACGGGATGAGAAGATGATCAACATGAAAGTTGAAGGTATGAAGAAACAAGTAAAGCCTTAAAAGAGTGAATCGAGAAGGAGTGGGTAGGAGAATTTAGTGGGAAAGCCAGAATTCAGTGCAAAGTGGGTGAGATAATTCAAGTGCAGTCAAAATGGCGAGAAAGCTAGTAACAAAGTGTGTGATCCCAATTGTGCAAAAAAACGGAACAACTTATTGCCGAAAACACAGCTCAAAAACACTAATACGAAGCCTCTCCCGAGAAAATGAGGGCTCGCTATAGCGAGAACTGCCCCTGGTTCTGCCCTGATCCGATTTCTCTCTATAAATTCTCGCTATAGCGAGTAAGTTTTTCGCTATATCGAGACATCGCTCTGTCTGAAACAAAAAAATTGAAATTATTTTCGCTATAGCGAGAAAAAAAGTCGCTCTAGCGACACTACCCTCTGACTTGAGTCATTTTTGATATATCAAAAAACGTGTGGCTACAACGAGAACAGTATATGGACTTTTTCTAAGACTTAAACTTAAGGGCAAAGGGCTGATGCTCTATAATAAATTTTTCCCTTAAATTTTCTAAATTTTTTGTTGTTCAAATTAAAATTAATTTTAATCATAAAATATAAAAAAATCATAAATCATTTTTGTCATATTATTATTTTCATTAAATTATTATGATATTATACAAAAAATTCTCTTTTATGATATTTATCACCCTGGTTGGACCCATAATTTCACACTACTGACCAATATATATCAGTCACCTACCAGATATGCCAATGATGATTAAAGAAAAACAAAGTAGAGCTAAAGAAAAACAAAATGGAAAAAAAATATCTAATAAACATATAAACTAAAAACCTATTATTTACGATGCTGCAGGATAAACAAAAAAAATAATAATGATTGCCCTAAAAAATGACATTGCCTGAGATAACAAAATTAAACTAGACATCACATATCATACTGAACCTATCATTTATAAAAACTCCATATATAAAAACTCCATATAACCCTTGACTACTCTCTCAGTCATCTGTCGTACATTTGTGGAAACCACTATTTTCCCAATGCTTGTAAAATATGTCATGTACGATCTTCTGTCTGTAAAACCACATGTCGCTCTGTGTGAACTGCATGGGTCGGCCAAGTAATAAATGCTCAGCATATGCCATACAAATACTCCACAATCATCCCTGCACAAATTTTTGAACATGAGAACATGCATCCCATCATCTAATAATGCAAACATCCAACATTTGCAAATTAAACTCACGTATTATCTTGTTTTAGGACATGCATGAGTATAATTGGTCAGTGTGCATGATTGTCCCAACCAAGTTGTGAGAAACAACCGCTAATGAATAAAACCTCTACACATGAGATTATATATGTCAATGCACAATGACGTGATACTCTAAAATATATAATAAATATATTTTAGTAGAGATACACTTACAAAGTGGCGAGTATATTTTCAGTAAGCATCGCTATCCAAACTATTATAGAACTCCCATTTTTCTCTTTTTGGATATCCAACCAGGAGGAAAAAATGTGATTCATACCATATTGGAAAAAACAACATTTGATATTCACTATACTCTCTAAGTCCCTCTTTCCCAAATGCAATACAATAATAATCTGTCAAATTTTTTTGCTCCCAATGCTGCGTGGTAAAGAAACAAAATGTTACTACGACCCACATCATAATAATATAAGGCATCAAGGACAAAAAAAAATTTCCATACCGCCAGACCAGATGGAAAGAAATGTGCTGTTTTGACATTGGCCTCAAGAATTTCAAACCAGCAATCCATTATCTAAGACACATGCACCATAATCAACCCGTCTGACACAATTTTTTCATTTACATGAAAAAATAAATATTGAATACACTATTACTATCCATAATTGCGACATACATTGGTATTAATCCAATATTCACGCAAGCACTGACGTAGACTCTTAGCTGAAACCCTTGAACAAATTTGATCTAATTCTGGTACCCTGCATATATAAGATCATTATATATTGTACTGCCCAATCCAATAATGCATACTTAAAAAAAATAATTTATACAAACATACTTTTTATAATAACTCTTTCAAAACTTATCTAAGAATCTTATCTTTTTCAGGTGTAAGAGAATATTGTGGATTGGGCCCTGAGCGTTTGCTTGTTGGACCCAAGACAAATGGAGAGAGCCTTGGAGGAATAATCATTTTCCTAGGATTGCCTTTCACTCGGCCAACCATTGAAGATACGACGTGTGCTGGACTTGGGATAATGATTGGAGGTGGATTGGGTGTGAGACTTTGGATTACGAAAGGGACAGCTTGGGGTGTTGGACTCCGAATCGCAGATGTATCAAGTTGGGGTGTGAACCTCGATGGTACCAACGAGGGTGGTTGTGTTGTTGGACTTGAAATCGTATATGGAAAAAGGCCGGGTGTGGAGCTGGAGGCTACGAATGGGGGTGGTTGTAGTGTTGGACTTGGAACCACAGATGGAGAAGGTTGAGGTGTAGCGCTTAGGGTTACGAATGAGGGTGGATGGGGTGTGGGACTGGGGTTTGCGAATGGGGAAGGTTGGGGTGTGTGGACATCAGGTGGCACTTGTCCCATTTCTTCCTCTTGATTTTCCTGTCGAACACTATAAGATATCTCACAATAATATTATATTCAATGACAGAATTAAACAACCAATGGAATTAAATTCAGTTGTAGTATAAATGAAAGAATTTTTAATATATCAAAACTAACCTTATTGAAATTCTCATATGACATGCTATTAATACATTCCTCCAAGTTGGAATTTTCAAATCCAGCAGAGCAGGCAGCCGAGAATTTCAAACATTGCCGTTGAATTGTTTGCATAATTTTATACAAAAACCATGAATCATATTTCTCATCCACACTATCTACGGTAGCCGCAACATGTTTCAAGAAGATTTCCATCTGATGGTAGAATATGTCAAGATTAGCTCATAACAAAGTAATGTATAAAAAACAGAGAGTAACGTTCTTTAAAAAAACAAATACAAAGTAATGTCACAATAACATAAATTTATTACGTAAGCCACTATTTCAACTTAATGTTATAGCTACAATTACCTGTTGGACTGCATGTTCATATTGTGGATTTTTCCTCCCTTGTGGTGGCCGCCCAACACGCAGTCTAGTGATACGGTGGTACCAAGCAAAGTACTCATCAAAATGTCTACCGACCAATTCATCGTACTCTCCATCGATAACTAATGACACTCTATTTTGCCATGCTTCTACTTGTTGTTTCAGCTTAACTCTATAATCCACTGTAACATTTGAGCCTTTTTCATCTCTCAAAGGAATTGAATGGAGTGGTGAAGGTAGGATTTGTTTCCAGCCAAATTGCTTCATTACTCGATCCGCATTATGAGGTTCAACAATCGAGTAAAAAATCATTTATGTAGATGCTGTAAAAAGACAATTATCTGCTTCTGAGACGTGTTCGATTAGCTCTTCAGCAAATTGGAGGTAAGGCTGCCACTCAAACTACAATAAATTTTTCGTTATTTCATATTAAGAGGAAAAATGGATAAGAAGACAGAAATAACTGAAGTAACTTACCTGATCAATGTCTTGCTGATCGAGTTGTTGACGAGCTTCTTCAATAGTAGTCAACAAAAAGTGATTTTTTAGTCTTTTTTCCCACATTTTAAAAAGTGGGAACTTGAATTTGATATTTTCCATATTTTGTTTGATTGGACATCCAATTCTCATTCGGGAATATGCCCATATCTGTCGAAATATCATTAATTCATAAAGTTGGATTCGTTCAATATTTATTGTAATCAAGCAATATACGCAGTAGTTATTATTTACCTGAAGAAGTTGGAGGGCCCCACATATTGTTCTTATCCCATCCTTCACACCGGTGGCCTTGGATAGTGTTCTGTATAAATTTGCGAGGCAAGCAGGAGCCCATGCATACACTTGGAAGGTTTCAAATAATTCAAGAAGGTAGGTATGCCCCCTTGACCCCGAAGTAAACCCACAATTTTGGGTTGAAACAAGGCAAAAGAGATATGACCTAGTATACCTATCGATATCATCTTCAGACCCATTGTACAGGGGCTGAACGAAGTCCTTATGAAACCATGTTAGTTTGAGCTGTCCACCCTCGATGTCCATGGGTTTTGGCACCTTTCCTAAGAGTGTATTACATACTTCCTCAATGATGGATCTCTTCGTATATGTGCGACCTATAACTGGCGGACCATCAATGGGTAGGCCATAAATATATGCCACATCTTCAAGTGTAATAGTGGCCTCTCCGGACAAAAATTGAAAGGTATTTGTTTCTGGCCTCTACCTTTCAATTAATGCACTTATCAGAGAATGGTTGATTCGCACGTGGCAAATCTGTGATAGATGGTGGAGGCCAGTCCTTTTCACAATATTGTATTGCCTATCATTTAATTTCCAAATTCCACTCTCAGGATTAGCGGGAATACATCTGTAAACACTGGGTTCCTTGCCATTCCATATTGACGTAGATACGTGATTATCTTGGTGTGATAAAATAGATGAATCAATCAGACCAAGTTGAAATGATTCCATCTGCCAACCATTACTCGAATCAGGTGAAGATAACAATTGAGTAAAAATAGAATGCAATTTAACAACCAATCTAACATTAAAAAAAAAAAAAAAATCTATCATAATCAACTCAGACATCAGAATAGTAGTGCTATGACACTCATTTTCATGTACTTATAATCACAAATAGTTGGATCTCTGTGTTGCTATTATTACATTATACATAATTTTAATGGTTGAAGCCACAATATACCATTTTTTTCTAAGAGTGGTCAGACAAAAATTCAATCAGGGAGCCATGCCATGGCGGTTGTTTGTTTTTTTTTTAAACATTGACCACTATGCTATGGGAGTGATAATCTGGAGATGGAAGGACATCCAATTTATTGGACTAATTTTGAATGAAGTAGCATTCCAAACTACCCTGTACTACTTGAAAAATTTTAATCTACCGATATACCATTTTGTGAGTGTTCAACCTTTTAAGCCTAAAAGTAAAACATGGAGAGCAATGAAGTTTTTCATGAAAAAAAAAATGGTAAAATAAGCAAACAGCAGCACCAATACCAAATTTTTTTACAAGGGATCTCCGATACTCAAAAGAGTGGAAAAAAAATAAGATTCGTAGCAACATCACACGATGAAACCCTTAATAACAATAAAAACCCAAATGCCCAGCCTCAAAACAAGCCCTAATCCAGAAAAAGACTAAAACAAATAGAGAGATAAAGGAAAAAGAATACTTATTTCCCTTAACTTAAACTTCTAACGATTTGGTATATTTTTCACAGTAAAACCCTAGAAAGTTGAAGATCCACCACGTTGCAGCTGCTGATGAAGGAGAATGGAGTGGAAGGCCGTGTTCCTGCAGAATCCATAGAAAGACGATGAGAAAAACAAAGAGGAAAAACCATGGGAGGATCGAAGGAGGATGATGATCACAGTGAAATGGGGTTTTTACCGAGTTGCTGCGTCTTGTTTTACCTGGGTAGAAAGACGAGTGGTGAAATTTTTTTTGGAGATATCCTGTATATGTAAGATATCCAACGGTGCGATATCCTAATGGCGTGTGATATCGAAAACTGGGATATCCTATACAATTAGGATATCCCAGGATAAAGGGTAAAATGGTCCTATTGTAACTGTACTTTCATGTACGATCTTTGATTTAGTAATTTCTAATTTTTTATCTTGTCTTGGGTAAATGTGGAATTTTAGAGTTTTCGTACGGTATTTTTTTTTTTAATATATTAATAGACAAATGTCCGAACCTTGACAGATAATAAGTAAAGCCCTAGCTACTCTTGGGCTTTATGCCAAAAGGGAAAGTCCTTTGCGGGATGACCCATGCCGAGACGGCAGGATTGACAGCCCTACACATGGGGACGAGTTCTTATAATTGAGGAGTCGGATCATTCTTAAAATCCCAAATGCTTGATGGACACCAGAGATTCTTCATCCATCCTAGAAGATTTTTCTGCTCTTACCATAAGACAAGATTCTTCCAGTGCGCTGTTGTCGTCTTCTCTCTCTTCCATGAAACAAGATGAGGCCGAGATCTTCCTCTCTCCCTCTCTCCTATATATGTAATTGTATTGTAATCTAACCTCTTCCACACACTATCCAATACAAAACAGGAGCAGCAGCAGCAGCTCAACAAAAGCAACAGCAGTCTCCAATGGCTGTCTCAACAGCTTCTATCCTCTCCTCTCCGTCTTCCAATCTCTTCCACGTCCGTAACGGTTTCCGTTGTAGCGTTCCTCCTTCTCACTCTCACCTCTTCAGTGCGTCTCTCATCTATATGCTTCTCCATCTCTGAACTTCTAAAACTGTTTGAATCTAAGAGAAATTCATGTTTGTTGTTGTAATTAATAGAATGTAGAATGAATTCTGACTTTACTATCTACGAATCGTATTGGGGGACTGCATATTATCTGAGAGACTGAGATTTTAATGTCTCTGGATTTTCATCTCATTAGATGTGACCAATTTCAGTTGGGCTCTCCTCTGAAATCCATGTTGATTGAGATGAAGATCTTTTCTTTGGTACCCAATCAACTAAAAGTAGATATTGTTGGAGTAGGGCTCATTTTCAGATTAATCACTTGTTCTACATGTTGTTTACACTCTCTTCTTGTTTTTCTTTTTGATTGACTGTTTTACGCGTAATCAATCTGATGGTAGGCCCCACCTCATTCTGTGAATTTTGGATTATTGGATAAGTGGGTTTTCTGTTCTTATATTTTTAGTACTCATCTTGTTGCCACCGATTAGTTTCTTGTACACTCATTTGCATGTTAACTGAAAAGCTAGAATATAAGATGACTTTGTTTCTCTATAGTTATATGGTAAAACTCTTTAAGCTGAACCCTGATGGATAAGATAATTTAAGATGATGATGACGACAATTTGTGTGGATGCATTTATTTTGAGCAGTTCAAGTTTAAGAGGTGGTAGCCACTTATTGACATATAGGACTCTCAGGGTTCTTTTTTTTTAGGCCTGGACTTAGCGGATCCCAATTTAGCCATGGAGATATTAAGATGTCTGAGCAATAAGGATGGGTTTTTTTGTTTTTTATTTTTTATAATATGAAAGAGGTACATGGAAAAAAATAGATAAATATAGTAGAGACAACAAAGAGATAGAAGTTGAGTGGAGTTAATGATCAGTTGAAAACAAGTACATAAAAGGAAAAAAAGTAATGTGATATTGTGTTTTTTGTGTGATTGCTTGTTTAGAGATTGAATGGAACTTTATAAAATAGTTAGTATGCACTAACAAGTAGTAGTTGGTTTGTTTTCTATGAATGAAGTGGAAAGTAGGGAAAGCTACATGGTGGTCTATGTATCATCTGTGAAAATGCTGTTGAACTGATTTCATGAGGCCTTTATTCATTTATCTCTTTAGAAAAAAAGTGAGGCCCTTTGCTATCCTTTTATGTGCATTCTTTCTAGATACAAAGAGTAATCACTAAAATGTGGTGAGAGATTTTGGTGATAGTGTAATTTATCTTGAAAAGCTGGCTTTGTAGTTAATAACATATTGATTTGTTTATATGTTAGTTGGCATGTTTCAGTTCATTGTATTCCTATTGAAAAGTAGAACTCACAATGGTGATCTCAAATATATGGATAAGGTTTCAGTGTTAGTGATGATGATAAGGAAATGTAAAGAGTGGATGGGATGGTATCCATCCAACAAAAATTATGTAAACTAGCTCTTTTCTTCAGTCTCCTTTGGATCCTAGGGACTTGGAGGTTACCTGTAATTGGTTCTTGCAAGGAACAAATGAACTGTCGACCTTCATGCAATTACGCTGTCCAAATGCAAGAACCGATTGCTTATGGGTGATTCAAGTCACTTGTGCTTGAATTGTGCAGGTCCAAGAGGGCACTTTAGTTAATGAATGAATAATTTCCAATTTTTCTAACAATTAAATGTTCATTGTTGCATTTTCTTCATCAATCCCTTAGTCCTTTGCAATCCTTGTGTGTTCCTCTATAGTATCTTGTCTCAAGTTTTACTACTTCCAAATGTACAATTTTTAGGAAACCTTGTTTATTGCAAAACCAACAACTTCCTATCTTGTTTACATCAGTCACTTATTTGAGGATAAGAGGCCTATATAAAACAAGTATTCTTGTTTAAATTGTCCATGGAGCTGCTATAAACAAGGGCTGGAAAGAAGGGTGCTTTGTAATAGCAAAGAAGTTCTAATGTTGTTTTCTAAGCAAGTTGGAGTTAAAACAGTCAAATGAGACGTAGGTCTTGACGATCCTTGAGGCTCTTCGGTTGTATGTGCCTTATTTTAGTAGCAAGTTAGTGGTTGAGAGCGGCTCTTCTAGTGTCGTTGCTTGGTCCGTGTGCCCTGTTGAGGATCATTGGAAGCTTCATTTCTTTATCAATGAATTAAAAAGTCGTCTTTGGTGAAATTGGAATTTAAGAATATTTTGCACTCCGCTGATGGTTTGGCGGATTTTTTCGCTAAGCAAGGGGTGGATCATTCGGTTCCTTTGTTTCATATCTTTTTGCAATCTTTTCTGTTTTTGGTATAAGGCTTTTATAATGTTTTTCTTGCCATCTGTTTAGATTGGCTGGTGTTGTACATTCCTTTCTTTTTCAAAATATCATTTTCTTTTCCCTTTTTTTACGAAGTAATATTGTCTCCATGCATCATATTCTTTATAAATTTGAGTTCTTAAATTTAAGACTCTTTTTACTTAATGTAGCTTAACACAGTTATTTCTTAATGCAGCTAGTGATTTCATCGGTAGTCGTTTGCTTGGATGTCTCCCAAAGAAGGGAATAGTTAAGAAAATCGGAAAAGTGAGCGCTGTTGCAACACCTGTTCTGGAGGAAGCTAAAGAGTGCGTCTTCAGTTATTTTTGTACCTTCTAAAATTCTAGACAGAGTCCAGTTCCAATTTACTTTAGCAATAATTATTAAACTTTTATCCTGTCATCAGTGTTCAATGGAAAAGTTCAGTTTCAAATAGTTTGATTCCTTTTGATGATCCTTTTTTTATGTGTCCTTATAGGTAATCTTTAGCTGTTTACCTTCCTGGCTTTGCTTAATATCCATGATAAAGGATCATTATTGGAAAATAATGGCATTTTTAGATCATTTTCTCGCAAATAGTTCATGTGTTGCTAGCATCAACCAGATTGGCTAGTTTCTTTAAGGGATGTTGTTCGTCTTTCTTTCTGTTTCTCATGCTGTCAAATGCATCCCACAACTTAAACATTCTTAGCACTTTGCATTTTGGGAAGGCAGGCGACATAAATTTGCAACACACTTCTTTTTCTCAACTTCCAGCCACCTGTAACAGTATCTTTTGTGGAGTTGATGTTGGGCATATGATTTCAGGTATATGCTACCTACTTGGGCTGAATTTGACCTGGGAAAGGCCCCTGTGTTTTGGAAAACTATGAATGGTCTTCCTCCTACTTCTGTACGTCCAGAAATGCAGCTGATTCTAAGATACTTCTTGATTTCTTCGTTTTGGATTCTATGAGAATAAACTTCAATCTTTGACAGGGAGAGAAGTTGACGCTCTTCTACAATCCTGCAAATAAATTGGTCCCGAATGAGGAGTTCGGGATTGCATTCAATGGTATCATATTTCTTGTAAAATGTAAAAGCTTTTCATTTGCCCATGATTTTGTATGTAAGATCCAACTGTCTGACATGATCGGTCTTGCTGTTCACAGGAGGTTTTAATCAACCCATCATGTGTGGCGGTGAGCCAAGAGCAATGACAAGAAAAATACGAGGAAAGGCCGATCCACCATTTTTCACCATTAAGATATGTGTTCCTAGGCATGGTTGGTTCTGTTTCAGGAATTCCAATGATCTTATTTCAAGTTAGCAACTTGTTTCTTTACTGTGGCTTTATTTGGTTACAAATGTCTTTTGACAGCTGTGAACTTGATTTTCTCATTCACCAATGGAGGTGATTGGGATGGGCCCTATAGACTGCAGTTTCAAGTCCCAAAGAGGTGGAGTAACAAACCAATCAGCTTCTTTAATAAGGTAACAATCAACTCTGACTATGCTTCCTTTAAAATACAATAAAATGATCAGTATAGTTCCAGTTAGACTGTAGTTTCTTTATTTCGTTTTCCATTTTAAAGGTTTTGTTAAAAATGCTGCATGAATTATTTAGATGTTGATGCAAATGAAATTCCAAAACAATGGATTTTGTTACTTGAACATGCAAACAGATTTATTAAGTGATAGACAAAGGTTGGCAATCTGACTCTGGGTTGTTTAAAGGTTATAGTGTGCAAATTAAATTCCAAATCCAGAACTTTATATGGAATTAGTTAAATAGTGCTGCAATCATATCTAAGGGACTCTTTTAACTCGGATTTATTTGATCAACAGTGATTTACTCAATTGGCTGGGAGATTAGAGCCTCATAGCCACACTAAAAAAATATAGAAACTCTCCTCCACACCTCCATTTGTTTTTCCTTTCTCTTGTTTGTGGTTGTTGTATCTTCGACATTTTCATTCTTTCAATGGCTTCTTGTGTTTTTATGCGTAGGCATGAAAGTTTTAATGAACTAGTTGAGGAGTTCATTTTTCCTTTTCCTCATGGGTCAACCAGCCGACTGTCTAAAACTTACTATCAATAGTAAGTGTGATAGAAAAACTGTGTTTTGACCACTGAACAAAGGGATTTCTCCTAAAAAATAGCTACAAACCTGTAAAACTTGTTTGCCGCGACACAATCTGCTTGTCAAGAGCTTCCTAATGCAAAAGGCACATATTCATTCTAATTGACTTCTAAGAAGCATTCTGCACATCCACAGTTTCCTTATACCTTTCTAGAAAAGTTGAAGAACCATAAGGTTTATCATTTTCATTCACTTTTGTTTCAATTGAAGCACTGTAAAAAGGATATTAGATATCTTGTATCAGAACAATCACAGGAATGGAGACGACATGAGAATTGGAATGGTTTCTGCTAAAAAAATTGGCTCGCTCATGGGGAGAGGCTATCCCTTTATAATTTATATACTCATCATATGATTCATTTACAAAAAAAATATGTATCTATTACAGCTAGTATTATTCCCTTGTTTAGGTAATTGAAACCTAATTGATGGCTAATTTATCTTAGTAGGATTATTTTTCATCATAGTATGCAATAGATGTGTTGTAACGTGTATAGGGGTCCTCCCTAAGGAATGATAGTATGCAGGAATTTCTTACATCCCCCTCAAATTGATGATGGGGAATCATGTAAGATACCATATACCAATCCAAAAGCTTAAGCTAATAGGTGGAAGGCCCAAACAGGTATATGAAGTCATGTCCAACTCAGGACTCAAGCGATGTGGGATGTGGGACTTCCCAACACTCCCCCTGCAGGCCCAACAGATTTCATGGATGGGCCTGCCATGTGGGCTACGCAAGAACGACAGGAGCCACGAGGGCTACTCAAGAATGACGGGATCGGAACCTGCTCTGATACCATGTAAGATATCATATATCAATCTAAAAGCTTAAGCTAATAGGTGGAAGGCCCAAACAGGTATATGAAGTCATGTCCAACTCATGACTTATGCCACATGGGATGTGGGACTTCCCAATGAATCAACCAACAACAATTTATTTGTGAAGAATTGTTGCCTATTCCCCATCAAGGCTTTAGTGAAGATGTCAGTGACCTGGAGATCTGAAGGCAGATAAGAGAGTGTAAGTATGTTGTCATGAAAGGCTTCTGGGATAAAGTGACAGTCAACTTCAATATGTTTTGCTCTTCATGAAGGATAGAGCTGCAATTTGGATGGCGCTTGTGTTATTAGCATTAAGACGAGTTGCATCATTTTGAGGAAAGCCAAGTTCGGAAAGCAACCTTCAAAGCCAAATGATCTCTCAGAGTAGGCAGATGACATAGCACGGGATTCAACTCAATGGAGGATTTGGAGACTTTGTTCTGCTTCTTGCATTTATGAAGACAGGAAAGGCTACGGGTTCATTTCATGGTTCAAAATTGCAGTATCGGTCGGGCCAAAAAGCCGATATGGTATTGGCATCGGTCACAGTTATCGGTTCGCCGAGGTTGTTGCGGTGTGAATTTTTTTAATCCAAAAAAACTTTCAAAAATATTAAAAAAATCCATAATATTAGAAAATGTTGGAAAACAATGCTTTTTTTTTTTCCATTAGTAACAACAATAAATCAAAATATCGGTCCACCTAAGTCATGACATCATGTGTCATTGTCTTCTCCGGTATTGTATAAATCTTGCTTGCAATTCAATGGATTTAGATGTATATATGGAATAATGTCCTCCTTATTTACAGTAAAGTCTCTCAAGTTAGGCCTCAAGAAAGGGCTAATTGAGATTACAACTCACCCCTTAAAGGTTCGGTTTTGACCATAGTTGTTAATTTCATTTCGGATACCATTTCAGTCTAGCCTTCAAAAAGAAATAATTCGGTCATTTCGTAATTTCGGTGAAATATTTTGGAAGTTCTATTTATGAAAAATGAAAATATATAAAATATATACAATTAAAAGAAATATCCTCATAATAAAGATGGCACCAGGCTCAGCCTTAAGGCCTTTTATAAAACCTGCCCCAAAGTAGGCCTTGTCCCAAACTAAACCCAGCCAACCCAACCCAATACGCACCCCAGGCCAAGCCCAACTTACCCAATTTGAGGCCCAACTGCTGTTTTGGTAGAATCCAACTGTCCACCACATAGTCCCATCAAGTCAATTCCAGGACACATCTCGATGCAAAAGAAAAAAAATAATGGAGAGGAGGCATATCCCTTGGAACAGTGAGATCTTGTGGAGTTTTTGAGGAATGAGCCTTTGTAGAGGAAAAGATGGGGGTGGGGAGGAGAGAAGAAGCGGGGGATGCGGATCGGCGTAGCATGGCGTGGCGGGCGACGCAGTCGAGCAGGGCAGACGGCTCTCTTCTTCTTCCCATTCTTCCTCTCTTTTTTTTTTTTTTTCTTTTTACCCTCACTGCTAGGTTAGATTTTTTTTTCTGCAACATGAAAAAAAAAAAAAAAACGAAAATCTAGATTTCGGCCATCTCGGCCGAAATACATGCTTTTCGATTGAAATCTAGGATTTTGGCTGAGATAGGCCTATATTTTGAACGAAAAGTTACATGCTGCATTTCGTTTTGGCCAATTGACCGAAACGAAAAATATCGGCCTTTTCGGCCAAAACGGCACGAAAATGATAACTATGGTTTTGACACATGTTCTCCATTTTCTAATAAAACTTTTATTATGTAGGCCCATTGTTAGATATGCAAAAAGATTTTCTTTTTTTTTTTTTTTTTTTTTTAATTAGGAGATCTAATGTGGCCCATTTTATAATTATGAAATTTGATGATGATGGTTAGTTAACCGACTTTCTGTTGTGATATATGAGGGGGATGTACTTGATGGAAATAATAAAAAATGCCATCGTTTGGGAATTATAGTTTTCATGCTTACTAGAATGAGAATTTTTATATTATATTATAATATATATATATATTTTTTTTCTATTTTCTGAAACGAATTTCCGAATTGGAAAGAAAAAATGCCGAATCATTCGAAATGTTTCAGCTCGGAGCCAAAACAAACTTGACGACTATGCATAGAACAATATTCAACTTTAGGTGAAGATTTGGAGATAGTGGCATCACGCCCCTAAACTGGATCTCCTAAAACCACTCCGAGTTCCGGGGCGTGACTGGTGTGGGGCCTACCAAAGATAATAATTTCCCCTGCACTAGGTTCCCACAGGATTCTACGTGTAAGGATATGTACAAGTTCCATCACCTTCATATCATATTTCAGCGGAAGTATATGTAACCAATGGTATCATACATCAAGATCACATTGATATAACCATTTAATATGATAAGATAACCTGTCATTAGAGCATAAATGAGTTCATCATATAAGTGCGGAAGCATAAAAGGTTATACCATCAATGGTATTTTAATTACAATCCAAGGCCATAAGGCTATCATCTAAGCAAAAGGAGACTAGCTAAACCATGAAAAGGCATCTATCTGTCTCCATGTGACGCAATTATCGATACCCAATGCCTACTCCACATCATTGGGGGTCCATTCTACTAATCCATGGGGCGTCTCCTCCGCCGCCTCTGGCTCTATGTCAAAGGTGGCGGTGCCATCACTTACAACACCAAGTGTGGTAAGTTAGAGCAAGTAAGCAAATATAATAAACATAGACATGTTGCATCAAATATAAAACTAAAGACAAGTAGATTATAAGAATAACAAAAAATGCGTAATACTAGGCATGATTGTGCAATAGATAAACCAACATCAATGAATCATGTAAGACAACTCTAAAAAAATACAATCTAGCAAAATGGCAATCCATGTGAGATCATTCTCTCAACTGCACTGTTACAAGCGAGGTGCTTGTGGCGAGAGCTAGACAATATATAATAAATAGGGGTACCGCACGTCTCCACATAGGAATGTCTTCATAACAGGAATCTATGTAAATGGACATCAAGCATGTTTTTGAATATGGTACCGGAGGACATAGTCACTCCCATGCGAGGCTAAGCTGCAGCTAGCATAACAGAAGGCTAAATCCACACCAAGCCGGGTCTGACTAGAATGGGATCGAAACTAAGTGGTGCCGACATGGGAATCAATGACAAGTCTAATCGGACATGGTAATGAGGTAGGCTACAACATACCAGCTTATCTAGCGAGTTTCATCCTCGAGATATAGCCTCATACGTCATACGTCCCAAGTCCTTCTAGTTGTAGGGTCATCATAGTAAACCAAGTAAATGAGGAGATATAACATGTCCATTATACCGAGGATCACTGGGTCCGTTCTATGTACAAAGTACAAGTCCATCATAACATTATATCAAGGATAAACAAGTGTAAGCAATAAAGATGCACGTGCAAGCCATGTGGGTAATAGATACAATAGGACACATATCACTACATAATACAAGTCAAGGATGAGTTACATGTACCAACCTAGGGTTTAGATTGCCTTTGGACAATGCCATCCAACCCTGCGTAGCCCTAGGGTCCAGAAAGTTGAGTTCATTATTATAGGGTTTTTCCCCTTACAATCAAGTGTTTGCAATCTGAACTGAATATGGATTTGCTGGCCTTTTTTGAGTATGTAATTGCTCTGATTCCTGCTGCCTGTTTCTTTGATCACAACCTCCATTGAAGTCACCGGATGTTTCCGTGGTCCTATTGTTGCCAAATTCCCTGATCTTGATTCTTGAGTTCAACTCGGTTTTTTGAATATGTAAATTCCCTTTAACTGTTGCTTAATATTCTATCTACAGACTTGTTAGTACTGTCTGTTGAAAAAGTACACTGGATTTTGGACTTGAATCTCCACAAGATTCAGTCCAACACCAGAATCTAGAAAGTCTTTCCGGACTTTCTGGTTTATGAGTTCAGCCAGCAAGCTGTGTTGCTGAAACGTGATCCAGAGGATTCTAGTGGCATTAGAAATTGACAAGTCTTCATGTGGAGTATCTGTCAGCAGATTCCTCCACACCAATCTATTTCAGACATCTTCCTTACTTGTGGAGTTCCATATTGGGAGTCCATTTCAAGGACTGCAAGCAAACCCATTCAGATCTTCTTACTGTCTCTCAAGAGGGAGGGGTGGGCCGGATGGAGGGGAAGCAAATGAATGTGGAAAAAATGACAGGTGTATGAGTTTGTCAGTCAAGATTATCATGGCCTAATCTGGTTAGGGTCGGTTTTCTAAATTCTGCTTTACCGTTCGACCTTATTTGGGGCCAGGTTCTTAAATGACTCCACAATCTAAAATGTCTTTCCTAACTGCTTTGCCTGAAGCCTCCCTTTAAAATGTCTTATAGGACTGGTTCAGTATTTTCGTGCACATGCCAAGACCATAACTATTATCAAAGCTGCCTATAAATTTCCTTTATGAAGTTAAATAGGCCCCCTAATACCTTGATTCACTCCAATACCACTTGCTGCAGATTGAGATGCTAAACACTCAGATGAGATGAATTGTCAGGTGTATATATCCAGATATATATATATATATATATATATCCAATGAAGCAAGAGGAGAATGTCAATTATATATCATTTTTAAATTAAAAAATGTCACATAACTTATGTTTACACCATCGTGGCAACTTCTAACTTAATTCCCTTGTCTTCAAATATTTCCAACTTGCTATATTCATACAAAAAAAAAAAAAAAAAAAAAAAAGCTTGCTTCTATTATGTTAATACCCAAAATGCACTCCTTCCCTAGACCTTAGCTAAGAAGTATGGATGGCAAAACCTGTCTCTATGCACTACCTGCCTAACTTAACCTGTAACTGATGTGCGTCATTACTGAGTCAGTCACGATTAGGAATCCTGACCTGCATTTAAATGGGTTGGACACAGTTTGACCTGCCTAACCCATAACCTTCGTAGGCCCTTCTTCCTCCCATGTCAATCTAATAAATTATGCAGGGTTTTGAGTTTTTATGCATGCAGTTTCCAAAAATAATATGAATTTCATGTGCATTGTTTTTTGCAGGGCCTGGCAGAAGAATTAAGTAAAGAAGGTGCCTGTGATAGAGCGATCTTTCCAGATTCGAACATGATTGTCACACGATGTGCAATGATTGGTAATCTGTCCATTGAAGGGGTAAGTGGGTCCGGTTATGCTATGTTTTAGTTTGATACCACAAAAACCCTGTTATTGTTGTACCATGTTTTTTTTTTGTTAACTGTACATAATGTGATTATGGATTTCAAAATTACGCACAGAAAGGGAGAAATTTCAAACTTAAATGTAAAGAATTTGACCATAATCTCCAATTAATCAAAAATAATTTCTACTCAACTACTGATGTTGTTTCCTTTCATGGGTGGTATTGATTCAGGGTGACCGCTGCAATCTAAACCTTGTTCCAGGATGCACTGATCCAAGTTCACCCCTTTTCGACCCACTTGCTAATGTAGATGATGGATCTTGTCCAACGTACTCAGACTCCGAAGAATGAGAGATCTCTCACCTAGTGTATATTGTCATTTACTGCATGACAGGCCAGACTGACTTGTAATATATGTCGGAAAGCAGGGAATGTATCTTCCATGATAGCTAGCATGAGGTTGCTGCAGGCTATTCAACGGGCCTATCTGAAGTAGTGATTTCTACTTGATACTTAATTTGTACTTTCTTTTTTGGGTCAATCCTATACTCAAAAGTCAGCCTCTTGTATTGGAAAAGAAAATGATGGCATGATTTTAGTCAGCAATGATTGAGTGGCTCACCATTTGGGTGAAGATCTTTGGAACCCAGTTGAGAATATGTTGTTCAATATTTTGGCCACTGGGAGTAAGTATTTATTGCAGGTAATGGGATAAGATGATATTGTGATTTCATTTCCTTAAGGTATATTCATGCTAGTCATATTATAACTCGGACAAATGATGCAAGTTGCCTTCTATTTTGTTGAGACCTGGAATGCCATTGAAAATAAATTAGTTGGATGTCCATCTGGTCTTGGAAGTGTTGGATCTATAGACTTGTTGGCATGCTCTGGCACATATGCCCTAATTGGGTTGCTTGGACTGTGATCTACAGACTTGTGGGGATATTCACTCCACCCGATCCAATCTCTAGTTCCTTATAGATGTCTTTTGAATTTTTTCATAGGATTTTAGAATGCTTAGAATCACTCCATTCTTCTTAGATGCAAATTTATAGAGCTAACTACTTTAGCCATTTTTCTCAGTTTGGAGCCTTGACGGAAGTTTGCTGCAAGTTTTATAAATAAAACACCTCTTGGCCCCTTGGACCATCCATTTTTGTCATTTAAGGCTGTTGAATGATAGTGAGAGAGAGTGAAGATTAAGGACTTACGGGCCGAAGTCCATCAAATTTTGTGGGTCTCTTTCCTCTCTCTAATAAAGCTTGGAATCCTGGTCAGTCAAGGTAAATGCTTCATTATGCTTCATTTTTCAGAAACCTCATTACCCGCATGCTCTAGGCTATAGGGGCATCAATGGTTTGGGTTGGATTGGTGGCCTTTCTCAGTAATGGTGTGTATGTTTGGTAGTGTGGTTGATTCTGACGTTACTTTTAGGAGCTGTGGAGGCCCATCAGATGAAATGTTATTTTCAGTTCAACTCTTGTGTCAGCCAGGGACCAAGCGTGTAGAACCAGGTATGTTTCATTCACTACTGCTGAAAGCAGGAATCTGAGAAAACAAAATAAAAAAATCCTCATTCTTTATAGTTTCTAGATGCTGTAGATGGAGATAAAACCTTAAAATACAATTTCACAGTGATAAAATTTGGAAATCCCTGCATCTGGGCCACACTTTCAACTGGAAACCCTCATGACAGGTAGTGGGCCTGCATATCCCCTGTTGATGAGTTGATACCACTGTTGATTGAACTATGTTATCTGCTGTGATTGGTTTGAATAGAAATTACCTTACTAATGCTCTCATCTCTAACAAAACTCAAGAAATTAGAACCCTTCCTAAACGTATTCCCGAACTTACCAATTCAGTCCAAGCATAAAACTTCCTACATTCTATCTACTTATCATCAATCAAAGTGTAGGTGTTGACTGTCTTTACTTGTTTTGCAATGGTGTTAGGGTGACTTAGTAGCATGGATTCTTTCCTTTTAACCCTTTCATGCAACGATATTTTTATTATTGTAAAAAAAAAAAGTTTCTAAATTTTTTATTTTATCTTTTGGTACCCAAGCCAAGGGGGCTAGACCCAAGAGAGCCCCGTACATGTGGGAAGAAAAGCCCCACACAGATAGGAAGGATAGCCTACACGATTGGGTGAGATGCAGGGTTGCTTCATCACGTCGCAGTTCGTAGTCTGTCGCTGTGGGAATATTCTTTTTACCCAAAATATTCAAGAAAATCTAAAATATGATAAAATGATATAAAATAATATTTCATTAGTAAATACTTTAAAGTAAAATATTAGTCCCCTAAGTCGTAGCATCATGTATATCTTATTTGAAAGTTGTAAAATTTGTTGTAAATATATTACATGTATATACTAAAATAAGTTAAAATATCACAAATTTTGTAAAATGAAATTATAACTTTGAACTAAACATTAGTATTAAACATTTAAACCGCGACTTTTAACTTTCAAGTAACATTTCCTAGAGAGTATTAATAAGATTCAAACTCCTGTGCCACACTCCCATAGCGCCCATGAGAGTATTGTAGTTAAAGAGGAAATAAGCTATTCATATGAGAATCTATCAAAATCTTGCAAATCACTTGCGTTTTTGTTGAAAAACAAGACTTTGGAAGCTTTAGCATGGTCTCAAGAACTTCCATAGATAGTTTGGGGAAGAAAAAAGTGAAAGAAGAAGGTAAAAGAAAGTTTAGAAAAAACTATTGTCAACCGATATTTTGACCGTTCTAACCATTATATTGAAAATATTGATCATATGGATCAATGTCTTCACCGTTTTTTTTATTTTTATTTTTATTTTTTTTAACAGAACCATTATGGTCATTATATTTAAAATATCGCAACGGCACAAACTGTAACCATTTCATAAATGCAGTTATGAAATGGTAGCGGCCTTTTTTAAAACTATGGTTCGAAATGACCTGATTGAAAGAGTTTTTCAAATCAGTTAGACTTAAATAAGAATTTGCAAGTATCAAATTATGCAAAAGCTTAGGAAACATTTTGGAATTATCAGTTTTCTTTTCTTGGGTCTTTGGGTAATTAGATTAATGGAGATTTATTGCATTCTTTAGAAAGTAAATAGGTGGGATCCTGGCACATTTATACTTCTTTCTTTTTCTTTTTTCTTTTTTTTGTCTTTATTTCTTTCATTTTTAGTCAGTTCCTTCAAGTCAACAAGTAAATGGAGGGCCATTTACATCCCCAATCAAAACTCTGTTGCGTTGCTTCCCCCGAGACATTATCAGGACCAGGTGATAACTCAGAACTGGTTAAACACTCAGTCAGATTTATTGAAAGACTCAAGTAATTTATATATTTTATCTTTCATTAATCTTTCTACCAAGATTTATATCAAAATGGTGCATTAGAGGATCAACTGATCATCAATTAATGCATTGAATGCAACACCATTTTCTCTGTTCATTGGAGTTTTCCAGCCCTTCCATGCCTTCTCTTAATTAACTTCCCAATGTTTTGAAAACTGTATAAGACAATTAAGATCAGTAGGTCACAACCTAACTCATGTACAGTAACATTAATAGTCTGCAGTCCTTTTATAAAGAAGACAAGGGCATAGTTGACTTTTTGGCCCCATCATATTTAAATAGGGTCTGTGAATTTACACTTACGGTCCGTTTGGGAGGGGAGAGGGGAGGGGAGAGAAAATTTGAAGGGTAAGGAAAATGAAGGGGAGGGGGAGGGAGTGGGAGGGGAAAAATTAATTTTACCTCTTATTTGTTGTGGGAAGTGAAAAAAGTAGGGGAAGAAAAGTGAAAAAGTAGGATTTTGTTTGTTTGTGAGATAGAGAGAAAATTAACGTTTTGTCCTTACTTTTATAAAAACTTTAAAATTTTCTTTACATATAAAAGGGAAAATTAGTATCTTCCTCTTTTTCCCCTCCTCTCCCCCCATTTTCCCCCAATGTTTGGGGGAAATTTTTTCACCATTTTCCCCCCACCCCAGTCCCCTCCATTTTCCCTCCCCCCTTCCATAAACAACCTCCAAAAAATCCCCCCCCCCCCCCCCCCCCAAACTTTCTCCCCTCCGCCCCCATTCCCCCCCCTTCCCAAACAATGGGTTAGAACCTTACTTGTAATCATTAGCCATATGAAAACGGGAGATTTTCTCCCACCTATAAAAGTCCAGGCCTTTTTTATAAAGTAGATTTTCTTTTAGCGCCTGATTGAATGTATGGTGAATTAAAGTATGGTGAGGTGAAGCATCAAATCAAGAGATAATAAAATATAAAATATTATAATAGTGTTTTGTTTTTAGTTGTTTTATACGGAATCTTTTTAACTTTTTGTATAGAAAAGTATAGTTTTTTTGTTTTTTAGTGGAGAAAAGAGGTTTTTTTTTTTACTTTTTCTAAAAAAGATGAGAGAATTTTGAAATGATATACTTTTGATATGACCCATTGTCTTTTTAGATAGATAATGAAGGCTTTATCTCACCTCATCTCACTTTATTACACATTCAAATATGCCCTTAAGATTTTCGATTGCGGCCTTTAATTTGAAAAGTCTGCTTAGACTTTAATGGACGGCACCGCCTGTCCTTTTGCTCGATTCAGAAGCACCACCCACCCACGCACCTGTGGGAGAAAGTTGCACATGCCCCAAATGCAACTCCACTGAAAAGCAGGATGTTACGGGTCCTGGTTTGGTCGATGATACAATTAATGCTTTTCTGCACGAACCTGGACCTGGCACACCTTACCTCTACTCAACTGCAGACCTAACTAAAAGCCCAGGTGCATTTCTCTAGGTCAGATATTTGTCATTTAACAGAATTACCAGATTTTCTATGACTCGGTCATCTAGATTATAAGTTTTAAAGGTGGGAAATTCTACACGTAACCGCCATTTTTACTGTATATACCCATATTTCTTCTTCGTGTGTAATTTTTTTCTTCTAAAAGTGGGCGTGCTCAGTAAAAATAAGGAGTGTATATAGAATTTCCCTTGAAAGATAAGACATAATTTACTTGTGTGAAAACAGAAATTGGGAAATACACCTTTTCAAGGAATTCAAAGTTGTCCAAATTTTAGCCAATAAAAGAAATCGAAATGAAGGTCAATATTTACACGATCAATTGGAAGGCCTATGCAACTTGGATATTTAAGACAGACCTGACTCGACATGAACTCTGGTGCGATATCAACTGGGTTCCAGACTCAATCAATTTTCCTATTGGGCCTAAAGAGAGTCCATAGACAGATATTCATTTCATCACGGATCCTACAGGTAATTTGGGTGGTCAGCATCCATAGACGTAGTCACCCACTTGATGACCCAGTCCATACCGATTTACGATTGAGACACGATTAAATGCATCGTAATCTATCCATCATGGGCTCCATAACTTTGATAGGTCCTACCTTAAATACATATCTAAGAAAATCAGGTGTCGGTGCCAAGACTAAGGGCTTGTTTGGTATCTCTATTCTTTTTTTTATAGATCTATCTAAAATAGAACCATTAAAAAAAGAGCCATAAAAAAAAGAGGCTAGAATAAAAAAAAACGTGTTTGGTAACGCATAAATCTATTTTAAGGACCTCGCCTCTATATTTTAAGACTCAAAAGCTCTATTTCTCATCTGCCCACTTTCAGAGCATTTGGATTTTAGAGGATTTGCCTCTAAATGTCTAAACTGGACAGAGTCTAGAATCTTGTGCCAAACGCTCTAATTGTTCAAACATCTGTCTGATTTAGACATTTAGAGAAATAGAGGCTTGAAATAGAGATGCCAAACATGCACTAAGTAGCCGCATCAACCATGTGTATTAGGACTAGATCCAGTCCAATCCAGCAGGCGGGCAGAAGCGAATGAATCTTACTGTGACCAATAGTTTTAGCCTTTTTTCCATATCACCTTCCTCATTTTCTTCTCTAACACTATGTTTGGGAAGTGGGGAGGGGAGGGAAGGGGAAATTTAAGGGAAAGGAAAATGAAGTGTAATTTTTTTTGTTTGTGAGGTAGAAAGACAATTACCATTTTATCTTTAGTTTTGCAAAAAGCTTCAAAATTATATTTCACAAACAAAAGAACAATTCAGTAATTAGTAAAAAAAATCCCCTATTTCCCTCATATATATCCCCCCAGTTTTGAAGGCAAAATTTTGAAGGTAAAATTCAATGCTTCCCCTCCCCACTTCTCAAACACCCTCTATTTCAACATTCCCTTTATTTTTTTCTCTTTTTTTTATTTCCCCTCATTTTACTTCCTTTCCAAACGATACCTAAAACGCGTTTGTATAGGATCTGTATGGCTGGTATTGGTATAAAGTATAAACCAACCACAAACACAAGACGCAAAAGACTAGGAAAGGAAGCATCGATCAATTAACAACATATTATACAAGTAGTAATAAAATTCCAAAAAATGATAGGAAAGGTCCCTATTGTTTGCATTGGACGGCTGCAGTTGCATCATCTGCACCACTGCAATCAGTTGTGTTATATAGATGATCAGATATTTTCTTGCTCTCCTCGTACTTGCCGGCGAGAGAATCGAACAAGACACCAGCACCCACACCAACAGCCAAATCAATGGTGTAGTGGCCTCTTGTCACCAGCAGCCTCACCCCTTGAAGCAAATTGAGCATGTCGAAGGTCCATGCCAGCTCGTGCCGCCGCATTCGACGCATGTCGAGTGACGCGATCACCGACCCGGCAACATGCCCGGAGAAGAAGAGGAAGAACGACACGTTGCCGACCGGAAAATCGGCTCCGGAGCCTAAGAACTCCTACATCGATATTAGATGCTTTTATTAAGTTCTTATAATTAAGAAGAGCCGGTGGCATAAGTGGAAGGTTGCTGGTATCCCAATCTTCACGCAAGATTGTGTCAAGTAATGTTACCATTAAAAGAAATACTCTTATGATTCCATATTCCAAATAGTGAATGTTGTTGTGCATTTGGATGGACCCCAAATCACAGAACTTATGGATTTGGTACAAACAAGAAACATGGGATATATGGTCATTAAGGTCACCCCAGATCAATTCAATAGCATAAGACTAAGATCATGATTACGATGATGATGATGGGATGGTGAATAATGATCTGGGTCACCATGAAAATGCTGTCACATCCAAACCTGACCCCCCAAATAGTGGAAAAAACAAAAAAGCAAAAAAAGAATTGCAAGTGATACCTGAGGCAATGGGAGTTGGGTGGAGTACCCCATTATCCCTCTACATGTAAACATGAAGAGAGTCGAAATGGTAGCTCGTGATCTGCCTTCTACAAGCCAAGTCCAGAGAATATAGGTTGTTTGCATGCCCACAAACAACTGCAACATTAAATCTCTTTTTTAAGAATCACACACCATGATCTAGAGTTTTAATATATCAACAGAAATTCCAATCTATAATTCAAGATCTTACCGTATTGAGACCTGCAAGAAGGGTGTTAAGAGCAGGTCGACTCGCAAGTTGGTGATGGAGACGCTGAGTTAGTCGGAATCCAATATCAAATGGAGGGGAAGAAGGAGGAATCATGGAGAGGGTGTATTCGACGCCCATGAAGAAGAAGAGGGAAAGAGCAAAGACGCATAGAATGGAGTGGTAACGCAAGACATGGATCATGTCCTTCATGGACCAGTTCATGAAGGTTGGTTTGGATGGGAAGGAGGAGGTTCTTGTCTTCTTGTTTTTGCTCATATCTGTGTTGAGAAGGCAATGGCTACAGTTATCTGATGATGGTTTTGTGGACATTTTGGGATCTTCTTTGGTCATATTGCTTCTGAGGGTGCAGGGATTGAGATGGTTCGTGTTTCCACTCATGGCCTTTTGGGTGGTGGTGTATTGTTGTGGGGCATTTGGGTGTGTGAGAAGAGATGCATACAATTTGGGAAGAGGGAGAAATTGAGAGTCATGTAGAGGGCATGATGTTGGGAGGGTTACATCTGCCTTTTTTCTCTTGGGAAGAGCAGGAGATGTACTCGCAAAGTTGCAGTTGCATAACCTGATTATATATTTATGTAAGAAGATGTTGGGGGTGGGGGTGGTTTTGTGGTTTTGTAAATGTCAAATCTATATGGACAATTAACTAAATATGGTAAGGTGAAAGAAAATGAAAGGCAGAACAAATAATAAGAATGATGGCATGTTTGTGATCATGTGGCCGATTGATTAGATGGCTTGCCTACCCACTATTCAAATGGGCCGTAATGAATCGGATCTGGTCGGGCCCATTATGGTGTATAAAAAAACCCTAGTAGGGTCCATATATAATATATATGTATATGGTAGTGTATGCCCAATGATCTATGCACACTTCTTTTTTTTTTGTACACACCTCATAGTAGCGCCCACTTGTTGGGCCATGTGAATAGACTACAAAAAGGGACCCCCTTGATAGTTACCCGACCCTTGGGTTTTGTACCTATCTGAATGGATTAGATCGTTAGATCGGCTATGCACTAGTTTTTAATTAGTTATTGGACCCCAGGGTTTGTACCAACATGATGGATTAGATCATTGGATTGGCTATGCACTAGTTTTTAATTAGTTATTGGACCCAGGGTCTGCACCCACATAATGGATTAGCTCGTAGGAAAGGAGTTAGGATGATAAAGTGGGGTCCATTTTTTGTACATGGACAGGCTCCAACCAGATCTTCCAACCCCATAGTCATGTCCCTATGTGGGCTCCGGAGCAAGGTGCACATGTGCATTAGATCACTCTTGGGTAACATATTATGTATTAGGGTTTCTGTATACCAAGGTAGCTCTCAGGGAATGTCATTAGAGATTACTTTTTACCAAGACATGAGACCCCTAATGAAAATGCAAGTCCATTATATTGACTTGCCCCTTATTAATTGTCACTTACCTTGATTTGACACTAATATGAATTGTACTTACCATTGAATAAATTTCATTAAACAATTATTACTTAAGTAATGGTCAAAAGTTAAGTTCCCTAATTAATTAATGGTTGTAACAATCTAATTGAGATGGTTTTTGCCCAAGTTTATATCCTGATGTGATCTAAGGCCTACGAGAAGAGATTAATCACACATGAGAGAACACAAAGATTTACGTGGTTCGGCTTTTGGCTTACGTCCACGGGAAGACGGGAGAATCACTATGCAATCAGAATAGGTTGTACATCCTAGAGACCCTGAGTCTCTATTTATAATATCAGCCCCAAAACCCTGTTACATCCAAACACTACTTTTAATCACAGTTGACATACTGTAATAGACCTACTTCTAATCACAGTACAACTTGGGCAATCTAGGGGCCCAGTTAACCAAGACTTACTAATTACTAGTGAGCCATACTAATTAACATATCCACAATGAGATATTTTCATCACGCTATCATTCTACGATTGGAATGCATGCATCCAAGTGGGTCACAAATAGAGTTATACTTTTCATGCCTCTTAGAAGAATTTAACCGTATGAATTATACATATATCTGTACACTGTTATTTGGGTCTCAGTTTCAAGTCCAAATTAAACCCACATGAACCCAAACTCGGACCAAGCTAAACTAGGGAAGACCCAAGATTAAATGAGCTCAAGATGAACACTTAGTGCAGCACCGCGGAACGTGCATGTCATGTGTGGCAGAGAAAGGAGCCTAGTGTGCTTTGGCACAGCCGAGCACAATGAAGGAATGGAGCACCCCAAGGATTGGGGCTGATACATTAGACTAGTCTAGGACTAGGACAGTTATTTACAATTCCACACGTGTATTAGAAAGAAAAAAAAGAAAGAAAGAAGAAGAAGAAGAAGAAGAAGAAGAAGAAACCCAGTTAGTTCGAATTCCACTAAACATGAAGCAGCTAATTGCGACTTTCTACTTGAAAAGTGACTACTATGTTCAGAACATTTGCAACCATGCTTTTGGGAAAGTAGTTGGGCTAAGATGTGGTCCAGGGCGGTAGGACCCTACTGGTAATTGGTTAGTAGGTATGAACTCACTCACTCTCTCCATTTCTTTTAATTACCTACGTCAATGATCTACACCCAGCATGTGTGGTTCCTATTTTGAAATGTGTCAAATCATGACTCAAGCTTGACATATAAAGAGGCATGACAAGATCACCATGGAGTTTCTAATTGTGGTGAAGGTGGATGGATTGTGTCAGAATTCCCATATTTTGACAGAGGTTGAAACTGTTTTTAAACGCCCGCGTTAAAATGAATTTATGTGGAACACAAAATAACAAAAATCCTTGTACAGGCCTTTGGGTCTTTTTTTTTTTTTTTTTTCCATTTACCACCCCTATTAAGTTAACTTGAAAAAATTGTGTAGGTAAAATATATCAAACTTTTGTGTTTCTTTTCACAACCATGCTAACATAAATTTAGAAATCAAAATGCAAACTTACAATGAGACCGAAACCAGAATCGCGATTACTCGAACAGAATGAAGATTGAACGAGGCTAGCGTCTGAAGCTATGTCTTTAAGACAGATTCGCCCTCGCTACGATGCTTACGATTTTTTAACGTCTGTCTCCCAAGATATAATGATCACGCACACAAAAGTAGCACTACAATCTAGGTGCCCAACGAACCAGAGTAAAACTCTTTTGACTCTAACACTCTAACTCTTGAAGCGAATGCAAAGCAAGAAGGAAAAAATGAATGACCAAACCAGGGGATGAGTTGGGTTTATCATGACACCTTTATGACTGTTCATGGGTAAGTAACACATCTGTTATCAAAAGGCCACCCTTTGTAACAAAATGATGCATATGTTCAAACACACCCTTTGGGAAGAATTTATTAAATATATTTTCTCCGAAAAATATATATACAACCCAAGCCCAAGCCCAAGCCCAGTTTGGTTCGGTGCTGGGCGCGTGTGGAACCCACCTTGGACTAGGTCCTCCCTCCTCCACTAAAAGTGGGGTGCCCCTTGGGGCCCAACTTGTACTAGCAATATATATATATATATATATATATATCCACTCCAAGTTTAGTTCCCAAGAAATGTAGGATTCAAATTTTTCACAAGCTTGTGTTATCATGATCAAGTAGTGATCTTTGGAGTCAATTTCTCATTCACTCATCAATGGATTTGAGCAACCCAATATATTTTCTTAATCTACTAATGGAGTAGAACATAATTGCATATGGTCCTACCTCAAATAATAAGTGGGGCCCACTTTTATTTTTGGCTCAAACTTGACTAATACCCATATTGCACTATCCATTTTTCCAACATTGCCCACACTTTTAAGTATTTGTAAGGTCTTCGGCCTTTCTACAATTCATAAAAGGGTCTTATTGGTTTTCTTCTGAGGTATTCGATTGAGAATATAATTTGCGGAGAGTATTGCTTCCCCCACAAGTTGTGATGTAATCTAGAACTTATTAACATAGCATTCAGCATTTCTTTTAAAATTTTTTTTTTTTTTTTTCGTTCAGCAACACCATTCTGCTGAGGTGAATAGGGTGCAGTAGTTTGGTGAATAATACCATGTTGTGAACAAAATGTACCAAAAGGTTATTTATATTCACCACCTCTATCGCTTCTCAGCAACTTAACTTTCTTATCAAGTTGATTATCAACCTCATTCTTATAATGTATAAACACTTCCAAGGCCTCATCTTTACTTTTCAGTAAATAAACATATTCTGATGTAATCCAAAACTTATTAACATAGCATTCAACATTTCTTTAAAAATTCTTTTTTCGTTCAGCAACACCATTCTGCTGAGGTGAATAAAATGCAGTAGTTTGGTGTATAATACCATGTTGTAAACAAAATTTACCAAAAGGTTATTTGTATTCACCACCTCTATCGCTTCTCAGCAACTTAATCTTCTTATCAAGTTGATTCTCAACCTCATTCTTGTAATGTATAAACACTTCCAATGCCTCATCTTTATTTTTCAGTAAATAAACATGTTCTGATGTAATCCAGAACTTATTAACATAGCGTTCAACATTTCTTTTAAAATTCTTTTTTTTTTCGTTCAGTAACACTATTCTGCTTAGGTGAATAAGATGCAGTAGTTTGGTGTATAATACCATGTTGTGAACAAAATTTACCAAAAGGTTATTTGTATTCACCACCTCTATCGCTTCTCAGCAACTTAATCTTCTTATCAAGTTGATTCTCAACCTCATTCTTGTAATGTATAAACACTTCCAAGGCCTCATATTTACTTCTCAGTAAATAAATATAACCATATCTTTTGCAATTATCAATAAATGTAAGAAAATATTTTTTTACCACCTTTAGTTTGAACAAACTTTAAGTCACAAATATCAGAGTGAATTAATTGAAGAGGTTCGAAATTTCTTTCAATGGATTGAAAAGAAGTTCTAGTAAGTTTTTCTTCCACACATGTTTCACATTTCTTTTATTAGAGTCAAAATTAAATTTGGGTAAATATTCCGTATTAACTAATCTAGGCAATATATCATAATTAACATGGCCTAATCTATTGTGCCACACATTAGAGGACTCAAGTATATAAGCAGAAGACTTATTCTTATTAGAAATAATAGTCGTTACTTCATTTTGAAGAGCCCATCGCTAATGTACCCCCTTTCCCACATACATCCCACTTTTAGTAAGAACAAATTTTTCAGATTTGAATACCAATTTGAAACCCTTTTTGCTCAATAGTGAATATGATACCAGATTCTTGCGAATATTTGGTACATGTAATACATTATTGAGAGTGAGTTCATTTCCAAAGGTCATTTTTAACACCACTTTTCCTTAGCCTAGCCCTCAACCTTGGAAGTAGCGGAGTTGCCCATGAAGAGTTGTTCTCCATTATTTGAAGCATGATATGATGAGAACATCTCTTAGTTTAAACAAACATGCCGAGTGGCCCTAGTGTCCACCCACCATTCCCTGGTGTTACCAACCAGAATGACTACGGGGACCACTGCCGACAAATTCATGTCTGAAACATCATTAGAGAGATTGTCTAATTGTTAGATTTTTGTTTATTGGTTAATTCATGGGTTGAACAAAACTCTGGGAGTCCATTGAGTTGTATTCTTTTTAGAAAATGACTCTAAAGATAGAAGACTAGAAGGACTCAAAAGAAAAAAATTGAAAGAAGAGAGTGCTGAATTTCCAGATCAACCAGAATGGAGTTCGCTCGAGCGACCACATCATTTGCTCGAGAGGACATGAGTAAAAAAGCTAGACGCCTGACAGAAGTTATTTTTGTGATGAAGCAGAACCTCATCCACTCGAGCGGACAAGGCGGCAGAGTCCAAGAAAGTTAGAAACCTCATTCTAATTGTGCCCAAACTGCTTGTTTTAATCCTATTTTAATCCTAATCAAGTTAAGCAACCTTTAGCACGACCTTATGGCTATTTAAAGGACTCAATGGCTATTCTAAAGTTACACCTCACCTCTCAAAGTTCTAATTAGAGATTTAATTGAGAAAATTCTTCTTTAGAGATTCATTAAGAAGTTGTGCTGACAGTTTCTCTAGAGAGCCACGTTCTTTTACATCCCTTGTAGAAGATCATCTTCTTGCGTGAAGATTTGAGGAGTCAAGCATTGGATTGAGTCTGTTGTAATCAACAATGTGAAGTCATTGAAGTGTGAAGCGACACAAGGTAACTTCAGTCCTTGGGTAGGGGATATATGGGGAGGAAATCTAGGTTTCTTGTAATTGCGAGATTCATAGTGCTTGATTATTGATCCAGTTCGGATTCGTGGTTTTTCACCCGGTTAGGGTTTTCCACGTTAAATTTGGTGTCCTTGTGATGTGTGTTTGTTGAGTTTTATTTTCGCTGCATAGTTATTATTATTGCATAGTTTTGACTTGATTTATTGAGTAGACTAATCTAGAGATTGCGAACCCTAAACTTTCAATTGGTATCAAAGAGGATTGCACTAATTTGCTGTGTTTGATCTAAAGAGATTTCTAGAGTGGTGCTCAATGAAGAAGGGACATCAACTTTCAAGCCTCCTTTGTTTGATGGTTCCAATTATGCTTAATGGAAGTAAATGATGATTAGATTCCTTAAGTCCATTGATGATGATATATGAGATATTTTTTAGGAGGGCTACTCCAGACCAACAATTGTGGCTAATGGACAGTCTGTTCCTAAACCTAAAGCCCAATGGACTAAGGATGAGAAGCATGCCTCCAATTGTAATAATAAGGTGGTGAATGGTGTATACAATGGAGTGTCTGTTGAAGAGTTTCATAGGATATCTACATGTAAAACTGCAAAAGAAGCATGGGATGTCTTGCAAATAGTTTATGAGGGTACATACACGGTGAAGTAATCAAAATTGCAAAGGCTGACTAAAGAATTTGATACCATTGTGATGGAAGAACATGAAACATTTGATCAATTTAATGCGAAGCTAAATGATATTATCAATTCTGTTTTCATTCTGGGTGAAAAAATACCAGAAAACAAGATTGTCAAGAAAATCCTGAGGTCTCTACCTTTGAGGTTCGATTCTAAAGTTGATACTATAGAAGAAAATAAGAATCTTGATACCCTCATGGTCAACCAGCTAATTGATAATCTTCAGACATTTGAAGCAAACCGTTTGGATAAAGGAAAATCAAAAGAGAAGGGTATTGCTTTGAAAGCCATCTCAGAATCAAGAAAGAAACCTGAAAAGAAAATTGAGTCTGATTTGAATATGAGGCTGAATATAGTATGGCCAAGTTTATGAAATGCTTCAAGAAATACATGAAGACAAAACAAGCCAATTGGAAGAATTCTAAATCTGAGACGAAAGACCTTGCAAAAGGGACAAAGTGTTTTGAGTGCCAAGGCTATGGTCAATATGCTAATGAGTGTGCCAACAAGAAAAGGGTACAAAGTAAAAGGCTCTCAACACAACTTGGGATGAAGAATCTATTGAAGAAGAAAAGGAAGAAGAAAAAGATCTTGCGGATGATCCTTTAAATAATGTGAATGGCAAGTTTGTGGCGTTTATGACTGAGTCTATGTTTGACAATAATGAGATGTCAGATCAAGAGAAAGATTGGGAAGAGTTGTACCATACTACCTATGCAAATTGTGTCAAGATGACCAAGTATGGTAACAAGATCACTATCAAGTTTAAGGCTGTTCAAGAAGAAAATTCTGCATTGAAAATTGAATTACAGTAAGCACTTACACAGGTTCATCTCTTGGAAAGTCAGAAAAATTGCATGGTTGGAAATTTGACTACTAATGGTAAAAAATTTGAGAAGGCTGAACAAGAAATTGTGAATCTGAAGAAAGAGATGGTGATTATGAAAGCATAGAATAAAGACCTGCAAGGAATACTGAAGATCACTTTTTTTGATCTAGAAATCAAGCAGGCTTCTCTAAACAAGATGAACACTGGTTCGAAGATTCTTACAAACATCTTGTGCGGTCAGAAGTCCCCTTTTGACAGAAGCGGTCTTGGGTTTGATCATAGTGCATCCTCTTTGGATACTAAAGGTAAAACAATTTTTGTTTCAAGTGTTGTACATGCTACTCCACATATCGCACATGATGTGTCACGCGTTACACACACATCCACTTGTCATCATTGTGGATTAAAAGGACACATTCGTCCCCATTGCAAGATGCTGAATAGTCTACCAAAGACCAAGCAGTGGCAGAAGAATTTTTCTCCACCCAAGACGGCTTAGATTTGGGTTAGAAAATCTGATTTGCCTAAGAAGTTTACTCACACTCTACTAAAAGATCAAACCACACAAGTGTGACTGGCTACATATAAAATGCCATGATCAATGAGATGAAGCTCCCACCCCCAACGCTGCTACGAAGATACATTCAGGGGGAGTTGCTATTGAGGGGGAGCTATTGATCCTAATTGACAAGATAGCTGCATGTTATTATCTTTAGCTTTGTCGGTTATGGACAAAAAGTTGTAAGTAAGGTAACAGATCAAGGGGGAGAACAAGAAGTTTGGAGGAAGTAAGAGACAATGCAAATCTACATGTGCCGGTTGATAATTTTTTAAAATTCATTGTATTTTGGGTTTTCTTTTTAGTAGATCAATTTATATTGTCATATGGAGTTTTTTCCATGAATTGCCAAAGGGGGAGATTGTTAGATTTTTGTTTATTGGCTACTTCTTGGGTTGGACAAAATTCTGGGGGTCCATTGAGTTGTATTCCTTATTTAGAAAAGGACTCTAAAGATAGAAGACTATTCTTTATTTAGAAAATGACTCTAAAGATAGAAGACTAGAAGGACTTAGAAAAAGAAAGCTGGATGAAAAGAGTGTTGAATTTTCGGATCAGCTAGAATGGGGTCCGTTCGAGCGACCACATCATCTGCTCGAGCAGACATGAGTCGGAAAGCTAGACGCCTGATAGAAGTTATTTTTGCGCTGAAGCAGAACCTCTTCCGCTCGAGCGGACAAGGCAGCAAAGTCCAAGAAAATTAGAAACCTCATTCTAATTGTGCTCAAACTGCTTGTTTTAATCATAATCAAGTTAAGCAACATTTAACACAACATAAAGGCTATTTAAAGGACTCAAGGGCTATTCTAAAGTTACACCTCACCTCTCAAAGTTCTGAGTTAGAAATTTAATTAAGAGAATTCTTCTCTAGAGATTTATTAAGAAGTTGTATTGATAATTTCTCTAAAGAGTCATGTTCTTCTGCATCCCTTGTAGAATATCATCTTCTTGCGTAGAAGATTTGAGGAGTCAAGCGCTAAATTAAATCTGTTGCAATCAACGGTGTGAAGTCATTGAAGCGTGAAGCGACACAAGGTAACTTCAGTCCTTAGGTAGGGGATATCTGGGGAGGAAATTTGAATTTCTTGTAATTGTGAGATTCATAGTGCTTGATTATTGATACAGTTCGGATCCATGGTTTTTCACCCGGTTAGGGTTTTCCACGCTAAATCTGGTGTCCTTGTGATGCGTGCTTGTTGAGTTTTATTTCCACTGCATAGTTATTATTCTTGTACACTTTTGGCTTGATTTATTAAGTAGACCAATCTAGAGATTGTGAACCCTAAACTTTCACTAATTCTTTCATATTGGCCTGGACTGGTTTCTTGCTGGTATTCCCTTGGTCGTTGCACTTACGACAATCTTTTGCACGGTGGCCTGGTTTGTCACACAAATAACATTTGCCCTTGAATTTCTTGTTGTTGTCATTGGGAACCTGCATGGTTGTATCAGACCATTACCAGAGTGCTTCCTCTTTTGGGATTCTACCCATGTTCCACCACATTGGCCTTTGCTTCCATGTAGGTTTTCTCTATTTTCCTCTCAGATGCTTGACTGTCTTCCTCTATCCTCAATCTGACAATTAGGTCTTCAAGTCTCATCTCCTTGTGCTTATGTTTCAAGTAGTTCTTGAAGTCCTTCCATAAAGCCGGCCATTATTCAATGATTGTTGCCACTTGAAAGGATTCACTCAGAGACATCCCTTTTGCATGAAGTTCATGGAGAATAACCTAAAGATCCCGAACCTGACTGATAACTGTTTTGGAATCCACCATCTTGTAGTCTAGGAATCTTCCAACAATGAATTTCTTCACTTCAGCATCTTCCGTCTTGTACTTCTTGTCGAGTGAATCCCATAGTTGCTTCTCAGTCTTTTGTGAACAATACACATTGTACATTGTGTTGTCCAGTCTATTAAGAATGTAGTTTCGACAGATGAAAGAGGCATGCTTCAAAGCATCCATCGCAACAACCACTTTCTTATCAATCTCGTCTTCTTTTAAAGCATGAGCACCTTCATGGAGGAACCGAGCCAAGTTCAATGTTGTGAGATAGAACAACATTTTCTATTGCATTCTCTTAAAGTCAATACCATTGAATTTCTCGGGTTTTCCCCCATGGTCCACCATAACAAGGGCAGGGGTAGGAGTAGTGACCAACGTCAACCCAGGAGTATCTGTATCAATACCCATTCCTATTTAACAAAAATCTCTCAATTAACCAAATATGTAAAGCAGATTAAAAATGAATTCCAGAAGTAAACTAGTTTTCCGAAAATAGTACTTGGAAACAAAATCACAAAGTATATGAGAAGAAGAGGATCTATCTTAAGATTACAGGTAAAATATATCAACTTTTGTGATTCTGTTCACAACCATGTAATAATAAATCTAGAAATCAAAATACAAACTTACAGACTAAAACCAAAATAGCGATTACTCGAATAGAATGAAGATTGATCAAGGCTAGCGTTTGATGTTATGTCCTTAAGACAAATTTGTCCTCGCTATGGTGCTTACAATTCTTAAACGTCTGTCTCCCAGGATACAATCATCATGCACGCAGAAGTAGCACTACAATTTGGGTGCCCAGCGAACCAGAGTAAACTCTCTTGACTTTGACACTCTGACTCTTGAAGCAAATGCAATGCAAGAAGGAGAAAATGAATGACCGAACTAGGGGATGAGTTAGGTTTATAAAGACACCTTCATGATTGTTCATGGGTAACACATCTCTTATCAAAGCCTGGCCCACGCATGTGGAACCCACCTTGGACAGTAGCCCAAGCCCAAGCCCCCAAGCCCAATTCGTTACGGGACGGAGCGCGCGCGCGTGTGGAACTCACGTTGGACTAGGTCCTCCCTCCTCCACTAAAAGTGCCCGTGGGGCCCAACCTTTACTACCAAGATAATTATATATATATCTACTCTAAGTTTAGTTCCCAAATAATGTAGGATTCAAGTTATTCACAAGCTTGTGTTACCATGCTCAAGTAGTGATGTTTGGAGTCAATTTTTCATTCACTCCTCAATGGATTTGAGCAACCTAATATATGTTCTTAATCTACTCATGGAGTACAACATAATTGCATATGGTCGGTCCTACCTCAAATAACAAAGGGGGCTCACTTTTATTTTTGGCTCAAACTTGACCAATACCCATGTTGCACTATCCATTTTTCCAACAAATTATACTTGACATAAATTGTATATAGCCAACACACTTAAGGTTGAGTGGTGTTGTCACCTTAGCATCACGCATATGCCCAGGGATCAGTCCATATTGCAATTGTAGTCAAGCAAGTAGATAACCATATGGCTATGCATGAATGCAAACTCATCAGTTCCAGGGCTGGAACCATAAGCTAGACCTAGAATTGAAACTGTTTCAAAATAACAGTTCCAGTTCTAACTCTGAACCTATTTTTGTTGGTTTCAGACCCGGTTCCGAAAATAGAACTCGGATCCAGTTCCCAAGGTCTAAGATCTAGTTCTAAAATTGGTTCTCACCTTTTCTTTTCATTAAAATAAGAATATCATTCAACTTATAGTAATGCATCGAATCTACCATCTACCACCTTTGGGACTAAACATTAAAATGTCTAACTAAAGTTGGTTTTGAGCTACAAGCTGTAGCATTAAAGACTCGTATGTTAGGTCCGGGTCCACAGGTCGATCCATTAATCAATCAAAACCTAAATTGGGCTCCAAACCACCTGTTAATGAATGGGGTTGGATTTGGATTGAGTATATTCCTATTTGACCCATCAACTTATTGACTCCAACTAATTGGACTATGACCGACCAACCCAATTTGAACCTAACTTTAAATCAAGGGTTCACCCAAGTTGAACCTGACCAAATCAAGGGTTCATGTTTACCAATTTAGTTTTCAGGTTGTGCCCATGTTGGCATTTTTAACCCAATTAATGAAAAAGGTCTTGTCTGGGTGGGCCTTCAGTTTGTTGCAAATAGTAGTGTTGAACCCAACCAATCAAACTCAATGCAACTAGAGATTGATGCTTGGATTGGAACAAAAACAAGCCCGCGTGTTCTGACTTTAGATTTGGGTTGGGCTTGATTAGGTTAAGTTGAGCTTGATCCTAGACTTAGACCCCGCATGGAATATGAGTCGGGCTCAAGTTTGGCCTTCAGGTACTCAAATTCAACCCGGCTGCACTGACTTATTTATAATATATGCATGTTTATATATATATTATATACCGTCATGTTATGCTAAGAGACATCTCTCATGAATTGCATCAGAGGGCAACCTTTTTACTACCACATGGGGCAACTCATGATAAATACAGCCCCTGACACTCAATAACCTCTCTCATGAAATTGGCACTCACCCTACATTTGAATTATACTTACTGTTGGACTATAGTTGATGAAAATATTCACTTAAGAAACCGTTAGATTTTAAGGCCCCTAAATCAACGATTAAGATTATCCGACTCAACTCAAAGTTGGAAACTTGGAAAATTGACTCTTGACCTTGCCGAGTTACTACATTTTGAAGAAAGTCCGAGTCCAATAAAGGGGAAACTTGGCCAAGTCACCATGTTTTGATAAATTGTATGCATTTTGAATCATTTTGTAAGTAGATTCCATTTTAAACATTAAATATTTATTTTTAAGTAATTAATGGTTGAGGTTAGGAGTGATCAATTTAAAAATGATAGATTGAAATGCAATTTGAGACTTACATTTGATCTTTTACATTTACATTTGATGTTTGGACTAAAAGCTATTTAATGGGCAAAGATTATCTCTCCTGCTATTTTTCTTTTGTTAGTATTTTTCTGCATAAATAAATATAGTAATTTGAGTCTATGATTATTAATACATGCATATCTTGATTTTATAAGTATTTGATCTATTTCTAAATATTTTTTAAAAATATATATGGATCTCCATAGTCATATTGACTCTCTCTAAATTGATTTTTTAAAGTTGGATGAGTTAAGCCCGAATCATGAGTTTTCCAACCTTGATTCTCTTGAATCTTGCCTAAAATCATCCACAAAATGAAATACCTTTTCATTGGACTATTCTCCTAATGACCAAAATGCATCCAAGTGAATCCCACAAGGGGCTTAGATTTTTACCTCTCACGCAATTCGTGAGAGGTACCTCTTACCAGAACATGACCAGTATATTGTATTATGCATAATTTGCACACAGTTTATAAATTTTATTTTTTTAAGTCGATCTATTCTCTTTTAAAGTAAGTCAAACTAAAAAAAGGCTTACCTAACCTAACAAAATCACTGGACTAGCCTAAATTGCACTCTGCTAGGAAGCATGAGATTCAGGTTTGGGTTTAGGTTGAGTAACAGCAGAGATGGATTATGGTTTATTGCTTACATATATAATAATGGTGGGGCTTGTATCCAACCCTAGTCGCAACCCCTACCTATCTCATGCTCTTCGTTTGAGCTGATTGATTTGGTTGACCCGTTAAAAGGACTACTCAGCTGCTCTCACTAGTTTTGAATTCAATTGTTGGTTGGAACAGTGACTACTAACAGTGCCTGAATCTGAACCATTGGAATAAATGTTTTTCTTCTCCTAGTTATCATTTTGAAAACAACGAGTGACACGGAAAGCAAGGTAAAATTTTTTTTTATTTTTGTAGAAGGATAATGTCATGAGAGCTGCTAAATGCACACTGATTTTTACTCTCTCCACCTTGGTATTCTCTACACTCTCAACATTTACTCCATACATATCTTGTTTTGCTCAAAATGTCCAACCTATGGAAACCCCATTCATATCTACACACTCCTTCTCCCCTCACTCTCAACTCTTCCTCTCGGCAGCCGCCCCCGAGACCGATCCTTCACTCTAACCTAAGAACTAAGTAGAGGGAGAGACCAACCCGAAAGAGTGAAACACCTTACCACATTGTTCTTCTTCCATAGTCGTGTGTTTTGTAGATCCAAATATACCTTATTTTATGAATTTTGGGTGATGGTACAGTCTTTCTGCATCTAATAAAGGGCCAGCATTGGGGAGCACTGCTCCATCTAATACAGCAGGCAAAACTGGAAACAAGAAAATGGCAAAGGGCAGTGGAAATGATTCTAAGCAAGGCAATATTCTTTCCTTCTTCAAAAAGGTTTGAAAAGTTAAAAAAATGTGGAAAGGGATGTTCCCCATTTGGTTATTTTACATGTAAAATAAAGTGTAGTAAAACATCAAATAAAGAGAAAATAAAATATAATGGGATTTTGATGGTATTTTATTTTAAGTTGTTTGGCATGGAATTTTTTTGACTTTTGGTATAGAAAAGTAGAGTTTTTTTGTTTTCTTGTAGAGAAAGGAGGTTGCTTTTTTACTTTTTTTTGAAAAAGATGGGGGGGGGGGGGGGGGGGGGGTTTGAATTAAAGTGCTATTGATGTGACCCCATATTTGAAAAATAGATGCTTTACTTAACTTTTACTATTCTAGTAAAGTGTCAAACGGGAAGGGATTTGAAGTACTATAGGGAGGCGAGTAAATGTGTTGGATGGTTTTTTTTTTTTTTTTTTAATGTTAAAATGCGACTACTTCTTGTGTCAAATGCTTAAGGAGAAATTTCAAATAAGGCCTTAAGTTTTTGCCTTATTTCAAGAAAGGACACAAGTTTCAAAAGTTTTCAAATTAGTCATTAAGTTTTTCAGTAAGTTTTCAATTAAGGATATCCATCCATTTAAAGCTATTTTCAGATAGATTTTTCCCTCAAAATTTTTAAAATATCTAAATCACCCTTTATTGAAATAAAATCCCCATTCACTTCTTCTATATTCTCCTCATTTTCTTCACCGGCATCATCATAGTGATCAAGGACAACATGCATTCCCATGAAGATGAACTGCATGTAGTGGCTGCCGGAACAATGCCATGGCTTTAAATGAAGGGTGATTTGGGTATTTTAAAAAACTAAGAGAAAAGGTCGCCAGAAAATACCTTTAAATGAAGTGATGTCCTTAATTAAAAATTTATTGGAAAACAGCTTAGAGACTAATTTGAAAGCTTTTAAAACTTGTGTCCTTTTTTAAAATAAGATAAAACCATAAGACCTTATTTGAATTTTTCCCAATGCTTAATGTATAACAGATCTTGAGAGTGTTTGATCCGTCCACAACATGTTTGGTAGATAAGTTGTGCTAGCTGCTATTCCATCAATCTATTCACCTTGTGCTTGTTGTGTTGGGTTCAAGGTCTTGACCCTTGAATTTTTCTTGTGCAGCCATATTAATTTTTGAACCTCGTAACATTGCCTTACTGATGGATGAATCAAATTCATTTGGATTGCTATTGTTAATCCCGGTATGAGGTAAATAAAAAAAATGACTAAGTGTAGAACTGGTGATTTCTGACCTAGAACAGCCTGTATCACTCCCTCTACTCCGCCCTATCCCTCTCCCTCTCCCTCCCCCTCCGGCAGTGCTGCCGAAAGGGGCGTTGGTGGCTGGGGTGGGGGTGGGAATGGGGATGAGGGTGGGTTGGTGTAGAAATAAGTTGGGAGGGAGAGATGTCCTTTTTAGGTAATTTTAAACAAGGGTATATATGGTGATAAAAAAGTATAATGTGTGGAGAACAAAAACCAGTGTGCATTTGGAAGCTCTCTAATGCCATTCAACACAAATCAATAACCCAACAACAACCAGACTAAATCGTTGCCCAAGCAACACATGTCCTAAGGAAATAAGACATCTTAGCAAAATTATGGGCAACCCCGTTGTGTGACCCAGGTATATAGGAGAAAGCAATGAACTCAAAACATCTGGCTAGCTTTTCAATGTCTTTCCAAATATAGCGAATCACCCAATCACGACTGCCATTAATTGCCTGGATTACTTCCAATGCATATGACAAAAAGATAGCTTTATAGAGTCCTCGTACTCTTACTTCCTTCATCACAAAAAGGATAGCCCTCGTGTCAGCTTCTTTCATGGAAGAGACATTTGACCCAAATGAAGACCAAAAGCAGGGATTAGGAACGTTGTGCATTTAGCATCTCTCTAATTTCATTCAACACAAAGAAATAACCAAACAACGACGAGACTAAACCCTTGCTCAAGCAACACAAGTCCTAGGAAATAAGCCATTTTAGCAAAATTATGGGCAACATGAAAGTAGGGGTTGTGTTTAAGCCTTAACACGGGATAAGGTCCCATATCAGATGTCATTATGGATTTCAATCTAATTAATTAATCTAGAAGATTAACCATAGTCCAAGAATCAATCAGCCACAATAGAAAGGGAGGCATGAGATTTTTTACGAGGAAAACCCTACTCGGGAAAAACCATGGGTCAAATCATTGAAACCAGTGAAACCAAACACTATGTCAAGAAAGTTACAAGGACTCACAAAACCTTTCCCAGTTGCAACTCAACCTAAAGACTGCAATAGTCTTTCCAATGACTCGTCGTCCACCTTCATCGTTCTTCAACCAACTACATTTTGATGCCTCTCAAAGTGCTACAATAAGCAATGGAGAATAGAAGAAATCATCTTCTTGAACATTCAGCCCAAATGCCCTTGCTGAAGAACTCTAAAAATCTCTTAAATAATTCTCAATCTAAGGATGGGAGGGAGTTTAGTTCTAGGGTAGCAATATATTCATTTAAATAGGCTTAGAGACGTGCTTGGGGTTTCCTGAGATGATTAGGACTCAAACATACAGGTTGATAGAAACTAGGAACATGTTTCCAATTCGCACAGGACTGAAATCGCAAGGGTCGCTCGAGCAAATGATCTACTCGCTCGAGCGAGGACCCTCTCTGGCTTAAAGATCCTCCATCCTTGAAAATCTTAGAGAATATAAAATTTAAAATAAAATAATTTCTATAACTTTAGATAATGCAAGCACTAACAATGTCGCAACAGATTTACTAGAACTTGCAATTCAACTTGATTTAAATGGATCTCTATTTCACAATAGATGTGCATGCCACATCATAAATCTTATCATACAAGTATGGGTAAACTCTATTAAAGATGATTTAGAGATCATTAAATGGATTGTGGGATACTTTTTTTGTAGGACTGTCAATCGTGTTGTGTTAACGAATTCGGGTTACAAGTTAACGAATTCGTGTAAAAATCACCTCAACTCATACACGACCCGTTAAGTTAACGGGTCAAAAAATCCAACCCGAACATGACCCATTAATTTAACGGGTTACACGACCCAACTTGTTAACCCGCTAAGTAATTACGGCATTTCAAAAATTTAAAGAAAATCCATAAATATATATATATATATAAGAAAAATATATATAAGCCACACGAAACTTTAAGTGAGGATCTCGAGTGGATCCCACCTAAAACCCCACTATAAAGTAATAAATTTCAATTTCTTCTTTATGTATATAAATTAATTCTAGCTATACGTAGGGACTAAAAAAAATTTAGCTGGTTAAGCGGGTTGTTAACGGGTTACTGGTTTAATTCGTACATGACCCGTTAACTTAACATGTTAACATGTTTAACCCGTTAACGGCCTAAACCTGTTAATATCGTGTGGGTTCATGTCGTGTGAATGGGTCATGTGGCATTTTGACAGCCCTAATTTTTTGTTCTCCCTCGCGAAAATAATGGTGGAAGGACATATGTGTAAATTTGGGTCTAAAACCAAAGAAAATATCACAAGATGTAAAGCATAGATGGAATCTTACCTATAAAATGTTAAAAACAAGCATGTGCCTATAAAATGTCACTAAATCAATAATGTCAACTTTATTTAACACATGAATATATTTTTATAAGTGATGATAGATGGACCCTTCTTGAGATAATAAGAGATTTTTTAGAAGTTTTTCATGATGCAACTTTTTTTTTTTCCTTAGAAGTTTTTCATGATGCGACTTTTTTTTTTCCGGGGTATATTATCCCACATCAAATCAAGCTTTAACCTATTTTTATAAAATAAGTTTTACTTTTAAAAAGTATAGAGATTTTCAATTTTTTCAACTTATGTTTATACAAATGAAGGCAAAGTTTTCACAATATTGGATAATAGCTCCTTTAACATTTCTTATAGCTGTTGCATTAGACCCTAGACTGAAATTAAAAGGTGTAGAAACCATTCTTGATGAAATAAACTCTAACATGAATACAACTAATATAAATGACATGTTTATACCCTTCTTGATGAAATAAACTCTAACATGAATACAACTAATATAAATGACATGTCTATAGTTAAGACACAATTAGAAACACTTTATTTGGATTATGTTATCCGATTAGGTAGATCCATAGCACCCACGGTCCCAACATGCCCTCCCCAGGTACATAAAGGGAAAAAGAAGGCCATTTGGAGTATTATAAGGAAATCCCACGGCAGTAACTCCTTTTCTTCTGGAGGATCCTCTTACAACCTTAATGAATTAAGAATTTACCTGGGGAGCGATCATATTCCAATCTTGGATGATGAAGAAGATGCTTTTGATCTTTTGGCATAGTGAAAATCATTCGAAACTAAGTTTCATGTGCTTTTTGCCATGGCACGCCCGTGATATACTAACAATACCAGCGTCTACAGTTGCATCAGAGCAAGCATTTAGTGCAAGTAGGCGCCTTATTGACCCCAGGAGGACTATGCGTGCAAAAGAAATTATTGAGACTTGCATGTGCTTACGGGATTGGTATCAAGCAGATGATAGGGAACAACACATCGATGATGATTTCAAGATAGAAGACGAACTATCGGCGTTACATATATTATAGTAAAATTTTTTTTTAGAGTGTATAATAGGATTTCAACTTGTAATTTATTTTTTAGAATGTATCATAGGTTTTAAAGTTGTAATTTATTTTTTAGAATGTATCATAGGTTTTCAAAGTTGTAATTTATGTTTTTCGAATGTATCATAGGTTTCTAAAATTGTAATTCTTTCTTTCATTTATCAGAAGGTTTGAATTTCATTATATATATAAATATATATATATATATATATTGATCCAAGTTCAAACTTGTAATTTTTTTAAACTTTTGTAACTTAAATTTCAAAGATATACAATTTATTTGACGTATTTTTTCAAAACATCATTAGTGTTATTCTACTTATTTATTTCTCTTAATTTCTTTATTTTAATGAAATTGGTCCAAGAGTCTAAGTCCAAATTTGTGACTTTGTGTCCGTCGAAGTAAAAAAAAAAAAGATTTAAAAATAAAAAAAAGGAGAGGGGGATCTATGGGCCGCCAATGGGCTGCACGGCTTAGGCCCAACTGGGGCCCGGCCCAGCACGGCACGACCAAGGCCGTGCCCTGGGCCATGCTGGGCTGACCCCCAAAGGGTTGGGCACGCCCGGCCCGAATACAAATCATGGGTTGTGCCGGCCCGGCCCGGGCACGACAGGGCCCGGCCTTGGCTTTGAGTGGGCCGTGCTAGCGGCCTAGATTTTCATGCCTGCTTGGATGTGGTGAAAACAATATTAAGTATAATACGTATAGATTTTTCCTATTTTCTTCATTTTGACTTTCTCGCGATATTTACAATTTTGAAGAGATATTTAAACAGGTCATGTTATTATCCGAAAACTCAAATATCACACAAATACACAATAGTTTCAAACAAGTCCTATACATTATATTAATTACTCAACTAGCGGTCAGTCATCCAAATTAATTCAATGTGGGGTTGTTCAAATGTAGCAATCAGATGGTTGAGATGGTCAAATGGTGTGTGATCCAGAGCAAAAGTTGGTGGGGCTCTCCATTGACCCTATTTATAAAAAAAAAGAGGACCAGTGGTACCCATCAACTATTCCAAAACTAATACTGCAAATCCATCAGTTTGGGCTCATCTTTAAAATGCAAAATGTTCAACATCAGTGTCTCATCTTATGTCAGTACTAAGCAGGAATTCGCTCCTATCTAATTAATGACCAAGATTTTTTTTTAACCTAGCTAACTTAACGGTTCATTTATGGAACGTCCATTGGACTCCATATCTTCATAGACGGCTGGTACTCTCCATTTAAGGCGGGATTCAAATCAAACATTAGATTCCATACAAGTCCGCATGATATGGCATCGAAATCCTCTTAAGCTTTCAAACCATGGTAACTCTGAGTGGACTAATCACGTTCTGCCACGTCATCTTGGAAATGCCCGCCGTAAAAATCCTCAAAGGATCCATACCCCACAATATGCCTGTGGAGTGTGATTAATTGACAGAGAAAAAGTGCAATTTCTGTTTCTTCCTCACACACAAGTGGTGGGGCCACTATTGAAAATAGAGGAGATACAAGGGTTTGGTCCCTCATTCCTTCAAAATTAAAAGACTGTTTTAGAAGAGAGATGAATTCAAAATGAGCTGCCCAAGGCTTTTACCTCTTTTAACCTGATAGGAGCATACCATTTTTTCCCACAAAATCTTCTCATATGACAAGCCTGCACCCATCCCTGCACATGTTTACTCCAAGAATTTGATTACAAACTAATAATATTACTGTGATATTTTATATATATAATTAATTTAACAATGTGTATCACTCTGATAAGTTAAAATTTGGCTCCATGCCTAAATAAAAGAAGGGATATAATATATGTAAAATTAGGCTGATGTACATAAGTTTTTCCCAAACTAAGATCTGATGCAGATACTTCAACCCTTGTAAACCATATAATAACAGCGACTACAAAAATAGGCACAAGCTTATATGCAAATAGAGAATTTAAAACTATAGTTTGATGCAATGGTATTATTTCCACAATGATGAAATATGGGAGTAATGAATTAACGATATAAAAAGATTGGTCTCATTGAACGTTTCTAACCATTCGATAGAAGGATTGTAAACAAAGTTACTTTTTTTTTCTATTTATCGTCTAGTTTATTTTTTTATTAGTCCACTTATATGGCTAGTAACATTTGATGAGATTGATATCTAAATAGAAAAACTAACAAATTCTCTTTTCCCTGGTGGACTAGTCGATGGTACCTTCATGGGCATGTGTCTCTTGCTTTTGTTGAGTCAAGGGAGGAGTTGGCTATAACTTTCTTATTTCATTTTGGAAGGTCTTTATGATAGCTACTACTCTTACTCTTAATTTTTGAAAAGCACATTTACTGTGTTTTCTTTTTTCTCTCTGGCAGAAGGGGCTGGGTCCCATGAGATCCACTACGTCAAAAGGTGGTGTTAAAAACCATATGATTTAGTCACTAAAAACAATAATAGTTCAAAATTGTTGTTTATATTTTGGGTCTCTCAACCGCCGTGAGAGGAAAATTGACCTCAGTTGGTGTGAGAAAGATGCTTGAAAAAAAGTAGTAGTTTTAGACTCTCGCTAAAGTTGTTATATACGACCCTTTTGGACTCTTGTTTAGGTTGACCTAACTTTAAAAGAAATTGGACATTTACGGAAAAAAAACTCCTCAAATACTTAGCCCATGTTTGGCATCTCTATTTCATGCCTCTATTTCTCTATATGTCTAAATAATTTAGAGGTTTGAACAATTAGAGCGTTTGGCACAAGATTTTAGACTCTTTCCGCTTTAGACATTTAGAGCCAAATCCTCTAAAATCTAAATGCTCCAAAAGTAGGCAGATGAGAAATAGAGCTTTTGAGTCTTAAAATATAGAGGCGATGTATTTAAAATAAATTCGTGCATTACCGAACGCGTTTTTTTTTATTCTAGCCTCTTTTTTTTATGACTCTTTTTTTAATGGATCTATTTTAGATGGATCTATAAAAAAAAGAGTAGAGATACCAAACAAGCCCTTAGAATAAGCTAAATTAGGCCTCAAAAAGGGCTTGCTATCACTCAAGGATTCTTTGATTTTGAGATCAGAGTCTCGTAGAGTAAAGAGACCTTTAGATTCGCAGCAGAGTAAGATGCTGACCTCATTTGTAAAATAGTTAGATGCTGTCAGAAGATTCGGATGGAATCTCGCTTAGTCACTCGCTCGGATGCTGTATTAATAATGAGCGAGCTTGCTCATGAGTCTACGAATGAGCTACGAGACTCAATCTTCCAATCAGAATCGGAGAATAATTCTCAATCGGAACATGCCGTACCAATTCCATTTTTCTTAATCCAAAATGCCTGGCACCGACGATCTCATCCTCGTTTCATATTCAATCCCACCTTCAATCGCCCTCTCCACTGTGACCTAGAACCCATATATCCAGCGCATACCCTTACATCCATCATCATTTTCTTCCTCTTCTTTGTCACGTCCCCCAAAACACAACCTAGGGGTAACATGAAAAATAAGAATAAGCAAACATTTTCCTGTGTTTAATGCAACACGAGCCCCAAACTATGGACCCACAAAATTTTGAAACATGGTGAGTCATAATAAATCATAAATAAAATCTTTGCGAAAGCATTAAATCAATTGCTATCATTATCCAAAAACCAAACCAATACAAAAGCATCTAAATGTTTAAGGTTTAAGTTTTTCTAAATAATTCTAAAATCAACTAAATAAAGTATATTATGAAGTTAAATCAACTAAGGAGTACTCTAAGATGTCGATATCTCCTGCATAGACTTAGACGGCTCCGTAGCCATCTCCGGCACTCCACTCGGGTTCAACAACTAACTCAAATGCTTGAAACGTTTGACCTCCTCCGTCTCATCGGCAGGGTAGGGATCGTTACCTATGCACCAATAAACAAAGTAAACTGTAAGTACTAAAGCAATATTTATAAATAAAATACAAAATCAATAAGAGTAATGAAAGGTAATGATCAAAAGAGAATAACACTGTGACAATGACAAAAAGAACGTATAACCTAAATCCAATATACACAATAAAGCAATACAATAATCACACAGAAGCAATACCACTGTTTTGGGTTGTCAACCCTAACTAACTAATCAAGTCGGCGGTCATAAACTGATCGATAATTTGGAATACCGGTCAAACAATCAATTACGGATACAACTGTCTGCACACATCGGTGATCAGCCGTCCGATTATAATTGCAGTTGTTCGATTATGACCTAATCGATGTGTATATATATATACATATCATAGTAAAATAGACCTAGTGACCAATAATACTTTGATACAAAAACCCAAGTCAAAAGTGAAGGGCTGGCTGCACAACAATCCACGATCGAATACCAACAAATCATTCAAATAAACCTCCACACTATCTCAATCAATAGCCAAGCTACATTACGGTCCATATCCAAACAATATAGGATATGTAACTAACAACCAATATCAATCTCATTCATGTATGCAAACTTGAAGGTCAAAGAATAACCACAAGCCGATCCTAAGGTCAAACATAAAGTCCCGAACCCAACAACACCACAAGAACCTCTAGTGAACAAAAGTCAAAACATCTCTTTACAATTTACAGTGCACATACCCCATTAAGGGTTTTCCATTAGAAATAGGTTAAACCCTAATCAGTTAGAATCTATTGAAAGTCATACAAGGAACTGAACACTACATTGGTAAGATACCGCGGGCCCAAATGGTATTTACATTGGTCCAATGTTCCGAACAATAAGGTTCAAAATATAAATTGATTTATCAAGACTAGCTAAGGGTAGATTTCAAAAATAATTAACAAAAGATAAAGGATTTTCTTATTTTTCTTCATTTTGATTCTTATCTCATGGTGATTTTCTTGTGATCGTTACAATTTTGAAGACATTTCATACATGTCGTGTTATCGTCCGAAGTTTCAAAACAGGTCCTACATTTGTGATAACTGGACATTATTAATTCCTTAACTAGTAGTTTGTCGTCCAAATTGAATGTCCGGGGGTTGGTTCAAATGTAGCAATCAGTTTGTTGGGATTGTTGGATGATGTGTGACCGATAGAGAAAAATTGTGGGCCTCACTATTGACCCTATTTGTAACCAGAGTGCTATCAACTATTCCAAAGCCAGCATTGTAAATCCATCAGTGTGGGGTCATCTTTTAAAGTGCAAATGGCTTAACATCAATGTTGCACCTTGTGTGATTACTAAGCCAAAATTCACTCCAATCTGATTAAGGTCAACCATCAGATTTATTTTAACTTATCTTGACAGTTCCCAGTTCATTTACTGCCTTGGATCATAGAACTGAAAAGGTCCGTTGGACTTCGTAGATGGCTGGTACTCTCACATAGCAGTGGAGTGTGATTTATTGACAGAGGAAAAAGGGTAATCTCTGTTTGGCTCTCACAAAGCAGTGACAGATCCAAGATTATTGTTTGAGTGGGTAGACGATGTTGAATATAAAAAATAAAAATAAAAAAGCCAAAATCAACACCAAGTACCATTCAACAACTCCAACTACCAAAAATCTCTACTGATTGTATAGTTTAAAGATATAGTTTTTTTTTTTTATTTGGCAAATTAAGTATAAACAACTCACACTCTGCTACCAACGCTTAATTTCTACAAAAGGTTTTTAATTACAACAGCCAATTCCTCAAGAAATTAGTTTTAATTCAAATTAGATCGTAACAAAATAGAAGTATACTCTGTAAAAGAGCATTACAAGAATTTTTGCACAAGTTGTCATTACTAAGATCTCATCACAATTTGTCATACATCCTCGTGGAGGTCTTAATCTGCTACAGTTTTGCCGATATTCTTAGTGTAAGAATTCTATATATGCATATCTAAATTAAAACCCCTAGCATGAAAATTAGAGATTGTAGACGTGTCATCCATTAAAGATTGAACATACCCAATGCCACCCATGATGCAACATGATTCGACCTAGAACAACAGCCCCAAGTGCTTATAACGTGGGTCTGCCCCTGCCTCGAACCTTCAAAATTAAGACTGATTTAGAAGAGAATTGATCTCATGATGAATTCAAAATGGGGCTGCCAAAAGCTTTTACCTCTTTTGACCTGTTAGGATCATACCATTTTTACTTACAAAATCTTCTCATGTTATCAGCCACACCCACTTCTAGTACTTGTTTACTCCAGGGATTTTGTCACATATGAATTACATTATTACATATTTTTAAGTATGATCAATTAAATACTGTATTATCACTAATGAAATGGAATTTGGGTCCATGCCTATATATAAAGAGAGTAAAGAGGGATATAATATTTGTAAAGTTCGGATGATGTGCATAATTTTTTTTTCCCCCGATTGTGGTTCGATACAGATACTGGAACCATTGTAAATCATACAATAATGCCTACTACCAGAACAGGCACAAGCTATATGCAAATAGTGAATTTAGAACTATAATTTGACCTAATGATATTATTGCCACAATGGTGGTGGTGGGATACAAGACACGTGGTTGTAAATTATGAGTATGACGAATTAACTGTATTTAAAAAAAAAAAAAAAAAACCCTCATTTGACACTTCTAACCATTCAACAAATAAGGACCGCAACTTATTTACTTTTTCTTAATTTATTTATCGCTTTTTTTTTTCCTTGATCTATATGGTCAATGAAATTTGATGAAACTAATATCTAAATAGAGAATTTAACAAACTCCTTTTTTGTGGAGTACCAGAACCTTCATGGCATGTGTCTTATGCTTCCCTCAAGTGAGGGGAGAGCCGGAGAGGTTGACTAGACCTTTCGTCTTTCATTTTCATAATAACAGCTTTTTTTTATAGTTGACTAGACCTTTCGTCTTTCATTTTCATAATAATAGCTTTTTTTTTATAGCTACTGCCCTTTCTACTTTTAATTTTGGGAAAACTATCGGAAAATTTCCCATAGGATCCTATAGGTCTGACGAGGACCCAATAGCATGTTGAAGACGGTAGGGGTCTTTTGACCCTTTCTATAGGTTGGTCGATATCGACCATTCTGTAGTGTTCATTCCGGTCCCTTCTCCTTTTTTCTCCTTTCTCCTTCTCCGCACTCACCTACGCTGCACTTTCTATCCTCGCACTACGCCTACACCACTGCACTGCACACCCAACCATCTCTTTCATCCTTCTTCGTGTTCTTTTCTTTCCTTTCTTTCTCCCTTCCTTTTCTTCTCCCTCTCCATCTTGTCTTCCTTCCTTCCTTCTCCCCCAACACTCATTGACGCGCTGCCACTACACCTCCACCACTTTCACTACACTGCTGCACCTACTCTCATTTCCTCCATCCTCCTTTATAACACCAAGCTGCCACCTTCACTGCATTGCCCACCACTGCACGACCACACCTACAGCAACACCACGCTCGTAACCCCACAATGCCCACCTGCACTCACAACCCACTTGAATTGCCTCCCTGCACTCGTACCCAACTTGTGCATACTACACAACCCCATACACTCACTTACTGCCCCATCCTTTGACACTTAGAAACCCATCTTCTTACCCAAGTCCAAACCCACTCAAGGCTGACCCCATCTCCATACAAATCCTTGCATAAACACATAAATATATTTCAGGAGACAGTTCTCTTTACCCCCCATCATCTCTCTCCCTCTCGTTCCTCACTCTTAGTGTTCTTTTAGTCATTTTGTCGAACATTTGATCTGTGTTCTTCTCTCTCGCTTACAGAAGAGAGAAGAGGCTTTTTCTTCTTCTTAGCTCTGGTTGATATCGACCATCACTATTTAGCTCTAATGGTCGATATTGACCAATCTGTCAGTCATATTTTTTCCAACCTAGTTGTCTTATTCGTTGAACACGACAGAATTGTCGATATCGACCATTACTACTTCCTCCTAATGGTCGATACCAACCAATCTGTCGGTCAGATTCTTTCCAACATGTAACTGTCTTATTTGCTGAATACTACAAAATGGTCGATATCAACCATATCGCAAAATAATTATAAAAAAAGGACCAAAAAGGAACTTGAGGACCCCTCCTGTCTTCAACATGTTACTGGGTCCATGTCGGTCCTATGGGGTCCTGTGGGGACCTTTTCGGGAGTTTTCCCTTTAGTTTTTGAAAAGCACATTTACCCTACTTTCTTCACTTGTTAATAATGTCCCTGGGCAAAACTTTACAACAAGTGGATTATACGAACCTATGTTACCCTGTGCATGAAATGTGTTATTCATCCTCTCGGTCACGACAAATCATAGTTGTTAAATTTGTTCTGATTTCTATTCATTTTATCCTTGAAATGGAACACTTTTGCTCCTATTCCATTTTGAGAAATATGCAATGTAAATATGTGTTGTCATACATCTATGTTTTGAAAAGAAGAAAAAAAAAATGGCCTTATTGTTTGGGCAAGTAGAGCTCCCATGAATTTTAGAGAAAGCATGATGTTAAGGTGGTGCAAATTATCTAGGGGTTTTGACGTGTTTATCCTCCTTGATCCGGTTCGCCAATTTCTTGAAGAAATTCAAATAATATCGTCAGAGTCACCATGAGAACTTTCTGTGGGCCCAAGTGTGGGTCCTATTTTGGGGATGGTACTAGGGGGATGGAAAGATATATGTGGGACCACCCCAAGTATCAACTTTGACCCCAATCCGATGCCCTTAACTCCTTCATCCATGACCCACAAGTTTAACAGCTTCATATTTAAATTAAAAGAAAAGTTCAATCCTCCATCCTGCAGTCTAATCCATTCGGATGGGTGCCAAACCTCGGGATTAGTGACTATCAAGGAGGTCACTCTTTGTGCACCGTTTGAATGGGTTACTTATACATAGGCCCCACCAATAGTTTTTAATGAAGCAAGTTCTCACTTGAATATTTTCTATATATGTGCCCACTCTTTTGCCTTATATCCCATAATATCATGGGATACCAATGTAAAAAGTAAGAACCCATATCTGGTTTTTTTATTCAATCTCCATTTTTACCTTTTTCCCTTTTCTCTATACCGAACCAAGACAGAGACGATTTGAAACTTTTATCTACCTTGCATTAAGGCATCTTCTCTCCCCAACCTTCTCCCACTCTTGCCATATTCCCCACGTTACCGTGTCTATTTTTCCTTTTTTATCCTTCTCTTGTTGCGTCCTTTTAACACTTAGCAAATAAATGTGTAAATGGTGGTCAGACGTTTATTTACTTTTCACAAAATGTCATTTCTCTTATTTTTTTAGAAAATGAATTTTCTTGCATGACGTAGAAAGTGGATGTCACAAAAACTAATAAATCCCATGACACCATTGGGACAATGGATGTCATAGAAACTAATAAATCCCACGATGCCATGGGAACAATGGATGTCACAGGAACTGAGAAATCCCATATTGTCATGGAATTTAAGCAGAATCTTAGGGTAAAAATTTCTCAAATGATAGAACCTGAGAAATGGTAGTCAGTTGTGTATTTACTTTGTATAAAATGTCATTTCTTGTATTTTATAAAAAAAAAATAGATTTGCTTGTTGGTTGCAAAGAGTGGATTTTACAAAAACTCATAACTCCCATATTATCATGGGAACAATGTATATCACAAACATTGATAATCCCGTGATATCATGGGAAATGGCAAATGTTGTCATGGCTTTTATGCAACATCGGGTTTATGATAGAACGTAAGAAATGGCAGTTAGATGTGAATTTACTTTTCACAAAATGCCATTTTTCGTATTTTGTAAAAGAAACAAATTTGCCTGCTGGTTGTAGAAGGTGTATATTAAAGTAAGTCAATAACTGATAAATCCCATGATGTCATGGATTTTATGCAGCATTTTAGGGTAAAAATCTTCAAAATGATATAACTTGAGAGGTTAGATGTGAAAAGTAAATGCACATCAAACCAAATATACAAGCTACCAGCGACGTGGATTGCACTCAAGAGAGAATGGAACGAAAAGGGAAGAAGAGAAGAATAAAAATGAAAAAGGGGATACAGCATGGCAGGGAATGTGACAAGACTGGGAGAAGGTGGGGAAGAGAAGATGCCTTAATGCCAAGGAAAGAAAACTTTCAAATCATCTATCTCCTGGTTCTACAGAGAGAAAAGGGAAAGAGATAGAAAGGAAAAGTCAATGAAAATAACCAAATAGAGTTTTAGTTTTTATATTGGCATCCCATGATTTCATGATATTTGGGGCAAAAAAGTAAAAAAAAAAAAAAAAAAGTAAATAATGTGACTCTAGTGACATTATTTGAGTTTCTGTCATAAAATTAAGGAAACCGGGTTTAAGGAGGATTAATATGCCAAACCCCCAATTATCTATTGGACTATGGAGGTGGAAATACCCGAATGGCCTTAATTTTATGGTTTTAAAAATGAGGCGTGGAAATGAAGTACTATGAAGAAATCTTAGGAGTCACAAAGGAAACTTCAAACTCATATTGTTCTTGGATTGAGATCTGGATTTTTTTAAAGAGAACCGGAGTTAAACATTATGAGATTGAATCTCTTGTTTTTCCTTGGTAGCTTATTGGTCTGACAACTTGATTGGTTATAGCTTCAAATCCTAGTTGGGGAGATTTGATGAACTCTTAAAACAAAGAATTTCTTAGAATTAAAGAAATCTCACTTTGATAGTTAGGAGTAGATTGTTGTGCGCGTGTATGCGGAAACATGAATCAATGTGATCGTGCAATCAATCAACCACACAAGAACAAGCAATCACACACAAGAGAATTACGTGGTTCGGCAATCTTGCCTACATCCATGGGAAAGAAACTCGACTCTCCTTCGGTTCACTCTCTGTATGATCAGTTGTGTTACATCATAGGTTACACATTACATCATATATTTAATGCTCCCTTTCTTATCCCCCAAGAAACCCTATATTAGTCAATAAGAAAGTCCGAGTACAATTACCATAATACCCATGACCCTGAACCGACTTGGTCTAGACCCACTAGGCCAACAATCTCCCCCTCCAGACCATGGGGAAGATGCCTCTAAACCCCCTTACTAGGAGTCCAGTCCTGCCAACTATGAACACAGCTCCAGCTTTCTCTTAGACACAACCTTAGTCATCATGTCCAAGGGATTCTTCTCAGTCTGATTCTTCTCGAACTTCATGAAATTCTTTTCGATGACCTCACGTATCCAATGGTATCTCACATCAACATGCTTCGTGTGGGCATGGTATGTAGCGATCTTGTTAAGATATATAGCACTATGTTTATCACAGTAAACTACATACTCTCCTCGCTTCAAACTCAGTTTTCCAAAAAAAATTTCAACCAAATCATCTCCTTCCCTGCTTCATTAGCAGCTATATATTCCGCTTCGGTTGTAGACAATGTTGTACACTTCTGCAACTTAGACTGCCAGGAAATAGCTCCCCGTGCAAAAGTAAATAATTACCCAGAAGTAGACAACCGACGATCAAGATCGCCTACAAAATCAGCATCTGTAAAGCATTCAAGTACTGGTTTTGAGCCTCCAAAACACAAGCAAAAATCCGATGTACCTCTCAAGTATCTGAAGATCCACTTCACTGCTTCTCAATGCTCTTTCCCAGGGTTAGAAAGAAATCGACTCGTTAAATTCACTGCATGAGCAATTTCTGGCCGTATACACACCATAGCATACATAAGACTCCCAACTGCTGAAGAGTATGGAACAGATGTCATCAGTTCCTTTTCTTCATCTATAGTAGGACTTAATCTCTTACTGAGCTTGAAGTGACTGGCTAAAGGCATGATAACTAGCGTAGCATATTTCATGTTGAACTTTGCTAGCACACGTTCAACATATTTCTCTTGTGACAACCACAGCTTCTTGGCATTCCTGTCACGACGTATTTGCATTCCCAAAATCTGTCGTGCGGGACCCAAATCTTTCATGTCAAAAGTCTTTGATATGTCCCTTTTCAACCTATCAATCATCTTATTATGTTGTCCAACTATCAACATATCGTCTACATATAAAAGAAGGATGATAAATTTGCCATTACCAAATTTACGAATATAAACACAATGATCTGCAGCTGTCCTCCAGTACCCATGACTCACCATGAATGAATCAAACTTCTTGTACCATTGCCTCGATGCTTGTTTCAGCCCGTAGACTCTTTTTTAACCTACAAACCCATCTAGCTGAGTCATGTAGATCTCTTCTTTCATATCACCATTAAGAACTGCAGTCTTCATATCCATCTATTCAAGCTCAAGGTCCATCCTAGCGACTAGACCCAAGACAACTCTGATAAAAGTCATTATCACAACTGGAGAGAAGATTTCATTGAAGTCAATACCCTTCGTATGTGCAAAGCCTTTAACCACTAGCCGTGCTTTGTGCTTTATCAATTTTTTACTGTCATCTCTCTTCAGCTTGAACACCACCCATTTTGTTCTTCAAAACCTTCCTGCCTTTTGGAAGTTCCACCAGCTCATAAGTATTATTCTTTTTTAAATAACTCATCTCATCCTACATAGCCTTCATCCACTCATCTTTATCTGCATGAGTTTTTGCTTCTAAGTAGCTATCTGGCTCCCCCTCATCAGTAAGCAAAATATAATCTTCTGCAGGATATCTTGTTGATGGTTGAGGCTCTCGAGTAGACCTCCTAACCTGAGGATCTGTGGTTTCTGACTGAGGAAACTGCTCCCCCTGCTCAACACCATGTTCATTTGGCAACCCATATGCCTCATCACAATCCGGATCGTTTTATCCACCTTCTCCACTTGTAGTTTGCACTGGAGAAGGAGTAGGTGTGAGATCAACCACTCCATCAACAACGTCTTTAGACTTTTCAGTCTTCTCAATATCTCCAAAGAACTGGTCTTCGTAAAACACCACATCCTACTTATGATAAGTTTTCTCTTCTCTGGATCCCATAATCTGTAGCCAAATTCAGCTCCACCATAGCCAAGGAAAATGCAACATATTGCCCTATCATCCAGCTTTGAATGCTGCTCCTTTGGTACATCTGCAAAAGCCTTGTACCCAAGCACCTTCAAATGAGAATAAGAAACATCTTTACCTGTCCATTTCCTCTCCGGAAGGTCAAAATCCAAAGGAACTGAGGGAGACCTGTTAATCAGGTAAACGACAATCAGGACAGCTTCACCTCAAAATGGCTTGGATACCTGTGCCACTCTAATCATGCATCTCATCCTTTCAAGAATAGTGCGATTCATTCTCTCTTCCACACCATTGTGCTATGGAGTACCAGGAACTGTTCTTTCATGTCGGATACCATGCTTCGAGCAATAGCCTTTAAACTGGTTGGATGTGTACTCTCCACCATCATCTGTGCTGAGACATTTTAAGAGTTTTCATGTTTCTCTTTCAACCATGACATGAAACTGCCGAAATACCTGGAACACCTGATCCTTCGATTTCAACGGCATAAACCCAGACTTTCCTAGATGCATCATTAATAAATGTGACAAAAAACTTATTGCCACCCAATGACTCCACCTCCATAGGACCACAAACATCAGAATATACCAAATTCAACACATCAGATTTTATTATTGATGTTTTAGAGAAAGAAACCCTATGTTGTTTACCAAACAAGCTATAATCACAAGGGTCAATGGATGTACCTTTGGAGTAATTAATTCGATCTTTCTTTGCCAATAACTGCAGTCCTTTCTCACTCATATGTCCAAGTCTCTTGTGCCACAGATTTGGAGAGGATCTGTCTTCAACAGCATTCAACAAACCTTTGCATAGCTTTACATGTGTCTTGTACAGCATATTACACGCCTTCCCTCTCGCAACAATAAAAGATCCTTAAGTGAGTTTCCACCTGCCATTTCCGAAGTAACTCTCATAACCTGCATGGTCCAATGAAGTTTTGGAAATCAGATTCAACTGTAGATCAGGAATATGTCGCACATCTTTCAGCTTCATTGTGCAACCAATATCAGTTTGAATGCAGACATCACCGATCCCAATAATATCTGAATGACTTGTGTTGCCCATCTTCATAGTGCCAAAGTCCCCTACTTTGTACATCGTGAACATCTCCTTAGAAGGAGTAGCATGGTAGGATGATGCTGTGTCAACAACCCACTCAACCTGATCATCTGCAACACTCAAACACTCTTTATCTTCACTAGTCAGTACCACTACTTCATTATACAAAGCAGCTGTAGTGTTAGTGTTATTCTTCTACTCATTGTTGGCTTCTTTCTTTTCCTTCAAGGAAAAACAATTCTTCTTAATGTGACCCTCCTTGCCACAATGAAAGCATTTTTTAGACTTTTTCTGACTCTTTGATCCGCCTCTAGACTTGCCACGACCCCTCTTTGGTTCCCTACTCTTACTCCTCCCCCTTTTCTCAGTAACAAAGGCCTGTGCAATATCTATCCCGACAGTTTTCCTTATTGTTTCTTCATTTAACAAGCTGCTAGTAACATGACTCATTGATAACACACCGTCTGGAGTAGAGTTGCTCACGGAAATAACCAATGTCTCCCATGTGTCTGGCAACGAGCTTAGAATAAACAAAGCTTGCATCTCATCATCAAGGACCATCTTCATTGTGGCTAATTCATTTGTAACGCATTGGAATTCATTTATGTGATCTTCAATTTTACCACCCTCCTTGAATTTCATGTTCACAAGCTTTCTAATCATAAAAGTTTTGTTCACTGCAATTTTCTTCTCATATCTTTCTTCTAACTTCTTCCAAAGGGTTCTTGCATTGGTTTCATTGGACACGTGATGAAATATGCGGTTATCCACCCACTGTCTGATGTGACAAATGGTCTTTCTATTCATCTTTTTCCAATCTGGATCAGACAACTCTTTTAGTTGGGCAGCATCCCCCTCAATGGGATCATAGAGGTCTTTACAATAGAGTATATCCTCTATCTTAGGTTTCTAAATCAACCAATTTGTATGGTTGAGTTTGATCATGGTAGTGTTCATAGTGTTGTTCTCCATCTCAATTGAATAATTAAGAAAAACAAACAAATTTCACTAACCTCAATTTCTGCACCAATTTGTAAATCTCGTCACCACGAGCACGCCGGAAGAAACGGATTTGAAATTCGACTCTGGATGGCTCCGATATCGCAAAAATAGTTTTTTGCGCTCCAATTAGTCAAACTTTCTTATTGACCGTCAAACATCCAATCTTCTTCCACAGTTACGTGATCTGCTCGCAACGAGTCTGTAGGCGCAAACGGATCTCCGATCTGACCTCGGATAATCAAGATATCTTGAGAAAAAGTTTCTGGCATCAATTCCCGGTCAAACCCCTGCTGACCATACATCCTACTGATGTCAACGTATGCTGGAATGGGATTCTGACTTCACGGGTCAGGCCGAACTGACCCAAACCGAAACTGACCTGGTCTTGGCTTTTGGGATGAAGAGCTTCCGGAACGGGTCAGGTCAAAACTCAACTCGAATCTAGAATTGACCCAAATAGGTCTTTTTTCCCAAAACAGATTGGGTTTTTCTTCCTATTCTCGTCCTGGAACCAACGAGCAGCCCTGCTTCTTCTCCTTTGGCCATGGCACGGTGCGGAAATCTTGCAATCAATCAACCACACAAGAACAAGCAATCACACATAAGAGAATTACGTGGTTCGACAATCTTACCTACATCCACAGGAAAGAAACTCGACTCTCCTTAGGTTCACTCTCTGTATGATCAAGTTGGGTTACATCATGGGTTACACATTACATCATATATATAATGCTCTCTTTCTTATCCCCCAAGAAACCATATCTTAGTCAATAAGAAAGTTCCCGTACAATAACTATAATACTCATGACCCTGAACCCAGATCTGGACCCACTAGGCCAACATAGATGACCTACTCCGTAGCTTTGTTCCTATTGCAATCTCTCATTGCATGACACTCTATATTCTACATATGAGAATCATTGTCAACACCTCATTGTAGATCAGAGATAGTATTTTCTTTCATAGCCCGCAACCTATTTACAACTAGTCAATTAGTAATTCCAGATTTTACTGGGAGCCTGAATAGGCTATTCACAAATCACACCATTTCCGCAAACTTTGACCAGACTTCTAAATGAAGTATTTGAGACAAGGGAATGTGGTTTCAACAATAGCAAAATAAAATTATAGGAATTAGAGAAATAATTGTTTCCATGCCTCTTAGAACTTAGTACTGGCCAAAATATAAATTCAGGGCCCACTTAAAAAGTTTCTCCTTACATATTAGCTCGGGCCAATGTAGTATTTGGGTCCATAATTAGATTCATTAATGTAAAAAATTACCGAAGGAATGAAAATCACATGTTTTTCGACATTATCAATCTGATGAGATCGAGGGATCGCTCACTTTGGAACGTACCTTTCATCCTGATGACCAGGAATTGATCCCTAGGTCTCTTCAAGCATTTGTTGGTGCCCTCTCTCCACGTGTGTGGGCTATCTCTCCTTGGATGTCAACTGCTCCCACGAGTCGAGCCCCTTTGGCCGGGGTATCAAAAATATATATCAATTTGATGGTGTATTGTTTTGAGAAATCTTTTAGTCGATATGTAGGAAAAGTAGGAGGAGGGATGGTCTTTGAGCGAACTAGGTTTTAGAGTTTATGGTCTTATTGATGGAATTATTGGCTAAGCCATGAGATTTCTTTGATTGACGGCATCAGAGGATCCACAATTGCCACAGACAAGGACTTTCTTCTCATCTCTTTCCAACTAAATTCCGATTTAGTATAACAAGTAAAGTTTCTCCTCTTTTCTCCCTCCTGTGGAATCTTACAAAGGAATGAATTTATATATTTACATTATCTAAAGAAGAAAAATGAAGGTGAACCCAAGTCGACAAATACAGATAAATTCACATATTTGAAAATTGGACTTGGAATCAAATCATTGAAGGTTAATGTTCGGTGAAAACAATGTTTAATCAGTTGGTTCATTCCCATTGAAAGGTTTTATCTACTGTGATTCAAGATAGGCAAATTGGCCAATCGTCCAGTTTTTTTTAGCACATCGCTCTTCGGATTAGGCATTTCATGTAATACTTAACATTGAGCCAAAAATTTTAAAATAAAATAAAAAAGTAAAAGAAGTGAAGTACTAGTACATCAGAAATGCAGCTCATACACTTGGACATGAGCTTCCAAATAATAAGGCCAGTGAAAATTTAATCAGAACCATTGAAGAAATTGAATAAAATTTTACCAAAACTCAAACTAGCTTAACTGAGGGAATGAGACCTTGGGTAAGGTAGTGGCATCCCCCCCACCCACCCAAAGGATTTCAAATGCTCAACACCCCTCTAGCATTTGAGTTTCTGGAAATTCACAAGGCTAGTGGTTTGAAATTCTGAATTCTTGCATCAAACAGAGCATTTGAAATGCCTAGGGGATAAGATGTCATAAATCACCAACAAGCTCAATTCCTTATCAGAAATGCCTCTAACCAAACAGGCCCTAAGTTTTGTGTGTGTGTGTGTGTGCGCGAAAGAGTGAAATATCCACACAAAGTAAAGACAATTGAACCCTCGGGTGAGGAAAGATGGTTTGCCAGGGACCAATTTATGTTATCAGATTCGGACTTGAATGGCACAAAATAAGAATAACAACAAACAAAAAGAACAAATGGACTTATGCTCATCAAAATTCAAATAATCAGTTTATATTATATAGATTTTGGTAAAACTGACTTTTATTTCATTTTGATCATCATCAATTTAGTTTTAGATCTAAGAAGAAATATAATGATAAAAATGAAGTTTTTATGACTCCATTTGGGTGGATCATCATACGTGAGGAACTCTTACTAAAAAAAATGAAGACCCTTGAAATTACAAGAGTTTGGATAGAGAGGCGATTGGAAGGTGACACTGACATCACAAATGTAAGAGGGATCTAATCATTGCTTTGATGCATTCAATATTAATTGATTTGTTATAATGCTTGTCTCCTTGAATTGATGTTCTAAAGCAACAAAATGTGTTGACAGCCATACATAAATGTTTCACAAGCTAAAATGGTACATATTCATTGGAAACGCAACTGCTACACATGTGAAACATATTTTAATGTTTGTCAAAATCAAAATTTTCACATGAGTAAATTAGTATATCCAACGGTTCTAAATGTTTAGATTTTATAGATGCTTTTCACAATTTTCTCCCAAAAGTCATTAATAATTAATATAATACATTCTCTCTATTAGCTGGTTTTAACCATATGAAGAAGATGAATGATTTGGATCATGAATCTCCCCACAAAAATACATAAAAGTAGTTTTAATAGTTTAGACTTTTTCACAAATTTGTCAAACTTTATGAAGAATTAGATAAGAAATTTGACCCCTTACATAAAGAAATTGAAAGGTTCAAATTAGGGAGCCATAGGAATGAAATTTTCTGTTATGATCCCGCAAGAGAAAACAGTACTACCTTTTTATCTCACTGATGTGAAACAGCTTTATGGAGAGAAGTTATGAGAGAGTAGCAATGAAAATGGGTTTATGTACGCAATTTTCACACATGATTAACGCATAGGAATCATTTACGTACACAAACAAACATGTTGATACGTAAACATTACTTATGCGAGTCATTTATGTATACAAACAAAGAAGCCCTAGGGCTGAGCTTGAATTAATTTATGACCAGATGATGTTTTAGAATTTTAGTTGGCTAATTCCCTTAGTTTCAACAAAACTCGAGTCCTAATCGAGTTGTATTTTATATTTCTTTTAAAAAAGGACTGTGGAGTATACTCTTGACAGAAGAAGACATCATCTGGACTCCTTAGACAAGCCTTGAAGACTTCTAGTCGGATTTAAAGACATTCAAAGAGTCCTCCGATTGGAACCAGCATCAACAGTGTTTAGTTCTAGAAGGCAGTCTTGCTATAGCGAGCTATTAATTTGGTAGCGACAAAACATGGGCTCCCTATAGCGAGCTATGGTTTTCTGTCCAGCTAGGACTCTTATTTCCTGTTTCGTTCCACTTCCTTTAAGAGTCCTTCTTTGGTTTCAAAAGGCTTGAGCACGAACCTTGGACTATATATTGACCCCTTGCAGCCACAAAATAACTACTTGAGCAAATTAATCCTCTCAAGCTTTGAACATTCATCTAAGAGAGTTTTTGTAAGCTAATCTTGTAAGGAAGAATGCGCTAAAGAAAGTTTCTTTTCTTATTCTCTTAAGCACCTTGAAGGGGCATTCAAGGTAGGTTTCAAGCTAGCAAGTGAAAGGTGAACGGCGGGTCGTTGACAAGTTCTTCACAATCCTTTAGGTTGAGTCTCAACTGCGTCAAAGGTCTAGTGAGTTCACTTGTAATCTTCGTTTTATAGTGCTTTGATTTCTGTGGTCTCTACCACCCGTGGTTTTTTCCCGAGTAGGGTTTTCCACGTATAAATCTTGTGTCTAGTTTCGTTTGTGGTGATTGCTTCTTATTTAGTATTAGATTAATTTATTTGGTTTGAAATTTATATTAAAATATGAGAAAAGACCTTAGCATGTGTTAAGGCTTAAATAGAAGGTTGATCTAGGTCTAGTCAAACCTTCACGTAGTATCAGAGCGAGTTGCACAATCCTATCATGCGATCCTCTCATATTTGATCTATGGAATTCACCAGGGTAGGCACTTATACCACCAAGCCACCTTTGCTTGAGGGTAGTAGCAATTATGCTTGCTGGAAGGTAAGGATGACTGCGTTTTTACGTTCTCTTAATCATGATGTTTGGCAAACAGTTGTGAATGGATACAAATCTCTAACTGTGGTAGTTAAGGGGAAGACTATTCCCAAACCAGTAGCTGACTGGACCCAAGGAGAAAAGAACCAAGCCCATTGGAATGATAGAGCTATTAATGCTATTTATAATGGGGTTTCACACTCAGAATCTCACAGGATTTCTACCTGTTCGACTGCAAAAGAGGCTTGGGATCTCTTGAGCACAGTGCATGAAGGCACTGATATAGTCAAGCAGACTAAAATTCAAAACCTGACTTCTACCTTTGAGACTATTCGCATGAAAGACGAAGAAACCTTTGATGATTTTAATGCCAAACTCAGTCACATTGTTAATTCTAGTTTCAATTTGGGTGAACCCTTTCCAAACCAAAAGATATTAAAGAAAATTCTTCGGTCCTTGCCCGAACGATTTCAGTCAAAAGTGATTGCTATTGGGGAACATACTAATCTCAATGAACTTCCTGTTAAGGAACTTGTGGGTAACTTACAAACTTTTGAAGCAAATCACTGTTCTAATAAGAAATCCAAGGGTATTGCTCTCAAATCATCTAAAGCTAGCAATGATGATGAATCTGATAAAGATTTTGATGATGTAGAACTTGAGACTCCTTTTTGTTAAAAAAATTCAAGAAATATCTAAATAACAACAAAACGAACCTCAAAAAGGATTTTCAGAAGAACAAGAGCTTTAATAAACCTAAGTGTGTGCCCAAGGTTGATAAAAATTTCTCTAAAACTACTACCAAACCTATTCAATGCTTTGAGTGTCAAGGTTTTGGCCACCCAGCTTCTAAATGTGTCAACCGGTTGGAAAGAAACAAAGGAAAGGCTTTGAATGTTTCTTGGGAAGAAGAACCTGAGACTGAATATAGTGAATCTGAGTCACAATCTAAATCTACTAAACTTGTTGCTTTTATGACTTGTACTAACTCCTCTTTTGAGCAGGGGTCATCTGACAAAGATTCTAAGTCATATGACGAGTCAAAACCTGATGAACTTTATGATGAAGAACAGGATATTGAAGTTGCTTATAAAAAACTTCTAAAGGCTTCATTACGCTTGTCCTGCATAAACGACAAACTCTCTCAGAACTTGAAAGCTTCAGAATCTCAAAACTCAATTTTCTCTTCTGAACTTGATGATACTCGTGCCAAGGTAACTCAATTAGAATCCTAAAGTGCAATTTTATCTAACACTGTTATTGTTGCAGGAAAAGAAAAAGAGCTGGCTACTGCACACTGTGATAATATTAGAGATCTGGACTGCTTTGCAAAATGAGTACAACATGCTGAAAGCTGAAAAGAATGATGTGAGTGGGAAACTTAGAATGGCACTAATAGAATTAGTAACACCCAAGTCTACGCTTAATCGAATAAATAAAGGATCAATGACTCTCGATGAAATTCTGATGCAACAAAGGAGTGAGAAACAAAAGACTGGCCTTGGATTCAACCTAGTTTTTGTAAAAGGACCAACTTTGCAATCCAACATCCTTGTTAATCCAGATGCTAAACATGTGAACTCTAGAACATATAAGAATGTGCCTAGGCCCACATTTGTCCCAATTTGCCACTTTTGTGGGATTAAAGGGCACATATGACCACATTGTTACAAAATGAGAAATCAAATGCAAAATCGGGGTGGGATGAGGAACTCTACTCCTCAAAAGATTAAGACTAAATCTATCTGGGTTAGAAAGTCTGATCTTCGCTGTAATGTGGTCCTTACCGCTCTCACAACAAAAGATTTGCATGTTTGGTACTTGGATAGCGGATGCTCCAGACACATAACTGGCAACAAGTCTTGTTTACCTCCCTAGAAAGCTGTGATGGAGGTAGTGTAAAATTTAGGGATGGAAGCAAATCAAAAAATAGTCGAAAAAGGTAAAGTATCTATACCAGGTATGTCCAATCTCTCAAATGTTTTCTTTGTCAATGGTTTGAAAGCTAATCTGTTAAGCATCAGCCAATTATGTGATTCACACCATGAAGTTCATTTTTCTCTTAATGATTGTGTGATTGTTGATAAAAAGGGTAATAATGTTTTACATGGGGTGCGAATTTCTAACAATACTTATGTAGTTGCCATGGAATGCAATAAGACATGTCACTCAGCCATGATAAGTAACTTAGATTTGTGGCATCAACGGTTAGGCCATGTTAATCACACGAACTTGGATAATTTGGCGAAAAATGAAACTATTATTGGCCTGCCCAAGCGTTTAAAAGCACCAAATGTTGTTTGTGGACCCTATCAGATTGGTAAACAAATTAGGACTCCACATAAGAAAGTTGATGCCCTGACCACTACCAGGCCGCTTGAATTACTACATATGGATCTAATGGGTCCTACAAAATCTGAGAGCATTGGCGGTAAGAAATATATATTTTTGACTGTTGATGACTTTTCGTGGCTTACTTGGATTAGGTTCTTAAAGAGAAATCCGAGACATTTGAACGTTTCCTGGATTTATGGACCTTACTCATCAATGATAAAGGAAAAGATTTTGGTGGTGTAGTTCATATTCGTTCAGACCATGGAACCGAATTTCAAGACTCTTACTTCAAGTCTTTTTGTTCCAAGCATGGCATCAAACATGAATTTTCTGCTCCTAAAACACCACAGCAAAATGGAGTCGTTGAGAGGAAAAATCGTGTTGTGCAAGAGATGGCACGTATTATGTTACACAGTAAGAAAGTTCTTCAACATTGCTGGGCTGAAGCGGTAAACACACCAGTTCATATTATCAATAGAGTTTATCTAAGGCCTGGACTGAAATCAACCCCATATGAGATCTGGTGTAACCGCAAACCAACTGTCAAGTATTTCAGAACTTTTGGGAGTAAGTGTTACGTCCTTAAGGATCGGAAACACCTAAGCAAGTTTGACTCCATAAGTGACGAGGGAATTTTTCTAGGTTACTTAATGACAAGTAAGGCATATAGAGTTTACAATCTCAAAAACTCTTCTGTTATAGAGTTGGTAAATGTGATTGTCAATGATGCAAGAACTTCAAAATATTTTTATGATGATGAAGAAGATTTAATTCTTTCTCCTAATTCTAATCAGGTTGCGGAAACAGATACAAGCAAGCAAAAAGACCCAGAACCAGAATCTGGAAGATATGAATCATGTAGAATCCAAAGATAAACAAGCTAAGCCTGAAACACCATCCTCTGAATTAATGGTGCCTGACATCATTAAACAATTTGAAGAACAAAGTGCATCGAAAAGCTCATGACCAATACCAAGGGTAATGAAGAGTCATCCAATTTCACAAAATCTTGGAGATGCAATGGAGCCTTTGAAAGCAAGAAAACATGTACGCAATGAGGTAAGTAACTTCTGTTACATTTCTTCCATTGAACCAAAAAACATAAAAGAAGCTCTTCTTGATGATTGTTGGATTACTGCTATGCATGAGGAACTCGAACAGTTTGAGCGGAACTGTGTATGGGACTTGGTTCCTCGACCTAGTCACACAAATGTTATCGACACCAAGTGGATCTATAAGAATAAGACCGATGAATTGGGGCAGGTCATAAGAAACAAGGCTAAGCTGGTAGCTCAGGGGTATACTCAAATTGAAGGAATCGATTTTGAAGAAACATTTGCTCCTATTGCTAGATTGGAATCCATCCGTTTGTTACTAACTATCGCTTGTTTTCTTCATATCAAGCTATATCAGATGGACGTTAAGAGTGCATTTCTGAATGAGTATTTAAATGAGGAAGCCTATGTTGAACAACCCAAAGGATTTCAAGATCCTCACTACGCGAATCATGTATTCAAACTGGAAAAAAAAAAAAAAAAGGAAGCTCTCTATGGCTTAAAACAGGCTCCAAGAGCATGGTACGAGAGACTGACAGTCTTTTTGTTGGATAGTGGTTTCAAATGAGGGAGAGTAGACAAGACTTTGTTCACCAAAGAAGAAACTTATCACATCCTCATAGCACAAATTTATGTGGATGACATTGTCTTCGGTTCTACATCTTCTATGTTAGCTGATCAGTTTTCTGAAAGCATGTCTAATGAATTTGAAATGAGTATGATTGGAAAACTCTCCTTCTTCCTTCGGCTTACAGATCAAGTAGTGCGATAATGGTATTTTTGTTTCACAATCAAAATATGCTCAAAATCTTTTGAAAAAATTCGGAATGACATCTGCTAAACATTCCAGAACTCCAATGAGCTCTTGTGTGAAATTGAGCATAGATTTGAATGCGAAAGATGTAAATGAAACACCTTAAAGAAGCATGATTGGCAGTCTTCTTTATCTCACTGCAAGTCGACCCGATATCTCTTATAGTGTTGGCATTAGTGCTCGTTATCAATCTAAGCCAAAGGAATCTTACATTCATTCGGTAAAAAGAATCATGAAATACGTAAGTGGGACTGTCGACTTTGGTATTTGGTTAAACAGAGACACAAATATAAATCTTATTGGGTATTCAGATGCTGATTTGGCAGGTTGTGTAGATGATCAGAAAAGTACTACTGAAGGGTGCTTCTTTATTGGGAATAATTTGGTCACTTGGCACAGTAAAAAGCAAATGTCGACTTCCTTGTCGACTACAAAAGCTGAGTATATTGCTGCTGAAAGTTGTTGCACTCAACTTCTTTGGATGAAACAAATGTTGGCTGACTATGGGATTGATCAAGATACAATGTCTGTTTACTATGACAATCAAAGTTCCATTGACATATCCAAAAATCTAGTCCAACATTCCCGAACCAAACACATTGATATTAGGCACCATATTATCCGTGAGTTGGTTGAAGAAAAGATCATTGTCCTAGATAAAGTTCCAACCGAACATCAATTGGCTGATATTTTTACAAAAACCCCTAGACCCCAATCGTTTTGAATCCCTTGGCAAGTTCCTCAAGATTTCCTCCGTTCCTTAAATTTTTGTTCGGTATGCACATGCACTTTTACACTTCCATCTTTGATTATTTTTTCATGTGATTTTTTTTGTGTTTGGTGCACAGTTCACAGTTATCATTTCCTTTTGCACTATGGTTGCTCTCCTCTGATCTTGATATAAAAAAAATGGTGAGAATCATCGATTTTGACTTGTGATCAGAACTGGAGGATCAGGGCTACCTACGGTCATGCGTGATAGCTTCCAATTGATTGAAAAATTTTGCTAGAGGAGGCTACCATGTCTGATAGTGTGAAAGCAAGCCGCCTATGAAAGTTACTGGTTTTATTTATTTTTTTAAAAAAAAGGGAGGGTGGGGGGGAAGCGCATTATATCAAAAGCGTGTTATTATATAAATAAAAGAAATTGAGAAAGAAATAAAAGATTCTGCTGAGTAGTTGGATTTTGACCGATTCGGTCAGTTTCTAGGTTTGCTCCCTAGTTTTTAATCTTTCAGCTTTAAGATTTTGTCCTGATTAAGGGGGAGCACATCATATTTCACACACATTCACTTGATTTCGGTCGAATTGTGTATTTTCACGCTTATCTGTACATATTTTCGTAGATGGGATACACATTTTTATACATATCTTTTTGCTGTTTGATCAATTAAAAAAAATTTGTGGAGGAAATCCTCTCTGTCTTGTGCCTTTTAGCCATTTTCCAGAACCATGTCTTGCTCTAGCGAGACTTGTGCTCTCTAGAGCAAGATGGCCCTGCATTGCAACCTCGGTTCCAGCGAGTGGTCTCACTATAGCGAGACTATAAACTCGTTCTTTAAACGAGTGTTTGGCCCTCTTTCCCATATTTGCTCTTTTTTTCATTGTTAGTGATTCTTCTCCATGTTCTTTCAATCTCTCACTCTCTCGCTCTCATACTCTCTTTCACAATCTTCACTCTATTTCTCTTCTCCAATTAACCACCTCAGGTATGATCCTCCTCTCCTATTCTCATGGAATTAATTTTTTTATTTGCCTATATTACTTGGGTTGGTTGAGGTTTGCTTGGATTCTTCTCTATGGTTTGTCTTTGGCATTATCTTTTACAATGTGGATGAGGAAGAGGTTCTATTGAAGATCCTTTGAAGAGATTTCGATTGTTGTTGAAGGTTGGGATCAATGTCCTAATGATTTTTGTTGAATGTCGGATTCTTTGAAAGATTCATACAATTTTCATTGGTTGCCTTTTGAGGTTAACTACTTGTTGTTTAACTCCTACATGTTGTCACATCTTTTGGGATGCTTGGTAATCATCTACCATTTTTTGGACATGGCTCTGCCTTTTTTACACACTAGGTGTTCGTTAAAATGTCTATATGATTGTTTGCATTTCACATGTTTGATTTTCTGTTTCTATGACTTTCCATTGTACAGAATGGCTCCCAAATCTTCAAAAGGAAAACGTCCAGCTGCCTCTTCCTCTCTTTATGATACTGAACGTTTCAAAGATGCCGAGAGTGCTGAACGTTATGAATCAAAATTCAGAAATAGAACTGTAATTTTTAAGAGAATAGTTGTTCAAAATGAACTAACTGCTTCAAGCTTCACGCAATGGCTTTATAACAACCGTCTAATGATTCTTATGGATTTGATCAATGAGGCCTTTGAGGATTGGGTAAGGGAATTCTACTATAACATGTTTGATGTTACAAATGCTGATTTCAAGACTTTTGTTCGTGGCAAAACAATATCAGTGGACGCGGATGGTATTTGCTCTTTGCTAAAGCTTCGTAGACCCGAACAACCACGTGTACCCAATTCATAATCCAGACAATCATGCGTATATACAAAATGAAGTGGCTACCATTCTCAGTGGAGAACCTACTGTGTGGAATCCTCCAGTGCTAAAGACCTCTGATTTAACTATGGATTACAGGCTGCTCAACACGTTTATTTACAATAATATTGAGCCCAGAGATCATACATCTGACCTTCTCTATTCTTAGGCTCTTCTCCTCTATTCTCTAGGCACAGGTACATTGGTGGACATTCCACGCACTATTCTTGACTCCATGCTGTGGATTTATGATGAACCGCGGAAACTACAACTTCTGTTTGGAGCCATGATTAGTAAATTATTGATTGAGGCAAGCTGCCAAGTGTACTCTCATGAAATAGTTGTTCCTAAGTGACAAAAGATTGATGGCAAAACAAGAGCGATGTCAGACACTCATGTTCGTAACCATCTTCAGGGGGAGCAAGCCCCGGTCCAAGTTGATGAAGCTGATGAAGATTCCATTAAAAATCGACTACTAGCAGTTGAATACGCCGTGTTTGATCAGTCCATCCAGATTGAGCAATTGAGAGAAAGGATGGCAACTGGTTTCACTGATATTCGTAATCAATTAACAAATTTTTTAAATCAGCTTCGTCATCAGTGACGCTTTTGTGCTGATGTCTATGACCTTCTTCTCACTTTATGTGTATATCTACTTATGAACTTGTTTTGCACTTTAAATCTTGATATCGTTTTGACTCTCTCCCCTTGTTATGCTCTTTTGCCAAGTCTCTAACAAAAAGGGGTAGATATGGTCGATAGATTAATTACTTGCTTAATTATAATTCTATGATTTTATGCAAGATCTTTGCCAATGTGTGTTTTCGTGCAAGTTCTCTTCGAGACTGAAGTGCTTATCTATTTACGGTCATTTTAGGTTAACTTTTTTGTACTACGATAGGAGATCTATTATGTATTAGAAGTTTTGTTCATGAATTGCCAAAGGGGGAGATTGTTAGAATTTTAGTTGGCTAATTCTCCTAGTTTGAACAAAACTCGAGTCATAATCAAGTTGTAGTTTCTATTTCTTTTAGAAGAGGACTGTGGAGTATACTCTTGACAGTAGAAGACATCATTTGGACTCCTTAGACAATCCTTGAAGACTTCTAGTCGAATTTGAAGACATTCAAAGATTCCTCCCGATTGGAACCAGCATCAACAATGTTCGGTTCCAGAAGGCAGTCTTGCTATAGCGAGACTGAAGCTCGCTATAGCAAGCTGTTATTTTGGCAGCGACAGAACATGGGCTTGCTATAGGGAGCTATGGTTTTCTATCCAGTTAGGACTCTTATTTCCTGTTTCATTCCACTTCCTCTGAGAGTCCTTCTTTAGTTTCAAAAGACTTGAGCACGAACCTTGGACTATACCCTTGCAGCCACAAAATAAGTACTTGAGCAAATTAATCCTCTCAAGAGCATTCATTTAAGAGAGTTTTTGTGAGCTAATCTTGCAAGGGAGACTACGCTGAAAAAATGTTTTTTTCCTTATTCTCTCAAGCACCTTGAAGGGGCATTTAAGCTGGGTTTCAAACTAGCATGTGGAAAGTGAACGACGGTCGTCGACAAGTTCTTCACAGTCCTTTAGGTTGAGTCTCAACTGCGTCAAAGGTCTAGTAAGTTCACTTGTAATCTTCGTTTTATAGTGCTTTGCTTTCGTTGGTCTCTACCACCTATGGTTTTTTCCGAGTAGGATTTTCCACGTATAAATCTTGTCTCTCGTCTCGATTGTGGTGATTGATTCTTATTTAGTAATAGATTAACTTATTTGATTTGAAATTTATATTAAAATCTGAGAAAGGACCTTAGCCTGTGTTAAGACTTAAATAGAAGATTGACCTAGGTCTAGTCAAACCTTCATGATGGGGCTTGGGCGGCCTATTAAAACTGACACTTCTCCTAATAAGCCCAAGTACAGCCCAATGGCAACACTTATACAAAGAGGATGAACTTTCAACTAATTTATCTTTAGCTTTACTCGACCCTCCATCTTCCGAAATTTCTCTAGAAAAGACCATCTCTGTCTATTGTCACAAATATCGCTGTGGAAACTGTCAGGTATATGTTGTTGAAATATGGTGATATTACAAGGGAGCTACAGTTTTACGTAACACTTTCAAAGATAAATATATTACTGGAAATTTTTCATGGTAATATTTCAAGTACACTCCGGATATGAAAATCTCTGGGTCCCAGATGATCATTTGCCACAATGCTTCTAACAAAGTTGGGACTCCAAGTTCAGCCTAAGCTAACGCAATCACCTAGGCATTTTAGGTCCTTGGGTTGGTCCATTCCGCCTCAGATATTGGGGCCCTATAGTTCATGGGCAAGGTTGGTCCATTCCGCCTCAGATATTGGGGCCCTATAGTTCATGGGCAAGGCCTATGCCTGTCTAAACAAATAGTTGACTAAACCCTGCCCGGCAAATTAAGACACAAATGAGCCACTTACCTCACTCATAAGTCGTCGTGGTTCTCACCTACCCGCCCAAGGTTCAAACCTTGGGCACGCCGCCACCTCTTCCCACTTGTGCCGCCTTTCTGCCCCCCTTGTGCGGACTCCTTTCGCACTTGTGTAGACCTTCTTCCCGTATGTGTCCCAGCCCCCTTGGCTGGAATACCAAAAATAAAAATACACAAATGAGCCTCATGTTTAACTAATAGGCTGGCCTCATGATACTCCGAGTTAGGTCCATGGCATGGATTTGGATCTAAATATTTTGCATCATAAATAATAGTTGCAATTTACCCGCCCAAGGTTCAAACCTTGGGCACGCCGCCACCTCTTCCCACTTGTGCCGCCTTTCTGCCCCCTTGTGCGGACTCCTTTCGCACTTGTGCAGGCCTTCTTCCCGTATGTGTCCCAGCCCCCTTGGCTGGAATACCAAAAATAAAAATACACAAATGAGCCTCATGTTTAACTAATAGGCTGGCCTCATGATACTCCGAGTTAGGTCCATGGCATGGATTTGGGTCTAAATATTTTGCATCATAAATAATAGTTGCAATTTCAAACCTACTCAACAGTAATCAAAGTTGTGGCTAGAGTTTTTCCTCAGTTCGGATCTGATGAGGTAAAACCCCAAAGTAACCATTAGTGGACCACTCAAGGTCCGTCGCATCACCACGGGTAGCCTGCCATGCACACGGACAAGGACTTGGCGGATTCTGAGTGATCCACTCACGATCACCGTATATACACCCAATCAGAGGATCCCGATTCGTGTTCCCTAGGCTAGGTCAAGGAGTGTTCTCAAATTGTAGCTTGTGCTATGGCCCCCTAATTACCCGCATAAACCAAAGCCAGGAAAACTAGACACCTGACCGACTGACGCCAATGACAGCCAGTCCTCTTCCCACAAAAGATCCTTTTCCTTGAATCTGTGGATGATGTTATTGGCCAAGTTCCCATCCTTCCCTCATTATTCATACAATGTCCCACCTAATTCTGATTTGGGTTGGAAAACAGTGACTTCTCTTTATGCTTGGCCTGCCTGTGCCACTTGCCACACATTGCAACCTCTCTTCCCCTGCCTTTTCTTCCATTGCAGGGGATTCAACCTTCAGAACTATCCTGTGACAAATGCAGTTGGGGGGCACTTTCAAAGATTTGACAAAAAAAAAAAAAACAAAAAAATGCCAGCCAAAATCCAAGGAATTCCGATGTTTAAACAGTACAGGTGAGACTTCTAGCAATAAAAAAAATGGGCAGGACCAGTAATTTTTCCAGTGGATTTGTGCGCTCTCTTCTCTTCCACAGCCACTGCATCAAATAGAAATTGCAAATTCCACAACTAAAATGACAAAAACAAAGTACATTGCAGATGCCACAATCTACAAAATCTATGATTGTTTCAAATCCAGGCATTGGGTTTCTTAACGGGTCATTCTCCATAAATTTGTGTACATCACTAAATAATCTATCTTGATTTCTTAGCAAACAAATGAAAATCCATTAAAAAAAAAAAAAGGCAAAAAGAGCTTTTTTCAGTAGAATCCCACAACATCCTTTCCAGCAAACTTATCAAGCCATCACCTAAGCCCAACCAGCAGAAAGATCTGGACAAACAAGTATGATTAATAATTTCAATAGTCATCTTCAACACAGTTTCCCCCTGTTTTTCTTATTCCAGCAATATAGCATGAGAAAACTAGTAAAAACCATCTTAAATCACGGGATAGCAGGCTAGTAGCAGATGGAGCACAGGAAGAAAGCACATTGATAAGACAAATCTTCAGTTTAACAAACGAAATTGGATGGTTCCAGTTATAATACTTAAAAAGCCCTTTAAATGTAGGGCAGACAACAGTAGTTTGTATCCATGAAAATTGTTTCTGCAACATAAAGAGGGGAAAAGGAAATGCCACAATTTATCTACATTGAGACTTTAGCTTTGAACAGGGAAATCAACTACCTTGGTTCTTCAGAAAGAGATTTAAGCAAAAATGAGGGCTCACCCATTTGGATAACCAGAGTTACTGGTAAATTACAACTATTTTGTTCTTTGCCATGACCAAATAACAGATAATCAGACCTGCAGGACAACTGAGTTCCAAGATCCAAGCACACTAGGCATTACTAGCAAATGCATTCAATCCTTTGTGCATTCACATTGAGGGTGACGACAGCAATCATTCTGTGGGGGAAAAGGGCAAAAAAAGAAAAAAAAAAAAGTATACTAGGTTATTACTCTAGGCCTGTTCTCAAATAAGTTTTAATTCAATCAGTTCACACTATTTGGATAGGTAACAGGTGCAACTGAGTTTTATGTTCAGTCAGTTCAGAACATACACAAAACAGGCTTTATGTGTCGGTGTTAAAATCTGAGGCTATTTTTATAGATGTTTATAGAGAAAGCTATGAAACATCGCATATTGGGGAGGACTGAAGCCCAAGGCTTCAGCAACAAGGCCAACAACCAAAAATCATTACCAGCCATCCCACTAGTGCACACCAACCCTCCGACAATTCAAATTTCAAATGAATCAAGCAAGTCACACAGTAAATAAGCAGTGGATATACTTCAATAACAAATAAAACAAAGAATCACTAGAAGTCTTTAACACAAATAGAATAAGAGAGAAACATAAGCCGCTCATCAATATAATATGTAGCCCATACTGATCCAAGTAACTTACAGTGCATGGACAATCACCAAAAGAACAAAAGCACAACCACCTGAACTCTCTGTCTCTCTCCCCACAACTCGAACACAAACATATGGCAGGCTTGGAATGACAAGCAAAATTAAACAGATACCACATGAAAAACAGCAGCTGAGTGCATTTTTATACACTGGAGAATTAATATGGAGTATAGTAGTACCCACCTCCATTGACCGGCGGCATTGGCATCCCATAAGGCATGGGAGGAGGCACCGCTGTGGTGTAGAATCCATTGCCGTTGATCTTTGCCAAACCAACCTGCCCCTGCATACCTTCTCTGGCATACTGCTGCCACAACTGCTGTTCCTGGATGAGCAGGTGTTGCTTCTTCTCCATGTCTGACATCTGCACATACGATGGTGGGGGAAAAGATGCAGAGGCCGCAAATGGATCCTGTCCAACGGTATGCACACTGCCATCAGGGGCAGGCAATGCCAGCACTGGTGTCTTGTTCTGCTGAGGCAAGGCAACACTGCTTGAACTTCCTCCTGTGTTCATCTGTATACTCATGTGCTGCCTGACAGTGCCCTGATCATACATTCCATTTAACAGCAAGGGATCGAATCCACCTGGCAATGCCGCCTTCTGCTTAGAGAGATTGCTTGCTGTCTCCACCAGAGCAAGCTCCCAATCTGCCTTCCCAGCTTCTGCCGCCGGAGTCTGCCATGCTGAAGTCACTTCAGACTCTGAATTGGAAGGGAATGCTTCCCATGACCCATTCGCCGCATTCGTGCCTGGTCCAGCAAAGAGGGCCAGGGCAAGGCGGTTGCTCTGATCGTCAGCAGACACTGCATCCTCCCTCAAATTCAAAAGGTCGGGTTCGGGTTCTTTCTGCAGCTTGGCTGGCTCTGGTGGTTTCTCCACCACCTTGGGTGGCTCCTCATAATCAGATGGAGCCGGAAGAGCCTTGATGCTGTTCATATCTGGTGCCGGTTCTGGCTCTGGCTCCTGCTGAACTGGGGCGGGCGCTTTCTCTGGACTCTTTGGCCTCCTCGCCCTGTCCCTCATGAACTCCTCCAGTGTTTCCAGCAACTTATCAGTAATCTTTTGAACCTCTGGGTACTCAGATGACCTCGCAACCCCTGTATCCTTGCACCAAGCATAGAATGCCGCAAGCTCCTCGATCTGCTTGGCCGCACTTGCATAGGCCTCAAAAGCCTTCACACAATGTACATACTCCATATCAAAGAATCGATCAAGCAGAACCGCCAACGCCTCACAGACATCAGAATAGATCTGGAAGCTCTCCTTCACAACAGAGTAGAGCGCAATCAACACCATCCGGCTGTTTTTGGCTGTGCCGGTGGGACGGCATGCCAGAAACCGGTCCAGAAGCTGCTGCAGCTGGTGCATCCGCCCCAACACCCTCTCCGGAGTCATGTCCCGGAGAGGGGTCACCGGCTGAAGCTGCTGCTGGGGCGGCGTCCTCCGAGGGGAGGACCGCCCATAATTCCCATTGTATGAATCAAATTCATCAAAATCAGAGTGCCGCCTACGGTCATTACTACCTCCTCCGCCTCTACTGCCACCATTCGCGCCGGCACCTCCGCCGCCCCCTCTCCCCTTCCTTTCATAGACCATGAATTCAAGGCGCTGGTCGAGATAGAGGGCGTAAGTACGGACGAAGGCTGAGTGGTCCCAGGAGCTGGAGTGCGCCTCGTCGCGGAAATCAGACATGTTGAGAAGGCGGGTGCCGCGGCGGGTGGCGTAGAGGATCTCCTGTTGGAAGGAGGGGTCTCCGTCGGAGAGGAGGCGGTGGACGAGCATGAGGGATTTGAGCGCGACGATCCAATCCCGGGTCTTGCCGAGGCGTTTGGAGACGGTGGCGACGCAGGCGTTGACGTAGGCCCGAGAGTAGGACGTGAGGGTCAGGATCTCACGGACGTGCCGCTCCTCCGCCGGATCATCGTCGTGGCTTGTCGCCTTGACGATCGCCACGTCCAGATCGGGCGCGATGTTGCTCGCCACCTTCGCGATCCCGATGCTCGTCTGGTCCTTCACAGCCCCTATCGCCTTCCTGATCGTGCTTGGTGCCATCTCCCTCTCTCTCTCTCAGCAAATCCCTTCGATTTCCAATAATTCAGACCCGATGCAGTCCCTTCGTCTAATCACGATCCGACCAGATCTGATTTTCGATGAATCGTGATTTGAGAAGATCCCGATTGCCAATCGCGATCCGAGTAGTTCTGATTCCTGATGAATAGGGATATTGAGAAGATTTTTGATCGGATCGAGGACAGAATAGTACAATATTAGGTTGGAATCCCCTAGATCTGCGCCGTGGCGGCTCTGATCTACTACTGAAATGCAAAGTTCTAACTTCTAATGGATGGAAAGCGATTCTGATTGAATTGCAGAGACAAGATCTGAAATCTATGGAAGCTGGAAAGAGCGAGTTAGAAGAGCCTAGATCTAGACCTAGACAGCTCTGATCCAATGAGTGTTGTGGACTCGATCGATGCTTTGAGTCTCTCTCTTTCTCGGTAGCAGATCTTCAACCTCTGTTTGTTTCGCTACAGTAGGAATCAAAATCCAATAGAAGCTGAAATTAGAAAGGGAGAAAGAGAGAGAAAGATTACCTAGGTAGATTAGAGTAGATCTACGTCAACGCGATAAGATCCATGCTTTCTCTCCTTCAAAATTAGCAATTGCGATAAGATCGGATTTGAAATTGGGAATTGGGAATTAGATAGGACTGCAATGACGAACAGAGGAGAAGCGATGAAAATGGAATTTGGCGGTGGGGGTGATTAATGGAGAGAAAGACCAGACGCGGTAGATCTGACGGTGGAAAAGGAGCTAGCGAGGGGATCTCTGTTGTTGCGTTGCTTCGGTCTTCTTCTTCGTCTTGTGCGTTGTTGGGTTGGGAGCGGAGCCAGCAGGGACTGGTAAGGAGGATTTAAGGAAGGGGTTTGGAGTCCGGTGTTCTTGGCGCATCTCAGCCGTTGTTTTGATCTTAGCGGATTCATTGGAGCCTGTTCGTACGCGCGTGCCCCACACGCTAAGACATTATATCTATAGAGACAGATGGAGATTGGGCTCATGGATGGTAATCGGTTTGGTTAAATGGGTGAACCACCCACACCACAAGCTCGGACGTGGATCTACCCCAAAGGCGGGACCCCTGAATTTCATCAGTACGCTGCGAAAAAAAAAAAATTTCATCCACACACACACAATTTCACAGGAGGGCACATTTTAACTATCCATATGGCCTTGTTAGGTAATTCAGGTAGTTGTAGAGTGGATTAGTGTGAAGCGTCACTTTAAAAAGATAAAATAGACAACTTATCTCAAATATCAACTTTTAAAATTTAACTTCTTTTCTATAAAAAAAAAAGAGAAATTTACAAGACAAATTTCCGTAGGACCCCATACGTACTACCAAGATCCGGTATCACGTTGGACACGAGAGGGGTCCTCATGTGGCTTTTTTTCTCTTTTTTTTTTTTTTTTTTTTTTTTTTTTTGTCATTTTGCGATAGAGTCGATATCGACGATTCTGTCAGTCAGATTTTAATCGACATGTAGCTGTCTTATTTGCTAAACACAGTAGAATGGTCGATATCGACCATATCGCGAAATAACAAAAAAAAGACGAATTTGAGTTTTCTCCCTTAATTGCTGGTGTTGCTCATGTCGGAAGTGACGCAATCTAAAAGATCAAACTCTTGGTTAAGTAGTGTTTGTACCTTTGGTTTTACATACATGGCCAAGTAGGGGGGACCCATGTTATAGGACGTGGGTGCAGTAGCCTCAGGTAGATTTTAAAACCTCTTTAAAAGGGTCATGCTCCACATAGGCTACACACCAATTGAAACCCCAATCCCGCCCCTCCCCATAACCTGTGTAGCCATAATACCATCGAAAACTCATCCATGCGATTCCATCGGAAATCCAGCTCCAAATTTGCAAACATCTCCAAAGCACTATCTTGTCTTCCCTCCGACTAGAGATTCCAATCCACGGTCAGCTTTCTCTCCATAACAGAAGCAGCGTCAAGTACTGGCCATCTCTTTTTCTACTTCTTTCTCTACGGCCGAAAACCCCCAAATCACACTTCCTCATTCCGGTGGTTGTAAAGAATCATAAGATCTATGGATTCCTCACTTTGTTACTAACCATGCTTTTAATGTTATACATTTTAGCTTGACAAACATTTTAATGGATTTGATGATTTTCTTGTAGTATTTTTTGTGTGACTTCTATGATTATGAGGAATGTGGCCACCATCAGGAAAATAAAGAGAAAGAAAAACTCTATTTGATGTTTAAATTTATTGGACTTCTATTAATGAAGCTCTGTGGATTCTGGAAAATTCCAACCGTGGGTTTTTGCTTTGTGTTTTTCCCAGTAATATATGTGGAGGTGTTGATTCTCATTGAGAGATCTTTCTTTGGTTTCTTTTTTAATGTTATTGTTGTTGTAAAACTAGAATGGAATCACTGCGGTTCACTTCTAGGTGTCGATTTTCTTGCAACTTGGTTTCCATTAATTCTTTTGATAATGAGATTTTTTTAGTTTTGTGTACCTTATGTTTTTTATGATTTATCCTTCTCAGTTAGTTTTACTGTTTGTGTGCAATTTCATAAAAGATAAATTAAATGTTTGTATTTTTTTTATAGTTTAATTTTTTTTATTGTTAATGTGAAAAAAGTCCTATAAAATCTAATAAAAAAGTTTAACCCCATCTAAATAAAACTTTGAAGTCCGCCGCCATGCGCAGGCATTAATCCACTCATTATCAGTAGCCCATGCCAAAAAAGAAGAAGAGGAAGACGGAAAAAAAAAAAGGACGAAAAAAAAGAAAGAAAAGAAGAAGTAAGAAGGGTAAAGAAAGCCAAAAGCGAGATTCGCTGCTTGTGCAGAATCCATTACATAAATTGGTCCTGGGGTTTGCTTCCAAACTTCCACCAAAACTCAAAAGCATCCCCTTCATAAACAATGTTCTATTTTATTTTTTTTTAGGTTTTAGAAGGTGTGCAAGTCTGAGTGCTACTCTCTCATTACATACTTTTCCCTCTTTTCCAGTTAAAGTAAAGCACACATCAATAATTAGCTTTATTCTTTCATGTCATTATTTAGAACCCTTAAGCATGGACAGACTTAAAGCAGCTCGAGGATATAAATATTCTTCTTTTTCATCTTCTCACAATGGAAACCCTAAGAGATAGCTCAGTTGACCTAGGACCACGCGGTTTACATTCGGAGATTATAGGTTAGAAACTGCATTACCATACTGGGATTATTGGGGAGTTTATCCAACTTTCCTCTTAGCTTGGAGTAAACTAGCCCAAAAAATTGAAACCCACCATTAGCAAATATCCTCACAATGGAAGCCAAACCCTTACCACCACCGCCACCCCAAGGCGAAGGTTCCTGAAACAGTGCTGGTCGTATACAATGCGTCTGCTAAACAGTATATGAAATAAAAGTAAACGGCAGACTAGCACAGCAGCAATATTCCCGTGAGGCTGCTTCCAGCCCTGCAGCAGGCGCTGACCATTTGCAAAATTTTTGGAGCCCACCGTTTCATGCTCGTCCTACTTAGCAGGTAGGCCACGTTCCATAGCCGGAATTGGACGTCTAGAAATCAAATTTAGTCAAACTTTGACAAACTATCTCAATGGAGAAATTGGTACAATAAAAACTTATCCACGTAAATCCACAACATTGACTTCTTCTTTATGTATTTAACTTGCCAAGTTTATTCATAAGGTTCATTTGCTTGCAGGAATTAAAATTTTAACTACGCATTTTTATTCATCTAATTATTTGTTTTCGCTAGGTTGTCTTACGGGCCAAGAATGCTACTATCAACTTAAAGACTAAAGAATTAATCCCTCTTGGACATGTGTGTGATACTGAGGTGTCAATACCCTCAATCATAAACGTATCAGCTTTTACCCACATATTTGTTTGCACTCATTGTGGATCATATGTATACCTTTTTTTAACGTAAAAATAATGCACAAATGGGATCATTTTCATGTTAAAATTTTTAAACTACTCAAACTAATTATATGCCTTACATCTCAAAGAGCTGCCACCTGTATAGTTTCTACTATGGAGAGGTCATGGGCCTTCTAGATTTTGTCATTCATGAGGGCTCCATATTTTTAAACATAATTGCTCAAACTTCTTATCTCAGATCTCATGACCACCTTCTATTTTTTGCAACTCATGTGGGCCCCACATTTTTAATTGAAATATTCAAATCTCTTTTTGACTCATTAAAAATTAAGTTGTTTACTTTCATGTCTTAAATCTTTATAGATTTTGAGGTATTTAAAAATTCTACATATATAATTCGAGTCATTTAAGGCTTATTTCTTTGCATTAAATTACATAAATATCAAATACATAGAAATCATAGTAAATCAACTCTACCAAAGGATTATTACAGAGATAAGCGGTGAAAGATTTGAGGTGGAGATGTAGATAGAACTTTCATTTTCCTATGTATTGAATTAAGAGAGAGGGTGTTTGCTGGGTTTTCATGTTCCATCTTCTTTTGATTTCATTTCCCCAAAAAGGAGAGATGATTTGGTGCTTTTTTTCTTGTTGGAAATCCATAATTCATCTTCATTTTTAACCACTTACGGTAAGAATCATATGTATTCAATTTCTCACTGAGAACTTGTATAGTTAAGACCATTGGGACTTGGCATATTTGTTAATAGTCCATGTGTGTATAGGAAAATATTTATGCACATCCATCCCTCACCATATTATGGTGAGGGACAATATAATGGGCCGACTATATGATACATCTGAACCATCTACGCACATGAGACCTCCTTAAGTACATTAGACCCATAAAACTTTCACCTATTCAAATGGATTGGGCCGTTGGATCGAATGTCAAATTTTTTCTTTAATATAAAGTCGTTAGATTCGTGGGCTATATATGTATGCAATTCCTCACCAAGTCACGGCCCTTGGCACAAGGCTTTCCTCACTGAGAACTTATATAGTTGAGGATTCCTGAGGCCGTGTTTGGTAATGGGTGACTCAAGGTTTAAGGATTTTATACCGTCCCTCTTTTAGCAAAGGACTTCCATATACTATCGATGGAGGCCAGCTGTTGGAATCCTCAAAGAAAGAGGATCTCAGATGGCCCAAATTCTCAGAAATTTATGATTACCAAACTTGAATATCCTACAATTTTATATTGAGTATTTAGTTGCCAAACAAGATATTAGGGGCCATCAGTTTGAAGTTAATGAATCCCTAGGAATTCAATTATGTTAAAAAATGGGCCCATAGATTATAGAATCATTTCTGTATTGCATCTTTTTGGATAGGGAATTTTATCAAAAAAGTGTCCCTAAACATGTATTAGACGGTTTTAATCAGAAATACACATAAACACCCGTATTGGTGTTCGTACAGTCGTTTTGGACCATTTTACCCCTCATTTTGCGAACAAAATCATCATGAAAATATAACCTAACCAACCAAATCAAATGATTTCGTTCTCCTTTTCTTCCCCAAATTCATCCTCTCCCGCCTTTTTTCTCTTTCTCCTCCGCTCCCTCCCCTCTCTTTCCCTCATCCTGCATTTTGCTTCAGTTCTCTCTTTCCCTCTCCCTCTCCAGTCGTTGCGTTCTCCTTCCCTCTCCCTCTCCCTCTCCGCTCACGGCGTTCTCCGCTGCGGTTCCTGCTCTCCATTTCCCTCTCTCTCTTTGATGCTCTCTTTTTCCCTCTCTCCGACGTCCTGGCTCCTACTCTCCCCTCCGCTCTTTGCTGTCTAAGCATTTCCAGCCAGATCCTCCGGCAGAACTCCCACGACTCTTGCAACGTCATCTTCCTTCTGACATTTAAATGAAGGTGATTTTCTCTGTTATTCTCTCTTCCACATTGTCTATTTTATTTTTTTTTCTTTTCATTTTCAGTTTCTATAACTGTTGGAACTGTGCTATTCTGGAGAGGGGATCTTGTTTGGGGTATTTTCAGGAACCTCTTATTTGGAACCTCCTGTTTGGGGTAAGAGATTACAACTATAAGTGGTTTCTTCAAATCATTTTCGATTTCTACAACCGTTTCTATAACTCTTGATAGAAGTTATCTTCAACCTTTTATATTTGGAAACTCTTATAACTATGTTGGGTGGGTTCTCTGTAAAACTCCCAAAATCATTATACAAATAGGGAGGTTGTTCAAGAAGGAGTCCATTAGGAGGCAGTTTTGGAAGCAATCCATTGGCAGGCATTTGAGAAATTAAGGAGCACATCTAGAGAAACCACCTTCCATTTGTAGGCACGTGTTAGATGTCTGAAAAAAGAGTCCAGCCATAGGGGAGAACTTCATAAATGGATATGGTGAACTGCTGAATGGTTTAGGGTTGGTGGGTTATTAACTACATTGTTTTCAACATTAGTGCCCAATGGTTGTGCTTGACTTTATTGGGGACACACTCATAAACTCACTTATTCTGATTGAATGATCTACTATTTTTTAAGACTTCGATGTTTTGTTTTGCAGATAGTTTTATTTAGGGAATTTTACCAAAAAAATGTCCCAAAACATGCATTTGCCGGTTTTATTTATTTATTAGATTAGCTTCTACCATAAGCATCCTAGTCCAATTGTGTCCAATACTCTTAAAATAGACTATCTGATAGCCCAAACACTCTCTTCATCTCTTGTTTGTTTTTCTTCGTTATATCTCTAGAATATGTTTTTTAAGAAAGTAAAGGCTTTTAGAACACATTGATTTCAAGTGATTCTACTGTTTTTTTGCTAAGTACCTATTTTATAGGTATCCCTTTTTTAAGGTAGAGACTTCATCTAGAATCAATTCAGTCCTTTTATACACATGTAGCCCTTCGGTGTTAATTTTGTCTTCTAGTGACCACAGGATTTAGTCATAAGATGTTTGCATCATATGTAATTGTTAGTTAACCTACCTGTAATTTTACAATCTTAAGTTGCTTTTGAGAATCAAATTCTCAAGAAGATGATGTTAGCTTTCCACAAAATCATGAAAGACCCTTTCCACAATTATAAATTATCAAGGAGTTGGGCCATTTGAGATTCTCATTTTTTAGCATTCTAAGGTCCGTCCCACTTCACGATGTGAAAATCCTCAGTTGAACGATAGGAGTATAAAATACACGGATTCCTCACCTATTAACAAAAGTAAAATTTGTTCTAATCTAAATCTTATCATTTTAATTGTCATGCATCCCAATGGAGGTGTGCAGCATGTACATTGAAGGCACAGAGATCACAAATATTTCATTGGACCTTCATTGCTCACCATCAAACATCACATAGATGGTCCGACAGTGAAAAATGAATTAACAAACAGCACATGAAATTAGCAGAAGATAAAAACAAGAGATGAAAACACAGCACATCTCTCTCTCTCTCTCTCTCTCTCTCTCTCTCTCTCTCTCTCTCTCTCTCAGATATTTATTACATGGGGTGTTGCATTTGAAATAGTGATTCCGATCTCTTCATCCCCAAACACTTTCCACCCCAACCCCAACTAAAGAAGTTTCATCCCTTGATACCAATACCAGCTCAGGTGAAGATACCACCCTAGACATTTCTTCACCACCCTATAAGGTGGACCACGCAGGTTTGTGTCTTGTAGCCCAAACAGGGAAAAGGAAGGAAGATGGTTGGAATTTTCTCTTGGAATCCACCTCTAGTGGTATTATAGTTGGGAAAGGGTGGTTATAATTGGAAGGAGCGAAGAAGAGGTTGGATAGGACATTGCGATCTTTGGTGCAGGTGCATGAGCCAAGTGGTGGATCCACTGTCTAAGACTCTAATCTAATCCACATCCCAAGAGAGCAGGCTAAGGCTTTATAGAAATCACAGAGTCCAACCCACCTATCAAATCCAAACCACTCAAATCATTGTCCCACATTGTATTAAGCCAGCGATAGGTTTCATTCAAATCAGAGTTGCAACTGTAATTAGATTGATCATATCTAACTCATTATTTGACTTTCTCTCCTCTATTAGATATATAAGTGCATCTGAGGGCCCTCACTCACTCGAACATATCTAGGACTTGAGAGTAGGTAAAATGCTGATCGTCAATTACCACAAGAAGTTGATGAAGACCCAAACACCAAAAAATGGGAAATGTGATTTGTAATATCTATATAAGCTTAGCCTAAATCTTGATACTGGTGATCGGGTTTGGTTTCATCATAGAAAAACAATTAAGACTAACAGATCTAATTAAAATCAGAATGTAATTATATCATCTAATCATTTTTTATATCTGTCAAAGGCCTCATCCATATATAGTCCTTATCGTCCTCTCCTCCTAATGGTTTCATGCATTCAATATGGAGTACAGCAGGGAACACACGAATCTTACTCTCATAATAGATATGAGATATTTTATAATCCTATCTGACTATGACGAGATCTTAGATCCAATCAATCCTAAATTAGACATACTAAAATGGTTAAATTTTATAATCCTAACCATTTGCATGCTTGTCGTTAAATGAAAGGAGCATATCATTTATATTTATGAAATGTGTAGAACATCAAAAGCTAAAACATAGTCATACAAACTATAGTTCTTATGTCATAGACTATGGTAATGGTCATGGTCATTTACTATGATGCATCATATTTTAAAATGGGAAACATATAGTGTTGTATTGTATATTTTACTTCTTTTTTTATGTGTAAAATCTATGATTCTTTATGTCCATGGTGTGTCCTTGTCATATCTATATCTTATCTGGGGCATCATAGATTATCAAATGGCTATGGCCATTTTGCAAATGCCCACATCTTTTAAAAAATAAGGTCCATGTAAAAGAATCATCATATGTCATCATATTGATTTCATCCGCTCCATTTGGATAGTAAGCATTGTAAAACATTTCTAACCCCCTAATTTAATAATAGATAATTTGTTGGCTAAGAACTAACTGCACCATGTTTCATGTCAATCAATGGTATTGTGTGGGATTGAAAGTTCTCTTTTTCTGTCCAACAACATTTTAGTGGCAGTACCAATTACAATTTCACATGGATCTCAATCTCCACCACATATATTTTGTGGCAGTACCAATTACAATTTCACACCTATTGCTACCAGCTACGATCGAAAGAGAAGCCCTATCTCGGATACATTTTTTAAAACTGCAACTCTGTCGATGAGCAGTGATGGCTAGCGGTGTGAGGAAGCAACGTGGCGGGCCTTTGACGGAGAATGGATCTATTCGGAACCCCTAATTCAGTGCTCGGGAAAGTGAAGAGAGAGATAAGGGAACAAGGGAGGGAGAGGGAAATAATGTAAGGGGAGCGCGGGTGAGAAAACAAAAGGAGATGGGGTCTGGATTCGTTGGATATGGAGTGAAATTTCAGGTCAGGAACTACCACAGCTTTAGATTGTGGTTATTAAAAAAAAGACGTGTCCAAAACAAGCCACAACAGTGCCTATTGCTATAAGACACCCAATCGTGTAGTATTTTGACGTTTTTTTATGCCAAGTGATTTGAAGTAAAATGTCTTACCTTTTGTCACCGTCTCTGCGGTGATTACAACCTAAAACCATAATTTATTGTATTGTCCTGGACTCATGAGCTCACGAAAGATATGGATTTCATTGCCACTGGTTTCCCGAATTGTTTTTGCCCTACATTATGATGGAAAGTACAGTTGTTTATGCTTGACAGTATGATTGTTTTACAAGAGTCAATTGTAGACGTAGACTACATGTAGTTTATGCATGTCAGTATATACTTATTGTCAATTTGTTGTTGGAGAGCAAAAATGGATGAATAATCTAACAACCATCAAAACGATATCTGCTTCACGATGCTTTGTTGTTGAAATGATAACATTATATTTTTATCATCGTATTATGCATCTCAATACTTAGTTGATCTTTATTTAGAAGACGAGGAACAAAAGTTTGTACGAAACAATAAATGGTTGTAATGATGTCATTACAATTTTATTCACGATACTTGACTACTTACCAGACATAAATGAAGTTCTTGGAGATATTTCCCGAGAATCTAGTTTGTTGCTATCTTTGCATCATTAAGGGGTCTATGAATAGTGATATGATTGCTATGCTAACTTTAGAATTGCTTATGATTATAGATGGAGAATCTTCAACCAGGTCCTTTGGATAAATCAGTATTATATGATTAAGATAAACATATTTCTGAACGAATATGGAACGACAAGGTGAGCATAATTTTGATTGAAAGTCACAGTACATCATTACATTTGTGCTTATGCCATGACAAATGTAAAAGATTATGCATCATTTTTAAAATGCAGGAAGCAGAAGCAGGCCCACTACGTTGCATTCTAACACCAAATAATGACGGCTGGGAAATCAATGATCGAATGTGGGATCTAATTCGCCAGATTGGGCTGGAGCAACTGGCAAAGATTAAAAAAATTGAACTCAATCATGGCCTAATAACTGGCCTGGTTGAGAGGTGGAGGCCAGAGACAAACACCTTCCACCTCAACAGTGGTGAGGCCACCGTAACTTTGGAGGATGTCGCTTACATCTATGGCCTCCCAATTGATGGCCTTCCAGTCAATGGCCGCACCTTCTCTGATCCCTTGACCATGGTGAAAGTATATGAAGAGCTGCTAGGGGTGGTGCCGGACGTGAACTATGACTGCTATGGAGTGCAGATTAAGTTCACCTGACTTAGGGAAATTTTTAGATAGTTGCCTAAAAGCAGACCTAGAGACCAAGACATAAGGCGGACGCTTGCTTTCCTATTTTGTCTCGTTGCAGGTCAGATTTTTTGGACCTCCTCGGGTACCAAGGCTCCATCCCACATTTTAGAGTTATTCAAACGTTTTGAGAGGCAGTCTTGGGGAGCTGCATGCCTTGCAAATCTATACAGGGGCCTTGCGAAGGTATCCACCTGCCAAAATAAAGGAAAAGCTGTGAAGACCATCACAGGTCCTCTAAAACTGTTACAAGTAAAAGAATACGGTATATAGTTATGCGTTCATAGGGCCATTTTAAAATCATTTTATGATTCTATACTTGTAATCGTCAATATTTTCCGTATGGCCAAGTATGGGCATATTCGCGCATGACAATTGGCAAGCCGATTCGTCGAATAGGTGACTGGACCAAGGATGTAAAGTTTCCTCTTCTCCTAACTTGGTATAACAGATAGTGGTCTCATCATTTCCAGACGAGAGTCGAGGAAGCCAGGCAATATCTAGATATTATGGAAGTCGATGCCGTAAGTATGAATGTTTAAATAACAATTAAACACTGCTAGAAATCAATAGGAGCATTGTAATCATTTAGCTTATGTGTGATTATCTGCTGATTTGTTTTTTAATTCTCCATGGCGATCCCAATTTTCTCTGTGTTCTTCCAGTTCAATTGGCTGCCATACCGGACTATATCAACGATGCGGATGTACCACTCTTCTGGTCGAACGCGGCATTGATTTGCTTTTGGATTATGGACCGGCACTGTCCAGAGAGAGTAATGAAACAGTTTGGGTTACAACAAACTGTGCCATCCTGTTTTCTAAGGCCATTTCTGCGAACGAAAATTATCCCAACGGGAGAACATAGACCTGAGAAACTACGTGCCGTGTATTTTGGCATCTGGAATAAAAGGATGGATGACATAACCTATGGAGAAGAGGGTGATGCTAGCCCACACAATGACGCGTACTTTAAATGGTATAGAAACATCACTCGGCGTCATGTCGGTCATCCTACTCCCGTACACATCCAAGCTGACCTGAATTCGGTTTCATCCCAAGTAAATTCCATCGTTCTCCTTTGCCAACAACTCACCAAATCATTTTTTGTCGTCTGTAATTTTGATTCTAACTTCTCCCTATGTTCATATTTTTCTATTCTAGATCTTGAAGTTTACCGAACGACTACGGGCATCATGTGACGTTGCAGAGAAGTTAAAGGGAAAGGCTGGTGATTTATGAAGCTTCATCGACGGTGTGAGAGCCGAAGTTGTCCAGTTTAAAGATGCATTTATGGCTGATTTTAAGACGTCCAACTTAGCTAATGCAAATGTCGGTGAATTGGATGATGCATCCCTGAGGGTATCCTATATATTATCTCCACCTCAAATTATCATTCCACCCATACATTTGATATTTTCTACTAACTCATCTAATCATTCAATAGATGGACAAGGGAGACCAGGCAGAAGAAGATCCCAGCAAATCGTCTAAAAAAACGCAAAGGTACAGGCAAGGGAGTAGAGTTTCCCACCAGTCCATTCAAACCCAACAGTCCAATCGTATCTCAACCTCCCAGAAGATCCAAACATGTAACGGGAAAATCTAGTAAACCACCCAGTGTATCCAAACACATAATTCCAGAGAAGCCCGAAGAATCCAAAGGAGCCACAAGTCCAATCTCACTATCACCCCGAAGGAGTCCTAGAATAGTCCAATCTCATAAGAGTCCAATGTCCCGCATAAAAATCAGAAGCCCCACCGATGCAAAATCTTTCAATATTCCTTTTATTTCCAGCCCCTACACTGCACAAAGAAGTGTTGGTACCCCATCTCTGGGCTTGGTTAAATTTGGGAAAGGTCTATCCCCATTCAACAAGATCTCATCTATGATTATGAACGTCAAAGCACAGTATAGAGAGCCAAAGCCCCCTCTATGGATGGCTGATTACACTATCGAAGCGTGGATGAGGAATCCACAGTATAAGATAACGATGGAAGAACTTGAGATAGTCACAGTATTCCGGAATGAATTTGCTGATACAGTGGGGTATTTCCAACTATTGTGTATACCTTGCATGCATTATGTGAACTTTGGTTTTTTATTAACTTATTTCAATGCTGTCTACTACCAGGAGGGCGAAGTTACAGGAATGGTGTACACTTGTAACTGCCACAAACATGTATGAGCTGCTAAGGGAAGCATGGATGGACAATTGGGTTAGTGGCTGAGTTTCCCACCTAATTTGTATTTCTAGCTATAAGAATTTGATGATTTGACATGTGTTCCCTCACCTATCTTCGTCCCATTATATAGTTGCGGACCATGCACTATTGGTTCGGGATATTAAATACCCATGCTCCATCATCGTACTTTTTTGAATGTGCTCTCTCAGTAAGTGCTAAAAAGGGCTGAACAGATTGTCACACTTGGTTGTTCGTTTCATTTGAATTTGACCATTTATGAACCATGATCCTACAGGATTGGTAAGTGCATAGTCAAACGAGTGAGAAGCTCATTGAAAACTGCTTCAATCAAGCTTTGAGGACAACATGATAGATAAGGAGCATTTGTTCTTTCGGGTGTGGAACAACCACCATTTCTTCCTTTTAGTAGGACGGGTCAACGGAAGAAGGTGGGAGTATTATAACAGCATGTTTAGGGAGAGAGATTACAAATTTGCCGAAAACTATGTAAGTTGATATCAATTACATAGCCCGGCTGTATATAACTGGTCATCTATAGTATGATGCCCATTTTGCTGAGTATCATGAAACTATTATATGCAGATTACATGGATCAACGATCGGTTTTTGCAATTCGGGTGGAACGATCCCAATGTCTGGACAACTCACTGCATGGAATGTCCCATGCAGACAAACAGGTCAAATTCGCTAACCATTTAAACTCCCTAACTGTTATGTTCTTGCTTAATCTGAGGTAAAATCCATTTAATGCGCATAGTCTGAACCGAAGTTTCTTTTTTTTCAGTGTGGATTGTGGAATCTTTGTCACGGCTTATGCGCAACACATAGCGTTGGGGAAGGCTATCGAGTTCAAACAAAATGACATGTACTACTACCGTGCGAAGATTGTCAATGACATTTACAGAGACCAGTATGCGTGATGGGATGTGAAAAATCAAATGGAATCGAGAGACGATTCTTCGGCTGGTGAACATTGATGTTTGGAAATGTCAACATATTGCCACTGCGCCCGGACTAAGCAATTGGAATGTGTGCCTGCATTATCATTTTAATCATGTCGGGATTTGAGGATTTAACACTCTCAACATGATTGACCTGTGTTGGATACAGGTATGATATGGTTCCCTGTTGTTAAAACCTTTCTCCATCATATTAAGCTTATACCACTTGTTCAGGACCGGCATAAAGTGTTCACTACGTTTATGTTGGTGCTTGCTGTTTCAGTTGTGTTTATGATTTTATTGGATGATTTTCTTGAGTTGGACTTGCACTTGATGGCCTTGTCATGTATGGCAGGTTTCAGAAGTTGGCTCACTTTTGGGTGTTTCATTTGGTCTCTGTTGGACTTTGGATGGCAGTGGAAGTGCTGGATATTTTGATGAGTTTGTAACTAAGCAGTGGGTTTGTCCCTATAGATCGCAACTAAGGGCAATAAAATAGCTATCTTGGCCTTTGAGGTTGCCAACACAATGGTTAACGGTGCCAATATAAGGTTATTCGGATGAAAGCAGTTTTTTTCTCAAAGAATCAGGTATTGGTGTGTACTTTGTCCCAGCAAAATTAATTGGTTGTCTTACTCTAGTTCTATCCTTAATCAAACACAATGTTTATTGATGGGGTTGCTACAAAGATCTAGTCCATGAAAGTTTCATTTCTTCTATTTGTTCCTCTTCCAACCGATTCATAACTTTGATGATTTGAACTTTTACCTTTTTCAACAAAGTTGTCTTGTTGACTTTATGTGTGCATGGTGGTTTGTTAGTGGTTAATACATTGTATTCGTTTATCCAATTAGTTTTCAGAATGTTTATGTTGGAAGTGCTTTGTGAGAAATTGACCATATCTTTGACGTGCGTTTAATCACTAAATATTCTCGCATAGTTCTGTATGATGTGGTCTATGTTGCGATCATGTTGTTACAGATAATCCACTAATGGTGAGGTTTCATTGCTTTACATGAATATGCTTGCATTACAAATGTAACATCACCCATTAAAGACCACGTTTATACCAGTTGAACATGTAAAATTAAGTGAAGCTTTGTAGTTTTATTGCTATACATTAGTAGACCCACGAAGGAACGGTTGGACCATTCAGTAAAGATCACACTTTTAACAAGTTGCCATGGACTTTCTAGATGTCCAATTTTGAGTATGAAAGTATGAAGGTAGGTAACGATATCGTTGTTGTAATATCATCATACTGAGCATTTTTTGCAAACTTCGGTGGCCTTTTTCTATCGCATTTGTATCTCATTAGTAAGTCAGGATCATTCCATTTGCCGGAAACTAATACGAAATGGAAAGCTACAAAAAAATCGTAACGATATTGTTATCCATAATATTGTCGCCCTATGATTTGGATGCTCTCCGTGTATCTCATGTTGTTTCAGGTTCAATGTCATTGCACGACAATAAAAAAAAAAAGTGCAATTTGACTATTTATGGGGCCTCGGACATATTCTGCATCGGATTTCCTCAATTCCTGCTTTTGATTCTAGCATTTCTGTCGGTTTCATACAAGGAGACTGTATTAATGAAACTGTTTCCTTTTAATTACTCCATTACTTATATTTTTTGGCTAAAACTGTATTGGGATTATCTTGTGTGTAGGTAGCTATTAAATGGGCATGGAATGGTCAACATCCAGATGTGAAGATAACCAAGACATCATGTTTGAAAGCAGTTCTCCTGATGCTATTTATTATGAAAGAAAAATGGACATCTATGAATATAGACTCAGCACGGTGATAGACACCAAGGATAAGGAGAAGTTAAGTGCTATTGGAAGCACTGAAGCAAGGATAGGAAGAAATATAGGAGAGGAAAAGGGTCATGGAAGTCAAGATAGCGAATGGACTAAGGTTGATTTATTAAAGGACTTCTTCCAACAAAAAAGACAAAACTTGGATAAACCTTCCTAGCAGGCTGTGGACTGATTGTGTTATATAGTTATTTATTTTGTTGGTCTTGCCACGTGGTCTTCGAGTTGCTATTAGCAAAACCCTGGATAAAATACCCTTCGCATGATGTTCTTATGTTTTATTTATATAATCTGAATGTATTTTTTACGGAAAATGTTTTTTTTCCAGGTTGGGTTTCAAGAATGTTTTTATGTAATTGGGTGTTGAATGATGGAGTCAGACCTTTTATTTTATTGCTTCCAACGAATGAATGGGAGTTGTTTTTCTGGCCTTTTTAAATGTTCTTGTTATACAGCTGAATTGAATTAAGGGAAGGCTATGGCTTATTCAGTGAGGATGCTTTATATTAGTATACCAACATTGAAAATGATGCGCCATTCAGCTGGAGATAACAAATTTTACTCGTTGCCACCGACTTGTTCGATATCAAAATCACAAATTGAATATTAAGAATGCAGGTAGAGACATCGTTAGTGTGATATGATCAAGTTGTACATTTCTTGGATACTCGGGTAGCCCTGATGCATGAAACTGGAATTTCAATGATGCATGAATTTGTTGGTAAAATATTGTTTTGGATGTGTGGGATTCTGGAATGGAGGTTGTTCTAGTGCTAAGATATTTGAAATATGAGTACTCTTGGTATCAGAGTTTCTGTTGCAAGAGGTACTACTCTATTCTGAACAATTCTATTTCCAAGGCATTGGAGATGATGGTATATTTCATTCAAAACATTCAATGGGATGGAGAATGAAAAAAAATGCAATATGAGCACTTGAACTGCCAAAATTCATCCACTGATACCCAAGATGAAGGACCCATATGAAGCCTTTTGCGAAACATTATTTTTTTTTTACCACTTTGCCCCATTAGGATGTAGAAATGAACCACTTCCACTGAAGAAGAATATTAGAATCCTCACAAGGTGACCCAGTTTCATGCATCATTGGATCCCATATAAGTTACTAACACGGAATGGACAGATCATAATTATGGTTTTGGCCAACTGTATGGGTACCAAATTCCGGAGCCCAATGGTTCGAACCTTCGCTTTGAGGGTTTGAACCTTCAATTGTTGCCCTGCTTGGGCCAAATACCAGAGAGCACAAAGGTTCGAACCGTCAGATCGAGGGTTCGAACCTTCTCATTATGCCCTTCCTGGGCCAAATTCCAGAGAGCGCAAATGTTCGAACCTTCGGAACGAGGGTTTGAACCTTTATTTTTTGCCCTTCATGGGCCACATTCCAGAGGGCACATAGATTCGAAGCCTCAGAACAACGGTTCGAACCTTTATTTTTTGCCCTTCCTGGGCCAATTTCCAGAGAGCCCAAAGGTTCGAACCTTTGCACCGAGGGTTCAAACCTTCCCATTATGTCATTCCTGAGCCAAATTCCAGAGAACCCAATGGTTCGAACCTTCACTATAAGGGTTCGAATCTTTGTTTTTTGCCCTTCCTGGGCCAATTTCCAGAGAACCCAAAGGTTCGAACCTTTGCATTGAGAGTTCGAACCTTCCCATTATGCCATTCCTGGGCCAAATTCCAGAGAGCCCAATGGTTCGAACCTTCACTATAAGGGTTCGAACCTTTGTTTTTTGCCCTTCCTGGGCCAAATTTCAGAGAGAGCAAGGGTTCGAACCTTCGCATCGATGGTTCGAACCTTCTCATTATGCCATTCCTGGGCCCAATTCCAGAGAGCTCAATGGTTCTAACATTTACTATAAGGGTTTGAACCTTTATTTTTTGCCCTTCACAGGCCAAATTCCAGAGAGCGCCAAGGTTCGAACCTTAGCAACGAGGGTTCGAACCTTTATTTTTTGTCATTCCTTGGCCAAATTCCAGAGTGCCCAATGTTTCGAACCAGGATAGCAAGTGTTCAAACCTTTACATTTTGCCATTCCTGGGCCAAGATCCATAGGGCCCAATGGTTCAAACCTTCACATAAGAGTTCGAACCTTCAAGTTAATCCATGATGGGTCTTTTCCAAACAGCCTAATGGTTTCAAGTGAGTTTGACCCTATGTAAACATGCCCCTCCCTCATCTTTAATAACGTACATTCACAGTTACATTCCAACCCTAGCGCCCCAAATGGTTCGTACCCCTCTTCGTCCGCCCATCTTCCTTTAGGTTATCTGCAGAGCCATTTTCATACATTTCCATAGGTACGTCTCTTCCTGGGTGTTCCCTTTTAGATTCAACCACTTTAATACTTGGTATTGCTTCTATTCTTTGTTACATTTCTAAATTTCCTGCCCATTTTTTTTATTTCTTACGGCACTGTATGACAATAATGGGTAAATCCCAAACTGTAGAAGGAAAATGGAATGATGGGGTGGGTGAAGGGTTCTCATTACAAAGCTAAGTAGCAGGGAGAGCCCAAGGTCACCAGGGCTTCACTACTTACTATTTCAAAGGGATTGGGATGGGCTTCTGAGAGATTCTTATTGAATTTGGGTTTCTCATTTCTGATATGGATTTTTAGGAAATCGTTGATTTCTTACATGGGAGGCGAGGATCACTGATAAAATGAAGATTGTTTGGAATGTGGTTCTGTGTTAAGAATTTTTTTCTTTTTTTTTATTTGGTAGAAATAATCCTTTGATGTAGCCTAATGTGAAATTGTAACGACCTAGAGAACAAAGGGTTCTTGATATTTTAGATAAAGATCACTATAGGGAAAGGCATTGTGATGTGATTTTGTATCTGAAAAAAAAACAGTTAATTGATGTATTGTGTCAGACCAGATTATCCTTTCAAACGCTGTTTTGGGCCTGTAAATGACATGTCAAATCTTTAAAATCATGAACACAATTTCTCATTGGAAATTCAGGCTCCTTTTAATTGCTTTGGATGTTGGTCCATGGTTTGTATGTTCTTTAATGGAATCCACTTTTGAGTTCCTCCTTTCATAAAATTATTACACATACAAATTTTGTATCAAAAAGTCTAGAATGGCACAGTTGCCTCTCATGATTTGTGGCTTTGAAGGCAGGGGACAGTAATGTATTTTATGTGATATCTTGATAAGCAAAACCATTGTATAAAAGCTGTGAAGATAGTATCTCAAGATCTCTTCGTCATTGTGTTGGAACCGAAAGGAGAGAGGCAAATTAACTGGTACAATTTCTTTGGAGCGTCTTTTGATCCTTCCAACTTAAATCAAGAAGGAGACAGTCCTTTTGTCTAAAATAATATAGACACTCGAAAGATAGAGCCCATACATTACCTGCTGAGTTGAAATACTACTGATTGAACCCAAATTGAATAAATAAAAAAACATCGATGTAGCCCATTAGACTCGAACCATAAGTGCTCAAAATAGAATGCCTTTTTTTTTCTGATGCAATTGACGGATATCTCTTACTTCTTTTTGACGTTTCAAATGGATTGCTTTGCTGTATTCTACGTTCATAAACTTTCCATGACGGTTCTAGAACTTGACTTTCTTGCAGGTTCTACTACTTGGTATGGCTCCTAAAAAGAAACGAACTTGTCAATGCGCATCATTCGATCGGTCTCGGTTTTTAAGTGAAGCTGGCCAAATTTCATACATGAACAAGTTCCAGCATCGTGCTGTTGTGCCCAAAAGAATTGTAGTGTACAATGAGCTAAGTGATACTGATTTTGCTGTGTGGATGCGTGAGAGAGAATGGTTTACCCTGTATGATCTTGGCTACCAGATAGTGGTCAATTGGGTAAGGGAGTTCTACTTTAACATGTATGAAGTTTCAAACAGTTCATTCAAGACATTTGTTCGAGAACAGGAACTCGAAATTACACATGATCTTCTAAGTCAAGTGCTAGAAATTGGTCGCGTCGAAGGCGCACACTTCCTGATTGTGAACAACCGTCAAATTAATTACAATCTAGGCAAGAGAATTGACCGAGAAGCATGTAGCTTGGATCGGTGGTGACATATCCCACCACAAGCTGAGCGAATTCTATCGCTTGCTGAATATTTTCATCTGTCACAATGTCAGCCTCAAAGTTAGCAAAAGAGTCACAAAGGAGGATGGTTATCTCCTATACTGCATCGGGACACAAAGGAAAGTCGACGTTCCTCTCGCGGTGTTTCGTTGCAAGGCCAAGGTCCACACTACATCTCATAATACAACTCTTCATTTCCCGGGGCTCATCTCCAAACTGCTCCATGACATGGGTAAGCTGGCTGAACCCGATGAAGACATTATAGTTCTCAAGCAGAAGATTGATCGCTCCACCTTTGAAAATTCGAAGTCCCACATCCCTTCCGTTGAGTTGGATGATGATAATGAGGGAGATATAGCTGGTCCCTCTGGAGCTAATCCTTCAAGGGTAGACCCTTCCGTAGCTGCAGATTCGTATACAGGACTATCAGGAGATAATCAATTAGGTGAAGGGGCGATTCATGCGTTAAATGAGCGTCTCGGGCGTTTAGGAGTGCGAGTGAATGAAGGATTCGCCGAGATGCGTCAGAGTTTTGCTAAGATGCTTGATCGTTTGCGCCGCGAATGACTGAGGTGCCTGCTATTGATGTTCTCTGAGAGTGCCACCAAAGCAAGAATGTGGCCTTTTAGTTTACTGCTATCAGTTGACTTTGCTAATTTCCTTCCTTTTCATGCACCTGAATAGCCATTCTATCAGAACTTCTGAGTCATGTCTTTGTTTAATTGTTCCTATTTTATCCATTGAATTTGTTTAATGCTTCTCGCTTTGGAGAAATGAACTAAAGTTAATGTTTTACACAACTGTTTTTTAGTTATCCTTTTGTTGGTTTTCTCTTTGAGAGTATGGATTATTGTGAATGTAAGTTATGCTGACTCATCAGTCTAAAGTTGCATCGTGCCCGTGGAAAACAAAGACACCTGTCTGCCTATACTGTTTTTGAAACTGAGACAGTTTTGATGGATTCCACCAAATCAAAATGGGCCAACCCTCATACCAACCCTCTCAAAACACCAGCGAATCTGGACTCATTATAACAGAAAGCATGCAATGCAAAGCGATAATCGGATTGGATTGAAATGTAGATAAAAAGGTCGTAAAACCGTAAAACAACCATATTGTTAATTTTCACTATCCTCGTCAATCTTTTATTGCTAGAGAGTGAAAAATCGAAAACGCCCCAAATCCAGATCCCCACAGATTGGGGGACTCTTTCTTCATCACGACATGGCAAAGTCAAAAGGTATCAATCCTCATTTTGGGTTACCAGTGACAAGGTAGAATCAAAAAATATGGTGCAATTGCATTACACAAGATTAGAGAACACTTATATGGGCTCTAGTTTCTGGTTTTCCATTGGCTTCCAACATGATCTTCCTATAGCCATGAGCAAAATCATCATTTCACAATTGCAATCCATGTAGCTAGCTTTTCTCCTTAATATAAGCTTTAGCACGTATGACACATCAATCAAATGACAACAGTCAAAAAGGGCTTTCATGAATGATTTGATCATAAAACAAAAAAGGCAAAATCAGAATGAAATTTTAGCACTTAGATTATGAATCTTCTTACTTGGAATGTTTCTAGAGGCAGATTCATTGTTTGCTCTTGGCCAAGTGAAGCCAACTTGGAACATCTTTCAATTACCTAATTTTTGCTATGTTATCTTTTCACAATCATTGTGATGGACTCCGTTTCTCAATTTTCAAGTAGGGATTGCTGCTTGAGATGGCTCCTCAAAACAGCAGAGGCTCCATCCAGATTTACAGGGGACAGACATGTACTCTAACAAAATCATATATCTGTAATAACAAAACTCAGAGGATGACCAAGTACAAAAAAAAGGAAGATAATAATCATGAGTTAGTACTTAAAATGAAAATATTTATAACAAAACGGGCATAGAAAATGGTATTCATTAATTGAGAGATATAACAAACGACCCATATGGATGGTGCCAATATACAAGAAATTTACAAATTAACATATGCAAACTAGGCCATTGGTTTTCGGCTATACATCGATACATATACATTATGTTCTCCCTAATTATCGAGAGATACATCCAAAATATAAACAAAAATATGCTCCCCCACCATAAACAAGTATTTACACCAAGCCCAAGACTAGACAATTCATGTGTACACCTTAAAGATATATCTCATCCCAAAAAATGAGGGAAATATGATTCATCCCCTTGGAGGTGGGTCTCTACATGTCTGTCTATTATGACCACGTTTCTTGTAGTGGGAGCATGTAACCTGTTTCCTCATCCTGTCCTCTGTTCATACCCGACATTTTTTCGGCCTTCCTGGCCGTCTGCAAGCTATCGAGGGTAACACATGCTCATCACTTCTAAGATCTCATTGTTTTCCATCGCATGTGGCATGAATGACATCATTATAAGTTGCTCGATAGCAGTCACTAGTAAACCAATGCTCACAGAAGTCATACGGATTATATCGTCTGAGTTTAATAGCACAAAGGCCATGTGAACAAGGAATGCCATAGAGGTCCCATTTGCGGCATGTGCATGACCTTTTATCGAGGTGCACAACATCTGTGTACTCCGGCGACAATACTTGAAACTCAAATTCCCCCGCCTGCCAGCATCGGAGTCTCCATGAGACTTTCGTCTCGCGGGTAATGATCTTATCTACATATGGGGTAAATCTAGTCTTCATGTTTAGCCCTTTTTCACACCGGTTCTGGTAAAATTCCATCAGCTTAGCCCGTATCGACTCTATCTATTGTGTCATGGGTAGCTCCCTAATATCCTTTAACAAGTTATTTGTGCTATCCGCAATATTTGTAGTTAGCATGTCGTAACGTTGTCCCTCGATGAATGCGTTTGCCCAATGCTGGTGATCAATTGCGTTAATGTAATCATGTGCCCCTACATCAATTGATCTGATTTTTGCCATATAGCTATCGTACTCACATACGCGAGTTGAACGTGCGGTGCACCAAAACTTCATGACGATTCTATCATTTTTTTAATTTCGCTTGAATATTTTGTGAAATGTGACGGCAGCAGTAACAGTGTTTTGCGGTTGGAAACACATCCATCACTGCAGTGGTCAGTCCTTTCATTCGATCAGACACTATTGTAAGATTCTGAACATGTTCCAGGGTTTCTTACAGACATGCTAGAAACCATGACCAAGTCGCATAGCACTCGGACTTCACAATTGCAAAAGCTAGTGGAAAGAGCTCATGGTCACCGTCCTGACAAACCGTAATGAGCAAGGCTCCTGGGTATTTACCCGAGGTGTGTCCCGTCAAGGGCGATTAGTGGCCTGAGTAATGATTTGAAAGATCGAGCATATCCACCAAAACAGACATAATATCTATAGAAGGAGTGATCATCTTCTGTCCACAAATTGTTGAATGTGCCCGGATTAGTGCGTTTCAGCTCCAAACGGTAATCAGATAGGATCTTGTATGAATCCTTGAACGAACTATGAATGTGTTTCATAGCTATTTCCTTTGCAATGTTGGCCTTTCGATAAGATATTTGTACTCGAAATTCCCTCTGAAAGTCCGACATAATTTCCTTCGGCCTGTAGTCTTGATGGACTCTAAGTCTTTCTTTGATAAAATCCGCAATCAAGCCTGAAGTTGCCTGAGGATATTTTGTCCCATTAATTGGTCCTAAACAATTTTATTCAAGATTGTAGGTCCTAACTTGAAACTGGGGCCTAACTTCCACAATAGACTCATGGATGCACCATGGACATGTAGGATGGCTACACCTTGCCCTCGCTTCAAATCTATTGGTCCTTAATGGTTTCAAGCAAAAGTTATTATACATTGCAAACTTGGCTAATGTGCTTTTGAATGCATCACGGCTATTAAACACCCTGCCCTTCCACAATGTGTGTGGCGAATCTTCATGAGGTGGCGTGGAAAACAAATCATCATCTGCTTGCATGGTGTCGACAATTTTTTATGCATTGGGCTTATCTAGTTCCGACTGAACGGTTTCGCCTACTGTTCGTTCCGACAAAACTCTATCAGCTTCTGAGTTCCTTGATGGTATGTCTTGGAATGTGACAAATGCGCCTCGAGTCTGTATGTTTTCCGGTCTCTCTTCATTCTGAATGAAAAATCCTTGGCCGTAGCTTGCCGGACCTTCTCTACAAATTTCTATGGCCACATGCAGAAATTCAAGACTGTCACTGTCAATCCCCAACTCCCCAATCTTTTCTGCATCATGATTTTCTTCGACACCTGTAGTGTAGCCTCCTTCCCTACGACTTTTAGTATCCAATTCAATAGGTACAAGATTGTCATTATCAATCCCCAACCCAAGTTGAGTTTCTGCAACTGGATTTCCCTCTCCTCCGCAGATGTATCCTCATTTAGGATTTTCTTCATCCACATGCAGAGAATGCTGATTGTCATTGTCGATATCCAGCCCAGCATCGATATCTGTAGATGGATTTTCTTCTCCTATGCAGGTGTAGCGTCCCTGTGAAAAGGACAATTCAAAATCAGCTCCAAGGTCCACAGACGGATACGACTGCTGTAGAATAAATTCTTTTACGACCGCGGGAGTTTTTTATGCCAAGTCAGACCCTTTCTTCGTTGGGTTAACCTTGCATGATAAATGAGCGTCGTCATTTCAAATATTGCCCGTTTGGAGGTAAGTTTTGACAATAATTTTTCCATATCAACAAAGGAGAAAATTAATTACAACGAGGACATGCCTTGCTAGATTAAAATAATCACAACATGCTTGAGAGGGATTTCGTCCCACACGTTTCCAGTAGTTATAATATCAAAATTGAAACCAACAAATGACGGCAAAAAAATATGAAACCCAAACGCTTATGGATCAATAAGCGATATAAGATATGAAATGACATACTTAGGAGATGGTAGTGTGTTATTCAAATTCACATCCTCGTTGATACGAATGCCGGTGTCACCATCTTGATGGTAAAGAGCCTGTCTGGTTGCATCCCTACGGGACAAAATAAAGAAGTGGATGGTTAATCATATAAATAGAGTGCATTTGGGCTAGTATATTTATATCCTTACTTAGTGATGACCTTATTCCAAGAACTGAAAGCGAACTACTCTCCTGAACAACTTTGTTGTATCCCAATCTGCATGGAGGCCAAATTCAAGCTGCTCGGTATCAAATGTTATCGTTGAATATAACAAGTCTAATCGTAGCATACCTTTGTTCATTCCATTGATGATATATTGTATGAACAATGCTTGGCTAGATGTACAAGTACACTGCACAGGCATCCCCCCCAGATGCTCTGAACATAATCTCTACATCATCATCATTTGTTATAGCAACTAAAGTGCATACTATTCCATTTTGATGAAGATAATGGATACTTGGGATATGTCCAAGCATGTTTCCATTTGAGAGATCACATATTTTCTAGACCAATTGTGAATACGTTATGGATCTTTTCAGGAACGCCATCTTTAGGCAACTTTCATTATAAATTGGACTTCCATTGTCTCAAACTAATTGTCCACCGGAATGGAATATGACCAGTAAATCACAATCGGACATCTTGATATAGGCACATAGTCTTTCGAGTAAAACTTCTAACTAACTATCATCTCGTGGCAGACACATGCAAGTTGTGTTTCTAAAATGAGAATCCAACTGAATTTATCATATAACTTTGCGCATCAATATAATTCAATCATAGAAGCCACTGCATAGCGGCTCTATTAAAATATGCATAGATGATGAAACAGACGAGTATTACGTTAATTAAAAAAACACATAAAAGAAACCAAACCATTACCAATGCTATTGACTAAAACAAAATTGTTAAATAGTGCTAATTGATTGAAAAAGCAAGCTTCATTGTTGACATTATTACCCAATAAAACGAATAAATCATTTCAAACCTTGGCATTTTATACTTGAACATGTTCAAGAGACGAAGGTTTAAAAGACTAGATTGGGAAAAAGAGAAGCTAACTTTCATAACGATATCGTTACTATAATTTGTATATGCATCCTCCAAATCTGGTTTACTAAATCAGAATGATAAGGAATTTATATTGATAGCCCCAAAAAAAGGAAAATTGTTTTATGGTGACGATATCTTTGACATGAGCTTTTTGTTCTTCATCTAATATTGGTTTCCAACAACAGAAAAGTGGGGACTTGATATTGAGATGCATAAGCAATGTGAAGGAATCACGATTTTCACTCAATTTCGATAACAAAAAGTTTTTCTAGATAACGAAATTGCTACCATACTTTGTTTTTTGTTCGTCCAAATTTAGTATCCAACAACATAATAGTGCTAACTTTATATTAAGATGCATAAATAATGAGAAGGACCCACGATTTCACTTAATTTAGATTATTGAGAATTTTCTGATAACGATATCGTTTCATTAATTTATAGTTTGTAATCCAATTTTTTGCGACATATAACAAAACAATAATGATTGTATAATGATATGCATAAACAATGGGAAATACTTACAAACTTCGCTCGGATTTTGATTTCAACATCATTTATATGACAACAGGATCAATACCATTAGCCACAAGTGTGTTGATAATTACGTTTTATCTTGCGCTGTTAACATATCTCTATAGAATGTATGTTAGTCCCCAGTACTGGAGTCTCGTATTATCAGCTAGGCAAAAAGGCCAGTAGTAATTCACCAACCAAACTCCAAGATAATTTGGAAACATGAGTAGTTCAATTTCTCTGTTATTCTACACATGATAATATACTAGGAAATGAATATTTACAATCCGTGTAATTGACATTCGAGATTACTTGTACATGACCAAAGTGATTACTATGATGGAAAAAACAGGGGAATGATGGTGATGGGAAAGAAGGTGGGCAAAAGGAAAAAGCTGGATAAGCAATAAAGGCTGCTCTTCTTCCCTAGACACCTACCTAAGTAGTCTCATCTCTAAGGCTATCCATAACCATGAGGCATGCTGCCGCTAAGCCATCCTCATATTTCTAATTTCAGATTCTGAGCTGCTATCTTTCTTATCCCTATCACTAAATGTACTACAAATGTTGTCACATGCATCTTTCATCCTTCAATAAGCATCTAACAAAAGCCTAAACAATCAAATATCATTTTTCCAGACCCTACTCATCAGTTCATCAAATAAAAATTAATAACCAGTCTCTACTCATCAAAGCAGACCCCCCAACAGCTAAATTTCCATGTCAAATATTCTCTACTTCTGTAGAAGTGCGAAGGAAATTATTCTTTGATAACGATATCGTAACCATAATTTTTATCTTTATCATCCAATTTTGGTGTCCAACAGAAAAATGATATTGAATTTATATTGAGATGCATAAAAAATGAGAAAGAAGCACGATTTAAGTCAATTTTGAATTTTTCTGTATCTTCTAATAACGATATCGTTTCAGTAATTTATATGTTTTTTAGCAATTTTCTGCACCCTGCAAGAAAACGATAATGAATGTATAATGAGCTGCATAAACAATGGAAAAGACTTACGAACTTCACCTAGATATTGATTTCAAGTTCATTTATAGGACAACAGGATCATCGATCATTATTTATAGGTATGTTCCAAAATTCGTTTAATCCTGCACGCTTGACTTTTTTCTGTAGCTCATATGTTACCCCAAAACCTTGGAATCTTATATTATCAACTATGCAATAGGTGCCAATAGTAATTTGCTGACCAAACCCAAAAAATGGACGGAACATTACTAGTTCGTTTTCTCTGATGTTGTACAAGTGATAATGTACTAATAAAGGAATTGTTATATTCTGTGTAAATGACCATCAAGATTACTTGTAGATGACCAAAGTGAATACTTTGTGATTAAAAAGGCCTTGATGATGATGGGAAAGAAGTTAGCCAAAACGAAATATCTGGATTAGGGAAGGAAGCAATAAGGGATAGAAAATGATTGGAGGGGGAGGGGGGGGAGGGAGGGCTTAAACAATGTTCATTCAGCAACAAGCAGAATTGCCATCAGACGAATTGAAGGCATCTGAATTACTTAACTGAGACTTATGCTAAAATAGGTACCATGTATACAAGCTGCATCAACATTTGGCAGATTCTGTTTCATGTTTGAGGCATCAAGATTGCAATACTTAATATATATAGTTTTTTTCCCCTGCAATGTGCAAGGCTCGGCACCATTACTGTAACATCCTAAATTAGTATAGGGGCTTGCACACTATAGTTATCAAGCTTTTTCATTTAATTTATAAACAAACGAAACATTCAATGCACGTAAAGTTCTAGTAAGAATGGCCATAATACAAGATAATTCTCACCCACAGAGATCAGCTGAAAACCTAACATGCAATGAACAAGAACAAGAGAGAAAAAAATGACAGAACTCAACAACAAATTTGTTGAAACACTTTCTAAGCAACAGGAACAAGAGAAAAAGAACTGACAGAACTCAACAGTCTAAATTTGTTAAAAAACCCAAAATGGGTACGTTATGCAAGTTCTCACTTTTATTGGCTAGAAAAACCCTCTTTCATATACAGGATTTTCTCCATCAACTCCGGCGATGAGAGAGCATTGTTGGCTGCCAAACACTAGAGACAAAAAAAAGAAAAGAGACCCACTTAGCTCCCACAAGATTAGCTTTCTATCCATGCATGAACTTGACATTCGGTGTCTTTTTCATTATAGCCACTTATATTTTTCTCCAATAGTAGACAGCCAAATGGGAAGAGATAGAGATGGGGTGCTGGATAAAATAACAGGAGATGACATAAAAAAGATAGATTACAAAACCTAATCGTACAAGTTCACCAGCTTGAAGGATCATCAGCAATGCATCATCTGGGCCCTCCATTTATTCATATGATGGTGCTGCCCTTTGATTCCTGGCCATTGATTGCATAGTTCTGACGGTGAAGGGCAACGCCGGAGAAGAAGAGGGAAAGAGAGAGCAGGGAGCCGAGGGGAGGAGAGAGGATGCGACGTGGAAGGAGACAGGAGGTAAGAGGGAAGGAGAAAGGAGGGAGGGGAGAATGCATGCAGAGAGGGAGAGGGAGAAAGAGAGGAATGGTTGGGACAGGGGCTAGAGAAGCTCTGGCGAGAATGGGAAATAAAGGGTCGAGATGATGCTGTCTTTCGATCCATGTGGGGGTAAAATCGTCCAAAAACCCTATACGAACACCGATTTGGGTGTTTATGTGTATTTCTGATTAAATCAGTCTTATATGTCTTTAGGGACACTTTTTTGGTAAAATTCCCTTTTGGATATTATAACACTAATTAGGAATAGGAAAATCTTCAAAAAAACATATAAAACATTGAGCTCTTTTTTAAGAAAAGCACATGATAAATTGGATATTCCAAAAGAATATAAAAGTTTTCCTTAGTTTTTTCAATTAATTCTTTTCTGGTGGTTTTTTTCCATCACCGACAACTTTTCTTTGAAAATGACAGACATACCCTTCTGAAATCATAAAATGAGTGTTCTTGTCACTTGGAGAAATTTCAAGAAGTACAAGATGTTTCACTCATTTTCAAAAAAGTAAATGAAAAGTTGAATGTTTCAAAATTGTATCAAATTTTTTCGTAATCCTTTCAATAAGGTCCTCTCCAATAAATTCTCTTCAATCAACGAGCAACTAAAATGCCATGATGCCTATTTTTTCATTAAAAAAATCATCTTCAATGGGATTTATGCCCACTGTCAAGATTATAACATACAACAGCAAATGATTTGAATGATGTTATTTTTTATAATCACATTAACAATTTTATGATTGGAGAGAAATACTCGAGTGGGCTTGATTGAAGGAACTATTGAAAATAGTTATACAACTTTGAAATATTCAATTATCTTTTTTAAACAAAAGTCGCTAGTGATGAGAAAATGAACCACCGGAAAGGACTTGATTAAAAAAACTATGAAAAGCTTTTATATTGTTTTGAAATATCCAGTATATCTTGTAAGTTTTTTAAGGCCTCCAATCCACAGGATTCTCAGTTAAGGCCTCTAGTCCATGCGCCTAGACTTATTTCAGGCAGAAGTCCCTAAATATGCCATATCATACATTTGCATGACTGATTTGTCCTTCTAACTATATTAAGTTATGTCACAAATTTAATTCCTAGTTTTAAGCTCATTAACATAATATTTAATAACTGATTGGTCCCTGTAAATGCATCAAACTATCTAATGGATTTTATTTCCTATTTTTATATCAAGTTTCGAAATTCAAATGGGAGGGAACGATGTTGCTACGTTTTCTGCTACACAATCAATGCTTTCAAGCAAGACTTCCTCATGTAGCAACTCGAAGCTCGCCATTGCTTGAGAAAAAGATATCGCATCGCCTACACTGTTGCAGAGAACAGAGATAAGACAGTCTTTGTTGTGGAACCTGTCGAAGAAGTTTTGCTGAAGCCGGAAGCATAGAAGATTGATTCAGATGTGTTTAATGTCGATGGAGGAATGAGAAGATCAGATGATCAAATGTGGGCCATCGTTGCCAGATCCAAATCAAGAGGAAGGGGAGAAGGGTTCTCAGAATCGGGTGTCTCAGAATCTTAGTTTTGAAATAAATTCAGATAAATTCATCTGAATTTGTGATAGAATACAGATAAATTTATATGACTTTATCTGACCTAGATATGATTTTATCTGAGTTTGATATAAAGTTATTTGTGTTTCCTATTATATATAGATTGCTAGGGTTTCAAGATGATCATTATTTACAAATGTTGTCATATTCAACTTACTTCTTGTTTGGATTGAGCGAAAATGAATTAGAGGAAGAAGAAGATGACTCAGACAAAAAAGAAGATGAATCAAAAGAAAAGGAAGGAGGAGGAGGAGGAGAAATCAGATAAACCCTATAGATAAATTTATATACAAATTGTTAGGGTTTGAAGATCGACTCCTTTAGATTTTGTATTTCCTAGGGCTTGGAATCAAACGTATCACTACTTAAACCACTAAATCAATGATGAAACAATTTCTTCAAAGATGATACGACTACTTTAGACTCTCTGAAGTTAATCTCCTTCCTTGATTCAGTTTCTCCCTTCTCCTTGCCCTCACTATTCAAAATGCATGATTTCTCGCTTCCTTCCTTCTTTGACAAGATCCCGTGATTTAGTCTAAGCGTTTTTTAAATAATGCAATAAGGGATTAAGAGGGGCATTATGGACTTTTCAAGTATATAAGACTTGAGAAGGGACCTTTGCCTATACAAAAATAAATCGTGGACCATTTGGAATAGAATGCAATGCTGAGGGACCTCCGGCTAAACGCACCTTTTTTTTTAAAGCTTGTAACATTAACGGTTGCTATTGTATATTTCGTGAGAGACAATAACCCTACATAAATCTATTTTTATAATATAGGTCCCATTTTATTAGGCTGAATTGATCACAATTACATTAATCAACACTTATAGTTATAATTGCTTATACTTGATCCAATCCATCCATGCCCATCGTCGGAGTGATGAAAATCTCAAAATTCATGATTATGCTTCATGTGCTCCAAAGAGAGATCGTTGGGACTTGGCATAAAATAATGATATTTTGGTAAGGGCAAAGATATCATGTTCATAAAAACTCAATATAAACCTAATGGTGGTTGGCCATTCTTGTTTGGACCACTGGTTTTTGGGACATGAAAGTATTAAAATGAAAAGCATGGGTGTCAAGCCCCCAAATTGGACCTCCGAGACTGGTGCAGGTACGCGAAAGGGATGTCGGTTTCTTCGCCTTACACCTTGTGTTGTGTAAACTCTCGCCAGATATCACGTGTGAGGATGTATACAGTTCCATGACATTCACATCACAATTCAGCGGAGGCAATAATAATCCATGGTATCAAACAACATTGCATAAAATCATTCATGTAAGGCATTAATACGTCCTACCATCGATGACAGTGTAAACAAGTCCATACCAATAGTAAAGTAATGCGGAAGAGTAAAGTTAAACCTTTATTACATATTCTAAACTTCAATAATGCCACAAGGCTAGAGCAACTAGCAACTAACAACTAAAAAGAGACCAGCTCTAGGTCTCTCAATATGTCGCTCCTCTAGCTTGTGGATACCTATACAACATCATTCATAGTCCACTCAACTAAGATAGTGGGCATCTCCTCCGGTGCATTTGCCTTCGGCTAATGGTGGATGCGATGTCTCCTACAACGTTAAGAGTAACAAGTTAGAACAAATAAGAAAATATAACAACATAGTAATGTTACATCAAATATAGAATTAAAGACAAGTAGATTGTAAAGATAGCAAGAAATACAAATATTCATGCATGATTGTGCAATATAAAGATCAACATCATGTATATCATATGAGACAAGTATAAACAAGTGTAAACTAGCAAAATGATAATCTATGAGCTCATCCTCCCAACTGCATGATAAAATCAAGATGTATGTGGTGATAGATAGATTATATATTTATGTATAACAAGGTATCTCCAGGGAATTCCCCCCAATCTACGTCAATAGAGATTCTACACCAAAACAAAGGGAATTTGGGTTAAAAGGGATTGCATGCAAAAATCCTAACAAGTGGATCATATAATTAACCAAGAAAAGGGGTTTGAAAAGGAAATTTTTCACCAAAGTAGATCAAACCAATAGAATTATAAAGGAGAAGGAGATCTTGATGAAGAAGGTGATGATTAAGGGTCCCTGAAGCTTGGATTGGTCATCTTTAGCTTGGATTTGATAAAGTCCTTGGTCTTCTTGAATGCAAGGAAGGAGATAAAGAGAAAAGAGAGCGGTAAATAGAAGAGAGCTTCATTGTAGAAAGAGGGGAAGATGAAATGAAAAGAGATGAGAGTTACGTAATATAGCTTTAATAAATTTCTAGTATTTACAAGCTAGTCCTTGCCTCTAGTAGTTCAAGCAAATGGGCTTTGTAAGGGTTTCGGGTCCAACAAGAGGGTGCTTTCTATAAGATAAAAGTGTCCAAATACAGTTCTCATTGTCCAAGATGTCCAAGACCACCAAGATTCTAGGATTACAACTAACACCCTAGCTCAATAAGACTTACAATAAGGTCCTGTTAGGTGCATTTCAACTAGGCTCAAACTTTCCCAAGACTATCTAATCTCTAATCTAACCCCCAAAAAATAGTTAAGTATCCACTAATAATCATAATTAGAAAATAAACACAAATCAAATGACGAGGCCATACAAGGGGCCAATTTACAAATACAAAAACCAAATGGGCTTATTTAAAAATCCTAGAGACCTAGGTTGGTATATACAAAAAAAAAATGCACTTCTATCAATTTCTTTGTTTATCTGTAACGACTTGTAATGTCTATTTATACACATAAAAGAAATAAGAAACTTGTAGTGTTTTTTTTTTTTTTTTTTTTCTGTTATGGATGAGAAACTTGTAATGTTTATCTCTAACTTCCCAATTATTTAATCCTCTTATAAATAAGTGTACTAAACGCCTTCTCTTTTACAAGCTATTATTGCAAGAACTTTTGGTCCATTGACAATTCGAGGCTGAGGCCATCAGAAAAATGTTCATGCATCTGAACAATGTCCCTACATGTAAAGGAAAGGGCTGTTGGGTCAGGTGTCACGCCCCCGGACCGGGATCCTAAGAGGAGGTCCAAGGAGCGTGAGGGGGATGATTATATTTCTCCCAAGATCCGCGTGTGTGAGGATCCACAATCAAATCACATCACTGTCTGAATATTTCTGCGGAAGCTTTTGTGGTAATGCGACTCGGAGTCCGTGGACATCATCGGATTCCGCGTCGCATAGAACCCCTAGCATAAAGCCATCATTCACCATGAACCATATCAGACTGGAATAAACCAACATAAATAAAATGCAGAGCTGACAGCAACAGGACAGGATATTACATTTCCATTATGTTCAAGTTACAAGTAACAATGTGCATTAATTACAATCCCAAGAAAGGCTAATAAAAGCCGAACAATACAAACTAATATCCACTACCCACATGTGACGTATCTCCGATGTCAAGCACAATGTCTACAGGACATAGCCGACAAGACAACCTGCACTCATAGCTCCACAGCCACAACTCTCAGCTCGGGGCGGGAAACTGAACCTGAGTACCAAAATAGTGGGTCAAACACGACGGTTTGGCAAACGGGTGAAAAGACATAACAATATAGAAAATACCTTGAAAATCATTTAAACCTGTCAAAGCATTAGTTTCATAAAACAAGATAAACATTATTTCAAATACGTATGCAATATAAAACATGTACGGTATCCAAGGAAACGGGAAACGAGCAAGATGGCAACCACACAAAGCTAAGTCCTCTATCACTGAAGTGACATGAGCATATCGGGGTGTTGTCTCAGTCACCGAAGTGAGGAGATGCAACACAAGTAACATATACATAATATAATACAATACGGGACATGACCACGGTAGCGAGCCGGGCATCGGGGACCACAGTAGCAATCTGCGGCATCGGGACAAGACCACGGTAATAACCGGGTAGCGGGATCCAAACTGCAGCTGGAGGGACGGGAAGGGGTCTCCAAGTCGGTGGATCAGACGGCAAGGAAAGCCAAGCTTAGTGGTGCCGACTCATAGGTCAAATCATGTAAAACGAGACATGTACAAATCATATGCAATGCACTTAATTAAACGGGCGGGACGGGGTGCTCAAAAGCACTAATATCATTTCATTCGGGCATGTATAAACGGGCTAGCAAAATGCTAAAATACTCCTTCAATACTTTCGGGAATGCTAAATCAATATTCGAGAAATTCGGGCTATCATCGGGATTCAAGACAAATCATAATTCGAGAAATTCGGGCTATTATCGGGTTTCAAGATAAATCAAGTAAATAAGGACCCCGTATGTCGATTGTAATGATTACTTGGTACTCCTTGAGTTTAGGGACATTCCGGGCTCTTTATGCACTTTAGGTATTCAAACCTTAATCAAATTTTAAATAAACAAAACCTAATAGAGAGGGGAACCTAAGCACAACGTTAATCTAGTAGTACCTTACAACCTACTCAGTCATCGAAAGGAAAAACGGATTCGCGATACCCAAACAAACCAATTTCGCGTTTAGATAAAAGAAAGGATATCCCGTCGTTCCGTTCCGTTCACGATTGAATTAGATTAAGTACCGATACAACCGGATTAACCGTGTGGTGAAGTCGGTTCAACCATCCTCAAAGGAAGTCAAACGGGTCCACAAAATGGTCACTAAGTTCCATTTAAAGTTCATCTAATCACAGGACAAAAAGTCCATTTAAGGTCCACCTAATCATGGGGCAAAAGTCCGTTGAAAGTCCATCTAACAAGGGCCAAAGGTCCCTTTAAAGTCCACCTAACAAAGGTCCAAAAGTCCCTTTAAAGTCCACTAAACATAGGGCCAAAAGTCCCTTTAAAGTCTACCAAACATAGGGCCAAAAGTCCCTTGAAGTCCACCTAACAAAGGTCCAAAAGTCCCTTTAAAGTCCACTAGCATTGGATAAAAAGTCAGTTTTTCAGCATGTTTTCAGTTGGGGCCGGTCGACCTGGCCCATGGCCGGTCGACCGCGCACACAGGGGCTCGGTCGACCGCCCATGGGCCAGGTCGACCGCGCACTCTGCAGAACTGGGGCTCCCGCAGTTCAGCAGCTGTTCTGCAGGGGGCCTGTTGCAGTGTCGCCGGTCGACCGCGCCTCTTGGCCGGTCGACCGCGTACACTGCGTAACAGAACCCAGGTTCTGTTACAGTAGTGCAGCAGGTCTGTTCATTTTCTCCATTCCTTTTCTTCATTCTTTCTAACATGTTTAGCAATCTATACATGTATATAACAAGCTATCAAGACTCTTAAATGTGCATTTATTTCAAGTTTAATCAAGCCATTAATAACACAAAAATACATGGTGAAATCATATGCATTTTTATCAAGACTCATTCAAAGATAAAAGGGTCAAAACATCCACTTGCCTTGGGTCTTTAATCAATGAAAAACCAGCTCTAATCACACTTGCAAGTCAAGATCAAAGTCTCTACAAAAAGCCCTAAAACAAACCCTAAAATGGGTCAAAACAAGCAATAAGAAGAGAGAGCTCCTAATAATGCAAATGGAGCTTCTCAAGGACCATATGAACATGAATCTAGAAGATGAGGAAGAGATCTTACCAATAGGTTCTCCAAATGGACAAAGCAAGCTAAATGAAGATCTTGTGGAGATGGGATTTCTTCAAAAATAGTACCAATAGGAAGCTCTTGAGGTGGTGAAGAAGATGATGTAATCTTATGAGATGTTGGTGCAAGATTGGTGGAGATTGATGAAGGAGAAGCAAGAAGAAGAAGGAAAGAGGCAAGCAAACCCTAGGTTCTTCTCTTGTGCTGGAAAAGGAGAGAATGAGGGAGATGGGTCTTCTTTTATAATCAATGAAGATGGGCTCCACCACTTAATAACTTTGAAAGGCTGAAATAGCGGTTTTCGGGACTTCGGATGGAATCGACGAAGAAGGAAGAAATGATCGTCGAAATATCTAGATTCCAAAAAGTATATGTTTCACGGTTTTCGGGAATAACAATAATCCGGTACAGATTTAGTGTGAAAAGACTGTTTTGCCCTTGAAGCTAGAAAAGTCAAGTTTCGGGGTTCGGGACGGGAACGGGATCAACATGAAAGTTGAAGGCAATAACAAAACAAGTAAATCGGTATAAAATACAAGTCGAGAAAACCAAGATCAAACCTCAAGTACACGAAAAGCCATGAATAGGGAACCCCCAAAGGGCCCCACACTAAAACCAAGACACTCAAAATATCCCAAAGCTATAACAAAGCTGTTTTAAATCCAAATTAAACCAAAAACCACGAGATACACTTAGAGTTAAACACAGCTCCAAAAACACTAATCTGGGCCTCTTGGGTCGGGGTCTCACATCAGGCATTTTATGCTTCCTTTGCTTCATAAATTAGAGGGGGAATCCTAATATTCCCCATTATAAAGAGTCCACTTTACAGAAAGCACTCACTTATAGTAGCCTATAAGAAAACACCCTCTAAGTAACCTATCACATCAGGCCTATCCAACCCAAAGAAGAAATGTATAAATGTATGTTCCTTGACCCCTGCTTTCCCAAGTGAGGCTCTTCGTTTTGCGATCATAGCATTGACAATCAGCTTCACTGCTTAATTACAGGACTAGCTGGACCACCTGCGCTTAAAGCTGTTGTAAAATTTCAAATATTTCCTTGGCTAATAACCCTATTAAGTTAGGTTGTACGGGCCCTTGACTGTAGCTTATGTGTGAAGGCAGGGGCTTGGGATTGAAGCTTTATACGAATTATTGAAAAGCCCTTCATTTTGTGGTTTATTGGGTCTAACTTGGGTAGACCCAGTCCTAATTGGGTTGGGTCGGTCTGCTAATGCGCAAAGTAGGATTTAAGGGCCTGGTAGCCTTTGTGAGCTTGGAGGAAGTTATGGTTATCTTTATACTTCTTGTCTTTCCCTCAACCAAGAGAGCTGCTAAATGCATATTGGTTTTTGCTCTCCATACACTGCACTTTTTTATGACCATATATACCCTTTTGTAAAATTACCTAAAATGACATCTCTCCCTCCCAACTTCTCTCTATACCCCACCCTAGCCACCAATGCCCCTGGGCAAGCACCGCCGGGGAGGGAGCGGTATGCATAAATTCTGTCTGGTTTGGATTTAGACAAGCATGTAGTAAATCTAATCCATCTTTATATATATATATATATATATATATAGATATTAGTAGTAGGAAGGGAGGTTGTAGAGTGTGCCATGTCAGCTACATCAGAGTTCTTGTTTAAAAAAATATACATTGCTCTGGCGTGCCACGTCATTACAATCCACGGTTTTCTCTCTAAAAGTCTCTATCCATATTCTCTATCACCTAAAGTCTATCAATATTCCCAAAGTCTTTCTATTTTGCTATGTCATTGTGGTGCCCATCTGAAATATAAATAGAAAATTTATACATGTGAGTTTGTGCATTGTTATGATTACTCATGGATGCTTTTTTCTTATTCATTGATATGAACTTTGTTTTTCCTCGAAAGTCTTTTTTAAAGGCATTGTTCTTATATCTAAGAGGATTTTATAAATAATAAACAAAAAAAAAAAAAATTACGTGGCCATTGCACCAAAAAGGTCACTTTAGTCAAACCCACACCAAACCAGCCTTCCCGCCCAAAAATAACTTTTTTTTACCTTTTTTTTGCCAACCCTCATTTTCTGTGTTCAGGGTCGACGTTGACCCTAGCATTCACATTCTAGCAAGGCAGAATATCAATACCTACGCCACTATCGACCCTTATAGTGTCAAAAAGATTTAGAGGTACTTCGAATTTAAAATGAAGAATTGGGGTTTGATTGAGGTATCACTTTCTTGCATATAAGAACATTTTTGGGACATTTAATTTGCTATTGTGGTAGGTCTTAACCCATGTAAGCTAGCATGAGGACACACTATAGGATACTTATGACAAGGTGCTACTTCTATTGCGAGAGCACCATCCATTTTTTTATTTATTTCTTCATCTTTTATCTCTTTATATATAGTTTTTGGTACAAAGTTTTTTTATATGAAAGTTGCACCTATGTCCAGATTGTTAATAATCCATTACCCAACCCAAAGGACATCAATCTTCAATTGAAGCATTTGTTGGAAGCATTTCTCTATAAAGGTGAGTTCTCAACTAAAGCACTTTGACCCTACCCCGTTCTAGTTTCTTGAAATATTAATGTTACATACAAACCCAAAACAAAGGATTGTCTTGGAAGAGGTTGTGCATCCATGGGTGGTTACAGATGAAGGGCCAATTCCTTGCTACTTGTGCTGGTGCAAGCGCATGAATTTCAAAAGTGTAGAGTCTGCTGATAACAAAACCAATGCAGACGTGACACACTAGATAACACACGCTAGACTATTATACTCTCTTCCAACGTACAGTGGCAAAGATAACTAAAGGGTTTTGATCTCAACATTTGATCTATGGTGAAACCTTTAGTTTTGGGATAAAACATTTGTAATTCCTAAGATGTAGGCAGCGAGAGCTATTTGGATCTCTATACATGTTTTGGTTTGTACAAGTTCTTAACTTCAACCATGGTGCATATTTATCTTTTTGACTTTAGAAGTGTGTCCCTATGTGCTAATTTCATGTCTTTTGGTATGTTCTTATATGAGTGGGATGAAAGTTTGTTTTGGATATTGTTAAGTTCATGAATTTGCACATTTACGTATCATTTTAGGATGAATTATGGATTTAATTAGGTGAATTGCATCATTATTCATATAATTTCATCATTTCATGCATTTTCACCTAAGAACCTGAATTTTCATACTTTTCATACATTTTCTGTATTAACTTAGAATGTTTTGCAAATTTTCTCTGAAGAATCCCAGTTGGAGTAGAACTCTGTCCGGATGGGTCCCGCTTCAATATGGGCTCTTCAGTATTTGATGTGTTGAATTGGAATGTGCAGAAAATGAGAATTGCAGGCCTCTGTCACGAAACCACTTTCAAGCACACATTGTCATCATGGGCCCTGCATTGCTGAATTGAAGTAAATTAAAGAATTCACCATGTGGACCCCACACACAAGCCATATGCAAATTAATCAAAGGAGGGGTCCACTCATCATGTCAGTGGAAGAGTCCTAACTACAGTAGAAGACTTCTCATAGGGCCCACTGTTCAAGCAGATGAAATGTCCCACATGCAAGGTCCACAGTAGTTGCAAATTTAAAATTATTGATGGATAATTCAAAGAGTACAATTTTGATTGGAACAAAAGAAGAAGAATTTGAATCATCCACATCTGATGTCCTTTCAAAAATGAAAGCTGTGCAGAGATAGAATCCATTACAAATCAAATTCTAGAAGTTAATCCCATTTTTCTCAGGACAACTCATCTTCAAATGGCTATAACTTTCAATCCGACCGTCGGATCGATGAAATTTACCTACCGTTGGAAAGCTTATTCAGAGTAGATATCCGTGGAGCTCAAGAACATGCAAATCAGAGCTATATTGACAAAGTTATGGGCCCAGTAATTTTTATATTCATTTTTAGACGGGATTGCAATTAAATCTACACCGTTGATACTCAATTGCTGCACATCCTTTGTGGGACCCCATCTGAAGATTAGCCAAGCCACCCAGAGGTTTCTGGAAGCTTTCACCTCATTCAAATTCAAAAAGATTAAGAGATGTACCTTATCAATAAAGATAAATCAAATTTGAAGAGAAGGTGTCCAGATTCAATATATCTGATAGATAACCGGAGAAATAAAAGGAACCAAAGAGTAACCGGAGAAATAAAAGGAACCAAAGAGTAGCATACGAAACAACTCTCCCTTCCCTTGGACGTCCATACCTCTCTCTCTCCTCTTTCTCCTATTTTCATAATTAATATAATTTAAGAATTATTTTTTGGGTATTCTGGAGCCCTGTTCCAGAAATTAGGAATTTTTAGAAGAGAGATTTTTGAGAGACAATTGTACAAGGAGATGCTATCAATGAAATTACTTATGGAGTTCTTCTCAATGGCTGGATAGATTTCTGGATTGGAGCATACAGATGAAGCTAAGTAGATCTTTAATTTAATCTATGTGATTTTTCTATTACTTTATTGTCTCTTTCAAAATGCATGCTTTATTAGAATAATAGATCTGTCTTCATGCCTTAGGCAGCCTCTGTTTTGATTTCTAATGAAAATAATTTGATGATTTATACTTATTTTGATAGATTGTGCTTAGGGCTGAGATCCTTTGATAATTTATGCTTAATTTGATGAGTCATGCTTATGATTTTTCATTCTTTTATGAGGTGAAGGAGGTCTTGGGTTGTGACCTTATTCTTAAAAATTGATTTTTGCAGAAGACAAATCTTCCGGATCCAAAACATTGATTTGTTGAAGATCTGAGTTATTTTTGGGACAAATAGTAGAACAATTGCATGGATGGATTAATTATCTTGCTTAGTGGATTTTGGATGTTCCGATCTGTTTTACATATTTGATTAGTTTGTGTTTCTGAATTTTTTTTCTCTAATTTCTTTTCTTAGATCTCAATTGCTTATTAATCTTTGATAAAAAAAATCAGATTTTGAATTTTAACTTAGTAGTGCTCCTTGTGGGATTCGACCTGTATTTGCCACTGTCTCAAAAAGACAACTGTGTACTTGCAGTATTAAAAGATTGAATTTAAATTCACATCAGATATTTGCCTAATCTAAATGAGAGTTTAGAGCCCTGAGAGACTCTGTCAACTAGGGTTGTGATATTTCATTGTAAGAAAACAGATAAAAGATAACTCTATATGATTTCTTCCTACATGTCTTAATGCTCTTGTATAATGATAGCACAATAATGAAAACGTTGTTAACTAGGATCAAAATTGCTCGGGATGTTGAAACTGTTTGAAAATGCTTGGATTAGAGAAGTTATGTTTTTGTCACAGGTCCAATTCTTGGGCCCAAGTTGTGGTGATGATTCGGGCACCAGTCCTTAAGATTTGTCTTCCACTTTGGATCCTTGTGACCCCCTTGACACCACAATAGAAAATAAATTGTCCTGAAACTGTTCTTGTATGAATGAATGTGATACTTCAGTCAAACCTCAATTCTTAATTTTAGATTCGAAGTACCTCAAAATCTTCTTGACACTGTCAAGGTCGATAGTGAGGCAGGTATTAATATTCTGCCTTAGCAGAATGTGAATGTCATGGTTGATGTCAACCTTGGTGTATTATAGCTAGAGTCGACGTCGACCCTTCGAAAAAAATGGTAAAAAATAGGATTTTTTTGGCGGGAAAGCTTGTTGGTGTGGGATTTGGCTAAAGTGACCATTTTGCTGCAATGACCACCTAAAGTATTTATTTTGGTAAAATCCTCTATATCTAATGACAGTAGTAGTATTTTATTTTTATTTTGAGAATTTATGATGTTAGTTCTTCTAAGGTGTTGGTCTTTCTTTTCTCATTATATATGAAATCCCATTTTACAATTTTAGAAAATGTTTTTCATTTCTAATAAATCTAATTTTATATTAACACCCGTATATTCTTTATTAAGGGCACGGGCTAACATTGATAGGAGTAAGGCTTAAGATCTAATCTAACTTTAAGATATAAGCTATAACTTCTTATTTTGAAGTTGATTTGAAATTTTTTAGAGAAATATTTTAATTCTTTCATAACAATAGTTTTTTTCAGGTGGCTCATTTACTTTTTATATTTTTTCAAATATAACACTAAATTTGAGTATTTTGGGGCATGGGTTTAGCGTGGGCCTTTGTTACTTAGTTCACAATTATTTCAATTAGAGAGGCCACTTTCTCGACATTTTGAGTTGTTTTTTTTTTTGGCTTTGGAATGGATATAGTTTATATGAGTTGGTTTAATTTCTTTGGCTTTGTGATGGATATGGGTTTATATATTATGACCCAACTCGGGTTGAGGGTAAATTCGAGTTTTGTTGCCACATTCCATTTATGATTGTTTTGTATATTTTCTAAGAAATTCTAAAACATAAAGATTTATCTCGTTCGACAATAGATTGGGTCTGAAAAAGTGGAGGGTTGTCACTTTGAAACTTTAGAATATGTATGTATAGTTTGATTATAAGATTTTAAAGAAGGATATGATCCCACTAAAGTAAAAAATTGAAAGAAGAAAGCTAAAACTGAATACGAAAAGCTCCAATTTAATATATATATATATATATATATATAAAATAAAATTATATTAGGATTTAGTACCAATGTAAGGTAGAGCATATGATTGATAATGAAATATAATTAATATATATGATAAATAATATATAAACCCATTGTCCATCTTCATTGGGAACAACTTCTATGTTGCCTTTCAGCAATAGAAAAAATAAGTCCATCACATAGGTTTGTTAGAAATAATTCCAAATTAAGAATAACCCATTTCTGAAAAGAATCCCATATAATAATTTATTGACAATATTAGCACAGCTCATCACTATCTCTTCCATATAACTCATTTCAAGATTTAGAGGTATAAAAGAAAACCGAGAAACCGTTTAATCGAACCGAACCACGGTTAATAATCGTATTTCAATGTTTAATTACGGTTATTAAAATTGGAAAACCGTTCTTCATGGTTTGATTACGATTTTTGTCTCCACTCACGGTTATTAACCGAACCAAATTGTTAACCGCAGTTCCGTTAACCGTGTTCTCAAAACACACGGTTAATCGAACCGTTTCGCTAATAAGAAAAAAACCTAAGGGCCAAAATGAAAATTACTTTTTTTTTATAGTAATATATTATGCCATTCTCCAACTCTGTTTTTTTTTTTTTTTTTTTCTATTTTTTTTTACAGTAAGTTTAATCAGTAAATGGAAAACTTTTCACAAATTTTTCTTGAGTAACAATTAACCGTAATCGAACCGTTAACTACGGTTAACTGTAGTTTGATTTTTTATCGATTTTTCACGGTTCAATTACGATTACGGTTTTTAAAAATAAAAAAACCACGAAAAATTGTAACGATTTTTCGAAAATTAACGGTTAACCAAACCTTTACACTCCTATCAAGTCCCATCACACAGGTTTTGAAAAGTCCATCACAATCCCTTCCATTTGTCCTATATCCCATGTTATAATTACATGTGGCATATGTGGTCAAGTTCTCAAAAAGGGTTCATCTCATCCAGCAGAAGCTGGCATGGTGGGCTAGTCCAATAACATTAGATTAGGCTATCATCCACCCAAGATAGGAGGGACAGTCACAACACACACACCAAATTAGGGTCCGAAACCTTTATTAGGTTTAACCCTTTATTTATTGGACCCCTGTCCCAGGCCCTTTCTTTAATTTGAAACGCCGCGCACTCAAATAAAGTCTATTTCACTCGTTGCGCCCGCGCACTGAGCATTTGAAAAGTGATTAGAGAGAGTGAGAGAGACAGAGAGAGATGGCGCAAGCAGCGAGGCTGAACCTGCGAATGCAGAAGGAGATGAAGCTGCTGCTCACTGACCCACCTCCTGGCGTTTCTCTTTCCCACAACGACAGCACCTCTAGCGATGCCATCTCCTTATCGACCATCGACGCCCGTAAGATTCCTTCATTCTTTTCCTTCCATGTCTCTCATTCCTCGCACACCTCCTGTTCGTTAAATTGCTTCTATTGTATCTCATCTGTTTTTTTGGCCTTGGCTTGCAGGGCTCCAAGGACCTGAAGGGACTGTGTATGAAAAAGGGGTTTTCAACATCAAGATTCAAATTCCAGAGAGGTTTTTTATTTTCTTTTTATTTTTTTTTCTAAAAGTTTTTTTTCTTCTTTTTGGGGAATTTTTGAAAAATGGTTTGTGGGATTTTGATGTTTGGGGTGGATTTTTTTTCTTTTGCTTGCAGGTATCCTTTTCAGCCTCCCATTGTGACATTTGGGACACCTATCTATCACCCTAACATTGACAGCGGGGGTAGGATTTGCCTGGATATTCTCAATTTGCCACCCAAGGTTCGGTGAGGAAGTTGCAGCTTTTTTCTTATGTCTTTATTCTCATCTCAGTTTGGTTCTAGTTGTCTCATTGTCTGGGTGATCAGCAGAGAGGACTAGTGTTCTGTTTCACTGATTTTGGGCATGTTTGGATTATACCCAGAAAAAAAAAAAAAAAAGTGGTGCTGGATTTACAGCATTTCCTTCATGCAAATTTGGATGTACCCATTATGTGGGGCCCACCTTGACAAAAGTCATTCATGGGGTTAGGAGGGACTGAATGCTCTTAGCATGGTATTTAGGGGTATTTACAAACTCGTTATGGTTCAGTGATCATGATTATCTATTTTACCTCCCCAAGGATTAACAGTGATATAAGAACTTATGGAATCATTGGACTTTGAAGCTCATAGATGGTTGCGATGATCAGATCGTAGTGATATCTGGTCCACTTTTAATCCATATAAGAGCTTCCAATTCTAAAGATAAAGAAATGAAAAAAAAAAAAAAAAAAAAAAAAAGAGAGGAGAAGTCCACACATCTGCACATGCAATCTAAAAGGTGACGGTGTGGTTGAGGGTGCTTGTGTACCTTTAGCCTTAAATGGCCCACAATAGCTTTTGATATAATGATATTGTTCGAGCTTCCACCATCAATTACAACTGAATAGGTTTGGCCATTCACATAGCATGCAATATGAAAAATGTTACTTGGTGACTCTAACCACCTCCTCTCATCAGTTAGTGTATCCGTAGGTATCGTTAGGTGTCACCCTTCAATTCATCAAAGGTTCTGCATTCAAGTTGTTATAAAGATGGGCTTTCTCTATTTTTTATCCTTTGTTTCTATTACCAATTATTCTTTCAGCTTTGAGTCTTCATCCTCCTCTATTACAACTTCCTCTTCCACTTGTATATAAGCCTTCAAAGGCTGTTGTGGGCATTGGAATTACAAGCAGCCCCTATTCCAACCGTGATATCACAGAAGCAAATTATCAATTTCCTTTGATTCACTATTAGATCAAATACTTGATCATATATCTTGGCTTTATTTCATTGGAGTAATTGCATGGGATGATAATGATGGTAGGCCATCACTTAAGTTGATTCGAACTTTGGGTGGCAATCTCCTCAGCTTTTAATTCAAAATGTTAAAGCCACAACTCAAGGGGCAACCCCATCACCCTCGATTCAAGTTGGACCGAGTCGCACCTTGGAACTTTAAAACCAAAAATAAGTGAAAATGACTAAAAATAGAATTTAATTCAAAGATTAAAAATAGAAATTGACTTCTTGTGAATCTAGAATTTTAAATAATAGAAATTGACTTCTTGTGAATCTAAAATTTTAAGGGACGTGCATCCTAATTATTTTAAATGAATTTAATAGGTAGCATATGGTCATATTTTATTTCCACTCAGACTTATGAATAGGAGCTCTGAATCTTCAATATTTGAATGCAAAAATTTTCCAAAAAATGTGGTTGATCTCCTAATTTTAGTGCAGAAAGGCCCCAAAGGCCTCTAACATCTTTTCGTGATAATAAAATAGGAGAGAAGTAGTTTTTTTTGCTTCCCATCCGACTTAGGCAACAGGTAACTCAGATTGTGACTTAAATCGGTAAGTCCTGAGTCCGAGTCCACTTGTACTTGGCCGATTTTTAAAACCATGTTTCAAATGCTTATAATGCATATTGTACCACTTCATCTACTATATCAAGGTTTTGAAGAGCCAAAAGATGCCACATCACAAATCTAAGTCATTGTAGTACTGCCATGCTGGTACATCCTCTGACTCTTCCAGGTCATAGTTTGTTTGAACTCAGAAGAATTATTTGTGCACTCAAGAACTAACTTGTTTCTTTGTTACACCTTTTGAAGTTGGAAACACATCCCTCTGATAATTGACTGGCAGGAATATCTATTTCATTAGGTTTCATGTCTCACTGTTGTTTCCATTGGATCCAATTTCTATCGTCTCTGTAATATGTCCACCATGTTGTTGCATACCCATGAGAATTCTTGCTGCAATTCTATTGTTATTGAATTCAACAAGTTGCTATGAATATGATGGTTGTGTAAACTACATGGGTGTTGTAGCAATCATAGAGCTATTTATGATGCTACTCTTCAACAAAGGAGCAGACCTTCAAAATCTTGCACTTGGTTAAGCCGCTGTCTCAAGGACGTAGATTTACATGGTGATGGTCCAATAAACAACAACAGGTGGGTGTCATAAGCAAATTGGATCCTTTTTCAACATCGGAATGTTTGGATAACCTCGTTCTTCGGTGTCGTTTTTACTGAGAGTTATGTCCAACCATAATCCATTATTATTAGATATGAAAGGAATTCAAAGGGGTCCAATACTTGCAAATTTGAGAATATGTGGTCAAATCAAAAGAGGACTACCAAAGCTTAATGAATGGTGCAATGAATGTCATGTTGAGGGATGGACTAGTTAGACATTCACAAGGAAGTTTAAAATTTTGAAATCTAAATTAATTGAATGAAAAAGAAGCTCTAATGTTGCAGAGAAGATCATTTTGGATGCTTTGTTGCATTTGAATAGATGCCACTCTGGGACTGGTAGCTAGGTGTGAGCATAGATATCACTGCTCATTGATGCCATTCTGGGACCGTTAGCCTGCTATTGGCATAGATATCGTTGCTCGTAGCAGTTGAAATTCACTGAATATATGCCATTCTGGGACTAGTAGCCTGCTGTGAGCATAGATATCGCTGCTCATTGATGCCATTCTGGGATTGGTAGCCTACTATGAACATAGATATCGCTGCTTGTGACAATTAAAAGTCACTGAATATATATCAATCTGGGGTTCTGCCTGCTACGAGCATAGATATTGCTGCTCATAGCAGTTAAAAGCCAATGAATAGATATCATTCTGGGACTGGTAGCCCGTGTTGAGCATAGAGTTTGCTACTCATAAGGGGGTTTGAAAAGAAAAAAAAAAAAAAAAAAAAAAAAAAAAAAAAAAAAAAAAACAAACCTTTATGACATTCAAGGATCATCACCAAAGTTACATTCCTACAATGATCAATTGACGTCAATCTTTATGTCTTACAAAACTAACAACCATTTCAATTTTGCAGTTACCATAAGATTCACCTCTACATTCATCTTCACCTCCACAGACCTTTTCACATTCATAGACATCTTGACAGTAACCTCCACATTCGCAGACACCTTGGGCACTCACCTTCACATTCCTAATTACTTACACCCTCACATTCACCTGTACATGGCAATTCACATTCATACCTTTGCACATCCACCTGTCTAGACATGTTCAACACATATATGCTCATATCCACCTAAGGAAAGTGAAATTCACAAACTAGACCAACCTGCACACTTACATCTGTAACTTACATAATTTACATCTTGATGAAAATTTACAGAGTCTAGACTGTCTCACATGCACCAGCACATTCAGCATCACATTCCTATCCACATTCACAGACATCTTCAAATTCACCTCCACGTTTACATTCATCTTCACACTCCAAAGCCACAAACTACAAAAAACCTTCCTCAGTCATATATAAAGTTTACATGTAGATACAAAAAGCACATCCCCACCTAACTGATAGTTTTCTTTCCAAGAAAAATGATTCTTCTGTAAAGCGATTTTAGGGTTTAGGGAAGCAAATTCTACTTCCGTGCAACAACTTCAACCAGCCCTAAAATCACAGAATCACAACTTCAACCATGCAGCGACACACTCTTTCATATATATGATAGAAATCACAAAATAGTTCGTTCATGCAGCCCTAAAGTCAAGCACATTCAACAGAGGGGAAGTTCATATATACCCTAGAAATCACAAAATAGTTCGTTCATGCAGCCCTAAAGTCAAGCACATTCAACAGAGGGGAAGTTCATATATACCCTAGAAATCAAAATCACGAGAGGGAAAGTTAGTCATGTGTGGTTTACCTCGATGTGAAGCTGCAATAACAATGGAGGGTTGGTGGATGAATAGTTAGAGGAATACCCCTCTGGTTGTCCACTCCACCTGTGGGCCACAATGAGGAAAAAGTAGACAACAAGGATGTCGAGATGTGTTTTGGAGGAATGAAAAGTTGGAAAAAATATAATAAATGGGTGACTTGGAGGAGCTTGGGACCACAACAGGTTGGAGCATCGCTATCCATGGAGAGGGGAAGGAAAGAGATGAGGAAGAGGAAGAAAACAAGGGGTCGGGCCTTGGGATGGGTTTTTATCCAATGGCAATGAGAAGAGGTCAGGCATTAGGATGGGTTTTTATCCCATGGCAGTGAGCAATGATATCGCTGCTCATGAAAAAGAAAAATTAAAAAACCTGGAAAGGGCCCATGGGACTACTCCGGGCCATAAATTTCTTAGGGGTCCTTTTTGGTCTACTAAGGGTCTAAGGGGATTTTTCCGGTAAAATCCTCCCCACCCCCCACCCCCCCCCCCCCCAAAAAAAAAAAAAGAAAAAAAAAAAAAAACACCACAAGATTGACTGCTACAAAAGACTAGAATGTTTTTAGCCACATAAAAAATTCACACCACTACGTATCGCCGCAATCGCTGCGTAGCGTTTTAGCCACTGGCCGCTGCGCTTGCTGCAACCACTATTTTGATCCTAGTTGGCTTTAGACCTAGGCAATTATACAGGTTATTTCAAGTTTTACAAAAAAAAGGTTGATGAAGGTTATAAGTTTATTATTCCCCTTATCAAGGAGCATTTATGAGTGGAAGACAAATTTTTGATGGAATGTTGGTGGCAAATTAATGAAAACTTGAGGAGAAAGTGGTTTACTGTGAGTAATTTATTAAATTGACATGGAGAAGTCGTATGATCATGGGAATTGCTTGTTTTTGCAACACTTGTAAAGAATTTGAGTTTGGTGATAAATGATGCAAATGGATATTGGAATTTGTTCTAAACAATTCTTCATTGTAATTTATGGATTGCGCAAAGGATAAGTTAGAAGCTTTAAATCTTACATGAAGTGGTCCTCTCTCATATTATTATTTATAAATGGTGGTGGAGATCTTGGCAAGTTGCTTCAAAAAGAAATGGAGGTTGGCATATTAGAAGGTTTTAAGGTGCGTTAAGAGGAAGCCGAGGTGTTCATTCTACACTTTGCAGATGAAACTGATTTTACCTTCCCTTTTTTTTTTTTTTTTTTGTGTGTCATACATCCCGAGCTTAAGTGAGGATTTTGCATGCGATTTTGAGATGCTTTGAGGCTATTTCAAAATCTCTTGGTGAACTTGAGGTAGAGCTTTATAACAAGTGGCAATAGACCAGGATGATCTCTCTTCTTTGGCATACTTGATTGGATGTTGTAAGGTATGTTTTCCTTCTAATTATCTTGATCTTCCAATTAGAACCCTTTATCCCCTTCTATTTGGTCTTATAGCATTGAGAATTTTTAGAAACATGTCCTTATGGAAAAAAAAAGATCTCTCTTCCAAAGGTAGTCTCCTTCCTGCTTGATCCACTGATGGCTTAGTGCTGAGGCATCTCCCTCTCCACAAAAACAACTAGGGACCAATCCTTTTACATATGTAAAATTTGCATATGTAAATCCTATTTTTATATCTCATGCGTTAAAATACAAGTGACCCCGTAGGAAAATTTGATGATCCTGTTGGTTGAACATTGATGGTCGCCATGTATCATTTTTTACATTTTTCATATTATTACAGGCCATATGTATCACCGTATCCTCTGAGTGTCTCACCCAAGCTTCTCTTGAGTGGAAATAGTGAAACTTTAAAGTGAGGCCCTCTTGAAAATCCAAAAGTTCCAAAATGAATGCCCCTCCCCTTGTATGGGATTTTCCAAATTTTACTCCAGTAGGAGTTGGTCCAATTGTAAGATTGAGAATATGATTGGTAACGTAATTAACACAATCTTATGCATTGTTGATCATCTACATCTATTATATTATTAATATATGCTCAATCTTGTGGTGGGACCAACTCTTATTGGGGTAAAATTTCAGGACATCCCATACAAGGGGAGGGCATTCATTTTGTGCAGTAGGGTTTTTAAATAGGTGGGCCCCATTGTCGAGGCACACTTCTTCCACTCATGGGAAGTATGAGTGCTACGCTTGGACTTGAACTCATCATATGCTTGTGATTATTTTTTCATTATGCCCCAGCCACAATTAGAATTTCTTGCTCAACTTTTTAGAAGTTCTACTTTTGCTCCCCTCCAAACCCGAAGCTCCGCCTTTGTGTTCCATTGGACCTTGTTGGTCAACCATTGCTTGCCCCCCTACAAGAAAATTCTTGCTCCACCACTGCCTGTACTAATATATATTAAAGCTTAAATGACCTTGTCAAAGCTAATATGTTGAAGTAATTGTCCATGAAAATATGTCTTACTTCTTTTATGATTTCTCTGAACACACAAAACCCCTTTTAGAGAAAGGCATTTTGGAATAGGGTACGTAGAAAAAGATTAATATACAGATCCATTATATTCAATATGAATAAAAGTAGATTTATTCAAGTCCCAAATGAAATCAAACTGGTTAGTTCCAATTATTGTATTAGATTGAACTGATTTCAAACTATTGAGTCGATCAAATTGTTTATTCAAAAGAATTAGCTCACTGTTTTAACCTTGTTGCAATTAACTCACTAACTATGCGCTTAAAACTAGAAGAAACTAAAATCTTATGCTGATCTTAAATTGAAATTCCTACTCTTGGCTGTGTGCAAGTATGGGTGGGCCCACGTGCCAAATCATTTAGGTTATAGTGCTCCACCAACCATACGCTTCTTTGGCTGCATAGCACATCAGTCATAATTCCCATTTTTAACCATCCATTTACAGGACAATAATCAGAACTGGGGTTATTTGGAGGGGGAAGAAGGGTAGATCCAGTGCCCATATTATGTAGCACACCATACAAAATGATTTGGATTCCTGAATATAGGGGCCTCATGCATTTTTATCAGAATTCTACAATTTGTTTCCTGAAATCTGATTCGTATCCTGAATCCTAAGGAAAACGATTCGTATCTATTCAATGAATCCCATCTACATATGATTCTTAGGACACTGATGTGAATCTTACAATTCAAGCGATTGGGCTGAGTAAGAATAGCTACATCCAATAAGTTAATATTAATAATCTTTTACCTTTTTTTATTTTCTTTCTTTCTTTTAGCATTTTTACTTTTGAAAGTGTATTTAGTAGTTAATGAAATCTCTGGAGAAATTTTGCGGCTTTGGATATGTTTTAGAGATTAATAAAGAACATGCATTTGATTAAAGCGTTCAATTGTACATATGGGGCTTGTCTTTATCTTTTTTTATTTTTATTTTTTTAATATTATTATTATTACTACTAACAGTTTCTTACTTCAAGATATATATCCTACTGTGAAAGATTGATGGTTTGGATTTCATTTTTACTTTTATATTTTGATTTTAAGATAACAAAAGTTAAATAGATATTGATACCTTAAACTTATTTAGCTATTTACACATATCATTTTATTATATGTTAATATATGTCATGATGTTCTTGATGTAAAAAGACAAATGTCCCCGTAGGAAAATTTGATGTTCCTAACTTTTTGAAAAATGGTATGAATAACTGCTTTTTTTCTATTTCTTTTTAATTTTTAATTATTTTTTTATTAGAAAACTAAAAAATCATTCGCAATACAATTCACGATTCGATTCAATTCATAGTTATGAATGATTTGTGATACGATTTCCAAATTTCAAAGCAATGTCCTCATGTATGCAGTACTTGCCTGAATAGAAAACGTGTCTGTACTTTGCCTTGAAATTTGCAGTGACCGGTGATTGGTTTTTCACTGGACCTGATCATATACCTACTCAGTTCTATTGTAATGAACTGAACTTGAGTTCCGAGCACTATTGTTAGCTATTTTGATCCTTGAATTCCAAATTGGTGACTCAATTGTGGTTGGCTGCAATGTTAGATGTGACCATCCATATGACCTTTCATAACACTGATTTGGGACAAGTCAGGGCTTCGTTCAACTCTGGTAACCTGACTGAGCCACGGGTTCAGCTGAGAGTTTAGAACTTCTCTTATCAGCGCTGCACAACAAGTTGTAAGAAATTGATCGCATAGCTTTGAAAGTGACAGTCAAAGCCTCTTCCAGTTTTGCTGATGATCCTTGCAAATGTTAACAGCTAATAACTGTAACAAAAAATGTAACTTCTGCCAACCTTGCAATTTGTCTTCTATGTTTTGGTCAATGGTCATCCAGGTCATCAACAGACATTGACTTGACAGGCTACATGGAATGTGGATCGTCCTGAAAGTGCCACCTATTTAAAAATTCTAATCTATGTTTGACAACATCAATTTGACTTTGCATTATACCCATCCTCAATGTTGATAAGATCTCAAGATCAAGTATTGTATGTTTAGTCTTCCACAACCTATGTAATTTTTGGGCCATCATCTGTCAGAGATACTCATCAGGTCAATTGTTTGGGTCAATAAGTAGTGGGCTCTACATATGCAAACTAAAGCCTTTAAGTTACCGTGTAAAAGCTTAGGTTAAGAATCCAATCATCTCTGCTCCAAACAAAAGCTCAAAGATATAACTTTGGCTCGATGTTCCTTATTGTCTTTTCTTCTTACGTTTTCTATCTTACAACTAGTCAATCGCAATGGTTATTTATTAGTTCATTGGCTTAAGGCACCCTTAAATTTTCACAGAAGTATATTTTCTATTTTCATCCATCTTTTCTCTTTTTGTTTTAGTGATTTTTTAATTGCTGAGAAATTTTTACCGTTTTATTGACTTGGTTACCTGATGTGATCATTGTCACTCCAATCCTTGGCTTCTTCGTTGATTTTGAATCATGTATCAACATCTGAATTGCATCCAAATTTCCAGTCATAGGTCCTACAACGGCTAGCTTTCTACTTCTTTTTGCTGACTCCATCTTCGGCACCCCACTGATTTTGATTTGCCTCTAAGTGGGTTATACTTCTTGTTGGTTTAACCTTAAATTTCATTTACTCCACAGATTAAAAAATACTACTTTTCTTTTTTCATTTTTCATTTTTCTTTTTTCTTTATAAAGTTTTGTATGACCGAAGCAGGTTTCTCCCATGGATGTGAACTTCTTGTGCAGCATTTCATGACAATTATTTCCAGGCCAAAATATTTGATTTTGGCGGTTTTTTTTTTTTTTTTTTTTTTTTTTTTTTAAATGACTATTCCATCACTATCTTCTGGATCATGGAAAATCCCACTTCTACTTTAATGATATCAAATCCCTGTCCTCTTCAATTTGTGGTCTTTCGGCATGTTGGTTGGGTAGCCAACAACATGGTGGATGCCTGTAATGACCGAAACACACAGTTAGCACAAAGATTAGAATCGGTTGGGTTACTACTATCAATAGGTGTAGTCCTAGGTGGAATAAGAAGAATCCATCATGATTAAAGAAAGAGAAGTCCTAAGGCTGCTAAACTGAGAGAGTCCAAATAACAGTTCACCAAGGAGAGTCGGCCTTAAAAAAGACTAGAAGCCCAACTTGCTCACCACTCACAAATAAGTTGACTCACCGCAGAAATAATAGAGCCAGAGGAAAAGAGGAGAGAATGTAAAGAGAAGAACGGGAGGAGAAGAAAGAAGACATTCGACTGGGTCTAGGGCCTCAAACTATACAATCTCTCATCTCAACTCCACTCAAGACAACTAGAAAAACACAAGGGGAACCTAGTTTTTGCTTGGGATCTATGAAAAACTGGTTTCTACTCTCAAGAGGCAAGTAGACAATCTGAAATTCACAAAGCATGCATGATTCTCTTGTCTTGTTATGACCCCAAAACTGGATTACTGCAATTACCATAATAAACCACATCTCGGGGCTCGTGATGGCCAGGGAAATGCAGATAATTTTGAACTTTTCCCCGTAGCGTTGAGTTACCCACAGGATTCCGCAAATGTGAGGCAATAAGACTCCTTGACTTTTCTATCTTCAGTGGAAGCTTACAATATGCCACGATTCGAGGGCCGGAGCTCATCAGATTCCGCATTATGGCACAAAGCAATGCATAACGTCAAATAAGATTGACATTAAAATTTCATAACATACAAAATAATAGAGGAAGACAATATTCCAGAATTCGTTCCCATAAAATGTTAAAATATCAATTACAAAAGTGCAGTAAATTACATTCCCAAGGCCTGAAAGCTAAGGCCAATAAACCAAAAGGGTGCAAAAGACACTAAACCAGAAAGGCTATCTCCCAAAAGATGTGATGACTCTCGTGCAAGTGCGATGCCCTAGAATACATCGCCTGCGCTGCACTTTTCCTAGACTCACAATTCCCTTGGACCATCTCACTTCCTTACTCAGGGGTACGGATGCCGTTACTTATAGCACCAAGTGTAGAGTTAGTCTAAAATAATAGACTAAGCAATGTGATCAAAGAAAATGACATCAACAATCTGCAGCAATATTGAATATATTGATAGTAGATCATCAGATGACAAATATAAGACCAAACTAAGCATAGTTATTCAATGAATAATGATAACAGAAAAGGATCATAACGGACAAAACTATCTAAAGAACCATAGTAATAGGCTCCCGGCATCACAGTGACTCTAGCGTGACTATGGCAAGGGGCTTCTCACACAGATTCATACTAAATGGCAAACCACGTTATTATATTCTCCCACGGTAACTCCAACATGACCGTGAGAGCTTCAGGAGGTACACTAGTATCGAGGTGAGCTCTTATACACCTCAAAAGTAACATTGGGAGTTCACTAAATCCACACTCAGCTTGGCCTAGCCTTGAGGTATTGAAGCTGAGTGGTGCCGACTTTGATAGTCATGGCGACATGAACTAACAAATTGATACTGTTCAATGGGTATAATAACGTCTTCAGAATAGGGCTCTGCAACGAGCTTCTTACTTGATTGACATCCAATTATCATAGTTAACGAGACATCCAACTATCTCAACTGACGAGAAATCTAACCATCTCAACTGACTGCGTACGGACTAAACAGACAACAAATGGTGCGGAATACCACAACGATCGTCAAAATGGACTAAACAAAGCTAACAACGAAAAACTACTCATTTTAACATTAAGTTACCTACACCAAAGTCTAACCCAATTTAGGCAACAGTTCGTTATAATTTGGGAGGTCTCAAAATGGGTAGAAATAGTAGAGTTGGATCCAGGTCACTAGGAAGGTAGTGGGCATCCGGGGCCATGATCACCATCCATGACCACAACCATGGACCCTGTCATCCGAGGGAGCATACGAGCACTCATGTGCCTGTGTATCCCAATGCATGACTTATGTATGTTTTAATTACCTAATTTAAGGTCACGTGTGTTATAGGGTAGCAGAACAGTGACTCATGACACAAAAAGAGATTGCATGCATCGTACATGCAAATAGACAAGTAGACTAACTAAAACCATATCTAATAGATTGATTAGTAAAGGAGCCATTCCTACTTTCCATTATAAGTCATGGGATGCCATCATCATGCTCATGCATTCTCTTTCATCACTATGTAATCTTAACAGCCAAATATTGGGGATTTTATGTCCCTTGGTGCTTTGATGGTGTTAGGTATTCAAGACTCCAAGTTCACTACTTGAAATTGCATGAAGCATGCCTCCGGACAATCTTAGGAGTGTGTCAGCTCAAACAACACCTCCTAGCTCAAGTGCCCAAGTTCAAGTATTGGGTGCCATCAGGTTACAAGTCCATTTCTATGTCCTAAGGTTCAAGTCAAAAGAACCAAGGTTGATTAACATCTAAGCCTGGAAATGGTCCCAAAAGGAGTGGAGCAAATGCCCTTTGGGGCCCTCGAACAATGGCCCCAAAAGGGGGCTGAAAGCTACTGGGGGGGGGGGGGGGGGGGGGGTCGGACATTGGTTTCGACAGTCCATGTCTACCTCTGTTGGTCAGACTTGAGCCCTCTTCAAGGGCTGTTTTCTCCCTTCTTTTAGCCAACTTTTGGGGATCTTTTACCCACATTAGTAGTGTAATTAAACATCAAATTAAGCTGCTAAATACCATCTAAACAATAGCAAAAATAACAAAGCAAATTGAGCTGGAACATGTGATAACTCTAAGCTAACATAGGAGTAGAATGTGGAATCATCAAATACATTGCAAACTTGTGATGAAATTTAAATTGATCACTTGCCTTGAGTCTCCTAGGTTCTCAAATAGCCTCTGAACTCACTCAAACCAGTGCGGGAACCGTGCAGAAATCCCAATGTCCGAATAAAATACCCAAAATTTTGACAATGGATGAGGGATTGGAAGCAGACCAGGAAAATCGGGGTACGCAGCTAAGAATCTACCCCCTACAACATACTAAAAATTGGTAGCGATCCAATACCCCTAAGCACTCCAAAAATGTTGCGTTTGATGAGGATGGGGTGACCCACCATGGATTTCTACGAAAATATGCGTAGACGTACACATCGTCGAAACGAAGCTTTCTACTGGATTGTAATTTTGATTTGAGCATTGAACGAAGATGAAATTGGGGCCGAAAGTGGTTGCTGAAATGGCTTGGGAGAGAAGAAAGAAGAAAGAAAAATCTAGGAAAGTCCTTGCTCATATAGACTTACAAGTTTGCCATTGGTTATGTGGACATGATTAATTTCTAAACTGATTTTCTAGCCATCAAAACAAGTCGTGTTCTCCTTGAAAGTTTCTTGAAATAATTTCTTCTGTCCAACAAGCCTACGTGAGAAGTTTTGAGGTATCAGTCAAAGTCAACCATTCCAAAAGTGGTACCTTGACAAAGACTTGAGTGTAAATCAAACAGCCTAAGCAGAGGTAGTTGAACACGAAAGTTTTCTGGTATAACTCGGACTACCTAATGAGCCTAACCCGATATTTTCTTGAAACACCTAAAATACCCTTGACATCAACCCAAAGTACTATACTACCCTTTCTAAGTCAAAAGCTGTGTCAAAACCTATGATGCACGGATACTTAGAAATGGACAACGTATCGTGTCGTATCGTATCCGATACTTCACTTTTTATGTGTAAAATCTGTATCATTGCCGTGTCTATGGCGTATCCTATCCGTATCCATGTCATATCTGGGCATCATAGGTCAAAACGCTGTCAAATGAACTCAAATGTTACTCAAACACTAGAACTCACTTAATTAACACTAAACACACTTAATTAGCATTTAATCAGGGTAATTAGGTTTGGGGTCTTACGTGTCTTCATAACATTCAATCCCCGGCACTCATTTAACTATATTCTTGATGGGATTTGCGATGATTTTGTATACACCTCTTAAGCTTAGTAAAATCTGAATACTTTGATGCAGATGATCTAGTTTGGTAGTCCCTATTTTGATAATATGACACGCATGGGGCCTTCTTGCCCTAACACACAATGTGGCATGAGGCATTTTTGCCCTCCGTGGTTGCGAACTAGAGACCTCTGGCTCTGACACCATAACAAGTTTGCTAGCTAGAAATCCTAAAACCAATTGGTGATGGGAAATAGCACAAACAACTACGTAATAGTGGCAAGCTCATTGTATTGTATTATTTGTGAAATCAATTAGTAATAATTCATAAGTGGGACCTACATGCATTAATTTTTTTTTAAGTTGAAAAATTACATTTAAGTCCAAAATTGAATATAATTAACAATTGAAACTACTTATTAACCTAATCGCAAATTGGAACTAAGAAGTATGGAAGCTCTAGTAACTAATCTTAATTGCCCTAATCCATCTATTTGGGACCTAGATTCATGGAAACCTTAACAATTGGGTAATTCTGGGTTTGGTTCCTTACATTCTCTCCCACTTGAAGAATTTGGTCCTCGAAATTTACTATAAGTAGGTACCGAGGCCTTACAATGCCCTGGCCAAAAAAGGATTGCTAGGAATGTTTTCTTGTTTGGTCCTACTATGTTGTAGTTTTCTTAGTTCAGTATAACCCAGTTTGTTTTTTTTTTTTTGTTCAGTATATAACTCTTAGTCTTATACTGTATAAAGTCTGTGACTCCTCTTTTTTAATCAATTTCAGTCAATCTTTCAAAAAAAAAAAAATGTTGTAGTTTTCTTTCATTTTTCATACCGTTGGGTATAATGCTCTTGTACCTATGCTTTCCCTTTCTTTGTTGAGTCTGCTTTATATTTTAATTTTCATTTTCTTGTGAAACTTTACCTTTTTTATTTTTATATGCATCTTGCTTGGAAAAGATGATGACTCAATGAAATACTGCAGGGGGCATGGCAACCATCTCTAAACATTTCAACTGTATTAACAAGCATTGGGCTGTTATTGAGCGAGCCAAACCCAGATGATGGCTTAATGTGCGATGCTGTAAGTATACGCAAATGATGTTTATTGGGAGAAGCACTCTATCACTTCTTGATTTTGCATTTGTTTGGATAAATATGCAGAGCAGGGAGTACAAATACAATAGGCAAGTGTTTGACCAAAAGGCCCGGTCTTGGACTGAGAAATATGCTATGTGTGGGGCAGGTTGTACTAGTGGTGGTGCTTTACTTTGCCAGAGCATGGTAATGAGCATCTCTCTCTCTCTCTCTCTCAAACACACACACGAAAGCGCTTGATAAATGGGTGTGCCTTTGTTTTGCATCTTGCAAATGAATATGCAAATAATAATGTGAAATCTCACCCACCCTCATTGGACCAATATTGCACCTTTTATCTTACCACCGCAGATGGAAGCTGGGCAAGGGGACACTGGTTTGGGAAGTGCTGTTGATCATGAGGAAGGTCGAAAGAGATTGCGTGGACTCAGTTCGAAGTTGTCACTTGATTCTTCAGTGTCATTAGAGAGGAGCAATGATAACAAGGAGAATGTTGCTATAACTGATAACAAAGAAAACATGGTCCCAGTTCGTCGGTTATCGCTCTTGAACTTCCAAAGACTTCCCCAAAGACCTTCAGTAGACACACCAAAGTCGTCATCATCACCTCTGTCTAGTAATCATGACAAACAGAAGCCTATTCAAGATCACAATAGGCCAACTGCCAATGCCAGCCTCAAACAAACAGAGCCGGTTTCAGAGATCCCTCCAACCGTGATAGTATCTGACAGTGAAAGAAAGTGACGACGAAGACAAAAGTTCCACAAGGTCAAGGTTATCTCTCCTACGTAAGCGCTTGATACAGAGGTGAAACTAAAGGCATGCAGCTCTAATGTTCTTTATGGTTCAGTACTTTTATTTGCCTTGCTGGTAACATATTACATGGATTGGATTGGTAATGCAAGAAGCTGCTTTCTCCGAAAGCTATCTTTCACTTTATTTTTTGTCCAGTGTCTTTCCTTTGGCTTAGTGCAAACCTGAAGTACTAGAAAGTGGAGTACCTCTCACCATGTAAAAGTTGTAAATGTTGGGTGCACTGAAGATTCTAAGTATTTTAATGTTTTAGAAAGTATCCCGTGCACTACCGTCAAGTTTAAGAGGTTTAGAGTTAAGTGGGTTGTCCATGAACATGAGCTATGATCATATTACAACGACCTATACACTTCCATCCTCTGGAGTACAATAGGCTGCTTAAGCTTTCTCTCTCCTGTCTACTTTTTATAGATCTTTTGTGTTATTTAGTTTTTTAACTTTGTGTGATGAACAATATGTTATTTGCAGAGAACAGTGGATTTTAGGGTTTGCACTTTTCTGCTTTTCCAGTACTCTAACTTGTATTACTAAAGAGATTGATTCATCAGTAAACAACTATAATGAGATTCCAAGACGTTTTTTTTTTATTACTATATTGGGCTACTTGTCTAGAGGTAATACTTTCACTTTGAGGACTCAGGGATCGATCCTTGGGCATGTGTGTGAAACTCAAGGTGCCAACACCATTCAACCATGAGTGTGTTGTCTATATCTTAACGGGGAAGATGAAATGGCTATTTTAAGATTCAATATCATCAACATCTTTCCCCGAAAAATAAAAAAAATCAATTGACATGGGAATGAAAAGAAATCAGTAAACCACTTATTGCAAGTTTGAGACATGAAATTTCTTGTTTATTTTATGTATAAAAATTGTTTGATCTTATAGGTAGACTTGTTTAAACGGAAGACAAGTGAAGATCTAATATTGACCATCAATTTGCCTCTTACAAGTTTAGAAACAAAATTTATGTAGCTTCCGTGAATATAGTTGGGACAAGGCTTTTGATGATACAATAAATGAAGCTTAAGCTCACAAAGATCCTGGTTTGATTAACAGCATAGACATTTTCTGTGCCAAGTTCATCCAACCAATCTTATTAACTTTTGGATGTTTTTTAGTCCATGGTGGTTGCTCTCCAAGTAAGGCTGGAAACATTTTTTTTGTCACGGTCTGGTCCGTGGTTGACCCAGAATTCCCGAACCTGGTTATTAATTGATATATATTGAATCTGGACCTTGATAGGATAAACTCAATGGGACCCGATGCAGCCAAAGGAGTTAATTCGTATTTGTTTGTTAATCCAATTACCCAAATCCTCAATTAAGCATTAGTCACATGTAGGGATGTAAATGGGTCCCCGATTTTCCGATTCTCCAAAGGTTTCGACCCACCAAAAATCAGGTCTGGGTCCTTATTGGACCCCAATAAATAAATGGTTCCGGGTTCGGTTCCACCTTGGTTCGGACCCGCGGACCTGAGACCCGACATATTACCTCAATTTTTAAAATAATTTTTTTCTAAAAATCAATTTTTTTATGATATCATTCTCGACTTAGACCCAGACTCGGATCCGGACCCGTCCCATATATGGTTCTGGTTCCGGAGCCAAGAAACTAGTTCCAAAATGGTTTTGGGTCCAGATCCGGTTTCACCTTGTCCTTAATGGTCCTGGTTCTGGATCCACCATGGACCTGGACTAGAACCGACCCGTTTACAACCCTAGTCACATATTACAAGGAGATAAGCATAAGCTTCACTTTCCAATAAGAGTCAAAGCCACCATATAGCCTTTAATCATATGAAAGTAAAGTGCTAAGAACAACAACTGTGATTAAAAAGAAAAAAGAATAATGTCTCTTTACATTGCTTAAACAGTGCTACAACCACAAAAATGTCATCCTATCATATCAAACTCAAATTCTAAATCAAAGATGGAAGGATTATGGGCCCAATATGAGGGTCCTATGACAAAAACCCGACTGCCCGTGCTTCCCCATCCTAGATCTTTCAGATCTGACCTTTATTAAGATGGATCAAGACCCTATTAACTTGATTAAACTTTTCTAAATATTCCAGGGTCAGGTTCAACATATGATCCTCATTGATTTGACCTTTTGAGCTTGCACCAGAATCCCCATCTTGGAAAAGAATAGTCCTCAAGTCAGCTTCAGACTACATATTGTTCAACTTTCCTTCACTTCCACTGTGGCCAGTCCACATGAATCTCTGGACATTGAGGTAACATTTCTATAAATCCCTTTTTAAGTGTGTTTGAGTTTGTGCTGGCTTTTGGGCTCTATACTTGCAAAAACCACGTGCTGTGCATGCCCAATGTGTCTTGATCCATTGATGCATGATTCATCATCATGGATGAATTTAAAGTAAAATTGTTGTAGATCGCTTTGACTACTAGGATCATCATAGTTTGTAAGTCTCGCCATACTGATCTCTAGTGTAGGTGACAACAAAGTTTCAGTGTGATACACATATGAGATTTAAGGTCACATTTGACAACTAAATTTTTAGGAAAAAGATTTTCAATTTTCCGAAAGATGTAGTAAATCCATGTTTGGACAATTATAAATTCTTGAGGATTTGGACGAATGAAAATCTTCATTTGTTAGGATTTTCAGATCCGACCACCTCCCATAAGATTTGAAAATCCTCACTTAAGTGGATTTGCACACTGAACCTTATTTTTCTCATCTATATGCATCGATACACACCAATATCAATGTGAAACCTTCAACTATACAAATCCTCAGCAAGAAACATTTATTCCAGTGGTAGTGAAGAATCATCAGATCTATGGATTCCTCGCCTGTTACCAAACATGGTTAAGGTATCAACAAAATCACCATCCTGAAATTTATCAAAATTGGTTGATCTATAACATGTGGATAATCAATGACACTGCTTTTAGATATATGCAGAAGATGCTGTGATCTAGGGCCTATGAGAAGAGATCAAACACGCGTATAATAGAACACAGAGATTTACGTGGTTCGCTTTTGGCTTACGTCCACGGGAAAGACAGGAGAATTCACTATGCAATCAAAAGATGTGTACATCATAGAGACTCTTAGTCTCAATTTATAATATCAGCCCCAAAACCCTTGTCGGGTCCACCTGGGGCCTTGGCAATCAGGTGGAAGGTGCAGAATCAAAATATTTGAATGAGATCTAGTGGTCTACAAAATTTCAATCCCATTAAATCATTATAACCCTTTAGTCTATTGCCCTCAAGTTTAATTTAATGGTTTTAGAAGGCTTTTTTTTAAGAAAAATTTTAATATAATGGGGAATTGCTGTCTTGGATGAGTGTCAAATTTGAACTTGTACCATTATATTATATGAACCGAAGTGGATTTGATTTTCAATTTCGCTGTCAATTTCACCGTCAATTTTGACTATCTTATAATTTTGACCTCCTTTTAATGCCAGGCCCTACCAACTAATGGGCCATTAAGTGAAGTGGTTTGACCCTAGCAAACGTCGGGCCAGAAATAAAGCACACTTCTTGGATCCAACCTGAACCGTATATTTTTAATGACATGGTAAAAATTAATCTGGATTATGCCGAGACTCAAACTCAAGACAACATGGATTTCAAAGGAGCAACCTAACCACTACACCATAAAGCATGTTTTTATTAATAATTATCAACGAAAACTTAAAATTAGTTAATGAGAAAGGGACCTGGCCCCACTTTGGAATATTGACCGTGAGTCGAAATTTTTCTATAAGGTATTTATAAAAATAACTTTATTTTTATAATATTGACCCCTATAAATACTGTTGTTATTATTTTCATACTTATGCATTGTACTTTAAGATAAATTATCAAACTTTTGAAATAACTATTTTATATGATTTCCTATATAGTCATTAATTTTCTATGACAACCATTTTACAATAAAACTAAACTCAAATGAATATATAATATATGGAATTGATCAACAAAAATAATACGTTTCATAATTAATAAGAAAATGACAATATTATTGAAAAAAGAAAAAGTTGCAACAACAATGTGGAGCTAAAGAGGAGGCGGGAAACTTTCCATGTAACTAATGTGCTACCATGCACGCTTGCCGAGGGAGAAATGATGGAGTCTAGGTTTTTTCTTTTTTGTGCGTGTGGCTTTATCTTTTATAAATCATTATGTAAATGGAGTGGAACACTACGATAGATCCCATCTATTAAAAATCACAATCATTAAGGCAAACATCGTTGCTATTTATGGGATATTTCAAATTCTCACGGTTATTTCCACGGTCAAATTGATTCTTTGATTAAAAATACAAAATACTGGAGTTTTACAAATAAAGTTTTTTTTTTTTTTTTTGGTTATTTGGACTCTCCATCATGCCTTTTGTTTATTAAGAAACTCTCAATTTCATTATATTTCTATCAAGGTAATAGCATTTGAGTGTTAATGGGTCCAAGTGTCTATAAATGCCACTAATCTAAGGAATTTCAAGTATTTTCGTTTCTTCCGATAATATGAATTTTTTTTTTGTTTAGAATGTGAAATGCCAATTTCTGGGCTGTCTGGTTTATTTAATTCTTTGTCTTTTTTATTTAATCCACTCTCGGTCCTGGGTTGTCTGCTTTCTTTTTTATCTATTAATTTTGATTGTACACTTTTTTTAAAAATGCGGAACTAATGGTAAAAGGAATCTCCAATAATATTGGTCCATCTATATAAAGAATTAAGCTCATTCTTGTTATTATCATTTTCTACTTTCTCCAATATAATTCTATTTCTCTATGTCAACAAGAGAACTTTCATTTTTTCTATTCATTTACTTTTAAGTTCATTGTATTTTTTTAGAGAAACTTCAATAATTTTTTTATTTCTTTGTGTCTCTTTTTAGTACCATCTCATGTCTCATTTGCATGCTTAGTTTGGATCAGTATTCAACTTATTTTAAAATGTGAGCATCTTGAGACAATTAGTACAATTATTAAACATTTCAATTTGAGAGATAAACCTTTTTTAATTTATTTACTTTTGAGTTCATCATATTTTATTTGAGAAATTTTAGTTATGTCATTTTAATATGATTTATACAAAAGAATCATCATTTTAAAATTTCTATAGATTTGCAATATTTTTATGGTTTGTATTTGTATGGTTTTCATAGATTGTGGGTTTCTTTTTGTCCCCTTTTTTGTTTCAATTTTTGGGTATTGGATTCTCCTTGATTTTTTCTTCTTTTAAATCACTTTTTATAAGGGGATTTTCTGTGAATTCTCATTTTTATGTTCTAATTTTTAAATTTATTAAATGGTTATCATTATGAGTTAATTATTTATTTTACTTCCATTGGGTTTTTTAAGTTCTCTTTGTGATATCTTTTTATGGATTTTTCTTATTTCTTTTGTGGCTTTAGATTTTCATTTTTTATTATTAGATTATCATAAGTTGGTTTGGTTCTTCTAAATTTCTTTTATCATTGTATTGTCTATGAATCTTTATTTATATATATTTTTGTACCCTTTTTAATAAAATTTATTTCATTTTATTTTGTATTTCTTTTATTCTAATTTCTCACTTGGATGGGTTTTTAGTTTTTTTTTTTTATAATGGTTTTTCATGAATTTGTGGGTTCTTTTGTCTTTGCCCTTCTATGCTCCTTTTTTTTTTTTTTTTGTTTTTCTCATGAGTGTTTGATTCTTTTAAATTGCTTATATTATTGAGTTGATTATAGATTTTCATTTCTATGTGTCTTTCAAATTTCGTTGGATTTTATTTATAGTTTATATTGTTTGTTTGTTTTGATTATTTTTTTTAGTTTTCTTGATCATTAATCTTCAATTTTCATGGGCTTGTGTTTTTTTTTTTTTTAAATTATATGGTATTCGGTATTGAATTCTTAAGGACTTTTTTTATCCTCTCTCTCAGACTAAAACCTTTTGCATTTAATTTTAAAAAACTGATCAATTTTTTTTTATAAATTTTAAAATTATAATTATATTGGCACGGGCGTGTTTTTCTAGTTTCATTTGATTATAAGTATGAGAGGGAGGGTTGATTTCATTTGATTATAAGTATGAGAGGGTGGGTTGATGACAGAGAATCCCATGAATAGCACAATTCATGAGCAGTTGAGCACCATTCCTGAATACGTACGTTGGTTACTCTTTACTAATCGATTAAGAAGGCTTCATATGGTCTGAGAAAATTCACTGCAAGCATACGTAATAAGTCAATTAATTTATCCCTCTTTGCTTGTATACGTAGCTTTTTGTGGTGAATAATGCATTGCTCTATTATTGTATCTTAAAGGGATAGGATTTGATTTTAAAACCGCACATTGTCATTGTAATTATCAATTTTGATGGTTTTTATCTTTTCTTTTTAGTTTTAGTATTTTTTTTTTCCGTATTGATTTTTCATAGGTTTTTTGTTTCTTTTAAATCTTACTTCTTATTTCTATATATTTCCTTTTTATGTGTTTTTTGGCATTGAATAATTTTTTTTTCTTTTATCATAATTCTATTTTATTTTTTCCCCAATTTTGATTGGATCTTTTTTAGTTTCGCTAGGTTTTCATGGATTTATGGTTTTTCTTTTAATGTCTTGTTTCAATTTTTGGTTTTTAGGCATTTGACTTCCATTGATTTATTTGTTTCTTCTAAACTGTTCTTATTATTGGATTGTCTATGGACTTTTTTTTTTTTTCATGTTGTATTTTTATGATGTTTTTATCAATTTTATTTTATTTATTATGGATTTATTGTTCTTATTTCAAAAGAACCTTTGAAGTAAAATACGCCACTAATTTCAAACAAATTAAAGTGCTCTCATTTTAAAACCAACCGGCAATATTTTTTTTTTTTTTATTATTATTATTATTATAGGTTTTAATTCTGATTTCGGTTTTTACCATTTTGATATAATTTAGCCTACATATTATTTAAAAATTATTTTTTTAATATTATAAATTATATTGCCCGTACTAAGTGCAGGCATATTTTGGCAATCCTTTTATATAAGAATTATCTTACGAGAAGTTAATATGTTTTTGTCATGTAATTTTTAGGGCCTGTTTCTTTGCAAACATTTTTTTTTTTATAGGAATTCAGGTTGTCTATGAATTTCTAAATTCCTTTAAAAAAATTGATATTTACTTACTAGAATTCCCAACATTTGAGATAAGTAACATTATGAAATTCTAAAAAAGGTGGAATTCCAAAATGATAGCCCTTGCTCCGGTATTTATAAATCCATGCATTTTAGGAGGCCTTTTTGAACTCCAGATCTTCCCAATGATCAAAGGTCATCTTCTACTCTATGCCACTGTAAGAAAATCAAGCTCGTTCATCTTTTTCCTTTACACTCCTTTAACCCATCTGCCTTTTTTCCTTTTTCTGTTATTGTATTCTGTTGTTGTATTTATTTATTTATTTATTTTTGAATCCTTTGATGGAATGGGAAGAAGAAGAAGAAGAAGGGTGGTTTTGGAGGTTTTGATGGCCGCCCTCGAGATTAGATCTGAACACAATCCTAGACCCCTCTGCCCGGTTTCCAATAGAGACCTGACTTCGTGATTGGTGCATATCGTGGACTTAGCCAAAATCGATCGTGTCCCACCGTGAGATCCAAATCAGACCGACTTATTGATCTCTTTTTTTTTTATTTGCACAGTACCTACTCAGTTGCACTGAGTAGCCAACAAGAGACTGAGGGGCGTGATTTGTTATGGATTTGAAGGAGGCAGATGTCACAGAGATGATGGAAGTCATGTAGAGAAGGGAAATTTGTAGGAGAATAAAAATCTGACTCATCTCTCTTTCCTTTTTGAGGGTAGAGATGATGTCAGTGGGGCCTACTATGTCCGAATTGTGTCAAGCGGGACTGTGTCTCGATTAGGTATTATTATTGTTGTTGCTGCTATTTATTTGTTTGGTTGGTTGGATGCTTTTGTTGATGGTATGTATGCTCTCTAGTCACAATCAACTTGTACAATGTACATCAGTGAGTTGGAATGTTTGAGGGGTTCTCATCAAAGTCACTAGCATCCTTATTTTACATCAAAGTATTCACATTTTTTTTCCACTTGAACACTGTGCAGAATCAGCAAGATGAGGCAACTCACACATTCATTTTTATGAACACTCCCCGTGTCAGTTTCCTAGTCTGGCAAGTATGGTTTTGACATCAAAATAACTTTCCATGGTTTTCTTTTTTAGACCATGGAATGGTGCTGGTCGATATCATACAAGAAAAATAACTTCTAGAGAACAACAGTATCAAGAATCTTGATTGGGATGTTTCACTCAGATCAAGTAGCATGGTGATAATAATCTACCTGCCAACACAGCTGTCACACTAAAAAAAAAAATGTTGAGAAACGCGCGGTGTAACTGTCACTTCACTTAAGAGAGAAAGTGTAAAATGCATAAACATGTAACATTTCACTCAGTAATTTAAGTAAGGGGATTTAATCGAAAAAACCCTCATAGACAGCTTATTAATTAATTTGGCCCTAATAAAAAAGGGTAGACAGAATGAGCCCTCAATTGACGTTTCTCTTTTTTTTTTTTTGTCTTTTAGCACTATAGTCGATATCGACCCTCAAACAAAACGTTGCCCGAAACTTCATTCATCTCTTCTTCTCTCTCTTGTTCTCTGTTGTTTTCTGCAACCGATCTCAAACCAATCTCACAACAAAGGAGGAAGAAGGAAAGAGAAAGATGGGTTATTTTATGATTTGGTGACAGGGAGAGATATGTGGAAGTTGAAAGAGAAGCAAGGAGGCCCTGTCGAGAGTGGAGGCGACACGACGATGGGGATGATGATGGAGGGGTATCCAGCAAGCGCGAGAGATAGTAGATGGGTGTGAGATGGGTTCGGAGAGGTATTTGATGAACGAGGGTCCGACTGTGAGAGAGAAACGGAGACTGCATGCCGGTGCTGGTCATGGTGGACGTGCGAACGAATGCCGCCTTTGGGGTGCCGCGAATGGGAGACAGAGAAGGCGAGAGAGGTGAGACAGCGATCCGGGACGCGTGCAGAATGGTGACTGTGGTTATAATGAATGAGTTTTAATTCGAGGTGATGAAGATGGGTGTGAGGTCTCTTGTTCCAGAGTCCGAGCAAAATGGTGACTGGGGTTATAATGGCCCCTACGTAAAAGCGAAGAAGATCGCCCGAGGATGATGGGTGGGAGAGGTGCCAAGGAGAGGGTGATATGCAGGCGTGGTGCAGGGATGGATGGAGGTTGTATCATAAGACCAGTGTTTTTGGATAGTTGATATTGGGGTAGTTTCCATGAAGGTGTTCGATGAAATGACAAAGAGAAATGAGAATGAGATTTTATGCTCATTTCTCTTATTTTTATCATGGGAAAGAACTCAGCTGCTGTTGTGGGGTTTGTCATTCCTTGATTTTGTTCATTATGAGATATTGGAGGAGAGGAATTAGAGAACATGGTTGGGTTTTCATTTTTTGATTTTTGTAATTTTCAAACAAATTTCATGTATATATTTTTTGAAATGTAAGGTCAAGACACAATGAACTTGTAATGTTGTAAATGGTTTCCCCCCATCTAAGATGTTTGAAATATGTTTGAGGTGTTTGAAATGTCCGAACTCTTGAGCTTTTGAAATGTTTGAGTGAATAGCCGAAACCTTCCCCACCAAAACTCTATACTATGACGTCAAAGGATGAAATTGGTATTGGTTGAATCGGTTCAAGCATTTTTTTGGAAGGGTAATGCAAGAGTCAATGTGAACTCCTTTTTGGTTGGTGTTAATATTTTGAGTTAATGTGATAGAAGATGCAGCCGTTTTGGACAGTATACAACCTACCGAAGCATTTTTTGGAAAGGGGATGCAAGAGTCAATGTGAACTCCTTTTTTATTGGTGTTAATATTTGGTGTTAATGTGATAGAAGATACAACCATTCCGGACAGTGTACAGTCTATTGAAGCATTTTTGGAAAAGGGATGCAAGAGTTAATGTAAACTCCTATTTGGTTGGTGTTAATATTCAGTGTTAATGTGATAGAAGAGAGAGGATGAACTAGCCAGTATTTATACCATGGTATCCAACAACGATTTAAATAAAGCACTGGACAAGGGAACTTGTGGGCAGTGGTTGTGGAACTTCTATGGTTTTGGGCAGTTGGATTTATGTTGTGGAATTTCATATACCATTATTTGAAATTAAATGGTTTGTTAATGGTTGTTAATTGAATGTGTGTATGGAATGTACCAATGTATTTAGAACAATGTTTAATATAATGGATTGTACCATTGTCTGGTTTGTTTAACATGACCAACAATCGATATCAATTATTTAGCTGAAGCCTAAAAAACACAGTTATAGTCGATATCGACTATTTAGCTGAAGCCTAAAAAACACAGTCATAATCGATATCGACTATTTAGCTGAAACATAAAAAGCACAGTCATAGTCGATATTGACCATTATTATAGTCGATATTGACCATTTAACTGAAACATAAAAAACACAGTCATAGTCGATATTGACCATTATTATAGTCGATATCGACCATTTAGCTGAAACATAAAAAACACAGTCATAGTCGATATCGATCATTATTATAGTCGATATCGACCATTTAGCTGAAACATAAAAAACACAGTCATAGTCGATATCGACTATTTAGCTGACACATAAAAAACACAGTCATAGTCGATATCGACTATTTACTTGAAATATAAAAAACACAGTCATAGTCGATATCGACTATGTTATAATACTATAACTTACTAAGTGTAACTTTAGATGGGGTTAGCTAATCATTTTCAATTGTGGAAAAAATAAAAACATCAATAACGGGACAATACAAACAACTATTATATTATCATAGATAAGTTCTCGACAACATATAACCCCAAAAAAGGGCGATCCTTACAAAAAGAAAAAGTATGTTTTAACACTTGTGCTCTTCCAAAAAATGCTTCAACAAAATGTGCAAGCCCATCGCGGCCATCTTCTATCAATTACATTAACACCAAATATCAACACCAATCAAAATGGACATGATGACATTAACACATACATCCCCCTTCCATGTGGAGATTATATTGTCAAGACGGCTGCATCTTCTATCACATTAACACCAACTAAAGAGGAATTCACATTAACTCTTGCATCCTCCTTCCAAAAAATGCTTCAGTAGATTGTACACTGTTCAGAATGGCTGTATCTTCTATCACATTAACACCAAATATTAACACCAATAAAAAAGGAGTTCACATTGACTCTTGCATCCCCTTTCCAAAAAATGCTTCAGTAGATTGTACACTGTCCAGAACGACTGCATTTTCTATCACATTAACTCAAAATATTAACACCAACCAAAAAGGAGTTCACATTGACTCTTGCATCACCATTCCAAAACATACTTTAACCGATTCAACCAATACCAATTTCATCCTTTCACGTCATAGTATAGAGTTTTGGTGGGGAAGGTTTCGGCCATTCACTCAAACATTTCAAAAGCTCAAGAGTTTGGACATTTCAAGCACCTCAAACATATTTCAAACATCTCAGATAGGGGGAAATCATTCACAACATTATAAGTTCATTGTGTCTTGACCTTACATTTCAAAAAATATATACATGAAATCTGTTTGAAAATTACAAAAATCAAGAAATGAAAACCTAACCATGTTCTCTAATTCCTCTCCTCCAATATCTCATAGTAAATAAAATTAAGGAATGACAAACCCCACAACAGCAGCTGAGTTCTTTCCCATGATAAAAATAAGAGAAATGAGCGTGAAATCTCATTCTCATTTCTCTTCGTCATTTCATCGAACACCTTTATGGAAACTACCCTAATATCAACTATCCAAAAACACTGGTCTTATGATACAACCTCCATCCATCCCTGTACCACGCCTGCATATCACCCTCTCCTTGGCACCTTTCCCACCCATCATCCTCGGGCGATCTTCTTCGCTTTTACGCAGGGGCCATTATAACCCCAGTCACCATTCTGCTCGGACTCTGGAACAAGATACCGCACACCCATCTTCATCACCTCGAATTAAAACTCATTCATTATAACCACAGTCACCATTCTGCACGCGTCCCGGATCGCTGTCTCACCTCTCTCGCCCTTCCAAAAAATGCTTTAACAAAATGTGCAAGCCCATCATGGCTACATCTTATATCAATCACATTAACATCAAATATTAACACCAATCAAAATGGACATGATGACATTAACACGTGCATCCCCCTTTCAAAAAATATCTTCCATGTGGAGATTACATTGTCCAGACGGCTGCATCTTCTATCAGATTAACACCACATATTAGCACCAACCAAAGAGGAGTTCACATTAACTCTTGCATCCCCCTTCCAAAAAATACTTCAGTAGACTGTACACTGTCCAGAACGGCTGCATCTTCTATTACATTAACACCAAATATTAACACCAACAAAAAAGGAGTTCACATTGACTCTTGCATCACCCTTCCAAAAAATGCTTCAGTAGACGTTGTACACTGTCCAGACAGCTACATTTTCTATCACATTAACACCAAATGTTAACACCAACCAAAGAGGAATTTGCATTAACTCTTGCATCTCCCTTCCAAAAAATGCTTCCACCGATTCAACCAATACCAATTTCATCCTTGGATGTCATAGTAGAGAGTTTTGGTGGAAAAGGTTTCGGCCCTTCGCTTAGACATTTCAAAAGCTCAAGAGTTCGGACATCTCAAACACATTTCAAACACCTCAAACACATTTCAAACGTCTCAAATAGGGGGAAATCATTCACAACATTACAAGTTCATTGTGCCTTGACCTTACATTTCAAAAAATATATATGAAATCTGTTAGAAAATTACAAAAATCAATGAATGAAAACCCCACCCATGTTCTCTAATTCCTCTCCTCCAATATCTCCTAGTGAGCAAAATCAAGGAATGACAAACCCCACAACAGCAGTAGACTTCTTTCCCATGAGAAAAATAAGAGAAATGAGCGTGAAATTTCATTCTCCTTTCTCTTCGTCATTTCATCGAACACCTTCATGGACACTACCCCAACGCAGATTTGTGGCTCATTGCTTCACCAAACTTGTATTCCATTCATTGTGGAGATCGAGATGAATAAGAGATGATGATGAGCCGCGTGGAGATAAGGGAGATGCGTGAGGGCTACGGATAGGGTGAGATGGAGGTTGATGGCAGGGAGATGGAAAGGATGAATGAGCAGTGGGTTGGCTGACCGAAGAGGACAAAGGAGAAGGAGGGAGAGGTCTGCCGTCTGCGTCCTGGGATGGTGAAGATGAGATGAAGGAGATGAGCTGTGATGGGCCACCGCACACCCACCTGCATACCCCACCGAGATGGCTCTCCTCCTTTTTCCTTTCTTTCTTTCTTTATTCCTTCCCCCTCTTCTTCTCCTTTCTCCTTGCACTGCCATTTGCCACCCACTGCACTCCACGTCAGTGCCCACGTCCTTTCTTTCTTCCTTCCTTCTCCCTCTCTTTCCTTTTTTTTTCTCTTTCTTTCCTCCTCTTCTTTTCTCTTTTCCCCCTCCTTCACTGCTGCACTCCGCCCTCACAGGCCACAACCCTGCACACACCCACCAGCTTTCTATTTCCTTCTTCCTCCTTCTCAGATATTGTGATTTGAGATTAGTTACAGAGAACAAGAGAGAGAGGAGGAAATGAATGAAGGTTCAGGCGAGCGTCGATATCGACTATAGAGCTAAAAGACAAAAAAAAAAAAAAAAAAAAAAAAAAAAAAAAAAAAAAAAAAAAAAAAGGAGAAACATCAATTTAGGGCCTATTCTGTCTGGCCTTTTTTATTGGAGCTAAATTCATTAATAGCCTGTTTAAGAGGGTTTTTCCCGTTAAATCCCCTTTAAGTAATTATGAAATAAGAAATTTGTGGAATTTAGATTGTATGAAATTATAAAACAAAAATGCTGGCATGAAAGAAATAGGGAATTCATCAATGTTAGAATTCAACATTTCAAAATTCTAGCATCTCAAATTCAATAAATTTCAACTGACATGAATTACAAAAATTCCTACATAGAAATGAGCCTTTAATTTTTTGTTCTTTACAATAAACACAACTTTAATTAGAAAAAAAAAATCCTCCAGACATTCCAGCATGCATATGTCGGCATGATCACAATGGGTGCTGTGAAAGTCAGGAGAGTTTTGATTTTTTTTTCCTTTTTTTAAGGGGTTTCTACTCTACAACTGCCTTGAGACTTAACATTTGCCCCATAACAAGTATATATATATATACTAGCAACAAACTCCCGTGCTAAGTCCGAGCCAAAAATAAAAATATATTAAAATTTTAAGAATTATTTTAAAATATTATTAAGATAAAATAAGTCTAAAAGAAAGAAATTTATTATTTTTGAAAATTAGAATCCTTTAACATGTAATGAAAATAAATATAAAATGAAGTAAACTTACAAAACATAACGACCTGTTGAATTTAAAGGCATTGATCATTACACAAGTATGAATGTGTGTTTATAAAGGGGCAGCCTCTCCTAAGATAAAGCTTAGGTTAAGGTAAGCTTAAGTTTGTGGTGGGGCCCACCTGGCGACTCACATGGGATTGGAAGTAGTGATGAGGGGATTTCAAGGACTCTCTGAGACCCTTCTATTTGCATAAAATTAGTCCCAATTGTGGTTTCTACATCTCCATCTAGCCCCAAAAGTTTCATGGTCAACCATCCATTCGGATCGGTACGCAGTCGATCCAACAGTTTAGTAAATCCGGATCTGACCAAAAGCTAGTGGACATGGGCAATTTAGGGAGGTCGTATGTTTGGTCTATTTTGATGGACTAAGGGTGGGCCCACAAGCGTAAGCTTACAGAATTAAATGGAAAGGTATGGTGCTTGGGCTCAAAAAATATAATGAAATATGTGATTCTTTTCTGAGATATTATTGGAAGAGAATAGATTTTATATAGATAAATAAGTAGTTATATTTATTATATATATAACTTTAATAAAAAAGAAAAAATAACTTGGTGGGGTCACATAATGTAACATCTACGTTGGGCCTCATATTCTAATTCCTTAAAGGTGTGTCCAATTGGACAGTGGGACCTTGTTGATGTGTTATTCCGAGGATCCTTAGTGGGGTCACATGATGTAACATCTAAAGATAGGCTCATATCCAAATATTTAGGTGTGTACAATTGAACATTTGGATAGCGGACCCTTGTTGATGTATTGTTCCAAGGAGCATTGGTGGGATCACATGATGTAATATTTAAAAGTAGGTCTCTTATCCTAATTCATTAAGGTGCATCATGATGTGTTTAAAGGTGGCCTTGTCTACAACAATTATTAAAGGCAGGCCTCATATCAACCCTTACACTATTTCATGTATATATAATTAGACATGAAATGTATTCTTAATATGCATTTTAATAACAAATATAATTGATCATCAGAGTCCATTATTTTCTATTCGTTGAACAATGGATTCCACCTTGTAATTAACTGTCTAGATCATGAAACTAATGGTCTTGATACAGCTCCATATTGGTTGGTCCCTGTTGTTGGGTGTTCCATCATCCGTGCCGTTGGTTTGATGAGCCAAGCTGGATGGTGGTACCTTTTGAAGGTGTCTATCAATTGGAAGATCAAAGTGGTCCCCACAAATCCATCTGTTGTTTGTACTTTATGTGGATGATTGATCTATTCTCAGATCATGATAATTTAGCCATACTCATTCTCTTTTACTGCCAACACTATGAAAGTGGGCCTCACAGACCTCTATTAAATGGAGTTAATTCTAATCTTGTAAGGAAAATGAGATAAGGTTTACTTTAAAATGGGAGTGATAGAGATTTTAGGGAAAACAAATCCAAGGAGTTTTGTTGCTAGAAATAGTATTGTGATCTAGATTTAAGGTAACTATTCCTAGGATTAAGGAAGGGGATTGGAGGAGATTTGTTTGGGTTGAGATTTTAAGGGAGGAGAGTTGTTTGAGAGGAGTGTAGTGACCCACATTAAACCCAAAGCTCTGTGTGATTTTATAGTACCTTCACCGTGAGTGGACCAATAATACTTCGCCACGTCATCTAAAAATTTAGGTGATTCTCTTTCATCTGATTTAAACTTTTTAAATTTCAAAATCACCTAAATTTTTTGATGACGTGGCGGAGTATTATTGGTCCACTCACGGTGAATGTATAACAAATGCGATAGGTGATCCGGACTCAATTTTATAAGTATTTTTCTGAAAGGAGAAACTATGGGTGCTGACGTGTCACCCCTCACAGCCCTCCTCCCCATTTGCTTTAATATAATATAATATATTTATTTATTTATTTAAGCAATAAGATTTGTGTTGCCGTAGGCATGATGCATCCTCGCAATGCAATGTCAGCACCCTATTTTATGAAAACACATTATATACATATATATATATATATATATATATATATTAAAGCAATATAAAAGGAGGATGCAGTGGGCACCTCGTCAGCAAGTAAGAGCTCTCCTTTTAGAAAAATACATAAGAAAAAAAATGCATGCTTTGAGGTTCATCCAACGATCGCTCCCTAATACATGAGAATACTTGTACATGTATTTTAAATCTCCTAAACTTTCTCTTTAAGTCTTATAATATCTCTTTGATTTCCTAAAATCTCTTCTTAATGATAGGAAACATTATCATCCAAATAGAGCTAAAAAAATAGAATATGCAATTTAGATATATAGATGGTCTTAAAGTGATCTCATCCATCCATATAAAAAATGCAAGGCAATTTGGACCGTCTCAATTGCTACATGGGTTTGCCTAATTATTCTTGTGGGCCATTAATGCATGCCCATCTTGGTTTTATCTTCCATTGGTTGTAAATGTCAATTGATTTGGGATATCTAGCGATGCGAAATACCATCCATCCAGTTCGTTCCACTTTTGATGATGTGGCCCATGATCTTGATGGCCCTCATCATGTGCTAGGCAGGACGAGGATGAAAAGGGGATGGGGTAGAAAATAAATAGGAATACTTTGAACTTGCTCACCAACTGAAGAAAAAAAAAAAAAAAAAAACCCTTTAAACACATCATGATGCACCTAAATGAATTAGGATAAGAGGCTCACTTTTAAATATTACACCATATGAACCCACCAATGCTCTTTGGAACACCACATCAACAAGGGCCTACTGTCCAATTGGACACACCTTTAGATATTTGGATATGGGGCCTACTTTTATTGTAAAATCTATTCTTTTCTGATAATATCTTAGAAAAGAATCGCATATTTCATTATATTTTTTTGAACTCGGGCACCATGCCTCCCCATTTAACTCTGTAAGCTTACGCTTGTGGGCCCACCCTTGGTCCATCCAAATGGACCAAACACACGACCCCCTAAATTGCACATGTCAACTAGCTTTTAGTAAGATCCAGATTTACTGGACCGTTAGATCGATTGTGTACCGATCCAAATGGATTGTTGACCATTAAACTTCTAGGGCCAGATGGAGATGGTAGAAACCATGATTGGGCCTAATTTTTTTGCAAAGAGAAGGGTTCCAAGGAGTCCTTGAAATCCCCCTATCCCCACCCCCATGTGGGTCCCTAGTGGGCCCCACCACACACACTTGAGCTTACCTATCCTAAGCTTTAGCTTAGGAGAGCTGCCCCCATATAGGCACACAATCATACTTGTGTAATGTTCAATGCCTTTAAATTCAAGGGGTCGTCATGTTACGTAATTAAGTTTACTTCATTTTCTTTACTTTATATATATATTAAAGCAATAAGGGCAGTGGGTTGTGGAGGGAGAGCCACATCATCGCTGAAAAGTCTCTCATTTCGAAGAAATACCCAAGAAAAAAAAATGCATGCTTTGAGGTTCATCCACCCTCCTCCCTAATACATGGGAATACTTGTATATGTATTTTGAATCTCGAAAACTTTCTTTTTAAGGCCTATAATATTTCTTTGAAATTTTAAAATCTCTTCCTAATAATATGAAACATTATCATCTAAATAGTGCAAAAAAATAGAATCTGGGATATATATATATATATATATATATGGTCTTATAGTGATCTCATCCGTCCATAAAAAGAGCGCAAGGCAATCTAGACTGTCCAATTGCTACATTGGTGTGCCTAATTATTCATATGGGCCCATTAATGCATGCCCTTCTTGGCTTTATCTTCCATTGGTTGTTAATGTGTCTGTTAATTGATCTGGGACATCTAGTTATACGAAATACCATCCATATGGTCCATTCAATTTTTGATGATATAGCAGCACAAGTAATACTTGAACTTGCTCATCACCTATAAAAATACATGAGACCCGCCTTTAATAATTGATGAGGTTAAACACAACATGATGTACCTTTACGAATTAAGATAAGAGGCCCAGTTTTAAATATTACAGCATGTGCCCCACCAAGGCTCCTTGGAACACAACATCAATAATGGTCTACTGTCCAAATGTCCAATTGGACACACCTTTAGAAATTTGGATATGGGCCTTACCTTTAGATGTTACATCATGTGACCCACTAAGGATCTTCGGAATGCCACATCAGCAAGGTCCCATTGTCCAATTGGACACACCTTAAAGGAATTAGGATATGAGGCCCACCTTTAGATGTTACATCATGTGACCCCACCTAGTTACCTTTAGATGTTATTCATTTTTGTAAAATCTATTCCTTTCCAATAATATCTCAAAGAAAAAAAAATCATAATTTCATTATATTTTTATTTTTTAAACGTGCCACCACACCTCTCCAAATCTCACCTTTTCCAAATCTCCTCCCTAGATCTCTTCATTTAAAATTTCTATAATGGTAGAGAATTTGATTTCCTAATCTAATCTTTAATGAGCTAATATTTATTATTACTCTCTCTCTCTTTCTCTCTCTCTCTCTCTCTCTCTCTCTCTCTCTCTCTCTCTCTCTCTCTCTCTCTCTCTCTCCCCCTAGACCTCTTCATTTAAAATTTCTATAATAGTAGAGAATTTGATTTCCTAATCTAATCTTTAATGAGCTAATATTTATTATTACTCTCTCTCTCTCCCTCCATCCCTCCCTCCCTCCCTCCTTTTAATAGATTATTATTATATCAAGATATATTTAATACCATACCAAGAGAAGTAGAGGCAAATGTAGTAATATTATCTACAGAAATCCCAACAACCCTTTTGCTTCCACACTATAGCTAAAAAATGATGATGATTGAGAAAATCCTTTCCACTAATTTGATTTTGATAATTTGGCATTGAAGACCGTTTCAGTGAACCCAAAACCTTTCTTGAACAATCTGACGGGCAAACTGGTAATTGTCAAGCTCAAGTGGGGGCATGGAGTACAAAGGTGTATATGGCTTCAATGCAATTGGGGCGCTTCAATTTTTATTTTTTGGAATTTCTCATTGCTCACTATAACTAACTTCTCATTGCCTTTTGTGAGTGTATGCAGGTTACCTTATCTCAGTAGATTCATACATGAATTTGCAGGTAATGTTTTGAAATTCATGCATTTTATTTGATTCATGACTTAATTGAGTTGGGTTTTTGTTTTTAGATCTTTGATCTCTACTTTTTAGTTCTTCTAGACTTGGGACTTATTTTATATGGACTTGATTGAGTTGCGGGTTTTTTTTTCCTGTAATATATATATATATATATATACCCATAAATGAGATGCTCGTAATGGTCAATGCCTTTACATTCAAGGGGTCGTCATGTTATGTAAGTAAGTTTACTTCACATTACATTTATTTCAGGAATAAAAAAAATTCTAATATTCAAAGATAAAAATTTCTTTATTTTAGACTTATTTTATCTTAATAATATTTTAAAAGAATTCTTAAATTTTAATATATTTTATTTTTTGGCCAGGGTTTAGCATGGGCGTTTGTTGCTAGTCTCTTTTTAAAGCCACATCATTTTCTCAATGGGGCCCATAGTTTGTTCAACCTCCCCTAAAATTTCTCCTCATATGTTGTTGGATTACTTTGGATAGGGGCTCTTTAAAATTCAAAATCTTTCCGGATTCAAATATTCTTTAAAACCTGTTTACTTGATTTTTTTTCAAATCCACTTCAATAAATCAATTCCAACTAATCTCCTACATATTCTACCACCTTCGGTGACCTTTTAATTAAAGAGCTTTCTGTATATGCCCCCTAAGGTTTGTAGGATTTTTAAATAGGTCCCTGAGGTTTTAATATTTGCAAATAGGCCCCTGAATTTTTATTTTAATACCTTTCTATGTCCCCAAAATCAATAGTCTTCCAACAACTATAGGTTTTTAGTGCGAAATAACACTTTTGTTCATCTCTTTTATCCTTATATGCATAATTTCAAAAGCTTGGGCTCAAATTTTTTTTCTAAAAATGTAACATTAACAATTGCACTTAGTGGGAGAAAACAACCATATATAAATTGATTTTTTATCAATACATGACTCATTTCATTAAATCCATATTGATTATGACGACAATAAGCACTTGTACTTATAATCGGTTACGATTTATCCAATCCATACATGACCCACCATTGGATTGATGAAAGTTTCAAAATTCATGATTCTACTTCATGTGTAGGGGTGTAGAAGAAATATCGAGGGAATGGGCAAATGTGAAAAAAAAAAATACTAATTTTTAGAATTTGTGTGTGTGTGTGTGTTGGGGGGTGGGCGTGGGCGGGGGGTGCGTTTGGCTTATATATAAAAGAAATATTGGGGGAAAGGGACAAATGTTAAAAATATATATATATATATATAATATTAATTCTTAGAATTTGAGAGGGGAGGGGGGATTTTACACTTTTCTCATATATGGGTGGGGGCTTTAGTCTCAATGCCCTTGTACCTGGGTCCACCCCTGGTTATGTACAAGAAAGAATGATTGAGGAAAATCATTGGGACTTAATCAAATAATGGTATTTTAGTAAATAATAATCTACTCATTTTGTTTAATTGATGTAAGGGCAGAGTTGTCATTTATATAAAAATCCAAGACAAATCTCATGGTGGCTGCCCATTCTTGTTAGGAATATTGATTTTGAGACATAAAAGGTAATGAAAAGAAAAGGCAAGGGCCTATTTACTAATAATAAAACCTCAAGGGCCTATTTACAAATCGTACAAACCTTAGCAGGGTATATACAAAAAGCTCTCAATTAAACTATATATGTAGGCCCATTTGATAAAAAAACCAACCATTCATATTTCGTGTCGATGAGCTAGACAAAAGACCTAACCATTCACTGAAATTAATTCAAATAATTAAAAGTGTCCTAATCTCTTTTGATTTAGTTTCCAAATAGAGCTGGACTCTATTCAAACCATCATTAAATCTTGTGAATGAAATCAAATCTCATAAACACGTATGATTTCAGCAACACTCCTTGCAACGAAACCACATCCTCTTCTCAAATCCACTACTTTTCCTACTTAGGAGCCAAAGTCGTCTCAACCAAAGTGAAGCATCGTGTGCTGACGAAGTTGATTGAAAGTCTCAGTTTATTAGAATAGGTGCTAGTCTAACAACCAATGCACAGCGAAAGTAATCAACCAAACAAGATAGAACTAGCAAATACATCTACTAAGCAATCACCACAAGAAGGTAGATACAAATTTAACGTGAAAATCCTTTTCGGGAGAAAAACCATGATAAAAAAACTAATAACTATCGAACGATCACAAAATATACTCACAGTTCCTTTATCCCAGTCAGTACGTTGACCTAAGGACTGTAATAGTCCTTACACAACTCCTCATTGCCACGACTAGTCGCTGCGCACCGCTCCCATGCTCGATCCTCCTTCTACACCTTGAGACCAAGATGCACACACCTTCTACAAAAAGTAGAAGCACTTAACCTTCTAGAGCAAAACGCTTCAGTCGAATCTCTCAATTAATTGCTCTAGAGAGAAATTCTCTCTCTAAGATCTCTCTTGCTCAAAATAATGAGAGAGGTGGTCAGTCATTTGTGTTGAGAGAAACACCTAATTTATAGCTCCAAAATCAGGCCTTAGACTTCCAATAAAGATCCAATAAGAATAGCACCCAAACCCATATTCTTGATAGCAATCCGGATTAAACCGGGGGATTCCACCCGCCACGCTCACTATAGTGAGCTGGATCCTTGCTATAGCGAGGGTCTTCTCTTGATTTTGGCCCAACATTGATGATGCTGCAACCTCTTCGACACCCACCGAGGAAAGTGCTGATCCGAAGCTAGAGTAAACTCAGTAGTATCCATTAAAGGACGATGGATTTTGTTCTTTTTGTTATTTTTTTTTCCTCATGTTTGGGTTGGAATTTTGTTGTTTAGGAATTACATGGTAGAAGGAAATGTGAATACTTCTCCTTTAAGAATCGGTGGGGCTTTTTCGTTTTGAAAATTGCGAGCTGAGTGTATGTAGAAATATGTTGTTTGGGGGTGGATTCTACTCTTTCCGCATATAATTATCACATTTTATGAGATCTGTACATTTACATATACTCATTATTATGCCAGATGTTGACCACCGACATCAAAGTTTTGAAATACAGGTGACTTTTATGGCTAATATCAAAGTCTGCTTGGTCTTAATTTCCAACCCTTTCTTTTTCAAAGATTTTGGATTACAGGAATTTGTGGATATGTAAACTCCTAATCCTTTACCAAAACAAAATCCGAATGTTTATCTCTATGGTGGGTCACATGCAGATGAAGCCATAGAACTTGCTAACAATTAGTTTGAATTAGATTCTCCTAATTGGATAGATTTTAGGAGCTTCTTATCTTTGTGGAGCCCATGTAAAACAAGAAACTAGTCCAAATCTCTCTTGATTTTCCTCTCCTAAAAGCTCACCTGAACCCAAGTAATTTTGAGAATTTCAAAGTCAAACTTACCAAGCACCAAAGATTGTTCTTGTCAATCCTTTTATATATAAAGTGGTGACAAAATGAATACTTTTGAAATATAGGTTCATTGTCCATAAATTTATTTGTGGAAAAAAACTAATATATGATTGAATCAAGTATTGAAAAGGAACCTTCTAATAAAAGAAAGGCAGCCTTAACTAGGTGGGCAAAAAAGCAAATCTTAGCCTAGAATAATCCCGTTTGTGAAATAATTATGTCATTTATGTTGAATTTGTTGAGTCATTCTATAGGCAGCACATTTAACCCAAATACCAAGTAAAACACAATTTCTTTTGGGGAAAATGAACATGTATTTATGGGTTTCTTGAAGTGGAGGATTTGTATGTAGCCACTATTATCAAAGTGGGGCCCATTCATAAATGATTTTTTTTTTATTAAAGTGGGCCAATGTACATTATATTCTTCTCAAATTTAAAGAATTTTAAGAACAGATTCTAAGAATGATAGATATGGACTTATTTCTTTTAGAAATATTTATCGGAGGAATTTATGGGATAAATCCCTGTAGGACCTCATACGTCCTACAAAGACCCCATATCACATTGGACATAGGAGGGGTCCTCATGTGGCATTTTTCTTCTTCTTGTTTTTTTTTTTTTTTTTTTTTTGTCATTTTGCCATATGGTCGATATAGACCATCAATATCGACCATCCCTGATGGTCGATATCGACTATTATGTTAGTCAGATTTTCTTCAACATGTAATTGTCTTATTTGCTAAACACAACAAAATGGTAGATATCGACCAAATAACAAGAAAAAAGACGAATTTGAGTTTTGTCCCTTGATTGCTGGTGCTGCTTCCATGGTGGTGGATGCGGCCATGGGATGCGGGGAGAGGGAGGATACGAAGGAATGGGGGGCGGTGAACATAGAGTCGTCTTCGTCAGAGAAGGAGGGAGGATTGTCAAACTACATTACCCATGATTCCATGAAAAAGGGTTTTGGATGGTGATAAGATTTGTTACAAAATACATTGAACCAGAGCTCATCTATTCTATAGCCATCTCCGATGCCAACGGGGTATAAAATGTTAATGAGACCACAATTCTTAGGGCAATTGGGGTTCGAATCAGATGCTGCTGTTGTCAGCCATACATGAATGAGATGACGCAGAAAATGCCAACAACCTAGTTCAATCACCCCTTCTCCCTCTTTCTTTCTTCTCTCCCTTTACTAATGGGTATTATATACATGAGAGTGATTGGTCGACTAGATTCGGATTGCGTCGGTGTCAATTTGGAGAGGGGATGGGGAACTGGATTTAGGGAGAAGATCCAGAAGCCTGGATTTGATGGAGATGTTGGATGATACGGGAGGAGTGTATGGGGTTTTCGCTAGGGTTTCTCAGATACGAGAGGCAATCATTCATCCTCCTCCAAGAGAGAAAACTCAGATTCATCTTTTTTCTTATTATTTCGTAATATGGTTGATATCGACCATTCTGCTGTGTTCAACAATATATGTTGAGAAAAATCTGACTGACATAATGGTGGATAGATATTGACCATATCGCAAAACGACAAAAAAAAAAAACAAAAAAAAAACAAAAAAAAAAAAGAAGAAGAAGAAGAAGGCCACATGAGGACCCTTCCCATGTCTAATGTGATACGGGGTCTTAGTAGGACGTATGGCGTCCTACGGGGATTTGTCCCGTAAATTCCTTTATTTCTCATCTATAATATCTCAAAAAAATCTTCATATTAAATATATTTCCATTTTTTTGCCCGAGCCTTTATTTCTTGTTGATGTTTAAATATTTTTCATAGAGTTGTTTGTAAAAAATAATAAGATATGGCATAATCTTAAAATATTACACATGGTGATATGATATCTGTAATATCGCTCGGAAGTAAGATACTGCATAAAAAGCACCGTGTAAATACTTTCCATTTTTTCATTTTTTAAATGACCCCGGCCTCTTTAAGATTCGGATCCCGTGCACTCAGCCAGACGCAGAGGTTCATAGGAAAGCTTTGAAAACGATTGGAATCTTTTCAGAAAGAAACGCAAAGCGACCAATGAATGGAGACATGGCCACTAGGCCATGAGCACCACCAGAGCTGCAAAGCCAAGCGTGTGAGATTAGATAGCACTAGGAGACATGTGTCTGGGCCTCATTGTGTCAGTTTGGCGGTTTCCCTTTTTTGTCTTGAATGATAATTTTAGACGTTTCTTCCTCTCCCACCAAAAGCACCACCTCTGCCTTTCTTTTCGGACTCAGGAGTCAGGAGACAATGACAAACGGTAGTTTGTGTTTGGCCATGGCTTTCTTTCCTTCCTCACCACCCAAATAGACGCCACCTGAATCAGAGAGAAAACTCTTTCTGGGTTTACTTTTGCTCTAGTATTTAATAATATTTAGAGAGGGAAAGAGTGGAAAGTTTTCATCTTTATTTGTATCTCTTTTCTTTTTGTTTCAGACTTCAGAGAGATATCCTTGTTGGGTTTCTTTCTTATATGATTGAAACCTTGGGATATGAAGAGATTCCTTAATCCTTCCTAAGGTTTGGGTTTCAGATAGAAAAGTGAAGGCATTTCTTACTATCTTTCCTGGTTTTTAGAGGCAGGTTTCACTTTTCTGAAAAATAAAAAAAGGAAGAGAATCCTCTCTGGGTGACTCTAGTTATATTTCAAACATCAAAAATACTGATAGAGATTGATAACCCAAGTTTCGTTTGTGAGAAAAAAATTATAGAGAGAATCCTTTTGGGGTTTTAAGATTGGTTTAAACTTTCCTTATTTTTCTTTTGAGATAGATCCTTGTTGGATTTATATGTGTATGTTGTTGGAATCTTGAGATAGAAAGCAAGAGGTTCCATCTGAGAATTAAGTTTCAGCTAGAAAAGTGAAGGCCTTTCTAGATAAAGAAGAAATCAAATCTGGGTTCTCTCTATAAGAGAGAAATTTATGGGTTCTCATACTTGGCTTCTGAGAAAGAAATTGAGAGAATCCTTTTGGGGTTCTTTGAAGTAAGTTCCAAAGTGAGAGACTGAACTCAAGAAATTGGGTTTCGGTCCTAAGATATTGAAATTGTGCCAGTGTTGTGGAATGGGAGTGGTAGGTAATGGAGTTTTGGCCAGAATTCCTTGCAAGCAGTTGGGGGAGAGAATTCATAGCTGGGGGATTCGGAGGTATGGCCGGCGTCATCTCCGGTTACCCACTCGACACCCTCAGAATCCGTCTACAACAGCCTTCCAATAACACCTCTGCTTTCAAACTCCTCAGCAACATTGTCAAATCCGAAGGCCTTTCTTCCCTCTACAGAGGCATGGGCACTCCCCTGGCTTCAGTAACTTTCCAGGTAATTCCACTGCTTCTGATAACTTGTATCTCAATTACAACAGCTCACCATAGCCTATTATCTGATTCCTTTTGCTTTTATGACCATTGATTGAGCTTGAACATTTTATGAGTTGCAATGAATTGATAATATATTGAGATCATGAACACTTAACTGATACTAGTTTTAAGACCATAAGTTTCTGCTCTGTCTAGTATACAACATATAAAAAATCAGATTCTGAGCAATTTAAGATAATTAACTGATGCTATTTTTAAAACAGTGCGGTTAAGGACTGGGGATAGGCTTAGAGACAAGAATAGCTGAGAAATGAGGAAATGGCTGTCAATTAGTAGTTATGGTGGTTGGGCTAGTGGTGATGTGCAGAGGAAGTAGGTTTTTGAATGTAGGAAGTTGGTTTTATTTCCCTCACACACGCACGCACATATTGACAATCAAATTCATGTTTTTTGGTTGTGAGTCTTGGGCCAGTGCAAACAGTCTAACTATTGGGAAGCAAATTTTTTTTTTCCAGAACTTGTAATTCATCATTGTCTTTGTGGTAGACAAACTATAAACTACTGCAAAACGGTGAAGAGTGATGTATTAGTGAAATCATATCCTATATTTATGATTTTGAGATTCCACTATAGCTGCATTATAAATTCTCGGACCCTCAAGTTGAAGCTAAATTATTTGTTTCTAGCCTTTGATTCTGAGGATGTTATTCTTATTATGAAACCATTGATGCGGAGGGTTCCCTTCAACTTTCCTACAATTGTTGCTTTCTCAGTTCTAGTTATGAAAAGTTGCTTGTTTTACTTGTTGTAAATGTTAATTCTAGTCTCATCAAGCACGCACTTTTAACATGGTCTGTTTCATAGTTAATTATGAACTTGAATTTTGATTGTTTTCTATTGACACGTATTTCAAAGCCCAGAGATATTTTGAGTTGAATACAGTTTTAGATTAAGACTTTTTCTTTTTTCATTTTAAGTGGTGAAATGAATGTTTTGTATGCTGGTAGTAAGAAACTGTCTATTACCAGATATATACATTTAAGTCAATTAAAATAGCGCTCTCTCTCTCAAAAAAAATAGTGATTTCTCAAGTGTGATACAGTGGTTTGAAAGAGAGTTTTTACCTCCTTTCTCTGATTTTATGCAAAGGTTTTTGCAAGTTCTCTTATCTTTTACCCAGGAGACAATTTTTTGTCTTTTTCTTTCTCTTTTTTAGTGGGATTTCTTTGTCAGCTCTTCTATGCAATACTAGTTAGTAGTGGTGTAATCCTTTGATCTTGGGCATCTAGCTAATTCTTTCAACTAAGATTAGTGGAGATTAACATCCAAGATAGCCGTGCTGAGCATGTTTGACTCTATATGAGTATCATTTTTCATGAAAACTTTCAATGACCACTGTCCCAGCCCACCCCAATTTGAACCACCCAAATTGCATGTTCCAGACCTTTATCCCAATCGGAATTACACTTGCCATTGGATTGAAAACACACATTTCATCGTTGATGTTTGGAACCTTAAAACCCACACCTGTGGTCATCCAATCTGGCTGATATTTGGGCATTTTTATTTTTTAATCCATGCTTAGACCTACCATTCTCATCCTTTTCATCGGTGATGACCCAAGTGGGGCCTTATAAAACGTTGAATATGCTGTTCTTCAGGAGAAAATCTCCCACCCTCTCTCTCTCTCTCTCTCTCTCTCTCTCTCTCTCTCTACACACACACTCACACTATACATATAGTACCGTGAGAGTAACTCTCACAAGAGCATCTCCCATAAATATATATATATATCAAGGAATGGTATCATAGATGGTTCCCACAAAGGGTTGTGAGTACTTAGCTCACCTGATCTTTTGTTTTTTTTGTGCATGAACATGAACTATCCAGGGCTGAACGATTTCAGCTTGAAATTGTTCTGGATAAACCTGTAACTTATTTTTGACTCATGTATGCTATAAATTTATTTTAACACGGTCGATATAAGAACTATATAGGTAAAATGTAAATGTATGGACACTATTTTAATGCTTGGTTTTTATTTGTTTTGTAATTGATTTTATCTTCACAATTATTTGAATTCTACTAGAATCAGTGTTAGTATTTAGTAGACACATATATGCTAGTTATCTCAACTGTTTTTATTGTGGGTACATAAGTTATTATGGTTGTGACCTAAAACACAATAATTAATCTGAAATTTTCATACACTCAAATAAAATTTGGAGGTTTCTATTGTAAATAGAAAATAACCGGATGTTATAAAATGGTTGAGCTTCTAAGACAAATAGTTTTTTAGTGGATATGGATTAATCTAAATTGTGCTTTTTTCACCAGCAGGACTCCTGCACTTGTGTAGTGTGTGATTTCCAATAACCCGCATCGAAGCAAAGGAATACCACCCCCACCCCAAACAAAAAAAAAAAAGACCATCCCCAATAAAAGGCGGGGAACGAGAATCCTACATGGCTAGGAGAAAAAAAAAAACCAATCTGAATGAAAAAATAAAAAATATAAAGATGATTCTATTATTTTTGGAAATGCAAAAGCAGAAGCATTATTTTGCGTGAGATGAGTTTGAGTGGTAAGCATCAAAGGATTTCTAGTTCAGTTGTTGGCTTTGAATGTTACCAATTAAAAAGGAAAAGAAAGGACTCAGGCTTTGACTTTGTTGTTGCTGCTGCTGCAGTTGTTTGTTGAACCATTGTGTTTCTTTTTTAGAGAGTGCTTATCCATGCTGTAAGTCATGCAATAGCATCTCCATTTTCTTTTCTTTTTTTTCTCAACAACACTAAAATCTCTTTGTTACTATAATGCATAGACCATCCCATTACCTTCCCTACCCATATAAACAAACTTCACTTGAAGGAAAGAACATGTTATTTCCGTAAAAGATATAGAACATGTTAGTTCTGTTGGATAGTGAAGAAGTTGGCCACCAAATCTGAGCTCCACACTGTTCTCATGAGGCCCGATGTTTTCTGCAACAGGCTGTCAAAGAGGAGAATTTCATTTTCTATGGGGCTCAGCTGAGTCATAAGGGGGAGAGAGGCCGAAAAAATCTTATCGAGATAGTGCTAACCTCTTTGGGATAAAAACAACTAGCTCTTTGCTTTCATGTGTAAATCATTTTGGTCATGAAACAAATATGCAAAAAAGGCATGAAATCCTCCTTGGTCATCAACCCGGTCATGATACTGGGCCACCCGCCACTTCACTCCCTGACAAAGATGATGGCGCACGCTACTCCCCCCTTTCTTACACATGCCTCGGTCAAAGCTATAGCTCTTCTAGTTCCCTTCCCTTGCTCGATTTTCCCCACCTAATCCTTTCTCCCTCGGAGACACATGGACTGCGTTGCCTTTTATCCCACCATCAGTGCTACCTCCAGATGTTTCCAAATTCCTGAGACTCAAAAAAGAATTTTTACTAATAACAATTTCTATTGTTATTAGTTAAAAACAAAAAAAAAAAAACAGAGGGAATTTCAAAGGTAATTGTACCGAACCTAATTATATATATAGAGAGAGAGATGAATCCATCTAATTGTTTCTGCATATAGAACTGCAGTCTCCTATCTTTGAGCATTGTCACTAAATGGGAAGGGAGAGGGAAAGGAATATGAGAATCACAAAGATTAGGAGAACGAGAAAAAGGGACTCGACCTGACTTAGTCAAGCTGGGTGACCCGACCAGATTGCCCGCCTGGGACTGAGTCCGAGTTTTGAAACATTGCCTCCTACATTACTCGAGATAATCTCATTCTATCTTTACGATAACAATTTCTATTGTTATTAGAAAAAAAATCAGAGAGAATTTCAAAGGTAATTGTACCGAACCTAACTATATATGAGAGAGAGAGAGAGAGAGAGAGAGAGAGAGAGAGAGAGAGAGAGAGAGAGAGAGAGAGAGGAATCCATCTAATTGTATTTGCAAGATATAGAACCGCAGTTTCCTATCTGCTCTGTTCTTTGAGCCTCGTCACTAAGATGGGAAGGGAGAGGGAAAGAAATATGAGAATTGCAGAGAATATAAGAATAAGAAGAAAGGGACTCGACCTGACTCAGTCAAGTAGGGTGACGCAGCCTGACTCGACTGACCTAGCCATCAGGGACTGAGTTCAAATTTTGAAACACTGCCTCCTACATTACTCGAGATAATTTCATTCTATCTTTAGGACTTTTGTTTAGTTTCAATATTTGGAGTCTTAATCTTCATATTAATTCACTCATATCATGGCTGAGGTTTTAAGCTCGATTTTAGTTTATTAGTGGCTAGGATTATTATTGTTTTACCACGTGGTGGGGATGTAGCGGCCGTCATACCCAAGACAGTTTGAAAGTTTTGTTATATATCAGATAATACTTTTCATTGTGTTTTAAAGCTTTGCTATTTTATTTTCTTTGTGATAACTAGGGGCTTGTTTGTTTCATCTAATTGAATTCCTAGGAATTCTAAGATGTTGTATTGCTTGTTGTGTACTTCTTGTTCCATGCATTCTTAGCTACAACTGGTTAGCATTGTTCCTTTCATTCCATAAGTTGGTGGCATTTGTCTGCTGTCATTATTGGGTGTGGCTGTTGTTGACAACCACTTACTCTAAAAGCTTAATCTGATGGAGAAACTACATAAGAATGTATATTGCACCCACCACTCCCACCCCCCACCCAAAAAAAACCCTGCACATGCAGGTTCTGCACGGGAGAGTATGGGGCAACAAGACACAACACAACCCCTGGGACTTGAACACTTGACCTCCCACTGTGATACCATGTTGACAACTTCTTACTCTAAAACCTTAAGCTGATAGAGAATGGCATAAGAATGTATATGACAACAGCCATGTGGGTGTAACAATATAGTAGTCCTTTAGCATAGTGCTAACCTTTGTTAAGAGTTATATGTGGCTCTTGTTAGCCATTCTCAAGAGCCTGACACACGGGAGTATGGGTCTTTTTCTCAATTGATGTCGTTGATCTTATTGGCAATAGACGGGCTATTGGACAGTTGCTGAATACAGTCTCCGGTGGCTGTCTTTTATTACATACAGAACTCATAACAGAGACCATGTGTGGATCTGTGAAGAGAAACCCTAAGATCCCAATTGCTTGTCTACTTGTGTTCTTGTCAGAGGTCACATTGGCTTGCGAATCTTTAATAGGTTTGTGTGCCATGTCATTAAGAAGTTCTGATACATTGCTCAACTGAGCTCTAGACAGATTCGGAAGGGATCAGTTCGAGTCAATCAGACCAAACTTAAGTATTCCAATTTGGCTAGACCATTCTTTGTTCTGCATATACATTGAATAAAAATGGATGATTTTCAATTTGTTTTGATTCTTTTTTAATCAAATGTGGCATAATTGAGGATGGTGTGTTCCTATGCTTTTACTATTTGTTTGTAACAGGTAGGCTGTAGATCGTATGTCAGTAATTTCTGAAACTTATGATTCGTAACTTTGGATCTCTTTTCCTTCTTCTTACCAATTATTATTCAACCAAACTTTCCTAGTAGCATTGTGCTTATGTTGTAGTGTCTTCTGTTCTTTGGCAGAATGCAATGGTATTTCAGGTCTATGCAGTCCTGTCCCTAGCTTTTGATTCAAGCCGCTGCGGTGATCCTCCCTCATATAGAAGTGTTGCACTAGGAGGGGTGGGAACAGGTGCATTGCAGAGCTTCATACTTAGTCCAGTTGAACTTTTAAAGATACGCCTCCAATTACGACGTCAAGCCGAGCGTGAAGGTCCTGTAAGTGTTGCTAGGAGAATAATGAGGACCGAGGGAATCAAGGGGATGTATCGAGGACTAACAATTACGGTGCTCCGAGATGCACCCGCCCATGGTGTCTACTTTTGGACATATGAGTACACAAGAGAGAAGCTCCACCCAGGCTGTCGAAGGAGTGGGCAAGAGAGCCTCTCAACGATGCTTGTTGCAGGAGGGTTGGCAGGAGTTGCCAGTTGGGTTTGCTGCTACCCCTTGGATGTGGTGAAGTCTAGACTGCAGGCACAAACACAGCCACAGCATGGCCATCCACCACCTAAATACCATGGCATCATTGATTGCTTTCGCAAGAGTGTACAAGAAGAGGGCCATGGTGTGCTTTGGCGAGGATTGGGAACTGCTGTTGCTCGAGCTTTTGTGGTAAATGGAGCCATCTTCACTGCTTATGAGATTGCTTTGCGATGCTTGGTAAATAACAATGGAAAGGAAAGTGCAGGGGAGGAGCTGAAAGAAAGTTGATGTCTACATGTTTTCATTTTATTTTAAGATGATGACGATAATGTTGATACTGATGATGACCAGAGCAAGAACAAGGTCACTCTCATTCTTAAATTAGTTGCATCATTTGATATCTATTTGTACAGATGATATATTTGCAACATATTAATATATATACTCCAATTCAATATTAAGGGGGTTTAAATTCTAGCATTTTTATCTATGCTCTTCGGGTGGCCGTACGCTGAACTTTGATGGATCTATTAATCCTTTCACTCAGCTTGGAGGGGTTGGGGGTATTATTACAGACAGCCATGGGCGCCTCATAGTGGAATTTGTAGGAAAAGTTGAAGCCAAATGCCCTCTTGAACCTGAGCTCATCTCGCTGTGGGGTCATTTAGATGTGTCGTGCCTTGGGTATTCCTCAAAGTTCTCATAGAGGGAACAGTTTAATCCTGATAGAGAACCTGGAGAAATCTGGCTCCCTTTCTTGGATCCTTGTGTTTACTTGGAAACAAGTGCACCAGAATTTGGTAGACTTTCATACTGGCAGTTACATTTCTGCAAGAGATGCAAATAGAGTTGCTGATCTCCTCTCTAAGTACGACAGCCCAATTTTTGCATTGTGAATTTGTCTCCCTGCTGCCACCTGGAGCTTGTATGTCTGGGAATTAGAGATTGCTGAAGGTTTAAATCCACACAGCAGCTTCCAGGACCAACTTTGGCAAGGGACTTGCAATCATACCAACAGAAAAATGATGGGGACAAAGTCATCTGACCATGCAACTTCATCACAGATTTTCCCATTTAACTAACGTTATATAGGGTTGTGTGGTTTTTTCTGGCCCATCAGGGTTGGTCTTATTACATGAAGTTTATGGTGTCTTTGCTTATGTGTCATCCATCCTCTATCAGTGTTATCATACTCAAAGGGATTGAGGGGATGGACATGTTTCTATCTTACCATTGAAATTCCATTGTATGTCATGGACGAAAATTCCTTAAAAACATCTAATAACTACATTTATTTTGAAGATCGTTGAAAATAATTTATGACATTTAAGTGCCTTATATATGTGGCCCAAATCAGATGAACACAAGATCACATGATCAAAAATAATATATTGGATTCACACCAACACAACAGCAGCTTTGGCCCATCCATGGTTAATGAACTCTTGCAAAGATTTTATAACTAAGTAAATAATGACCATATATGGATTGTTCTATTTACCCTATATACTGAGATACATGCATACAAATCTTCATTGACATACCCTAACTGAGAACTCCTAAAAGGGCTCAAATTTTATCTTAGACTCACAAATTTTTCTGAAACTCAATAATAGAAAAGTCTAATCGAGATTTGTTATTTTTAATACCGGAAGTGAACATTGAGGGCCATTTGTTTGCTTGGAATTAGATTCCTAGGAATTCATGTAGATCAAGGCCAATGGAATGATGAAGTCAAGAGTGAGGGATGAAAGGTTGAGATATAGATAAGATCCTCACTTTCCTAGGATATGATGTGTAAATGGGTGGGTATTCCTTTCAAATAAAAAGGACATTGTTTGATGGTTATTTATAGATTCTTCAACTTTTACTTCAATTTTAGCCTCTCGCAGAAAGATATTGCATAGAATTCCTACAAATTTAAACATGACCTTATAGTAAGAAACGAGTAAGAGACGATAGAAGTTTATTTGTTGTTGAATTTGGAAAAGCTTCTGTGCAGCTTAACATTAATTGCTTCATTAAGTATGGTATATATACAATATTTGCAACTAAATATCCAAGAGTATGGGGATCTAATCCTATATTCTGTTAACTCAGCTAAAATAGTAGGATTAGTTTACAACAGTAATATTGGACTTAGTCAAGAAATTCCTAACACTCCCCCTTAAGTTGGTGTGTGTATGTCAAGGACATCCAACTTATTGATAAGTGAATGAAAGTGATCTTTGCCCAAAGGTTTTGTAAAAAAATATGCAATTTGGTGATATGAAGGAATGTAGAAGGTGCGTAACTATCCATCTTGAATCTTCTCACTCACAAAATGGCAGTCAATTTCTATGGGCTTTGTGCGCTCGTGGAAAACTAGATTCACAGCAATATATAAGGCTGCTTGATTGTCACAAAAGAGGAGTGTAGGTTGAGTTTTAGGTACCCCTAAGTCTTGAAGGAGATAGCGCAGCCAAATAATCTCACATGTAGCAGAAGCCATTGCCCGATATCCGTCTTCAGCAGAGGATTGGGAGATAGTGGTTTGTTTCTTGGTTTTCCAAGAAATAGGGCAGGTGCCAAGCATAACAATGTAACCAGTCCTATAGCGGCGTGTTTCTGTGCAACTAGCCTAATCAGAATCACAATACATCCTTAGTTGAAGTGAGCCGTTAGAAGGCATAAATATACCTTGTTCAGGTGCTTGATTGAGATAGCGAAGCACGCGTAAACTAGCTGTAATATGAGGCTTGCGAGCTTGCCTCATAAATTGACTCAGGACATGAACTGAGTATACAATATCTGGACAAGTGATTGAAAGGTAAATGAGTCGTCCAATTAAACGCCGATACTTAGTAGGGTTCAACAAAAGATCACCATCTGTGGAGGCTGGATGCAAGTTATGCTCCATTGGAAAGTCAACGGGTTGTGACCCGAGTAATCCCATATCTTCCAAAATCTCAAGTGTATATTTGCGTTGGGAGAGACAAATACCATGCCGGGAGCGAGCTATCTCAATTCCCAAATAATGTGAAACCTTGATGAAGAAATTGCTTGAGAATGTGTATTGCTTGAGGATTGTTCCTGGTGACTATGATTTCATCAACATATATGAGGATCACAGTGAAATCATTGTGGCCATGATGAGCGAAGAGAGAATAATCTGATTTGGATTGAACAAATCCAGCATCACGAATGGCTGCAGAGAACTTTGCAAACCATTGGCGGGAGGCCTGTTTTAGACCGTAGAGTGACTTGTGAAGATGACAAACATGTGTCTCCCCCGTTCTAGAGAAACCAAAAGGAATGGTCATGTAAACTTCCTTATTCAGGTCGCCATGTAAGGAGGCGTTTTGTACATCCAATTGATGCAAGGACCAGTTATTGATAGAAGCAATTGCGATTAAATAATGCACAGTTGTTAACTTTGCAACAGGAGTGAAAGTTTCATGATAGTCTAGCCCTTGTTTTTAATTGTAGCCTTTGGCTACGAGACGAGCCTTGTAACGTTCAATGGAGCTATCAGAACGGTATTTAATCTTATATACCTATTTGCATCCAATGGCCTTTTTGCCTACTGGCAATGTGGTGAGGGACGAAGTGTTGTTCTGCTCAAGAGCCCGAAATTTAGTGATCATAGCTTCATACCATTTTGTGTCACGCACAGCCTGTGAAAAAGAAGTGGGTTCGGGTATAGATGACACAGCTAGAACAAACTTTTGGTAAGAATTGGATAAATTTGTAAAGACAGGAGTGACCCACATGGGTCAACTTAGCCTATTGGGTTCTTTATATGACCGTGGTTCAGAGATGGAATGTATGGTTGCAAGAAAAGACTTATAGGAAGAAGATAGGTGATCAGTGCAAACAAAGCCAAAACAAGAGACATGTTTTCTGGTGCGAACTAGATACCTCCTATCAGGAGGAACACTTGCATCAGGAACAGTTGATCCAGGCATAGGTACATCAGAGTCTCCTTTCGGGGGACAATGATAGACTTTGAAGATTGGTGGTGGAGGTGGCGGCAACGGCGGAGGTGGCAAAGATGACTGCTCAGACGGAAACAGGTCAAGGAAGGGATCAAGTGGATGAAATGCATTTGTGGCCGGAGCAGAAACAGGTAAGGTATAAAAAAGAATCTATTTAAGAAACGTGACATTGCGAGAGATTCGCAATCAATTTGATTTTGGATCACAGCAACGATATCATTTTTGTTCAATTCCATAGCCCAGGAAAATACATACAACGGACTTGGGTGAAAGTTTTGTTCTTTCATTGTTATTGAGAAAGACAAAGCAAGTGGAACCAAATATTTTCAGATGAGACAAATCTGGTTTTACATAAAATAATTTCTCATAGGGTGGAAGACCACCTAAAACAGTGGAGGGGAATCTATTTATTAAATAAACAGAAGTTAAAATTGCTATCCCCCAAAACTTCAGCGGAACATGAGAGAAGTAGATCAAGGAGCGAGCCGTATCAAGGACATGACAGTGTTTCCTTTCTACAACGCCATTCTGCTGTGGAGTGGCAGAATTAACAATTGAGCCTGGGTTCCTTGAGTGTTTAAAAAATTTCGGAATCTATGATTGATGCATTCCCCACCTGAATATGACCTAAAGATTTTTCCCGTTTATCAAATTGTGTTAAAATCATATTAGAAAAAGTAGTGTAAATAGAATAGAATTCAGACCTATGTTTCATCAGATAGAGCCATATAAAATGAGTAAAATCATCAATAAACAAGACATAATAGAGCGAAATACCTTTTGTTGATTGTGAAGCAGGTCCCCAAATGTTTGAATGAATCAAGTCAAATGGAGCATGGGTAAAAGAAGAACTTCTATTATAAGGTAAAACATGCTACTTACCAAGTCGACAACCAAAACAATCCGAAATGTCACGTCCCCCGAACCCGATTAGAGAATAAACCGGATCCGGGGAGTGAAATTTAGGGCTAATTAAAATTTTTGCCCTTTAGGCCCAAGGATCGTAAGTCCGCTGTGAGGATATTATATTTCAAACCTCAAGTAATATAAAATTGCGGAATTCATACAATTCGAGGCATATCTAAATACCAAACAATGGATAATAATTCTCAATTAAATTTAAAGTTGCAAGCAATAATTAAAGCTAAAGTGGAAGTTAATTTAATTACTATGGCCATCCCATAAACTAAGGCCATAAAACAACATGATGTCAATGAAAGAAAAGTTCAACGAAGAATAAAAAAATGAATTAAATAAAATCTAATGTTTGTCCCAAAGTGATTCTCTCATGTGCCTGGTATTGATGACGCTACTCTACGTCATCGGCACTCCACTCCCGTACCTCCTCTGCTGGTTGGAGATCCTCTGGGATCTCGTCACCGGCCTGCTCCTCATAGTGGTACTCACCTGAGGAGTCTGCACACCAAGGAACCGAGTCAACGACATGTTGAGCAATAGATAAGCAAGATATAATTAAAACATAACATGCATCAAATATAAGAGTAATGACAAGTACAAGATCGTAGGAATACACGGAACAATACTAGGCATGTAGCATGAGTAAATATCATCAGAATCATAAACAGGAATCCTAACAATACTAACAATCACCACTACCAATGTAATACAATGCACAAGAGGGAGACTCCGTGGATGTCCAAGCCACCTCACGGGGTACATGTAACAATCATACCCGGACTACTGATACCAAAGTCCGGCTCCAGGGGGATCCAAGCTCCCGGTCCTGGGAATAGTAGCACGGTCCAAGCCCGCTCCCAACTATTCAACGCCATGGACGCCGTCCAAAGCCGACTGCCCACCCCGATGTCCGAGAAACCGGCCCATCAATAAACCCCCAAACTGCAGCTGGCCATGATATACAATAATAATAATAATAATAATAAAGTGGTGTTGACACACGGGGAAATCCAAGATAAGCAAGTCTGGCTAACTCAAGATACAAGACATGTTCATAGGGATTATCTCCTTCAAGTCAATACAAGACAAACCTAATCACGTGATAATCCCTTCAGTCTAGCCAGTCATGTTCATCAATTACATAACACGGGGTCCTAAGGTACACTCTAAGTCAGGTCCAAGTTCTAATTCTACAAAGGATTATGTTTCATAATTAATTAGGTGTTTTATGCCAAGAGAGTGTACAAGGTTACAAAATCAACGGATACGATTAACAAATCAAGGAGAGATTACAATCCAATCCTAGGCAAGTGTTGTCATCCATGTACCATATGTGTTTTAACGGAGTGCGTGGGGAATTCGAACAATCAATGCTTATAAAGAATTTCCTTGGTGTACAATCATGTTGAACATCGATTGATTCAATTCCATATGCATTCGATTAACCATACACAATACACGAATACCTAGACAACCCATCGAAGCACACCAAGCCACGTGCTACGATTTCAAAACCCCATTAATGGTCACGTGAAAGTGGTTTTATGGTTTCCAATGTCTAAGGCCCAAACCTGGGCTAACAATCTCGTTACTAACAAGAAAGTGGTATAATAATTAATCTCCTTAACTAATTCCCTACCTGATCCCCAATCATCACGAGACATGTATCATTGGATTCTACGCTCCAAGAGCTTTCCAACGGTATATGGCTCGTGAAATTTCGACGTATGGTTCAGAAGTTATGGTCCATAGAAGTTTAACCCTTTATATATATAAATATATATATAAATATAAATATATATATATATATAAAGTGCAACGGACCATCCATCGGTCCGATTCATCGGATGGATAAAACAATACTCATGTGCATGTCAGTCACCAGCCCATTCAACGTTCCTGTTTCTTCTTTGTTTAAATATTTTTTTTTTTAAAAAACTCCTTATGCGTTGATGTCTGATGTACATTTGTAATTGTTCAGTGGCCATTGAACGTTCCGGACGTCCAATGGCCACTGAACGTTCTGGACGTCCAGCGACTATGTTTATTTTTTTTTTTATTTTTTTTTTTCTTTTCTTTCAAATAAGAACCCCATTTTTACAGTTTTTCATCCAATCCATTCTAAAAATTCACCTGCACAAAACTGAGCTACCGTGCTCCCCCAATAATCCATTCCATCCATCATTCCCACTTACATCAATTAACATTAAAATTAACAATTAAATTAAATAAACCCAAATTAATAACAAACAGGCTTGGAATTAGGGAAAACTAACAAGAACACACATCCAATCAATAGAAGACATACATACATGCTTAATTATAAAATGCAGATCTACTTGCCTCAACCAAAAAGAAGATTGGAATTGGGGAAATCCGAGGAGAAGCCCTACTACTGCGAAAACCTCGATCTACCCCGACCAAACGCAACCTAATACGCAAAGGAGAAGAAAAGAAAGGAAAAGATTGAGATCTAACCTAAATCTAAACCAAAGAGAAATGATTGAAAAGATGAAAGTGAGGGAAACCTTACCAAACTAATGTTAATGGAAAGAGGAGATCGCGAGGAAGAAGATGAGCGGTTCGGATCGCGGAAGTGATCCTTCAAGGAAGGAGTTCTGGAGCCTCGGAAGAATGAGGAAGAAGAAAGGCTGTTGTAGCTTCGTTCGTTGCAGAGAATGATTAGAGATTAGGGTTAATCTCTCGTTTAAGAAGAAGGGAGAAGGAAAAGACTAAGTTACCCTTAAAGTGGGTCCAGAGAAAGAATTAATTATTAGAAGGGTTTCTGGTCGTCGGATCGCAACGAGCCAGAAGACAAAATTGATCAACGTGACAAGACCTTTCCAACGAACCCAAAATCACGGCAATAGGAATTTTTTGGAAAAACACTCAATCTTTCCCTAATTTGCAAACTACCCCCTACTAGGGTCAAACGAACTCGGAATCGCGCGAAACTTCGCAAGCACTATTCTAATGTTAAAAGAAACTCGTTGACCATCTAAACCCACTTAAATATCTAATAAAACAATAATTATAATAATATCAAAATAAATGGGTCAACAGGCCTGCTATTGGGCCCAATTGACTCAGTAAGGTCGCGGACCTTACACGAAATGTCTGTTACGAAAATGTTTCCAACACAGCCAACAGAATGTAAAATTTTCATTTTATTCAAAGATAAATGTCCTAATCTAGAATGCCATAAAGAGAAAGGTGCTACTGTAGAAGCAAGAGCGACGGAAGAAGAAGCTTGTGACGACAGGTGTAACAAGTGAAGATAATAGAGACCTCCAGACCTATGGCCTGTCCCAATCTGCTTTCCGGTGCAAGTATCATGTACAGAACAACCATTCGATGTAAATGAGACAAGATAACCAGATGAGATGAATTGACTAATAGAGATCAGATTTACAGATAGGTTTGGAACACATAGTACAATACTAAGAGAAAGATTCTTAGTGGAAACTGAACCAATTGTAATGACTGGTAGTAGTGTGTCATCTGCTGTATGTATTTTCAGATGTCTAGAAGGAGGATGACAACTATATAATAAGAAAGAATCACAAGTCATATGATAAGAGGCACCGGAATAAAAAAAGCCATACAACATTTGTTTTGCCTGATGCACCAGACATAGTCATTGCCGAACCTGGATCAGAAGGAGATGTAGCCATAGGAGAAGTAGAACTGGATGCTAGAAACAGATGTTGCATATGCTTATCAATCATGGACTAAATTTGGGAAGTGGAAAGAACCTCTTCAGCATTTGTTGTATTAGCAGCATATTGCTTGGACTGATGTGACTGATCTAGTTTGACGGGCGCATGTGTTGAGGAGGTGCATATGCTGATCCTCGAAAGTTTTGCTTCTGAGAAGTCCGACTGTACTTATTATTTTGCCGATTTGGGCGAACGGGACAGTTATATTTCCAGTGGCCCTTTTCTTTGCAGTAGTTGCAGATATATGAAATACCAGGAGGAACTAAGCACTCAGCCTTTTGCGGGATTACATATGTTGATAAAACTTGTTCTTTGTGTTTGTTCTTCTGCTTATAACTCAGATAATGCCATATCAACTGCTGGAAGTGGAGATTGATGCAATAGTAAGCCACGAACATGTCAAAATTAGATCGCAAAGCCATGAGAAATTGAACTAGCCGAGTTTCTTCCCTATATGTATGGAAGGTTGCAGTATCATTGGTGGATTTGAACTGAGGCACCATTAAAGCAAGTTGATCCTATAAAAAAGGTCATTTTAACATAAAAATCATGAATAAAATCATTTCCTTGCTCGGCAGTTTTGATTTTCTATTCAATTTGATAGCGAAGAGCAGTATTAGTCTAAGTGTAGAGTCTTGCTAAATAATCCCAAGCTTCTTTTGGATAATCAAATTTAGCTAATTGATTACCAATAAAGGGAATTACAGAATTAGCAATCTATGAATTTATTTTTCCAACTGCAAATACCCATTCTTCATACTTGTTGTCTTTAGAATCTCATTGAGCTATGGTAATGACAATGTATTTCCAATGCTTTTGTCCTTTTAGAAAATTTTGCATAAGGTGAGACCAATATGCATAATTGGTCCCATCAAGAATGACATTGATTCCATTAGCATGGCCAGAAGGCATTATAGTAAAAAAAAAAAATGGTTAGAAAATTAAGCCTTTGAAAACCCTCTGAAATGTTATTATAGCACAGATATGGTGAGGTAGAGCTCAGAGGATGTCTAACAGGTGCAGATCTGAAGACAAATGTGTAGATCTGAAGACGGATGATTCAAATCTATACAAAAGCCAAAAAACAGCAAAAAAAAAAAAAAAAAAGAAGGCAGTGTCGACCTTCTCTGGAAGGGCAAAAGTAGATTACGTGGGGCCCAGATGATAATCAAACAGGGATCAGCTCCTAGAGAAATCTCACCAAACAAAATTCGATCCTTCCTAAGTGTATTGTACTCCAGACAAACAAGAAATAAAGAAGTTCAACAAATTTGATGAAAACTAGAACCAAAAAGTTGACAACCACAAATCAGGGCTAATGGCCTACCTCTGATGGATCAAGAATCTTAAAAAAATCTTTAGAAATCTCAGAATATTTAGACGACGCAGAGAATGTTGTTCGAGGTTGGAATGATCCCAGGTGGGCCACGCCTGATCATGGCTAGTTATCTGACGGTATCGAGCCTTCTCTAGAGCATGTAGACACAGAAGTTTGCACCGATCTTCTTAAACAGTAAGATGATGGACAGATGATGATGAAAAGATCTTGTAGAGCCTGAGAGCTTGATCTAGCTCTGATACTATTTTACAGAAGCTACAAGGAGACGACAGTATTGAGGAATGGATTTGATGATCAAAATAATAGCATCGACTGTCTTAAATATATATTCTGCTGCTTTGGGTTTGGACTAACCCAATAGGCTAAGTTGACCCATGTGGATTACTCCTGTTTTTACAAAATTGTCATAAGAAATATAATGAGATAGAGGATGATGTGTATCCATGTTAGAACTTGTCTTCGAGGTAGGCGTGGAGTGATGTGGTAGCATGGCTTGTAAGCAATGGAAGTTGTGAAGGTAGGAAGGGGTCTGAACAAGTCGTGTGGAGCGACAAGGAGCAGGTAGGTCATGAGTATGTTGAACCTCAGGTTCTAACTCATGAATGCTTGGTTGAACATTGGAATGGCCTTATCATTTTCCACAATTGTGGAAGGAGGATCAAGAATGGGTGCATCTTCAGGTGTAGGTGAGTCAGAGATAGGTAAGGGAAGAACATCATGTGAGGTAGAAGCTGAGAGATTATTAGATTGGTATGGAAAAATATGTTCATGAAAAATTATATCTCGACTTGTGAAAAAAAGTATTTGTTTTAAGATCAAACACACGGTATCCCTTTTGACCATATGGATATCCCACGAAGACACATTTACTGGCACGAGCATCAAATTTGTTGCGATTATGTGCAAGTGTACTTGCATAACATAAACAACTAAAAACCAGTTAATGTGAATAATTGGGGAATTTGTGAAAGAGTACTTCATAAGGGGATTTGTTTGATAACAATGGTGTAGGGTGACAATTAATAAGAAAGGTTGCACTTAAGATGCAGTCTCCCCAAAAGTTAAGTGGCAAGTATGCTTGGAAGCATAAGGCACGGGCCACTTCAAGAATGTGGCGGTGTTTACGTTCAACGATGCTATTTTGCTGGGGGGGTGGGGGGTGTGTGTTGGCAACACAACTATGTTGTTTAATAACACCATTTACTTGGAAAAATGTTTGCATATCTATTGAAAAAAATTCAGATCCATTATCAGTCCTTATTTGTTTGATTTTATGATTAAACTGAGTTTTAATCAAAGCAAAAAAATAAATATTGTAGGAGAAGTTTGGTTTCTAATTTGAAACGCATAAGAAACACCCATGTGCAGCAAAAAAAATCATCAACAATGGTGAGGAAGTAGCGAGCTCCTAGAATATCCTCCCCATATATCACAGTGAGTTAAATCAAAAGGTGTTGTAGTTGATATTGTGCTGGATGAAAAAGGGTAATCTTGTTTGCTTGGCAAGTAGACATATACCACAATGACAAGAAAAACTATTTATTTCGGGTACATTTTTGGATAAAAATTTTATTCGAGTAGAAGATAAATGGCCTAAACACCAAAGCCAAACATCAAAGTCAGATAAGTTGGTGGAAAGTGCAATGTTACGGCTATCCATAGCATGAAAATAATAGAGGCCACCACACTGTTTAGCCACTCCAATTGTCATCCTCTTGGACTGGTCCTGAAAAACACAAGAATCACATGAAAAAAAAATGACTGAGCAATGATGAGAAGAGGTGAGTTTGCTAACAGAAAGAAAATTAAATCCAAAAGAAGGAATACATAACACACATTGCAAATAAATGTAAGGACTAAGAAAAATAGAACCAATGTGAGTGACGGATGCGACATTACCATTGGGTAGTTTAACAGGTGAAATGCAAGACACTTTTGTAGATGCACTCGTGTCGGCAATCCAAGTATGTTGTGAAACAAGAGAAGAGCAACATGTAGAGTTACCTGCGAAGTTTACTGTTGGCTGAGCCCTACCTTCATGAAGCATGGATAGAAGCTGACGAAACTGATCCGGTGTAAAAGATTGAGCAGTAAGATTTGGGGATATGTTTGATTGCTCATTTATAGCTGGTTTTGCAGCTTGTGTCCAACTGTAATTATGTAGTCTATGACCTATAGGATAGCCATTAAGTATATAACATTTGTCTTTGATGTGGCCCACCCAGCCATAGTGATCACAAGTTCGGCGAGGATGCCTTTGACTACCATTGTTTCGAGCATCACGTGAGGGCTGCCTCAATGAGTTTTAGTGTCCAATAGAGGCAACAAGAGCCACAGAATCAGATATATTTGTTGATGGAGAGGATACTTCATGTTGTTTTTCCTCTTGTAAGAGAAGGGCATAGGCTTTCCCGACAAAAGGGAGGGGTTCCATGAGGAGCATTTGGACTCGAACTTGAGAATAAGAATCATGAAGCCCTATCAGAAATTGGATGAGCCGTTCCTGTTGTTGATAGCCTTGGATAGCTCGCAGTTATCTGCAAGAACAAGGAGGCACATTGAGATAAGAAAAAAGCTCGTCCCATAATGATTTCAATTTGGTGAAGTAGGTAGTAATAGATAAGTTGCCTTGAGTATGAAAGTTAATCTCATGCTTGAGTCGCACAATTCTGGGAACGTTGCTATAGGAGAAACATTCTTTCAAATCAACCCAAATTTCTTGGGCAGTAGTAGTGTAGATGACACTGTTGGAAATATCAGAAGAAACTGAATTAAGAAGCCACAATCGAACCAGGACGTTGCATCTTTTTGATTAGAAGAAGTAGATGCTGGTGTAGGGAGGGAACCATCAACAAAACAGATTTTGTTTTTAGCACTTAGAGCTGTGCTCATGGCACGACTCCATGTAGCATAATTATCTCCTATCAAAGGCTGTGAGTCTAAAACAGTGCCTAGACTATTAGAGTGATGCAAAAAACATGGATGAGAAGTATCACTATTTGATCCAGATTGATTCTAACTGGATGTTGACATAATGAGACAGTAATGCGTCAAGGATGAAAATAAGATGAAATGGAAAAGGGCTGTTTCAGAAAATTGCAATAGGTGTAAGAGAAAAAAAGGGCAGTAGATGCATAGGGATCACTGTTTGGTCTCTGATACCATATTGAATTTGGGAAAGCTTCTGTACAGCTTAATATTAATTGCTTCATTAAGTATGGTATATATACAATATTTGCAACTAAATATCCCAGAGTATGGGGATCTAATCCTATCTTCTGTTAACTGAGTTAAAATATGGGGATTAGTTTACAACAGTAATATTGGACTTAGTCAAGAACTTTGGGTTAATGAGTTAATTTGTAATTATGAGAAAAAATTCTCTTTGGATTATATTAAATTTGTGTTTTATTAAGCTAGTGTTATTAGTGATTAGAGGTAGCTATTGTTTTGGGATTATATTTAGGTTTACTAGTTAGAGTTAGCCTTGTTGTACTTAGCCATTGGCTCATTCTCAATGAAAACATATAAAAGAAGTGTGCCAAGATCACCATTGTCATCATGTTGGAATCATCCCCTATTATGAGCTATCATGAGCTAAATGCTCATATAGGCTACACTTCTTTATGTCTATTGTTACTACTTCCATACAAGTCCTTTGTGGCCTACCATTTATCCTTAGTCAGTCATCCACCTACACAGAAAGAATTTTCCTGAATGGCGTCATAGCTAACCTGCATTAGACATGTCCAAATCATCTTACAAGAGTTTATATTAAATTGTCACTTATTGATGCCACCTCTAAATGCTCCCAAGAGTACACATTTTCTATTTTATCTTTTCTAGTTTTATGATACTTCCTCTCAACATTACACTGATTTTTCTTAAGTGTTTCTTTTTGAATGACCAATATTCTGCTTTATAAGTTACAGTTGGTCTAATTGTTGTCCTATAAAAGTATATTTTCAATCTTATTGGTATTCACCAATAACAACGCACTGTAGAAGCTAAGTTTCTATCTCAACCATCCCACACTTGTCTTTTTTTTTAATATACCACTGTTGTCCTATGTTTGACATCTTCCCCAATATCTCCATCCTTACTAATTAATAAGCACATGCATCAAAATAAATATTTGTGGTATCTCTTGAGCTTCAATTCTCAATCTTTCAGCTATTTGCACATCCCCACTGAAGTTACAATCTATATATATTGTCTTTGTACAACTTAATTTAAAGCCCTTAGATTATAAACCCTCCCATCATCAATCAAGTTTCATCATGAATCAAGTGATCTCTCGATTGATCCACCACCACTATATTATCTGCAAACAACATAAACTGACATATCTCCTCTTGAATGTGAGCAATTAACCCATTCATAATCAATGTAAAGAGATAAGGGTTTAAAGTTGACCCCTAACACACTATGGTCATTAGAACCTCACCTATCTCTCCACAAGCAGTTCTCACACTCATTACTGCTTCATCATACATTTCTTTGACGAATTCGGTAGAGCCTTATAGATACTCATGTAAAACCTACGAATTAAATATTTGGATACCTGTCATAGGCTTTCTCTAGCTCGATGAAGACCATCAGAAGCTTTTTCCTCTTTCTCTTGGTATTCTTCATTAATTTTAAGTGAGAAGATGGCTTCCATAATTGACCTCCCCCGCATGAAACTACATTGATCTTTAGATGTCTTGCTATGTTGTCTACATAATTACTCTATTACTGTCTCCCATAATTTTATAGTGTTGCTTATAAGTTTCACCCCAAGGTACAAGGTTTTGGGGAGGGATTTGAAAGGGGAAAAGGCAAGAACATTTAGTGCGTGTTTGGTGATTTCACTTATATAGGAAAAGTGGAGTAAAAGAGATCCAATGGTTAAATTTTTTACATTAACCGTGTTTGACTATGCATCAACCAACAGGAGAAGTTAACATGTCAGGGCACCCTTCTTTTACATCTATCACTCATTTTTAACAAGAAATATGCCACAACTACATTGTGAGCTTCTCTTATCATCCCCAATTTCTTCTCCAACAACAATTCTATAATATGGATTATCTTCCCCTTGATCTTAGATTCATCTTTGGCGAGATCTGTCTTCTCGGATTTATCGTTGAATGAGGAGGGGGTTTGATTCAAAGGAGGTGATGAGTGTTAAATATTGCATATTTTACCTTTCATTAGTCCGAATTTTATTGGTATCTCATATGCATATCATTTGTTATACACGGAGATTTTGCCCTTCTATCACATTAACGGATTATCGAATTATCATGCATAAATCCGATTATTTATAACTTATTTTTATGTAATTTCTCTTGTATAGGTGGACCTCGAGACTACTCCAACCTTCCGGCTAGTGTCTCAAGGCATCAAGAAGAGATTTCAATAAAGAAGTTACATGAAGAAATCTTGGTGAAGTATTGAAGAATTCCAAAATAAGAAGAGAAGACTTTAATGATAAAAGAAGTCATTTTCTAACACAAATGAGTGGTTGGTGTATTGGTTAGAGCTTGGGTGGGTATGAAATAGGGTTTGGGTTCAAACCCCAACAATTACAAGCAACCAATTAAATTGAAGCAATCCATGTGAAATCAAATGAGCCAATCAAAAGCCTTCAAATTGGTTGTTGCAACCAATCAAATTGAAGCAATCCTTGTGAAATAAAATAAGTCAATCAAATGTCCTCAATGTTTCCATAAATTCAACCAATTAAATTGAAGCAATCCATGTGAAATCAAATGAGCCAAGCAAAAGCCTTCAAATTGCAACCAATCAAATTGAATCAATCCTTGTGAAATAAAATAAGTCAATCAAATGTCCTCAATGTTTCTATAAATTGGAATGTATTTGCAGAGAGAAAAAAAATCTAGGCAATTTAGTCTATTAACAATTTTAATTTCCTTTCTCTATACCTGTAGATTGTAATTAGGAGCTTAAGTGAATCTAATCTAGAGAGAGTGTGTCATTGAAAATCATTAATGAAGATTTGGAGCTCTTTCTTGATATTTAGTGGTTAAAGCTCTTAGATGAGGTTCTCATTTTGAAGCTAAGTGATGTGATTAGTTCAATTACATGTATGTTTTAATTTAAATTCCCTACTTGTGCCTTGATTGATTAGTAGATTTTAGATTTAATTATGCTAATCTCTCTCATTTCTCATGCTCTATCTCTATACTTGATGCTTGGATAATCTCAATTGATGATTTGTAGTTGGATTAAGTTCTCTCATGCTCTAGAGCCTTTATCATTAATCTTTTGTAGCTTGATTATGATGAATTATTGTTAGCGTAACTAGATGATGATCTAGGATCTTGGCTTTTGATTTTATTTACTTTAATCTTCATTGCTATATCATCCAATCCAATTAGACACGAGATTGCTAACTGGATTGTAGATTTAGGAGTTGAATTAAAACATGCTTTGATTGAATTAATTACATACTTAGTGGATTTTGGATTGTCTAATCTCTTATTTTGATTGCTGTTAATTGTAATCTTTATTTGATTTGTTATTTTCATTTCTAGATTGTTAGATCTACATTTCACATCACTTATTTTAAAATCTCACACATTTCACACCACATCTTTACCTTAAATCTTTCATTTCCACCACCATTCATCCATTTGTTTAGTGTAGCTTGTTAGATTAGCTTAAATCTAATTAATTTCGTATCTTAGATTATTAATTAATTATTTATATTACATTATTTAATAGTTTTAATTACTCACTTCAATTCTCTTTATTAGCTATATCTTAGTTCAATTCTATTTGAATTGGTTTCATTGCTTGTTCCATCCTCTCTCCGTGCAATCGATAATCCAGACTCTTTATTCCTTTACTACTTGACGACACCGTAGTCTTACGGTTAAGCGTTGCACATTTTAGTGTCGATCAGGAGGGATTAAAAGAAAAAGAAAACGAGAAGGAGAAGATGAAGAAAGGCGAAGGGAGAAGACTATGGGGAGAAAGAGGAAGAAAGAGAAAAAAAAGGTGAAGAGAAAAGAAGAAGATAGAAGAAGGAAGGAAATAAGAGAAGAACAGGAAATGATTAAAAGAAAAAGATAAAAAAATTAAAAGGCAATGGAAGTGGGTATCCTCTGCCTTCTTCCTTCAACTGCACAGACCATAACCTTATTTTCAGTGCTATTCTAGATTTTTACTCCTATTTATTACACAGTAACTTGTGGTTATATATATATATATATATAGAGAGAGAGAGAGAGAAGTGCACCAATGTAAGATTCCCTTATGGCCTTACGGTATAAGCCACCTTATGCAGCCCACTAGAGACCCCACAAATCATGGAACAATGAGGGATCGAAAGATCCAAGAGGGGCCAACCTAGATATCAAATTGAAAGTCAATTTAATACCTCTAACTCATTCATCCATGGTCTACAAGTTTAACGGCTTTATATAAAACAATAAAATTGACCCACCATCTAACGGTTCACTCCATTTGGATTTATCAAAATCTGGTGGGACCCATGTAAATAGAAGGGGTGGGTTTGGATGGTCCACTTGGATGGGTTTCTAGGGGGCCCCATGATGTGGCTTGTACCGTAAGGGAAGCTTGTACAAAAGAACTTCTCATATATATATATATATATATATGTATGTATGTATGTATAAACAGCCTAGTAAGATGGTGAGGCATATGAGCTAACTTTTTAAGGCCCACTTGAATTTGTGCCAACCATAAAGGCCCTCTTGCTCTTTATGGTCTGCATAAATCCGTGTGTGTGTTTGTGTATCCGTCAGGAGTGAACTGTCACTTTTTACGGACACACATGACACTTTTTGTAGACTCTGGTTTGTTCGGAGGAGGTTGGCATCGACAGTTTCCATTTTCCGTCTATAGTCAGCGACACTAGTGAGAATGTTCAGCAAGTCATCGAGAACCTGAAGATACCGTGTAGCCGATAGAAGAGCTATGCCGACAACAGACGATGACATCTTGAGTTCCAGAAGGGGGACAAGGTGTTCCTAAAGGTTTCCCCAAGCACAGGTACCCTCGAATTCGGCGAGAAGGCCAAACTATCATGGAGATACGTCAGACCCTTCGAGATTAAGAATGGGATTGGTAATGTCACTTACAAGCTTCAACTTCCGCCAAAGTTGTCAGGAGTGCATGACATCTACCATGTCTCGACACTGAAAAAGTACGTGGAGGACCCAACTCATGTCTTGTACCACGAGCCCCTCGATATTCAGCCAGACACTTCATACATAGAGAAGCCAATCGCCATCATCGAAACCAAATAGCAGGTGCTCCGGACGCAGACCATCCCTTGGGTGAAGGTTCCTTGGGAGCATCACACACCAACAGAGGCGACTTGGGAGCTTTGAAAGCAAGAGTTGAAGAAGTATCGGTATCTTCTACCTCAGGTATGTTCTTATCATTGTTTTACATTTGAGGACCAAATGTCTTAAAGGGGGGAATGATTGAGGCCCCACCCCTTGTGGACCCTCACTTATATTTGAATTGTGCTAATTATAATATATAATATCTATCTTTACTAATTAATAGGGGCTGGTAAGGGTAGTTTAATATTTTTCTATGTTTTAGTCCTATTTCTAGGAATTAGTCTCTTTTTGTGATTTATAGAGTCACTAGGGTGTTAGATGGATTTTAGGGAGTTTGTTAGCTAGTTAGAGGCCCTTAGAAGTAAATAGGATTAATAAGACGGGTTTCCATTTGAGAATTTACAAAATAACCTAAAATACCCTAAGTACCCTTGTACTTATCCAAACCTAAAGCTAAACTAGAAGAGTTCTTTGGACATTGCACTTTCACCAAAGCCTATATATGTAACTCCCCTCCCTCCAACGTCCAAGCTCTTTCCCTCCTCCTCTTCTCTCATTTCCCTCCATTTCTTTCTTCTTCCCTCTCATTCCCTCATTTATCCTCCAAGAATTCCCTCCATTTTTCTCTCAAGAAACCCAGATCCAGGGCTTTCTACAAGGAGAATTCTCTCCAAGTTACTGTTGCTTCCAAGCAAGAGGACCCTTTTCTTCTCCTATATCTCGTTTTCCTCTAGAAGACAAGGTTAGTTCCTTCCCTTAACTCAATTTCCATGATTTTCCTTTCTCTCTCTAGAATTCCTTTCTCTTATGCAATTCTCTTTGGGATTTGGGTATAGGAACTGTAGATCTTGATAGATCTGATTTTTGGGGACTGTTTTGAGAGTTGGGAGCCATTAAGCCTTTGATCTTAGAATCGGAGCTTAGATCTCAAAGATCAAGCCAAGACCCTTTGCTTTAGAGGGAAGTGCAATATACTTAACATAGAATGCATGATTTTTTTCCTTGAATTCTGTAATTTCAATTCATATGAATGTCTGATTGCTTAGATCTCTTTTTTAAACCTTATTTTTTTGGTTTTTGGCCATTGGTGGACGGGATTCCCCATTTGGAAGATCAACGGCCCAATTTATGACGGATTTATGATGTTTGGATGGAGTTTGATATTTATGGATGGTTTTGGGATGATTGGGAACGAGATGGTGTAATTTTGATGGAAATTGAGATGAATTGGAAAAGTCCAAGAATTTGGAAATCGAGAATTTCGTGTGAACCTAGTCGACTAGCTTTGGGCCAGATCGACCGGGCACACTGCAAAGTCCAAATTCTAGAGCCTTAGTTAGCAAACTGTCTGTCACATGAATCAGTGTATGCGGTCGACTCGGAACAGGACTACAATTACAGAAAATTGAGATATGGCATGTCTTCTGTTTGTTCTAGGAAAACAGTTTAGCCGGTCGACCGCCAGGCCACCAAGTTGACCGGGTACACTGCAGTTATTTTTCAGAAGCAAGACAAGTCCCAGTCTTTCCCTCTGTGTAGCAGGTCGACCTGCCCTTGTACCAAGTTGACTGGCCACACTGCAGACAGTGAGTTCCATATCTATGTTTACTTTGAAATCAGTGAAGTATTGGGCCTATGGACCTCCCATGTGGACAAGTACACTGCAATTATTTTTCAGAAGCAAGACAAGTCCAGGTCTTTCCCTCTGTGTAGCAGGTCAACCTGCCCTTGTACCAAGTCGACCGACCACACTGCAGACAGTGAGTTCCATTTTTGTGTTTAGTTTGAAATCAGTGATGTATTGGGCCTATTGACCTCCCATGTGGACTTCCAATGATGAGCCAAGTACGAGTCAAGGGTTGGGCTTAACCTTGACACATGAGGCCACCAAAGTATTAATTGGATTTCGATTCAATCTTTAAACGTTGTCGAAGATGCCCGTAACATCAGAACACCAAATTCATATGTCTTGACATCTTAAACCTCATTTAGGAATTGAATTGACTGAAATGGACTTGGACCTGAAAAGGGGCATTGACCTAAGATGGACTGTTGCTATTCCTTTCCTTGATTCGCATGGATATTAGTTGGTGGATGCTTTTCTTATTGTTGTTCACTCTTGTCATTATCTGTTGGTTAAATCTGCTTAATAGATGAAAATTGGAGGACCTGAACCTAGGATTTCCCAGTGGTGACCTAGATTGTGAATCGAGATCACGTACTCGTGTATGTGGCTAGACGAGCCATCCTATGGCCTAAGGAATGGATGGACGAGATTACCTTGGAGAAGATGATTATGCTATTGATCTAGAAATCTGTTAATGGATGGGTATTGAAATGAACAATGCTGATGGTGGAATGCGATGAAAATGGACAAAGACCATGACGGGTGGATCATGGTCGTGGATACGATTATGGAGATGGACTATGGACTGTGTACATGGACTAGACATGGAGACCAAACCTTATTTAGATATGATATGACCTTGCTCACGCAAGGATAGCCTAGCCAGACATTTACCTTTACTTAGTTTCCTTGAGTCGGCGTAGACATTCACTCAGTTGTTGTAAGCTTAACCTTGGACTGATCATCCTTGGTGGGAGCTGAATTTTATAGTCGGGGCCATCATATGTGATGAGCTTGATTAGATGGTCGGCAGACTCCGATAGTATATGTGCATTCGCTCCGGCAATGTACATATACAGGCATGTATGCATTCGCGAACGGCAGACTCCGGTAATCCATATATGTTTATTATTAGATATGTATTATATTTGGTTGTGCTTATTATCCCTTGCATTGTACTATTATTTTCCTACCGCCACTGATTATCAGTTTGGGAGGACCACGTTATAATACCCAGTGGTATTCAGCTTGTGTGAATGAATGTACCATATTTTTAGATGATAATTTAGCTTACTTTACTTTCATATTGATCCTTATTGTTATACTTTACACGATTGCCTAGTATTGTACCTTTATTACTCATGATTTTATTATCGTCTTTATTCTCTTTTGATACATACATCATGTGTTACTTGTATACTGTGCCTGCCAGATCCTTTGGATCTGACTCATTATTTGGTGCTTAAGTATTGACATCGACCCCTGTCCTCGAGGGTGACACGCTCCTCAAGGTGCCCTTAGCCAATGAGTGCGGGTGCGGACTGGCAGACCTGAAGGTGGAGCCGAAGGATGGAATGCATGCATTTGGACTTAAGTGACTATCTTGTTTTTGGGTTTCAAGTGCTTTTGTTGCGAGCAGGGGGAATTCATACTTTTGATTATATATGTTGGTAAAAAGTTTTAGATTGGACCTCACTGTGGACCTATGATCTTGAAATTTCTCGATTTCTTCAAGAAATAGCGCACCAAATTCAAGTACCATGGCGATAAACTTGGTACTCGGAATTGGGGCGTTACAAGAACCATGTCTGACTTTAAATGAAGGCTACTTTGAGAATTTGGAAAAGTCGTCAAAAAATACTATTAAATGACCAATCCTAAATTTAAAACTTACTGTAAAGGTTATGGACTAACTTGAAAAGTTTTGAAACTTATGTCCTTTTTCTAAAATAAGACAAAAATTTATGGCCTTATTTGAGATTTCCACCACATATATTTTGTGAGTAGCAAAATGACTCACTCATAAGTCTAGGCCAAAGTTTACAACAACCGAAATAGGACCTAATGTTAGATATCGAATCATTTGATTAGTCTCTGGTTATGGTTTGGCCAACAAGGGACACTATTGCCTGCGTTAGGGTTGAGAACGCATAAGTTCCAGGCTTCCGGCCCCACAGGTAGAAAAATCATTTGATTCAAAGAAAACAAAAATCAAAAGGAGGAATAAACCATACAATAAATCATGCATAGAGTATAATTTCTATGTCATACATGCTTTAGTGCTTTAGATAGTTTGGAAAGTTTATTTCTTCTTTGCTTGATCACCATTAAGATCCTTTGCGTCTTTTTCAACAAATAACAGAAGAAAATAATGCAACTAGACATCAATATCTATAACTTTTGAATTTTTTTTTTTTTGAAAAGTGCACCCATCTAACTACATGACAAGTTTGCTTTTTCATTCAAATCAGATTACCTCGGATATTTCTATAAAGGTTGTTTGTGAAACACTTTAGTTGTTTTTTTTTTTTTTAAGAAATACTTTAGTTGAAGCAAACATTTTCACATATATTAGAAGTTTCAAATTAGCCTTTATTTTCTATATGTTTGCCTTTTCATGTAATTGAGTTCTTAAAAATTATAAGATTTTTTATTTTTATAAGTAGTTAAAAATAAGGGGATCTAAAAAAATAACTTTAAGTGACCACTGCACCAAACAGGGAACTTTAGCCAATAGTGCACCAAACAGGGAATCTGTACAGAACAAGTAACTTTTTTCGCTATTTTTTTTTTTTTTTTGTGGTCGCACTCAACCTTCATTTTCTGTGTTAGTCGACCATCGCTATGACAAGTGAGGGTTGCATTCAACCCTGAGCAGGCATAACATCTTCATATTCTTCATTTTTTCCTCTAGTGTTTGAGTTTTTTATTAAAGGAAGAGATGACTGGAAGATCTAACTTAGCAAATTGCTAATAAGCCCTAAAAATGTTGTTGGTGGGTTGGTCAATTTAAGAAAGATTCGGTCCCTAATAAATGTTGTCGATTGGTTGTGCATCATGTGAATTGCTGGTGCCCAGTTCTCTTCCTCTTCCTCACCTCTGGTTTTTCTGTTGGTAGCATCATTTATTTTAGACCATTGGTATCTTCTTGTATGGACATGATTTTTCTTGGCCAAAGCACAAATGAGCGTGGATCTTAACTTTTGAATTGCTCCTCCAATCCATTCTTCCATTTTAACAAAATTTGTTTCACGTGATGTTAAACAAAACCATAGCATGCTAGAATTTTTTGTTTGAAATTGCAAGAGCTTTTTTCTGGAAGGATCTTCTATGAGAAATTTACCAAAAAATTAACTTTAAGTGGCAAATCTTCTAGTCCTCTCTTCCTTTAATCGAAAACTCGAACACTTGAGGAAGAAGGAAGGAGATGAAGATGTTATGCCTGTTCAGAGTCGAATGTGACCGTCACTTGTTATAGCGAGGGTCGCAGTCGACTCTCAACACAAAAAATGAAGGTCGAATGCGACCACCAAAAAAAATTGAAAAAAATTACTTTTTCTATACAGATTCCTTGTTTGGTGCACTACTGGCCAAACTTCTCTGTTTGGTGCAGTGGTCACTTAAAGTTTTTTTTTTTTTTTTTTGTAAAATCATCTAAAAATAAAGAATCAAAGATGAACATTTAAAATTGAAGGTCAAACTACTTCTTTTTCAGTGCACATTAAATAAAAAGAAGTGAAAAATGAATACTCAATCATCACTCTAATAATTCAAATCTCAAGAAACTCTAGCACTAACTTTTATAAATAAAAAAAAGTATATTCATGGAGCATATTTGACCATGAATACTTGTGTATTCAATTGCTTTGTACTGTTTGCAAACAAATCTAGAGAAATTTTCCGTACGGTAATCAAAAGTCCTTGATTCTTCCCCCTTATTACCAAAGGTGACTATATTACCCAGACGTTCTTCGTACCATCCTTACCATTGTTCTGGCCAAAAGGCCTTTTTTTATTTGCGATATCACAACGAAAGTCGCGATATCACATTTTATGTTGCGATATCGCAATTTATATTGCGATAGCGCAAGTCGAAAAACCATTTTCACCTTTATCCATCCCTCTTTTAACTATTCATCATTTTCAGCTGCGGTAACAATCTCCCCCGACCGTTTTCACCATCCTCCTCCTTCGCCAACCTATTTGCACATACTCAAGCCACCCAACATCTGTTCAACGTTGACGAAGCCTCATCGTCTCTATTGTCTACATCGACTAGGGACTTTGGCCACCATTGTTTTGCAAACTAGGCGTTCCCGAGCTTGGAGTTGTTGCAGTCGCCCATGCTGAACCTGGTAATCCTTCTTCCCTCTCTCTTTTAGCGAGTTCTGGTCTTCTCCTTCCTTTGTTTTGATCGAGCATCTGCTGTTGGAGTCTAGTGTGACCCACCTTCAGAATGCATGTCTTTTGCCCTAGGTTTAACACATGTCATTTTGGGTGTGCCTCAATTTGCAGTTGGTTGGAATGTATTGGTTAAATAGCCAATGATACATCCATTTTCTGCCCTAGGTTGACCTGCTAATTGTTAATTTCAGCCACAAGGTTCTGCTACATCTAAGATACTAATTTCTCTAAAAGTAACTGTAGACACCTCATTTGGCCCTCTACGATAGCATTAAACACCTGTCATATATGATGGTGCCCCCATTTCACTCATAATTGAATGGTTAATGGCATAATTCAAATTAATTAATGACGATGAAGATGCTTGTTGAAAATCTTAGACTTAATTCAACAATCTCTAGAAATTTGTGAGAAAAAAAGCCAAATAGTGTCAAGATCTCTTGTCCAACCCACTACTCATACAAGAAATGAACTATAGCACTATTCAAGTCCATTCCAGACTACATAGGACACACTCAGGTTGTTCCTAAAAAGATTACGTTTAGTTTGCCTAAGTACGATGTGATTAGCATAAATTAAGAAGCTAGAATCATTGTTCCAAATATCCCTACCCTATTCCAATCTTTAATCATTATGATATATGGACCAAAAGATTCTACGTTCCGAGAGCTTTCCGACGATATGTAGAACGTCCAATTCCGACAAACGGATCAAAAGATATGGCCCGCGGAAGATTCCCCCACCAAAATCCACTTGGACGCACACATAGGTGCGCCCATGTCCCAGAAAAGCACTTGGGCGCACATCTGGGTCGACCTTATGAGGCACTTGAGTGCATACTTAGGTGAGTTCCGCTTTGTTTTTCATAATTCCGGCCTAACCTTAACCCGAAAAAGGAATGAAACCGAACATTAAACCCATTTAATCCAAAGGGTGACATGGGCGCGCACACAGGTGCGCCCAAGTCCTAAAAACCACTTGGGCGCCGTCCTAGTGGCGCCCAAGTCCCCAATCCTTTTGAAAATGCACATGGGCTCCCCCACTGATGTGCCTAAGCCCAATTCCTATCATTTAGTCCGAATTCGATCCAAAAGCAACCAAAACCGATCCATTAATCCCATTTAATCCAAAGGGTGACATGGGCGCACACACAAGTGCGCCCAAGTCCCCAATCATCTTGAAATCGTACATAGGTGCCCCCACAGGTGCTCCCAAGTCTAACTTTCATCGTTTTAGTCTGAATCCGATCCTAAAGTAATCCGAGCCAAACTCTAAACCCACTCAACCCCGAAGACCAGACATGGGCGCGCCTGTGTGTGCGCCCAAGTCCCAAGACTCACTTGGGCGCACCTATGTATGCGCCCAAGTCCCAGGACCCACTTGGGCGCACCTGCATGTGCGCCCAAGTCAAGAAAACCCTAAAATCTCCTAGGTTTGCATGAAGTCTCTAGAAATTCGTGCCCACAGCAACCCTAATCCCTCTTCCACGCCAAAAACCCCTATAAAAACCCTTTTATACCATTTTTGCAAAGGAGGCTACTAAAAAGAAGAAGAAGAAAAGTAAAAAGAGAGAAAAAAAAGGAGAGAGTTCACAAGAGAGATCCTTAGATCTAGGAGAAAGGAGAAGGAAAAGCACTTTGGTTCTCCAAGATCAGCAATGGAGAAGGCCTCCCAAAGCTATGGATTTGCGCAAAAGACTTCGATCTAGGACTTAAAAACGCAAACCGGTATTTCTAGATCTATTTCCTTTTATTAGTATAATTATTAGTAGAAACATGCTTAGGATCATCCATTCATCATAGATCTGCATTTATAGTGGTATTTTACAGTAGATCTGGTATTTTTGCATTCATCATATTTAGTAACATGCTTAGGATCATCTATAGGCTGTAGATCTGCATCGTTCTCATCATCCCGAATTTGTGATTAGAATAGATCTTGCATTCATATCATTTTCATTGGAAAGATTTCAAATTTGAGAAAGAAAAGTGCAACAGAGCACTTGGGTGCAACTGTGGCTACGCCCAAGTCCCTGCATAGGATTTTAATCCCAATTTTCATATCGCGTGCACTTCGTTTCTTAGATTTGAATTCATTCTCATACACATTAATATCAGGACCTCGGATCTGCAACTTTGTGTTCAAAATCACACGAAAAGTGTTGGAAAGAAGAAGCAAAAAAAAAAAAAAAAGAGAAGAAAACACAGAAAAAACACTTGGGCGCCACTGTGTGTGCGCCCAAGTCCAGAGTTAGAATTTAAACTTCGATTTTCCATTTCGCGTGCATTTCGCTTCACAGATCCGAGTCTATCCTCGTATAATTTGATATCAAAGCCTTCGGATTTATAAAAACCATTAAAAAAATCGAGAGAGGACAAAATATTATTGCTTGAAAAGAAGGAAAAGGGAAGAAGAAGAAAAAAAAAAGGTACTTGGGCGCCACTGTGAGTGCGCCCAAGTCCCTGCAAAAGGGGAACCACCCTTCAAACTTTGTCCTCGTATTATTATTTTCAAATCCGGAAGATTTGATATTAATATTTAGTATTAGGATCGTATATTTAATTGCAAATTGTTGGAAAATTGCGTTGGAATATCACTGGAGATCATAGATGTATCACAACTAGCAGAAAGTGACTTGGGCGCCACTGTGTGTGTGCCCAAGTATTCCCGACACACTTGGGCGCCCCTATAGGTGCGCCCAAGTCCCTGGTTTGCTTTCCGGCCCGCATTTCCTACATTTTTCATTTCATTTAGCTTGCTATTCCATACTTGTGATAATTTCGATTGATTATTGAATTTTAGATTCCGAATCATCAACACTTTAGGTTAGGTTATATCGCATAAAATACTAAAAAAAAATTATAAAAACCATAAAACTCTTCCCTTCTCATCTTGCTCCTTAGTAATTAGAGAAAAGAACAAAAAAAAAAAATTAAAAGAAATAGAAAGCCCATAAAAATAGAAACAAAGTAGACATTAAGTAGAGGACCTTAGGTTATTTCTTTATTTAGGTTGCATTACTTCTACATAAAAAACCAAAAAAACAAATAGAAAAGAGAAAAATCACAAAATTATAAAATATTTCTCCTCTCATCTTACTTTCTAGTAATTAGAAGGAAAAAAAAAAGTAATTAAAAGAAGTAGTAGAATTATCCAAGGTTTTTCCATTCACGCCTAAGTAAATTAATAAACTTGATCAATTCCAATTTAAAATACTTAATTAACTTAAAACACCTAATTAAAATATCTAATTAATATCCATAGACTTAATTAATTGATTAAATCCTTAAAACTGATTAACAACTTCTAATAAAACACCTAATTGAACAAAACTTTAATCAACAAGTTCCAATTAAAGTCCTAATTAATAAACCTAATTAATAAGCTCTAATTTATTAAGACCACAATCAACGAGATCCAATTAACAACACTAAATTCAGACCTTAACCAAGTTTTAATCAAATCTTGATCACCAATTCCTAGTTTAAATCCTCATCAAGACGATACACCAATCAAATCCCAAAAAAATAAAAACATCTCCCAACAGAAACTAAAGTCGAATACCCGAAACTGACTTAAAACACCCTAGAGACAACAAGTTAGTAGACTGACACTTGGGCGCCACCACAGGTGCGCCCAAGTCACAGAACACACATAGGCGCCCCCACAGGTGTGCCCAAGTCCCTAGTCCAATCCTAAGAAGCATTTCGGTTACGTCTCGACTCACGAATTCAAACCATTATCATACTTAAGATTTAGAAACTTGAAACCAACCTAGGATCCAAGATTTATTGACATAGGTCACCTAAAAATCCAAATTTAGGTGAACGAATTTAAGAAAGAACTGAAACTCATAGACCGACCACTTGGGCGCCATTGTAGGTGCGCCCAAGTCACCCAAAAGGACTTAGGCGCCACCATAGGTGCGCCCAAGTCCATTTCTAGCCCCTAATATCACCAAATCCATATTCATCTCCAATCTCGACCCAAACCAACATCTTAAAACCTTTACCGAACCAATAATAGCCTTGAAACTTCAAATCCCATTAATATAAACCCATTCAGAGTCTCGAACCAAAGTCAGAAGACTTAAAAGTATCAAATTGAGACTTGGGCGCCACTGCTGGTGCGCCCAAGTGCACAGAAACACTTAGGCGCATACATATGTGCGCCCAAGTCCTCTGTCAAATCTAAGTGGTGAATTCCGATTGTGTTTCGAGTTCCGGACTTAAGATTATTAAAATAAACCAATCTAAAACGTAAAATAACATTAGAACAGAAGCTTACACTTAGCAAAACTCCTCGTATTCCAAAATTAACATCAATACCTGCATCATTAGCCAAATTACATAGAACCTGGTACTTGGGCGCCACCGCCTGTGCGCTCAAGTCATCCAGAGGACCTAGGCGGCACCACGGATGCACCCAAGTCCTCCGTTAACCCTGTTTCGCTGGTTTTGACATCTTTTTCATTATTTGAATTAAAACCCGAGACTTCATAACCTTCCACAATTAAAACAGAACCTTAAGACAGCCTTAATCTACCCCCTAAATAATTCTTAATCAAAATCATAACTTAAAATAAACTAAGCCAATTAAGATCATAATTAACAAGCTGCTTAGGCATAGAAATTATTAAGCTTAGCTATTTGTACCCCAGGATTTGATCAGTTTCCCTCATTAGGTAGATTAGAGCATTAGATTTCGTCCCATCACTTTTTCTGTTCCTTTAGGGGACCGGGAAAGCTGATGTGGGCGGTCTAGGACCTTAGGCTAGGGTTAATCCAATGATCAATAAGAAAGCATTAATTATGTAGATCCAAGTAAAAATTCCCTAGTTAGGCCCTTCTAGCCCCAATTTCAAAATCCATAAAAACTACAAAACCAACAAAATAAACCCAAAAAGATTTTTCCTTTATTTCTTCCTCCATCTTAGGTGCCAAATATTTAATTGAGCTTAATGATAAAAGGGAATGAAGAACTGATTTCTAAAATTGAATAAATGAGAATGACGAGATGAGATGAGTGATTTCACACACACTTTTAAACAATCACGGCCCATCGGCCACCTTCAATCAATTACGGCCCATCGGCCACCTCCAATCAATTACGGCCCATCGGCCTCTCACTTTTATAACTCGTGTATCGCACACGAAAAACACAGAAATCACAAGTCAAAGTCTCATTTGCATCATCATTTCGATTTCAAAAGTCAGCCTTTAAACCCTATTTTGCCAAGGGATTAGAAGGGGGTACCCGGGAACGGGGCCGATCCTCTTCTTAAATATTTGGCACCTCCCCCTTTTATTTTTCTTTACTTTGATTACTTTATTTTACTTGGATATACTATGATTTGGCTATGTGAGGATTAACCTTTATTTGGACTTTAAGTCATGACCCTGAATTGACCCTATATTAAAGAGACCCAAAGAGACCCAAATTCATGTGACAAGACAACCGTCGTGTGTTGCCGGCAGCACATTAGACGAGAAAAAGAACCCATCCATTTATTTTCTCCCATTCATTTTTCTTCGGCTTTCATCGAAGAACGGTGTTACGGCCGTTACCGTAGCTGGCGATCGTGATCCGTCGATTTTGACGGTAGTCGGAATCCTCATTTTCGGTGTAAAAGTTTAAATAGCATATACAGTTGAATGGCGATTTCCCTTCCTGGGGGGATCAAAATTCACATCCGACAATAACGTGCTTATGTGGAAGAGTTTGAAGAATAGAACAAGTAGTCATTCTAGGGGTAGACATTTATGATTCATATAAGAGATCATGAGATTTTTAAACAAATTTGCATAGGTTTAGAAAAAACTAAACGATAAGAAAAAAATACTAGATTTATCACCCATCCCTTTTCCATCCATACCATCGATTCAGTGACAAATAACATGATGATAGTACCATATAATGAACATAATTGATGTATAATATAGGTGTGTGTTTAAGCTAGTAAAAGAGCATTCTATGTAATGGATCTTGTATGTCAACATGTATAGCCCCTAGCCTCTAGGTTCTGTACTTGCCAGTATTTATCTCCACTTAAATGTATGACCTATAGAGTTATCTCCACTTGCTTCTTTTTTTTTTTTTTTAATATTAACCCTGCACATCATTTTGGTCATAGCTTTTTAAATTTTTTGCCGATGCCTACAATTTTGTTTCTATTGAGAAGATAAACAATGGGAACAAGCATGCAATAGTACCAAACTTTTCATGTCTCGGTTCCATTTGTGTCCTATAAAGTGGTACAGAAAATAATGATGGAAGCAAGGCCCCAATGACAACTAATATCATTCATAAGAATTCAAATAATGAATAATTTATATTCTAAGTATGAGGATTATAACCAAAGTTTGGATGAATCAAATACAGTCTACAAACTGTCTTCAACATCAATCAATATCGAGAGCACTCAGAGCAGCATTGCCATCCAAGGATTTTTGCATAGTCATGGATGGAACTGAAGTCTATTATTGATTAGGTTTAAACTAAAGAGATCTCTCAGATGATTTTTACTTGAGAAACAACTTGGAGTTCTTGCTTTTTTAACAATGAGGTACGATTATCAACAAAAATAACACTAATGCATAAAAGCTGAAAATTTATACTAGAGTTGTTCTCGTTTTCTCATTTTTCTAAAAGAGCTTGGGTCGTTGCCTACCTGTTTGTTTATGGTTTGTATACTTTCCACCACCAGAACCATATGTAATGTCTAATAGTATATCTATTCTTAAAAAAGTGATGAATTTGTCGCGACCATTTTCATTTTATGAAATCCATGTAGATGAATGGAATTAATGAATTTAGTAGTGATGCATTTGATTTGTCATCTACAACACCTTACAACTTCTAAGATTAGGACTCCAACTGTAGGGAAGTTGTCTCATGGTCCTCGCAAGTTATGTTTCCTCTTTGTATTATTATTGATCTCTCTAGAGTGATGGCATTTTATATGAGTTTTGGAGGCCATTTGGATGTTGGGATTTCACATAAGTTTTATGCTGGCTTAGCAAACTTGCATTTCTAATTTTGAATTTTTTTGTATTGTGATTTGTTGTTGACCCACTTGCCCCTTGAAGCTAATTGAAATGCAGGTTGGTCTTGACACCATATTTTTTTTTGGCTCACCATCATATGTCAATGCAGATGCATATATTTACTCATTATTTTGGCATGATATCTAACTCGTGCATCGCATGGGCTTTAACGCTAGTTCTTATCCCTTAAAGCTAAATAATAGTTGGAAAAAAATCCCATATTCTTTTTTTTTTTCTGCAATGGCATTTGATTATTTTGTTTTATGAATTGTGACTTCTCAGTTTCCTTTGTCCTAATATGGTCTTTGCATTATACTTATTTGAAGAAATGAGTTTTTGGAATGGGACCTCTGATGATTTTTTATTTACATGGTGTTTGACATTTTCAGATTTTTTTTTTTTTTTCTCTGTTGAATTTGTAGCATGATTTTGATATATTTAATGACTCTTTCATTATAGCCTGATTTTGATGTGTTTAATGACTCTCTCATATTTCTTGTACTATAACATTTGAATGAGTTGCTTCAGGAATTGTATCTTCTTGTTTTCTATTTTAACTTATTGCAATTTTTTTCTTGTAAACTAATGGCTCCACTTATAATAATAGGATTCAAAACCGCTAATGATGCCATTTTTTTTTTTTTTTTTTTTTTAACTTTTATGCTTGTTGTGATTGGATAGTTGAAAGATGGATCCTGGTCCTCGGGACAAACGGATCCTTACCGATCAAGATAATCATATATCAAAAGTTATATGGGAAGGGCAGGTATATTAATACTATCATTGCTAAACTTTATCATAATTCTATTATTTTCATATTGTTCCTCCCGAGACTTTTGATATAATGTTATGTATTTGTTAGTTGCAAGAACTTGGCCCACTGAAGTGGATCCCAGCTGACCCTTTAAATGATTTTTGGGACTTAAACGAAAGACAAGAAGAAATTGTCCGTCAGGTCGGCTTACACAATGTGGCCTCCATTGGAAAAATAAAAATTCACCATGGCATTATATGGGTGTTGGTGGAGCGATGGAGACCTGAGACTAATACCTTCCATTTCAACTTCGGCGAGGCGACAATAATACTGGAGAGTGTTGCCTATATTTATGGCCTTCCCATCAACGAAAGGCTAGTTACAGGCTGTACGATTTCAAGGGTAGAAAAGATTAAAGGATTATGTCATGAATTATTAGGAGAGTTCCCAATGTCTTCAATCCATTTGAATGCACTTTCGTCCAGATCCCTCATTTCAGCCATATATCTCTTATATTCGACCCGCCTATATGCTCTTACAACATTCCAAAATTTTACCATCAGAGCCTCATCCTTGTACCTCTCTTTAAAGTTTGTTGATATATGACGCATGCAGTAGCAATAACTAGCATGAGAAAATCGTTCTTGAACGGCTCGTATGAGGCCTTTTTGTCTATTAGACACAATGGTTAAATTAGGAAAGGGCCCTAAGTTCACATCCAACTCTGCAGGGAACCATTCCCATATGTCTCTATCCTCTATCTCGGCTATGGCAAAAGTAATGGGAAATAACCTGCGGTCTCCATCATATGTCATGGCAACAAACAGAACTCCAAGGTATTTTCCACGGAGGTAGCCACCATCAACAGCTATCAATGGGCGTAGTGATCTCTTAAAAGAGCGGATGCTTGAGTCAAAATCCCAAAATAACCTTTGGAATGAATCATCATCTTCCCTGATTAGATGAGACACGCTGCCTCGATTTCTCCTTTCTAGTTCAATGCAATAATTATGCAGGATTCTAAATGAATCTTCATAAAAACCACGTATATCAAGCAATGCTATCTCTTTTGCTAGCCAAGCTTTCCTGTAGCTGATTTGGACGCCAAACTCCAATTGAAAGTCTGTCAAAATTTCTTTTGGAGTGTAGCTTGGATGGAGACAAGTTGTTCTTTAATCGAATCAGCAATCAAGGCCAATGTGGCCTGAGAATGTGCGAGTCCCATCATTGGCTTCGAACAAGTATGTTTTTCAAAATAAGTTCGCACAATAAACTCAGGGCCAGACTGCAGGATAGATCCATGGATGCGCGAAGGACATTGATGATCACCACACCTTGTACTTAATTCTGTCATAGACCTGTCCACCCAATGAAGCTCAAAATTGCTGTACATTGCAAATTTTCTCAATGTTGTTCTAAATGATTCACGGGTCTGAAACCGTCTTCCATTCCACATTTCATGAAAAGATGCCTCTTGTTGATCCATACCAATATGATCATCATCAGGAACTAAAGTATCAATAACATCTTCTACTCTCGCAATATTTTATGCATGACCCAATCCTACTTGGCATACGATGCTCTATGTGGTCCAATGGCAGTTTGCAATTCATATTCTCTAGGGTCAACATCAATATCAAATTTATCTTCATCATTTTCAGCCCCCGCCTCCACTACATTGCACCCTTCATCGACATCGGGAAATTCAAGAACTGCATCATTTTCCCTCCCATCCATGACAAATCCATCCCTTACATTAGAGAATTGAACATTTTCATCTTCTGTAAGATTAATGGAGGGGTAAAGATTTTCAAGCATGGCCTCCACAAATGGGTTATCATAAGGTATGGCAGGCATATTCAAGTCAAACTGACTTCGAAGTGCGCTTGACACATTGCACCTGCATGGCAAACAGTCAATCATATATAAATTACATACTATTATCAAATCGGATGCGTAGGGAACCAAACCTATAAACATCCTCTCTTGTTGAAGGGCCACTTGTATCATTATCACCATTCGGGAAGTTTGTGGAATTTGTATACGTCATGAAATTCCTCCAGCGTGAAGCACCATGTTATAAAACAATCAAATGAATGATTAAAACAAGCTATTAAACAAATCAACAGCACTACATTTGTTATGATGGGTTGTGGTGGCACCTGTTCAAATTGAATGATGGTCTATTCTCTCGCTGGCTGCTAGGCCTGGCATATGTAAACCTTAGATGTGATGGTTGTCAACTGGTAGTTGCTTCACTGTTTCTATGCAAATAAAAAAATATAGCTTGACTTCCGTTTTGGAATAATCTGAACATCCGATGGAGATCATCATCACCTCTTATGGTTATGAACGTGAAGCTTCGGCCATTATAATACTGATATTGCATGTTTATACGCTCATTATGAAGCTCCCAGCCAGTTTCTTTGTTTATCTTCCTGAGTAGTTGGTTGAAAGTTATATTGACATCAACCCATATTACCTTCTGCTCACCTCCATTGTAGACTGGAAGTGGATTGCTTACGTCTAATATACCATTAAAATTGTATATTATACATATCTCAATAATCTCCATCCTACCAAGGAGAACACAAATTTTGAATAATAAGATTTACTTTTAAATATTTTTGAAGCTATTCACAAATATCCATATAATCCATAAAGATTTAACATGTGAAACTAAATATTGGAATAAGTAATTCTTTTGTAAATAAGAAACCTGTTTGGAATTACTAAGATTTGAAGGTTGTTAAATGTAAAAGAAAAAACTACTTTATGCGTATAAGGAAAATTAAAAAGTTTAAATATTTCTAATCACAAAAGCATTGACATTTAGGATAGCATGAAGCTATATATTTCTATAATATTAACAGCCAAATAACAATGCATTATCCGTTCAAAATAAATTAAATAAATGCATTATTTTACATCTCATTGGTCCTAATTCTGCATATTTAGCAAAAGAATATATACTATAAAACACTCATTTAAATAAACTAATAGTGACAACATGGGGGTTGATCAGTTAGTGCCATGTTTATGGAGTTTTGATGTTAGATGGTCACATATGTCTTTAACTATTGTCAGACAAGTTGCAAGGTCAGGCCTCAATTGTAAAATCAATTGTTCATTTAATGAATATCATCGTTCGTTAATAACTATTAAAGAATCTAAACCATTTAATCATTTGCTTACTTATATATAACATTAAAAAAAAATCATTAGCAGTTTAAGATAATAATCAAAACGATGCCTGTAATGCCACAATAACAGGAAAAGGTTAAAAAAAATCTATGGACATTCTGAGTTTGTGCTGGGACCCACCATAGGACAGGATGAACAAGACATCCCACATTATTTTTTGCAACTGGATGCCCAAGCTAAATCTAGTTGTTGGTAATTCATGACATAAGATCAAGGGGATTTTTTTAATATATCAACAACAGGATGTTCCTCAAAAGGTCTCAAAAGAAGAAAAAAGTTTATACAAAATGTTCATCACTGTTATTTTTTTTATACATGTTCATCACTGTTAATATTTATAAAAAAATATTTCAAATATTTCTACAAGTGGAATTCCTTGGATCCTAACTATCTTCAAAAGACACAAAAGAACAAAAAAGTAATACAATAAATAAGAGAGACATACAAGGTGGGAAACATGGAATGAATATGACAGACAAGCAAGAGATTCACTTGCTATATATGACATTGGCCTGAGGTTGACTTACATAGAATGTGGTAAGAGATCACTTGCTATATATGCCAGAGCATCCCACCTTCACTTGTAAAGAATGGAAGTAGAACCCAGTTCAGAGACAAAAGCAACGGAATGGAAAGAAATTATAAACAGAAATGCATTTGTTGACTTTTTAACTAAATGTTTTTTGTGATAGCGGAACATATATTGCGATATCGCAGCTTCAAAAACTTACGGTATTACAACAGAAAATGTGATATCGCAACTTTCATTGTGATATCACAAATAAAAAAACACCTTGTGGTAATAACATTGGTAAGGACGGTATGAAAAATGTGTGGACAATTGGTAAGGACGGTATGAAAATGTGTGGACAATATAGCCACATTTGATAACAAGGGAAGGAATAAAGGAATTTCGATTACCGTACGAAAAATTTCACACAAATATAAAGTCCTGTAGATCCCCTGAGATTGTAGGTTAGATGTCATCCACCTACCACGTGTAGTGCAACTTCATGTCCTCCCATTGCAGGGCACTGGATCAGGTTTGTCAACCAACTAAGTCGTGGCAAGATAACCGGTATAGATGGCGCCACGTCATGCATATTGAGATAATGTACCCCTGGGGAATCCCGACAATCACAGTTTCCTGGGTGAGGCCATGACCTTTCAATTTTCCCTTTCTCCCCCTCCGGCCTTTTCCACCTTTGCTCCAAAGCTCATGAGACATGCAAGGAATCCAATCACATGCATCTATCCATACATCAATATCATAATCATAATCACATCAGTCCACGTGTAATCCACCTATTGGCTAAAACTTGAAACAATCATCCTCTCCTGTGTGTGACTCTCTCCGCATTCAATGCTTCCCTCCGTCCTCCATTTACAAGCTTCACTCAGACACATTCCTCAAAACAATCCTGACCGTCCGTTCTCTTTCTTAAATTGCTTATTGAACGTTCATCGACAAAATCACCGTCTAAACCATGGTCTTGGGTTCTCTCGAGTTATTACTGGGCCCGTGTTCTTTTGACGGCCTGGATTGTTTTGGTCGGTCGGGTCACGCGTACTGTAGCCGCTCGCTTTTTAAGGCCTGGAACGTTGTACGATGACCAGTCAAACACTTTGATTGTCCTCATTAAATATTATAAACTAACCTCATACTCTGGCAGAGTCTGTTTTTAGATTTCATGCTCACTCAAGCATCCATGATTCCACATCCACTACTGTATCCAATTCATGCAGCCAATCAGTATCACCTGAATGTAATTCCAAGAGGAAGAATGATTGTGAACCCATGGCCATCAGTAAGCTGTTTAATTGGCATTTATGAGATCTACCTCTCCAAGATCAAACTAATTTATTATAAAATAAAAAATGTAGAATAGATCAAAATTTTACTTGGTTTGTCATTCTAAGTGAAGTGAAATTTTGATGGGAAGTGGAATCGAAAATTTTTTCTTGAGGTACTATATGAAAGAAAATCTTTGGAGGGACCAACATAAAAAAAAATATTAAAATCTTCTATAATCATGGGAGAATTTTTGAAAAAATGAAAAAAGAAATCATTTAAATTGGTTTTGTTTTGTTTTTTGTTTTTAAAGAAACTTCTGGTGGCCTAAAAATCCGAAAAGAATGACCCCTAAGGGCCTAATTGGCATAATTTGAAAGAAATGTTTCATCTGAGAATGAATGAATATATTTTGTAAGAGAAGAAATCCAGAGAAATAGACAGCCTAGGAAAAGTCGTTTTTCCTTTTGCTAATTGGCCAAGTGACCACAAACCGTGGAAGAAACTTGCTCATTCAGAGATTGATTCTTAGGTGGAGATATAGGAGTAATTGTGCTTCCCACGGCTACACTCTCTGATTCCCCTTGGAAAAACGTTTTTGCCGATATGCAGAAAAGAAGAAGAGAAAATGCTTGTCAAACAAACATTTATTTATCCATTCTCACAATGAACACAGACATTTCCAAAGAATCCAATCGATGCCACTCAAGCATAAACTATACCACATGAATGTGGGCACCAAACTTTTTAATCAAGGCAACATTCGTCATCAACTGCACACTTATCAGAACATGATTTATCCTGATCCCGAATCAGAGAGCTAACTTAATCCCAGCCATCCAAAATCATTCAAATTGTCCAAATGAAAACAGTAAGTTTTTTTTCTCACTATCAGAGGGTTTCTAATTTTTTGGACTGAACTAATCTCTTATGGTCTAAAGGGAAGCCGGATGAACCCCTCTTAGCCCCAATTTTAATAGTTTCGAATCTATAACCCTTAAATGCAAATAATTGTTTTAGGCCAACCGAACTACTCCTTTAAAGTTAAATCTGCAAGTTGAGATCGATATCCCAATTGGCCCATTTCCACTTGCGTGAGCATTGGATGTATGCCCATACGCTGCCCGATTACCATCAATTTCGTCCTCGGGCATTTTGTTTTTTTCAAACGCCCTTCACTTCCGATTCCTCCTCGCTTCGTCTACACACCACAGAAAAAGAAAAGGTCGTCGCACAGCAGCAAACCTTCGGCTCGTCTCTCTCTGGTCCGAGCGGGAGATAAAGCTTCAAAAACTCTCTTGGGACTTTCATCGAACACCTGATCTGCATCTAAAACCAAACAAGATAAAGAAATGAATGCTGTTGGGCGACAGATGCAGCGATCTGCTGCTTCAGCTCACCACCAGCGCCAGTACTCCGACAACTTCCTCGATTCCTCTTCCACCAACAAATGGCTCCAATCCGCTGGTCTCCAACACCTCCAGTCCTCCAATGCAGCTCTTCCTGTAATCGATCTCTTTCTCCTGATCTAGAAATCGATTTTTTTTTTTTTTTGGGTTTTCCAAGCTCTTATCTTTGTGATTTTTCTTGTTTTTTGCTTTGGATCGAGTGCAGGACTACTCTAGAATGCTGAGGAATGCGCATCGGGGCTTTAATGGGGCCGGGGAGCTTTTCTCTGAGCCGTCGACGCCGCCGGTTTGCTCGAGATCGTCGAGCCAGCGGAAGAGCGGCGAGGATTCGGTTTCGCCGAGCGAGCTCAGCCCTGGGATCTTGGATCTGCACTCGTTCAACACCGAGCTGCTTCCGGAAGTAAGAAGATCTTAGATCTTGGGTTTTTGGGTATCTGCTGAATGTGACGTTTGAATCGTATCTTGAGATTATGACATGAATTGCTTGATCTGTTGTGCTTTCTCTGTCTTAAAGCCTTTGGATTTAATCTCTTTGAGTGCATTTGTCATTTGGGATCAGTTCTTGTGTTAGGTTGTGAATTTTAAAAGAGCTCTCATTGCTTGAATTCTTAGCTTTTCGAGATGCATTCTGATCTAGTGACCCCAGATAGATGGAATAAGTCTACTATTGTTGTGATGATGAATAGATGTATTCTGATTTTTATTACTCTTGTGTTTGAGTTAAAGTTGTTTTTATCCAGTCTCACCTTTGGCAGTTGTGAATTGATTTCTACTAGCATTACAGCAGATCTGGGGGCCATCTTTTTTTTTCTGATTTGTTGTAGTCTATGTTTGTAGATGACAGTTCCTGGGCTATATGATGGTCTTCGTTCTTACCGTTCTGCTCGCGGTAGAAGCTTTGATGATTCGGAGACTTGCTTTTCTACCAACAAACAAACTACCAAGCCTCGTGGGTTGCCGGAAAATAATCTTTTTAAGAGTTTTCCAGCAGATAGAGAGAAGACTGGTTCTGTTGCCAAGATAAAAGTAGTGGTAATGTTCCTACCCCATCTGCTTGATGCCATCCCATTAGTTTTTTTCCTAAACTTTTATACTTTGCTCTTGCTTTCTATGTAAAAACTTAATCACTGAAATTTGAGCTTTTCATATGATGAGTTACGTAACTCAAGATCTCAAATGGAGCTTTTCCTTTCAAGTGATAAAGATATGCATGCGTGAGCTTTTTTTCTGCTTTTCTTGACCAATTACTTGTGGAGTAACCATCAATTATCCATACCATGTCTACTAAATTATGTTTTATTTCATTCATTTCTCATTTTGATACAGTACATTATTAATGGCTTAAATTCAGGTTCGCAAGAGACCACTTAACAAAAGGGAGATATCGAAGAAAGAGGAAGACATTATAACCATAGAATCACACTCGAATTATCTCACAGTTCATGAAACTAAACTCAAGGTGAGTGTCAAGTAGATGAGTAGGCTTGAACTTGGCTTTGTTATGTTCTTGTATCTGTATAGCGGTTGACATGTTATCCTAATTTTAGATTAATGTTACGTGTGCATTTTTAGCCACTTTGTGGCTTGCACTAAACATAATTTAGGACTGCTGCTTGTCACTAGGATTAGATGCATTCAGTTTCCCAACTATATTTGTTTCAAGAAAATGGATTTGAATTTATTTGACAAATGATTCAATTCGATTTGACATTTGACGCAACATTATGATTTACTGTGTCCTTATTGTTTGTATCCCTGAATATACTTCATGAAGATTCCATTTATGCAAAACCATAGTAAACCACATTTGTGCAGAATGCATTACACAACCATATTATACATGTGATAGCTAGGGCGAGAAGATTATCCATTTGTTTTTAACATGATCTGATAGAGAGCGCGAGTTTCTCAGATTACTGATACCTTTGAACAATTGAAACAACTAATCCTTTGTTCTTAATTAAGCAAGGTGGAGAATATGGGATGCTCAAGTGGTTTTCATTGTGTGATTCTTGTACTGCTTTGAGTCAAAGGCAGATGCAACCATTTCTGATTCATTGTACTACAATTTTTTTTTCTGTGGTTCACAATCGAGAGAACCATCTGCTAGAGTGAGCTGTGAGGCCTCATTTTGGATTCTCTGGCCTTTGCTACTTAGGGATGCCTACAGGTCGGGTTAAATGGGTTACCCACACCACCTGCGCTATTAGGTTTGGTTTGATAGTGGTTTTGTCTGGTTCGGGGAAGGTACAAGTTTATATAATTTGATCCGAGTTGGTAAGCCAGAAACTGCGGGAATAATTGCAGAAAAATTCAGAATTGTAGATAATCAACAATGAATTAATTTTTCAACCACAACTGACCTTAAGAGCCTTCCCACTGCCTCTATAGCATTTTGGGTGCTCATTTTTTTAGGGTTCAGAAATTCACAGAATGTTGGTTTTTTAGAATTCCTTCCTATTCAAACAAGGAGGTCCTGACAAGAATTTCAGCAATCTACAGCCAGAATTCCCATCAGAAATTCCCCAAAAAACGATTGTAGTTAGAGGTGCAAAATCTAAATTGGCCTCCTAACCTAACTTGCATCCGACCTACATCTGGCCTACGTCTGACCCACAGACACCTGATATATAGACCGTTTACAAATCAAAAGAACCTCACCGCAGTTCAACAGGTCAAGTTTAGTGTCAGCCCCCATAACTATAGTTAGCTTTTGGCGCTTTTAGCGTATTGGTTAGATCCATAACATTTGGTATTAGGGCCGGTCTCCAAGTCTCGAGTTCAAATCACAGAAAGGACCACTTGGAGTAGAGTGAGAACGTCTCAAAAAAGAGAGAAAAGAGTTACCTACCGTTAGAGTAAAATCCACCACGGAGAGGTCTACCTGGAGCAGAGTGTGAGCCTTTCTCAAGAGGGGAAAATGACTACCTGCTACTAGAGTTACAGTAAGGCTGTGAGTATTATCCATTGGCACATATTCAATGTTGTGACTTATTGGCATCATATCAGTGAAGTGCCCTCAATGTGTAGGCATATGCTCTTTTTCATATTCCATACTTCCAAAATTTTCACCACTTTCCCATTTTCAATTTCAGATAAGATTATCTTTTTCCAGTGTCTTCACAAGAAATGCTCAATTTGTTCTGCAATGCCTTCAACTTTCTTTTCTTTCTTTCCTTTTTTTTTAAAGCACAAGTTTCATTTACTTTCTTATACCAACTTATGTCATGTTATGTGATACTTACTAGAATCATCGTCAACCAAACTTCATATGCCTCACCTTGATGAGCATGTTGGATTCTTTTCCATGTTGGAAGCCTATAGGGATAGCAACTATAGAAATTTGTAGATTGCATGTTGATAAGAGCCCAACCCAACTGCGTGAAAAGGACTGAGTTGTTGGACAAGCCAACGATCCTGCTACTATGGTGGGCCAATCCAGAGCAGGAAGCTTTGCAAGAATTGGCAATAGTAGTCTCAATCTTATCTATTAGGTGGTAGGACCAAGTAGGAGTTGTCGGCATATTTCCTTTCCTAGTTAGTAATAATTATCCCGTATTTTCTTTCCTAGTTAGTGATAATGATCCTTGATTGTAGGAGTCATTTTAAATTTGTTTCTATCTATGTATTCAGCATTAACCATTTAGTAGAGAAGAATTAATGAGAAGGATATAAGAATTCATCCCCAAAATATGTACTTGCACAAGGAGGTCTAGTCCATCCTTTTGAATTTGGGCATTTTTATCTCAAGGAGGTTTAGTCCATCCTTGAATTTGGACGGTTCCATCTTCCACATTCCACTCAGTTCATATATCACACTCACACTCAAAGTATTTTATGAGGCATGGGATTTTGTTCAACCCGTGGAAAAGAAAAGAAAATCATTGGTGTAATTGTGTCTGTTTTTAACCCAAGTTTTACTAGGCCTAGGTGGGTCCTTCTTCAAAAATTGTTGAAGGATAAAATAACATCGATTATGAGTGCTGCACAATCTTAACTGATGCCTATGACTGTCTTACTATGTAATGTTTTATATTTTTTTCTTATTTGTTTTATTGTTTACTCTGCTAAACAGTTAATGAGTTGATGGTAATCAAATAGTTGTCTCTGCCTAAAAAAATCTCCTGAAAATGTAGCCTTCTTGTGCCGGATCTAGTCTTTGTTGATTGCCAATGATTTCTAGAGTTTGTTATCGTATATATGATTTGTTACATTCTGCAGGTGGACTTAACAGAGTATGTTGAAAAACATGAGTTTGTTTTTGATGCGGTGCTGGATGAGAAAGTTTCAAATGATGAAGTGAGTATAAGATGAAATGTGGGACCTGTCTCTCTACTAACTAGTGATCTCTTACTCTCTTAGCCCTTTTTCCCAAATGTTTGCTATTGTAGGTATATCATGAGACTGTGGAGCCTATTGTTCCAACTATTTTTCAACGGACCAAGGCAACTTGCTTTGCATATGGGCAAACAGGTATGTACTTAGGCCTGTTTGATCTAGAACATATTATCAGATGCTATGACTGTCATTTATTTATCTATCTATATGTTAAAGCCAAAGGAGTTGTAAGGCTGCTCATTTTAGTCATTTTTCTCTGGGCATAAGGTCCCTCAGAAGTTGTTCCATAAACATGTTTGTTGGTCCCTCTTATGATAGAAGGTGATCCAAAGAATGGTATGTCTTGGATGTGTAACAATTCTCAACCACCTATAACTTGGCATATATAATGAGTGAATCATAATCATGTTGCAGCTGTTGGAGGCAATTTTTACATGTGTTCCTCAAGTGTTTTTGAGATTGGACAAACTTTATGGGAAGCATGAGCTTTAAAGAAGAGAGAGACAAAGTAGAAAGATTAGACAATAACTCGTCTGTTTTAAAAGAGGAGAAAAGTCTCCACGTCATACAGTTCTTTTGGATGTTAGGTAGGGGCAGAAATGCCCCTTTTTGGGGGGGCAGTGAGCACATGAGCTCACCTTATTGTGGGCTCACTGGCCACCTTATGATCCACCCGAGTGGACCATAAAACAGGGAAACATCCCACTCCCCACTTCCCATTTCCCCAAGTCATAAATCCTGGGTTTCGCACCCATCTATTAGGATTGGACTGTTCGACCAACTGTGCACTCGTTTTGGATTGTGAAAACTTGTGGGCTGTTGATCAAGTGGTTAGGATGATCAGGTAGGCCCCAAGTTTTGTACACAGGTATGGCTCACCTAGATCTTTCAATCCCCACCAATCTATGCTCGCTAGAGGGGGCATATATATATATATATATATATATATAGAGAGAGAGAGAGAGAGAGTAAAAGATACATTTCAAAATGAGCCTTGTTTTCAAAGTTGTTCCAAATCAGGGCATCCAGTCATTGGTTCCCCTCTGTCAGGCAACTTTTCCCTTTAAAAAAATCTCAGAATGCCCTTCAGAGATTTTTGAACCAAGCAATGCAGTAAGACCGTTCCCTCTTCATCACTACTGTTCTTCTTCGTTCTCCCTTTTTCAACCTCATCTCTTCTCAATGACGTACTTTTGGAGTCAATTTAGAGAATCGTTGTTTCAGTGGAACCAAATTGTTTCACTCTGTCTACTTTTGTCGAGGTTTGCTAATGTCACACCCCTTTCTGGCCACATTCATTTAAATGGGATCTGACAAACAACTCTTTCCATGCCATTTCTGCATGGCACGTAGTAATTGAATATGTGTTACGCAATGCAACACTTCGCCATAAATTTTCAACATGTGTTTCCAAATATACCAGATCAGTGCTCTTCTGTTATTCATTCTAATGGTGGATAATATTGAAATGAATATGAAATTGGGTGATGGATTTAAATTTCTTTACTTACTGAGTTTATTACAAGGTTCATCATTATCATCATCCGCTCTGCACACCACCTCCTCCAACAACTCCCCTGGCAATCAGCCACCAACGATCTGATCGAAGTAGAAAAGTGAAAGATCTTGCACAGATCCATCAATCTTGTTCAATTTATTGATTTTATTCAACTCGCTGATCAATTAAGTCAAATCAACTTATCCCGCATGATGCCTCATTCTAGTCAGCACAATTTTAGAACTACTCTTTTCCACCATTCTTCTTGATACCAAGTGCAGATAACACTGTAACCAATCCATCCAAGAACTCCCACCTTCTTTCACACCCGCGATGAGTCCCTTCAACTTGCCGGCTCTGGGGAAGAAATTGAGAGGCTGCGCCGGCAGTCGAAGAGGAGCCAAAGCTGGCATGTCGCCATGGCTGGAGGACTCGACGGTGCTACTCTGGTGGTGCAGATCCAAGGGGAGAGGACAGTTGGTCTTGGCCTTCGACCCTCAAAACTCTCTGGCCAGTGCGTCATAGGCCCTCGCTGCCTCCTCTACCGTGTCGTAAGTCCCCAGCCAGATGCAGCTCTTCTTGCCCGGATCTCTGATCTCCGATGCTTATCATTCCCAGGGTCCTACTGCATTGCTTGGTTCAAAATGCTCTAAAGAGCATTGTGGGAAGTTTTTTTAAAAAGAGGGGAAAAGCTGCTGGACAAAGGGGACCAATGGCCGGATGTCCTAATTTGAAACAACTTAAGTAAACTTAAGGCCCATTTTGAAAGGTGTCTTTTATTTTGTCCTGTTTTGAAAAGTCCCAAAAAGTTAGGCCCCATTTTGAAAATTTCCCATATATATATATATATATATATATATATATATCCAATGACTGTGTAAATGAGCTTGGCTTACTTGTATGCCTCACTTTTCAGGGAGTGGAAAGACTTACACCATGCAACCACTGCCCCTTAAAGCATCTCAAGATATACTAACGCTAATGCACCGGAATTATCGAAATCATGGGTTTCAGTTGTACGTCAGTTTCTTTGAGATATATGGTGGGAAACTTTTTGATCTCCTCAATGAAAGGAGGTTTGTCATCATCTGCTCTCATCTTTATGTTGGAAACAAATTCCATCTCTCCTGCATGTTTATTTATATATTTTGGGACTGCATCTGCAAATTTATTCATTGGCATTTTGATGTGCAAATTCATTTCTTGCAGAAAGCTTTGCATGAGGGAAGACGGGAAACAGAAAGTATGTATTGTGGGTTTGCAAGAATACAGGGTATCAAATGTTGACACAATTAGGGAGCTCATTGAAAAAGGAAATGCAACAAGGAGCACGGGTACAACTGGTGCAAATGAGGAATCCTCACGATCTCATGCTATTCTGCAGCTTGTTATCAAGAAATTAGTTGACAGTAGTGAATCAAAGCCTGCACGTGTTGTTGGGAAGCTGTCCTTCATAGATCTTGCTGGCAGCGAACGTGGTGCTGACACCACAGATAATGATAAACAGACAAGGTGTATTTTTTTCTTCTTTTTTTTTTTTTTTTAAATGGAAATTTGTTGATGCTTGGCTGAAAGAAATGGTCTTTCTTTCTGACTAGTCATGGTACAGGTGAACCTCAACTTTCTTTCATCTATCTGGCAGTTTGGGCTATAATTCCTAGGAAACCTCACTGGGTGCAGAATAACAGTTTCAATGGAAATGCATTTCATACTGTATCTGAAGACTCTTTTCCTCGAAAAACAAGAGTAGCTCGTCACAGAATGTGTAAAGATTTGACGGGCTAGATTCAAACTTCAATTAATTATGAAAATGGTTGTGATATAAAAATTCTAGGGAATATGTTACAATTGTAAGAGAATTGTAGATTGCTTTTCTATTGTCCTTGTTTCAAAATTTTGTAATGGTCCTAGCATTTTTGTGCTAGTAGTAGTCTTTGGATATGATTATTATATCTCCAACATCGCCTTTTGGAGGGAAAGAGGTGAAGGTTGAGAGTGAAAATCTACATGGGTCTGATTTCATTTTCATAGTGGGAGGGTAGAGGTCTATTTTCCTTGGAAAAGGACCATCCGGTCCATGACTTAAGCCAGCCATGTCTCTGCTACTCTCACCATCAACTGCTCACCACCATTGTCACAAACACCTCTGATATTTTGAAAATTGCACAACATTGTCGCTGTTCTTTTTTACTTGATATGAATATAACATGAAAAATAAGACAAGAACCTGTAGCACAGTGGAAGGAGCTCACAACCTTGAGGTTGTGGGTTGGATTCATGTTACCATTTGAAAATAAATGAAAATAAAGCATCAGAATATATATATATACCAGTAGTTTCTTAAGTATCGCTACATCAATGTGTGAATAGATATATATATATATATATATATATATTTTTTTTTCCAAACAGGAACTTTGAGAAAATTCATGCTCTATTTCTCTGTTTCCTTTCTGATGACCTTTTTCTTTATTGAGTTCCCATGTTTGAGCCTTATTTTGGTATTTACTGGATCTGTGTTTCTTTCCATTTACACTACCATTTTCATTGATGAATATTTAGATACATCATAGAAGATAAAAGATGATTACTTTGAAATATTGACCAACACATGAACAATGCCTATACACATGAAATATATGTACTGCATTACTCCTATCAGAAGCCTCTGTGGAAGGATCATTTCTAGTTATCATTTGTACCCATTTCCTCATTTCTGCAGAGAGAACTACACAATTAAACTTTTTAGTGACACATTGGATTTCAATTTATGATACAGAATGGAAGGTGCTGAGATAAATAAAAGCTTACTTGCACTGAAGGAATGTATCAGAGCCCTTGACAATGACCAGAACCACATTCCATTCCGTGGGAGTAAACTGACTGAAGTTTTAAGGGATTCTTTTGTTGGAGATTCACGCACTGTCATGATATCATGCGTTTCCCCCAATTCAGGCTCGTGTGAACACACTCTGAACACATTAAGATATGCTGACAGGTGATGGTCTGATTAGACACCCATAAATATATTAAAAACAGTTTGTTTTGTGTTTGTGTTTTTTATGAATGTTTTCTTACCAGGGTGAAGAGCCTTTCAAAAGGGAGCAATCCCAAGAAGGATCTTCTGTCAGCAACCTTAAATCCTAGGGATTCAACTACTTTGCCCCTAACAGTCTCTACATCTGAGGCTAATGTTGTAGATGTTTCCACTGAAACCAATAGATTTGGGTGGTCTAAACAAATTGAAACAGAAACCTCTCTTCCTTTTACCTTGGAACGTGGCCTTGGTGTTAGGGAGGAGGGCCACTTACCTTCTGGTTATGTGGATCACCCCAAGGAACAGAGAGGCAGGGGTTACTCGACTGGAGGGGAGTTTGATTTCTCCCAGGAGTCATACGAGCAAGACAAATCATCATGGAAGAAAGGTAAAGCCAGAAATTTACACAGGTCCAGCTGTGGAGGAAAAACCAAGAAAAGTTGATGCCAAAACGAAGTGGAAGGACTTGCCGGATATGGACGAGGATGGCACACCTCTGGATGATAGTCTGGATGCCCTTTTAAAGGTCAGAGGTTTGACATTTCATATTTCCCTTCTTTTTTTTTCTTTTTGTCTAAGTTGTCATGCTGTTATTGCTTTGTTTTCAGGAAGAGGAAGATCTTGTGGTTGCTCATCGGAGACAGGTGGAGGAGACGATTGACATTGTTAGGGAGGTCAGTCACATTAAATGCTCACAGTGAAGTTTTTTCTTTTATTTTTTCAACAGGAAATGCTCCCAGTTAAGTGCGCTTGGAAAAGTGTAATATACCAATATGGCAATGTTTTTACAGCACTAACTTCTTTCTGTTATATTGGTGGCTGTCCAAGCACTTTGGTGGCTGTCCAAGCACTAAGGAAAATAATTGAGGTTCATCATGGGATTTTGTATTAGTGTTGGTATTGAAATATAGAAGCGAACAACTGGATAATAGTTTCAATAGGGCTTCGATGAGTGTTGAAGATGATGATTGAAGTACCAAAGTGGAAACCTATCAATATTTGACCTTTTGAAGAATTGTGGTGTTGGTATATTGGTCTGTAGTTGATATATAGCTGTTTTTGTGTTTTCAGGAGATGAAACTGTTGGTGGAAGCAGATCAACCGGGCAATCAGCTGGATGAATATATCGCTAAACTGAACACCATTCTTTCTCAGAAGGCTGCAGGAATATTGAATTTGCAGAACCGTTTGGCTCATTTTCAACAACGTTTGAATGAACACAACGTTCTATCATCTTCACTGGGGCATTGATTCAGTTTATCAGTGTTTGGCTCATGTTGTGACGTGGTCATACATAGTGCAAGTTCTAAGCATGCTAGCTTCCACAGCCAATGTGGGATTGGTGCAGATTCGCGGACATACGGGGCCCATTGCTGTACTCTCAAAGCCATCAGGTTTTATCAGGGTGCTTGAGGCGATGTTTGTATCAACCGGTTTGTTTGGTAAAATCGGTAATTCAGTTTGTTTGTTCTCTCTCTCTCTCTCTCTCTCTCTCTCTCTCATTGTTATGGTAAACAATGAAATGCTCATTGTGGCATGTTTTTGTAGAGCCTTGATTATTGTAATGATTTAATTAAAATACTGATTATTTGGAATGCTAAGCTTTCATATTTTGCCAAGCTGGGTATGATAATGTCTAATTATTTATAGCTTATTCCAGCCGATCTACGTTTCTCTCTGTTGCACTTGGGTACTTCTGGTTATTTATTTTGGCTTGGATTGGCCAATGTTCCGTCACCTCCTATAAAATGGATGAGCCATCATTATCATGAAAAGGTTTGAACATTAAAACCAGACTCAGTTTCAAGTCATATGCCTCTCCCCCACAACAAAATGTTTGGCTTCTGTGTTTATATCCGACAGTTTTATATTTATCTAATTTTTTAAGAAGTTAAACCATTTACAGTCAACATTTCCTTTTGTGGGGCTCCTGCTTTCACCAGTCTCATCTGCCTAATGATTAGTTTTTCTTGGTCTTATGATGAAATCAGGCCTTTACTTCTAAAGATAATATTTTATACAAAGCAAAGTGGCTTCTGCTTTCCAGGATAACACTTTCACATCCCAAGCTGTAGTTCCGCTGGCTGGTAAGGAACGTGAGTGTGAAAGTGTTGAGTTCTGAGTCTCCAATGTAGAGAGAGAGAGAGAGAGGAAACCACGAGGTGCAGGTGTGAGCCCACTAGCTCATGCCATTGGGCTGTTTGAATCACCTTCAATACTCACTGGTACACACTCCACGCTTGAAGTTCCCAACAGTTACTTGGTGGTGAGGTAGCCCCTTCATTTTGAAAAAGGAAATGCCACAAACAACGGGCAACTCCCTAACTCGATTGCCCAGAAATGTCCCAACTTGGCACGACCAGCAAGATCTGTTGGGTCGTTTGGGGCCATCCTCTTGTGAAGGCCCATATTGGGTTCCCACTTAAGTTCACATGTGAGTGTAGGGATTTTTAAAACTCATTCTATTCTTTATTTCAAAAATAATCTTAAGACAAGCAACTAAAGAAAGTTGTGTTGAAAGAAGAAGAGAAGTCATTGTTCCTAAAGTGAGTTACTCTTGTTGAGAGAGAGAGAGAGAGAGAGATATTATTTTCTTTTCTTTTCCAACAAGTGAGTGAAGGGGGGCTTCTTGTACACGAAAAGGTGTTCCTTTAGTTACTAACTTGAGAAGTAGAAGCTTGTAATCTCTCATTTGTACAGTAGATTTGTTTCAAAGTCTCCATGGGTTTTCCTTCTTTTTTTAGAGGGTTTTCCACATATATTGGTGTGTTCCTTTTTGCTCTTACTCTGTTCACTTTTCCTCCATCATTACTTGCTGTGGTTGCTTGGTTTGGATTGTACATCCTTTGTGTTGTTGAAATTCCTAAGTGATTCACATAGAGGGGAAGAGTTCCACAAGCTCCTTGACAAGTGGCATTAGAGCTTGAGTTATTTATACAAGTTATATTTGTGTGAATTGAGATGGAAATTGCTACACCAAAGATGGTTAGTCTCAATGAGAGTAATAATTGGCTGATATGAAAGGCTAAGATAGAGGACATACTTTATTGCAAAGATATATATGAAGCCATTAAGGGAAGAAGCCAGATGATATGTCCGAAGAAGAATGGAAGAAACTAAATAGAAAGAGTATTGCAATCATTCACCAATGGGTGGATGATGGTGTCTTTCATCATGTGTCAAAAGAGACAATGGCACAATTTCTATGGAAGAAGTTACATGACTTGTATGAAAGAAAGACGGCGGCCAACTAGGCATTGCTCATTGGGTGACTTGTAAATTTGAAATTCAATGAAGGATCGTTGGTGGCAGAGCATCTCAATGAGATGAATAGCATTGTGCACCAATTGACATCTATGAGCATGGTGTTGGATGATGAATTGCAAGTATTATTGCTACTTGGTTCATACCGGAATGTTGGGAGACATTGGTGGTTTCCGTGACTAATTCGGCACTGGATGGAATGCTTACCATGAGTTATACAACAAATAGCTTGTTGAATGAAGAACAACGAAGAATGACAAATGGTGTTGGCAAGCGAAGAAAGAGTAGATTTTTGCATCGCAATCTACATGTTCAGAAAAAATCCAAGCCTAGATCTAAGTCAAGAAATAAGATTATTTGCCACAATTGTAGCGGAGCCTATCACATAAAGAGGCAATGTTGGAAGTTCAAGAGAGAGAAGAAAGAAGGAAAGCTCAAGGTTAGTGATGATGAAACCACCACTAACATAGCAAGTGATGAAACCTACTTATAGTAGAAGAGAATGAATGTCTCTAACGAACATCGACATGGATTGGATAGTAGATTCTGGAATCTCTTATCATGCTACACCATGTAGAGACTTGTGCACTTTTTACAAGTCGGGAAAATTTGGTGTCGTGCATATGGGCAACAAAGGCACATCCAAAATTATTGGCATTCGTAACATATGCATAAAAAGTAGAATGGGAGTCAAACTCATACCATAGGAAGTACGGAATATACTGGATTTGTGCATGAATCTCTTATCCATGGGAGTATTAGATAATGAAGGGTATACATCCATTTTTGGCAAATAAGGATGGGAGCTTACAAAAGGCGCACTTGTGGTGGCAAGAGGCGACAAGAGTGGCATGTTGTACTACATGAAGGGACGTTCATAAAAGGGGGAGCTAAATGCTACATTAGAGAGCTCCTTATGTGATCTATGGTACAAGAGGCTTGGCCACATGAGTGAGAAGGGGATGGAAGTCTTAGCAAAGAAGAACCTCCATCCAAAATCAAAGGTATGCATTTAAATTCATATGATGATTGTTTAAATGGAAAGCAACATAGAGTTTCTTTTGTGAGAAATAGTACCAATAAATGTATGGAAGTTCTGAAAAGAGTCAACTCGGATGTATGTGGTTTTATGAAAACCGTTACAGCCGGTAGAGCCTCTTATTTTGTAACCTTCATTGATGATGCATCTAGAAAAGTGTAGGCATACACTATGAAGAAGTGCTTGACCATTTCAAAAGGTTTTATGTCCGTGTTGAAAGAGAAATGGAAAAGAAATTGAAATGCTTAGGAATGGACAACGGGGGTTAGTACACCTCAAAACCGTTTGAAGAATATTCTAGAAAGCATGGGAAGACCATTCCACACACTCCTCAACAAAATGCCATTGTTGAATGCATGAACCGAGCCATTCAAGAGTGGATTCAGTGTTTATTATCCACTTCAAGATTGCCTAAAATTTTTTGGGGTGAAGCCATGTGAACGGCGTGCTACTTGATTAACTTGTCTCCATCAAGATCCTTATATGGAGACGTCCCCGAACAAATTTGGAAAAAGAAAGATGTTTCATACAAGCACCTGCTGGTATTCGGATGCAAAGAGTTAAGGTCCAAGTTAAGGTCCAAGTTAGATTATAAATCTATGCCATGTGTTTTCATGGGTTATGCAGATGAAGAATTTGGTTATAGGTTGTGGAATCCCAATGATGGAAAGGTTTATAGAACATGAGATGTAGTCTTTTGAGAAGACGAAAGCATTGAAGATTTTGATGATTCTACTCGGCAAAAAGTTATTAGTGAGCTGGTAGAGTGAGTTGTTGTCATTACCTTTGAGGATCATACCAATGGTGATGCAGCTATTCCTCATGAGCAAGAGAATGAAAATGTTGAAGAAAATGAAGAGCTAGATGAACCACATGCTAGTGATCATGTTGATGGTAGTGATGATGTTGAAGATGGTGGTGATAATGTCCATAACGATGAAATCCATGGAAATGAGGTGGAGCAACCTCTTAATGATGAGCCATTAGCAGTTGAGTTGAGAAGAAGCTTAAGGGTGCCTAAGCCTTCAACAAGATATCATAATTCAGAATATGTCATGTTGACACACAGTGGTGAGGCAGAAAACTAAGAAAAAGCTTAAGTTAACACTTGTAAAAGTAAGTGGAAGCAAGCTAAGCGAGAGGAGATAGATGTCTTGCATAAGAATGACACCTACGATTTGGTGGAGAGGCCAAAGGATAAAATACATTTGAAGACAAAATGGGTTTACATGTTGAAACAATGAGAAAATGGGCAACTTCATTATAAGGCAAGGTTGGTTGTAAAAGGCTACAAGCAAAAAATGGGAATTGACTTTGATGAGATCTTTTCTCCTGTAGTTAAGATGTCATCAATTGGCATGATATTCGGTCTTGAAGTAAGCTTGGATCTAGAGTTAGAACAACTAGATGTCTAGACAACATTCCTCCATGGTGACTTGGCATTGGGTAGCTATAAAGTGGATTCTTAGGTATCTCCGAGGCACTTCCAAAGTGTGCTTTTACTTTGGAAATGGTAAACCAGAGATTGAAGGGTTCACAGATGCAGACTGGGGAGGAGATATGGACTCGAGAAAGTCCATGGTGCAGCCCTGGACCCCCAATCAAATAGATCAACACCTTAGATGGGGTTGGTCGAATCCAACGAGGGGATGCCACACAAAACAACACTCATGACCATGATAATCATAAGTAGAAAACTTTAAGTAATTGAATTAATTGATAAAAGCATAACCATTACAATGGGGGACTCCACTATATATAGAGTGGGATTGTTCTTAGCAATCAAGACATTCTAAAAATAAGGAAATATCCAATCCTAATCAAAATGGAAATTAGGAAGCAAATCTACTAATCAATTTTACTATTTTAGAGACTATCTGTTTTAAAGATAGGGATCTTTGTTCTTTGGTAGGATCATTGGTCATGTGGGACCAATCAAGGCCTGTGGGCCTGAGATCTGGGTTTGTATCTTGGGTCAGGCTGCATCAGTCCACCTCAGGTTATGTTTTTTACATTTCCAGGGGAAGTAGTTTCACGACACTCTAAGTTGCAAAATGGTGTTGCGCTCTCTACTATCGAGGCCGATTTCATTTTAGGTGTTGAAGCAGGTAAGGAAATACTTTGGATGAAGCAAATCATTATGGATTTGGGCCTCAAGAAAAAGGATTTTGTTGTCAAATTAGCAAAGAATCCATCAATTCACTCTAGAACAAACCACATTGGGGAAAAGTTCCGCAAGCTCCCGAACAAGATCCCGGCCTTCTTACCGGATCTTTACGATGAAAATGCCTTGTCTGAAGGACAGATCAATTTCCTTTATGTTTGACCGCAAGTGTAATAGAAAAATGTCAAGAGATAGCAATTGGTCTATGAACCTTCGGATTTCCATTGAAGCATTACACTTTAGTTGGAGTGAAATTCCGGCCAACATCTTTAGGTCATATAAGATAATAGGTGAGGAATCTGCAGGACTCGAGGGTTCCTCACTCCCCTTGAAGCAGTGCTTTTCTCTACGAGGATTTGTATAGTTGAGGATTACTCAAGTCGTGTTTGGTAATAGGTGTGGAATTCATAGATTTGAGGATTTTATACCTTTCCCATTTCTGGTAAGAATTTCCACATCCTCTTGGGGGCATCAGGCTTGAGGATCTTACAAAAGTAGGATCTCATATGGTTTCAAGTCCTCAAGGATTTGTAAATTTCAGCTATTAAATCATCGTTGCTAGTGAAAAATTTGTGAAAAACTATAGTCCATTGATTTGTGTTTATGGACTTCTTTAGGCCCTATTTTCATGATCCGAACTCTTCATTCTCTTTAGAAAGCGAAACACTGCTAAGGGATCAAATCTCACATCTTGACTCATCATCGATTTTGAGAAATCATAGACAAACTATCTGAATGTCGATTGCATCACATTAAATCATTGTTTTGGCATCCTCAAATAGCAAGTCCCATTTTTTAAAATCCCTATGGGGCCCAAAAAGCATGATATGAATCGTTGATCATCTTTAAAATGCAAAAATTGATCAAGGGGTAAATTTCATGGCTTCAGTCTTGACAAACTTTGAGAATTTTGTGAAAAAGTCTAGACCATTAGATCTTATTTTTGGACTCTACGGGCCCCATTTTCAGAATTTGAACCATACATCATTTTTAAAAGACCAAAGATGGTTAGGGTGAAAGATTTTAGCTCTCAAAACATCACGGGCTTTGAGAAATTTTTGACAAATTTATAAACCGTTGGATTAGTCAAATATATTCACATGTTAAATGGTGTGAAAAGGACAAACAGTGGAATATCTTTCTCATGTGAGTCATTTGGAAATGTAAATTATTCACATGTGGGTAATTTACACATGTGAGTCATTTTCATTGCAAACAAACAACCTTTAAAATGTATTTATTTTGAGCAATTCGGATATACAATACATGGGTGTCATTGTGGAGTTTCACAACCCTCATGAAAGGTTGAGTGAGAAACTTAAGCCATGTCTAGCAACCAAATCCTGGAGGAAAAGATTTTGGCTTTCTACAAAGTCGTGAAAAATTCATATTTGACAACTGTAAATTCCTGGATGATTTAGACCAATGGAAATCCTCGTTTTTTAGGATTTTCAAGGCTTGACCTCACCCCTACCCCAACTCCAATAGAGTTTTAAGAAATCCTTACTTTTGTGGATCGTGCAATGAAACTAATTTTTCTCAATTATATGCATTGATATACAAATCCTCAATGAGGACTCTCTATTCAAAGGGCAGTGAGAAATCCTCACAATTGTGGAATCCTCGTGAATTCCACACTTGTTACCAAATGTGAGAGGATCTTAACTTCTAAATATCATTTTATGAACAATATTATTCTATGAGCAGACTGCATATTGCTTATATGCAATCCAACTCCTGGGTCCTAGTTAGGTTCCTCTTATTAGTGGTAGTGGGTACATGGAAAGGTCTCCTTATGATTAAAGACCCACAAAAAAATTAGCCCTATCAGATCACCCTAGCTCTTGATTTAATATCCTTTAGGGCACGTTTGGTAACAGGAGATGAATCCTTGGTGCCGTGGATTTAGACTTCCTTCAGAAATGATTTTTGAGGGAGAGGATTCATCGTATTCCAGGTTTGGCTAGCACGGAGGAATCAGATTTCTTCATACCCACGTTTGGTAAGCAAGAGGAATCTACAGGAATAAAACAATGATAAACAAGTATTGGTTATCTTCATCGCAAATTCATTAACACCACCCATCATAACTTATATCCCAAATCACCATATCCAATTTAACCCACACCCTATCCTAAACAGGGAGAAATATGAGCTTTCCGAACTTGAAAAAACATTTCTGAAAATTCTAACACAATATCCCCTTGACGGGAGGGCATTTCTATTTTTTTCTTTACAACCTATTAGGACCTGTAAAGTCAATATTCATATAAATACTTCTAAACAATAGGCCATTAACCTTCATGCATAAGATCCATTAAGGCTCTATACAAATGAGAAACGATTCTTTTTGTTCGGTGCCTTTGGGTGCGATGGATTTCCACACCAAATGCGAAGCTCTTCTCTATGTTCTGAATGGACTATTAACTTGTTCACTTGTGTTTTTTGGTAGATCCAGAGTTAAATTTGTGCTCTATACTTCAATGCAGCAGCGAATAGATACAAAAAGTATGTATTTTCAATTTCCTTTTGCTTTAAAATAAATTAAAAAAAATCATTTCTCCACTAAATGATAAAAAAATTCCTACCTTTTACTCAAAAAGATAAAGAAAAAGTTTATTTGGACAGAATATTGAGACCGGTTTTTGGACCGATCCCAATGTTCTGATCCAATACAAGACTGATCCCAATGTTCTGGTCCAATATGTATTGGACCAGAACATTGGGATCAGTCCAAAAACCGGTCCCAATATTCTGTCCAAGTAGCAGGATTGAAAGATAAAAAGATGCATTATCAATCTGCTAAAGACAAAATACAATAACAACCTCCATCTATTTTATTCTCACTAGATTTGATAATTTACATTCCTTATACTTTTACTGTAAATTACTAAACACATCAAGATAAATGATTCCTCTCTTTTACCAAACGTGCCTAAAAACGAAGGAAAAAAAAAAAAGAAGAAGAAGCACCAAACAGATGCTCACAATAATTTTCCTCCCTCTCACCTGATTCTTAAACCATCGTTGTCTTCAAAGGGGTACCCACAAACGAGCGGAGGATGTCTCGTCGGTACGGTACGACTTAAATAAAAAACCATAACCCTATTTCTACAAATCAAAATTTCGAAAACGCGCTTTTTGAACCCGAAGATGAAAATTTTCGACACTCGCTCGTTGGCGCTCTTTCGTATTTGAAAGCTCTGCAACTCTCTTTCTCCTTCTCTTTCTCCTCTTCATCCCTTCCCCAATGTCTTCTCGCTCCCCTCGAACACGCATCGATCAGGTATATCTCTCTCGACCCCTTTTTCCGACACCCTATACAGCTTTTTTTTTTTTTTTTGGGTGTTGATGGATTGGAAAAAGGCTTCTACTATCTACGTTTGTTTGTTTGTTTGTTTTGGATTTTCCTGCAAAAGAGCCTCTTCTTGGATTCATATCTCGGAAAAGATGGTGCTTCCATTAATGCCCGGTGGAGAGTATTGGGGCTTTTATTATTATTGTTTTTATTTTCTTAAGCTATGCCGGTTTTGTACTTAATCCGATATGGGTCCGGCGGACAACCAAATGCAGATGCTCACTCAAATTGAAGGAAGAGTTTTATTGGGGAAGAGGGTGAGATGACCTTTGGTGTTCAGTGGGTTTGTTTTAATGAACATATCTAAAGAGAAAGAAGTGCTGGTCACACAAAGAGATTTTATCTTGTTTTCCACTGCTTTGCGTTTTTCTAAAATGGGGTATTTTAGTTACATCACAAGTGATCAACTCTGAAAATTTTTAAGCATATCTTAGCATTTTATGATTATTTTTTTGAAGACTCTGTGACCAAAATAAAAAAAAAAAATAAAAAATCCCATTTGTATTAGAAAGCATACACAGTTCCATTTTCAGCTGGAAGAAGTAAAGTAATACCCCACATTGATATTTGGAAATAAATCTATTGTAAGAAAAGATTAAGGTGTAAATGTGGCTTTAGAAACATGATCACACTTCTGGTAGGTTCTTTCAAGCTATCACCAAAGAAAGATTTTAAGGTTCTTGCAGACCTTTGCAAGACCATTGGTGCAAAGGGGATGCTTGGCATTTTGTTTGTATCAATGTGGATAGTGGTAAGGTTGGAGAGGGTGAAAGGAAAAAAGGTAATTTGACACTTGTGGTGGGATTTATTTTCATATGGGAGAGGTCAAGAAACTATTTACCTTCAAAAGTCAGGAATTTGGATTGTCTTCTTTGTTGGCAATGCTAATTGCACCTTTCACCTATCTCCAACCTCTACACTTTCCTCTAAAACATATGAAAGTGTCAAACAACTCCAAAGCTCTTTGAACCTTCTGCAAGGCAATGCTCCAAAGAGAGAAACTATCATAAAATAGTCTTATTCAATCTTTCATTTCATGTGCTCTTTCCACTTTCCGTAAATAGAAGAATAAAACCCTAGTCAGTAGAAGGATAAAATCCTAGCTATCTTAACTATTAATAAAGATAAGCTAATTCCTTTTCATATCAATTTAATTAAAATAAAACTGACAAATATTACTAAATTCGCCACTCTCCTATGCCCTATTGCGAAAAGGACCATAAGTTTCTCTATACGAGTTGGAATTGCAGCAACTTGGGCTCGATGGATAATAGCTAATCCAATATCCTATGCAATGGATCCAATTTTATGTCATTTCGATACATTTCGACACATGAAATTTGGCCATCATTAAAAAGAAATATAAATTTTAATAGTGGCCCAACTCATTTAGTCATGGACCATACATGGGCATGGTTGCATCTGTGTTGGATTGTATTAGCATGTATCGCTACATTGATCCTATGTTTGAATCAGGTATTGATCGATGCTCTATATTATTTTCTTGAAAAGCAACATTATTGGCTGATATTCCAAGATTTAGAACCATGAGACAGCCTAGAATGATTCATGCTGCTTTGTTGGGTGGCTCCTGCCTGTACTCTGTGTCCATCCACATGTTAACATATGCTTGATGCTTGGGCTATTGATTGGTGGGAATTATACAGATGGGGAACCAAATAAAATGATCCTCCTAGTGCCTTTGATCTACCAAATGCCCATCTCTTCTTCTTCTTCTTCTTCTTCTTCTTCTTGAACTTTAATATATGGCTGTACGCGAGCTGGGCCAGTTTTTAAGACAATCTAAATTTGAAAATTAAAATTGACATGGTTTGACAAGCCTAGCCAGTAAATTCAGAATATGTGCCTATGATGTCTCGATATGAACACATACATGGACATAGGTATGAGGGTGGGGGATACTAGTCCAACTCTTTCTCTTTCCATAATTTAGGACACATATGGATATTGTAAGTGCCTAAAATAATACGGACTTGCTCTGATGGGGGCTGCTGAAGAGCCTCTGATAGAGGGGAGTGTTCGCTTGACCTGAGAAAGAGAGATGGGTTAGAGGCCTTGGCTGTGAAGAGCCGAAGGCACTCCGACGCCTAAGTTAGTCTTGTTACTGAACAAAGGGAGAGTCAATGAAGAGGGGGAGAGGGCTTAGTATTGCTTACCTCCTTTGGCTGCTCTGTGCCATGCTTATTTATAGGTGTTGGGGTTCTCAAATCTTCCCCGAGTGGGGGTTGGTAGATGCACGGTCCCATCGGACCATACCTTTTCCCACAAGTGGAGGTAGGTGGAGGCTCTGTCCTGTCAGACCATGCCTCGACCTCTCACATGATTGCTGATGTGACGGTGGAATGAAGTCCACGCTTCTTCCGTATTTGGCGCCCATCTTATCCGCGCCTGAACGAGGACACGCCCTTATTAATTGTTGATTGACAAGGTGCCGACCTTGGCTAACTACTGCCGATGTGGGTCTCGGTATTTGACAGCATGCATCTCCTCGTTTACCGAGGTGCTCGGGCGGATAACTCTTGACCGAAATGTGACCTACCCAGGAGCCGGGATCGGGATGGATTAATCGAGTTGTGTCAGATCCCGAGCTTGTGAAAATACCCCCACACAGATATGATTATCGTATTTTTACACTGAAATTTCATTTTTTTTTTTGTTATGATTTTTGTATAAAGTCACACTTTCACCTATAGTATGTTAATGAAAATTTGACTACATACAATCCTAATGTTCTTTATGTTGAAAAGTATGAAAGCTAATAAAACTCTGGGAAATAATGAACTTCGCGTGGTTGGATTAGGCATGTAAATCGGCCCGGCACAGCCCGCTCATGATCGGGCCCAGTAGTGCCTGGGCCGGGCTGGCATTGCCCATGAAAATTATATGGGCCATGCTGTGCCCAATGCTTTGGGGGTCAGCTCAGCACGGCCCTGATCATGTCGTGCTGGGCCGTGCCCCAGTTGGGCCTGGCCCGTGTGGCCCATGGGCGGCCCACAGATCCCCCTCCCCTTTAAATTTTTTTTTTTTAAGTTGGACGGACACAAAGTCACAAACGTGGACTTAGACTCTTGGACCAACTTCATTAAAATAAACAAATTAATTGAAATAAATAAGTAGAATAACACTATTGATGTTTTGAAAAATACATCAAATAGATTATATTTCCTTGAAATTTAAGTTACAAAAGTTCAAAAAAATTACAAGTTTGAACTTGGATCAATATATAATGAAATTCAAACCTTCTGATAAATGAAAAAAAATTACAACTTTAGAAACCTATGATACATTTTAAAAAATAAATTACAACTTTGAAAGTCTATGTTACAGTCTATAAAAAAAATTACAACTTTAAAAATCTATGATACATTCTAAAAAATAAATTACAAGTTGAAAGCCTATTATACATTCTAAAAAATAAATCACACTATGATATCATATATGTAACGCCAATAGCTCGTCTTCTATCTCGAAATCATCCAAGAGGTGTTGTGTTCTATCCTCTGCTTGATACCAATCTTGTAAGCACATGCAAGTCTCCACGGTTTCTTCTAATAGCATAGTCCTCCTGGGGTCAATAAGGCGCCCACTTGCACCAAATGCTTGCTCTAATGCAACTGTAGATGCTAGAATTGTTAGTATATCACGGGCCATGGCGGAAAGTACAGGAAACTTAGTTTCAAATGATTTTTACCATGCCAAAAGATCAAAATCATCTTCTTCATCATCCGGGATTGGAATAGGATAGCTCCCCAGGTACATTGTTAATTCATTAAGGTTGTAAAAGGATCCTCCGGAAGAAGAAGAGTCACTTCTGTGAGATTTCCTCATAATACTCCAAATGGCCTTCCTTTTCCCTTTATGTACATGGGGAGGGCCTGTTAGGACCGTGGGTGCTATGGATCTACCCATTCGGGTAGCATAATCCAAATAAAGTGTTTCTAATTGTGTCTTAACTGTAGACATGTTATTTATATTAGTTGTATTCATGTTAGAGTTTATTTCTTCAAGAAGGGTTTCTACACTTTCTAATTTCAATCTAGGGTCTAATGTAGCAGCTATACAAGATGTTAAAAGAGCTATTCTCCAATATTGTGAAAACTTTGCCTCCATCTGTATGCACATAAGTTGAAAAAGTTGAAAATCTCTTTACTTTTTAAAAGTAAGACTTATTTCATAAAAATGGGTTAAAGCTTGATTTGATGTGGGATAATATACCCTGGAAAAAAACAAGGTTGCATCATGAAAAACTTCTAAAAGGTCTCTTATTATCTCAAGAAGGGTCCATCTATCATCACTTATATAAATATTTTCATGTGTTTAATAAAGTTGACAATATTGATTTAGTGCCATTTTATAAACACATGCTTGTTTTAACATTTTATAGGTAAAATTCAATCTATGCTTTATATCTTGTGATATTTTCTTAGGTCTTTGACTCAAATTTACACATATTTCCCTCCACCATTGTTTTCGCGAGGGAGAACAAAAAATGAAACCAACAATCCATTTAATGATCTCTAAATCATCTTTAATAGATTTTGCCCTTACTTGTACGATAAGATTTATGATATGGCATGCACATCTATTGTGAAATAGAGCTCCATTTAAATCAAGTTAAAGCGCATGTTTTATTAAATATGCCTCGACATTGTTAGTGCTTGCATTATCTAAAGTTATAGCAATTATTTTATTTTAAATGTTATATTCTCTAAGTTTTTTGAGGATGGTGGACCCTATCCTAGCACCAGTGTGTGGGAACTTTAATAAAGAAAACGAAATCATTCTTTTCTGCATCACCCAATCACTATCAATATAATGTGATGTGATTGCAATGTACCCCACATTTTGTTTAGAGGTCCATAAATCTGAAGTTAAAGCCACTTTTCCAAGTATGTTTTGAAAAACTTGTTTTAAACTCTCGTTTTCTTTCAAAAAAGTTTTTACTGCATCATTTCTAGCAGTAACTCTAGATATTTTCTGCCATGAAGGAGCAAAGGCTTCCCTAGAAAATCTTTCAAAGTGTCGGTCTTCAGCAAGTATAAATGGTAATTGGCGAACTATTATAAACCTTACAAGTTGATATCTAGCATTATTAGGGTCATAGTGAAAAACTCCTAAACCGACAGTTGAATTTGTTTGAGAAAGTTGTGTTTGGATGGTCCCACTTCCTGCCCTAGCGCCAGCGGTATTCGTGTGTATGGGCACACACGTTCTCATTTTTCTAAGAAGGTGGCCAGTGCCATTTGTTGATTTGGCACTGAGGAGATCTTTGCAATATTTACTTTGTGCCTTTTCATCTATTCCTCCTTTGGGATTTGGAACCTTGACTTTAACAAAATGCTCCCATATAGGAGAAGTAAATCTTGTTATTCTCTTCCTTTTAGTTCTAGAACCTGAACATGCAGGCCCTTCACCACCAGTGAGTTCGGGTTCTTGGGAATTATGACTATCTACTTTCTATCCCTTGACTTTGATCTAAATGAATAAATCTAGGATCTTCCTCATTTAGAGAGAAGTCAAGGTTGAAAGGTTGTGATGGTCTAGCCATTTTTCTAAATAACAGATTTTAAAAAAAAACTTAAATACATAATTATGTGTAATGTGTTTTTTGTGATAATTTATATAAGAAAGGGGAGAAAATGAGACTTAATATATAATATTACTATGTATATTATTACTAAATAAAACTCAAAATTAAAAATAATAAATACCTTTATGAGAGAGGGAGAGCTAATGGACAAGTCCTTCTTAGAGATCTCCCCCACTTTAGAGAAGTCGCTCTTCACTTCTTAGAGAACTTTTTAGAGAGCTTAGATTTTAGAATGAGACTTAATAGAGCTTAAAACCTTAGAGGGAGTGTGAGAAATGAGAGAGTAGATGAGTGTAGAGAAATGAGAGGATTGAGGGCTATTTATAGGGGTTCCTAAGTGATAAAATGACACAAAATACCCCCTCATATGACCGTTTTTATAGCAGTTGGGGGGGGGGGGGGGGGGGGGGGGGGTGGGTTTCAAAATATCAGACTGTTGGGCTTGGATGGGTTGGGCCGTTCGCGAGCTTGGGGGGTTTTTTCGTGCCGGGCTTGGGCCGCCCGCCCATATTTACATGCCTAGGCTGGGATACCTTGAAGTTGTATCTTATGAGTGTTGGTATAGTATCGAGTACCAATAACAGCATCGTATCCTTTGGATACAGCTAGGCATATGCAAGTATTTGGGTACCATAGTGGTCCACAGATGGCATTAAGTAGAATATTTTAGTAGGCAACATTGATGATGCAGACCAACTTGTTCCGACAACAGTCCAGTAGCAACTTGCCAAGACCTATTATTAGTAGGTAACTGAAGAGAGAGGAAACAATCAACCAAATTGTGGAATGCTAACCTAGAAGCTTTAATTATCACGTCCTAGCAAATACATGCAAAACGAATCTCATTGACACATCACAAGTTTGTAGGTTTGAGTCATGTTGCCTATTAGAACGCACATTAAAACACCAAAACAACGGAATTTAGCCCTTCCCATATTATATTTCTTACATAGGTTTCAAAACAAATGAAAATTGCTCAAACATTTAAGGCCATAGACGTGGTTTGAGATATTCTCTTGCATCAAGTGCTCCAGCGAGTCAACTTGGTGTCGATCAGTATTAGCCTTAGACTGGGTGTCACTTCCCCACATTTGGGTGCGTGAGATTAGGGCCAATTGAAGTTTTTCCAACATAACTAGAATACATGTGGTCCCCAATCATGGTCCCTAGGGATCAAAGTCTGCGGTTAGGTATAAATATTTTCTCGGTTCACAAGTAATTATAGCAGAAGCTTCATCATTACGTAATTAGCAGATGATTAATTGAAATATTTAGGAGCAAACCATAGATTTCCATTACCAGAGTTAAAGTTAAACAAAATATACCAAAAGTCGTTTAATTACATGGTAAAAAACCTAGGCCCAACAAAATGAAAGCACTAGAGTGTGGGGTCAAGATGATTTAAACGATGTCGTCTACACACCAGTCGTGGACTTCATTAGGTTGATCCTCCTTAAATGTCTCTGTCTCCTCCTTGAGACCGGTGGGCTTGGTACCTATGTACCAAGTGTAGTATCATAAGACTACGAATAACTGGTAGGTGGATATATATAAATAATAATAGGTATGTAGTATCAAATTGAAGTAAAAAAAAAAAGTGATCATATGGAATCTTAATACAAGATATACTAAGCATAATGCACGAATCTCGGTAAACAAAGGATCAAATAAGACAAATATCTAAACTAAGCATCCTAACAACTAGGCGTTCCACATAGGCTAATCCACCATGGGATATTTTCGCTGCCCTCCCGTTCTTGAACTGAGTTGTGGTAGAGAATACACAAGAGAATAGCCCGGTTAATATTGATACCCTGGGTAACAAACCTCAAAACCCTCTCTTTTGTGGTATCCAATGGTGTACATCCATCTCAAAATCAATCTGTAGTCACAATACAATAGTCTTATCACAAAGGTGCCCCAGCTGTGTTAGACGTTAATGAGTGATGCCTGACTCAAAGAATTCTATCGAAACAGTGAGGGGCTAGGCTCATCTTGCTTGAACGAGATTTGTTAAACCAAAGAGGAACTACTCTCAATTATTCAATTGTTCAATCAAAGTCCAAAACAATACCAATAGTCCTCTCAAAGCCTTTACAATTAAGGCCACCTAACCTCAACACCTCGATCACCCAACCTCAACACCTCGATCAATCCCAAACAATGGTACGGAGTATACAAAGCAAACTAAACCAATAACAAAGTACAAAGGGGATCCTAAATCCATCTAAGTTCTTAATGTGATCCTAACAATACAGTTACAAAGCTAAGGAACATGCTTGTGGCATGTGGATCTCAAAAGTACACAACGAATCTCAATTAATCAATTATGCAATACTCAAGGGTGAATTACAATCCAACCTAAGTCATTGATTGCCCTCTTTGTATGACACATTACCATTTGGTCCAAGGAGATAATGAGGTCGTTGATGTCCCGTCACAAAGCCTTGGTGCATCTCACGGTATTTGATATCACATCAACACATCACCACATGCCGACGTGGTTTGTACCTCGTACGTCAACCGGACAATCCATAAGGGTATGCCATCTCGAATATCCCTCACTCTTGGTCTTCCAATTAGTCCTCATTATGCAATACCAAGGGCCCCAACGAGGTCCACAAAACCTAGGTTAGAGTCCCCTTTTTAAAAGAGAAACTGGGTACCTATGGTTAGTCATGACGTCTCTACTGCTAGCCATAGGGTTACTCTACGGTGAGCCACGGTTAGCCGTAGTACAAAAGGGGTCAAATGTCATGGTTCTGTCTTAGCGATTGTAATAACTTGGGTTGGCTTTCTTAGGTTCACGGTTAGCCGTGAGGTTACACGGCGGCTAGCAGTGGCCAACAGTAGATCAACCCATCAGTCAGGTCGATCAGGGCAGTCTCAGGCTCCTTTCCAGAACTGAAGTCTGGGGGTTCATGGCTAGCCTCATGAGTCTTACGGCAGGAGTCTTACGGCTAGCCGTAAGCTCATAGAAATGGGTTCTTGAAGCCTTATCAGCTCCGAAATTTGGGGCATTAATTCCCCTTCAACTACCCACTTATGTAGCTTACAACTAGGCCCTAGCTCTCTCCATTTACACAACCTCCTTCCATCCACATTCAATATCATTAAAGAAAAATACAATTAAACAAGCCATTCCCACAGTTAACAATAAATGAGGTCAAAGGGTAACCACCATGAAATCAATGCTTGAACCAACAATTTAAAAACACATATCAATAGCAATCTATGATTATCCACTTGCCTTGGTTAAAAGAACACTTGGAAAGCAAAACCCTGGCTTAGACACCCTCTTGAAAAACCAAATCACAAGCCCAAATCCTAAGATAAACCAAAAGAAATGAAGCTAATGAGTTGACCTAAAATGAAGCTATGAGTTAACCTATCTCATTTCTAATCAATTTAGCAAGAAAGCCTAGCTATAACATGGAACAGAACTCATCTGGGGTTGGAGAAAAAGGGGAAAAGCTTGAAAAGGTCTGGGTGAGCTTGTGGAGCTTGAGGAAGATGAAGATGGTGATGATTTGAAGCTTGGAGTTCCCTTTATCTTCTAGATAGCGAGGGAAAGTGGAAGAGGAGAAAAAGAGAGAGAGGAAGGCAAGGAAAGGGAGGTGAAGCACAGTGAAGGGTCACTCATCTCTATATTTGGTGGAAAGGTTTAGTGAAATTTCAGTTTAGTCCTTGGTCAACTAGAGCTTGGGATTTGGAGGGCTTAAGTGCATTGGATAGAAACGCGCCTAAAGGGAAAAGCTCGGGAAATTATGAGGTCTACTCAATGCACCCAAAATCATGAAAAACCTGAACTTCCCGAATTTGTAAACCGCCCCTTACTATGACCAAACTAACTGGAACGCTCTGAAACTTTGCACACACGATTCTAACACTAAACTGGACTCACTTAGCCAATAATCCCACTTTGTTAACCACAGTACAATTAATTAATAGTAATTACACTATTTAAGTCCAGGACCTTACACTGGGACTGGGATGCTGAAAAAGCCTGACCAACTTGGTCGAGTTGGATTGTTACAGGAGCAAGATGGAGGCTTTAAACTGGCATGGGATTTGGATGGACGGATTCACACGGTGACTTGACCAAAAACATAACTCATTTTTCACTCTTCTTCTTTGAGTTTGGACTTTCAAGTAAAAGTTAGAAATCAAAATTCTTATAGTTGTCTGTATGGATAATCGGGATTATTAGGTGGCCCCCACAGATCAATTTCCAGAAGGAGCCTAGTGCTGATCAGTAAACCTCCTATATGACTGTCCCTTGCAATTTGAAGATACAGACTACACATCAAGAGTTTGTAATCTCATCAAAATATACCTCTTGTATCTAATATGCAGACAGCTAATGGACCCCACCACATATACAACAATTAGTGCTCTTTTCGTCCCAATCAGAAAAGAGCCTTGGCTTTGATACCATTACAAAATTGAAAGCAAATACAAAGGAGAAATAAACAAATCTGTGGAAAGAGATTCATAAAAAAAAAAAAAAATACAAAGGAGAATTTTGGATTGAATTTTGTGATCTCCCATTGTGGTTTGATCCTCTATTTATATTCGCCTCTTTCCTTGTTTACTAGATAATTTCAATCTATCTACTCCTACTTACAATCAATCAAATATTCTCATTATAGTTGACTTGGATAATGATAATCAGAAATTTTTATGATATGTCCTCCACTGAGTTTGGTAGTCCACATGGCTATCTTATTTAATAATCTTCATTCCTAGTAAGTTCTGTCCTAGTATAATGGATGGACCTTTTGTTATTAAATGGGAATTCTATCATGTTTATTTGTTTGTGCTCTTTAATGTCTTTCTGAAGGTACAACTATCTTATTCTATCATTAGAAATGCTCTAATTGCACAGGAGAGTTTTCTGGCAATTCCCTTGCTATTCATAAATTCAGTTGTATTATGGGTCGCCTAATTTATCTGTTCTTGTGATAATTATTCAGAAGCTGTTCCATGCTTTTCATGTAATGATGATAACAATAATTAATAATAATAATAATAATAATAATAATAATAATAATAATAAAAATAAAAATAGTAGTACTTGTTCCATTAATTTTTTGCTGATACCTTTATTTGTCCGCTTAAAGTTGCATATACCTTATTATGTTCTACTTATGGTGCTGTTAGCTTTGGAATGTTAAATCGTAGACTCATGGACACACTCAAAATGTATTTCTCTGTACCTTTTGTTGCTACTGCTGTGTGTCTACCTCTTCTACTTCTCGATGCATCCAGTATTTTCTTCCGGTAGTTTTTCTTTGATTCTTGTGAAATTTAAGCCTGTGTTTAGTTGTAGGGAACTTTTAGTCAGAAAATGAATTTTACTGATGATATTATATTCCTCTTCATTTTATTCTGTTTATTACTATTTGTAGTTTTTTGCTTCAAAGAAAAAGAGGCCTATATCACCCTCTCTGAAGGCTGAGATCCCTGATAAAGATGCAAAAAGGTGCACTGGATGGATCCTCCTAGTGCCAAAGGCACTCTGGACAGCTACCTAGTAAATTCTGATCATGATAATTGTCTGGTTAAACCTGCATATGAAGATTGTGGCGGTGCGTCAAAGCATGATCCTGTTAAAAGGAATTTAACATTGGATATCAATTTAACTTCAGAAGTTATAAACAGATCCACATCACCTTTGAACAATTGTGAAGGTCTAGAGCATTCTGAACAGACTGGAGTCGTAAGGAATGTGCAGCAATTGGCACCATGTAAAAATTTCAGATGAGTTAAGTAGTTCTCATGATGCCTGTGACATTTCAACTGAAGTTCATGGAAAGGAGACAGTATCTTCAGCATCTGGGGCGCAGAACTTGGAACTTAGACAGTTCGCAGCAGATTTCTTGTCATTGTATTGCAGGTAGAATTATTCTAAACTTCATAAATATAAACTAGTTGTGTATAAGTCTCCATCGTTAGCCTCATGCAGGGAAGTTACCAAGCAGACTATACCCATAGCTGTGGCACACATGATTAAGTTGTTCTTGTCCATCGTCTATTGACCTGCCAGTTTATTATAAAAGCTTCACTGTTGGATGGTCATAAACTCATAGTCATGTGTTGGAGGACTGGTGAATGCTGATACTTTCGTATGGGTGAAAAATCTTACAGCCATATGACATTCTACAGGTAAAAGTCCACCAATTGGCAGTGGGGTTCCTTCAACTGATTTGATTTTTGGGGTATGGCAGATAATCCGACAGATAACAGCCTTGAGATCATACTTTCATTGTTCATCACAGATATGGATTAAGATGACTTTACTTTTTAGTAATTTACTTAATTGGTTAATACAAATATTTATTTGATACCATTAAAATCATCATCTTTTTTTTTTTTTCCCTCTGGCCTTTGAATGATTCTGCCCTTTATTTCAGTGAGCTCTCATCGAGTGTGAATTCCCCATCTGAACCGAAATTGCATGGGAACAAGAGAAATGGTAGCCCATCTCTGCTGTTCGATAACTGTAAAATGTGCAAGAAGAAGCAATGTATTTCACAATGCAACCAGTCTCAACTAGAGAGAACATTTGCCTGCATATGGAATGTTCGGAGAAGGTGAAGTCAGGGTTGCAAAGTAGGCCTGCAGAAGCAAGTTCTGGACATTCTGGAACACTTGAAGTAAGTGCTGAGGAAGCTGTTAGAGTTTCAGATTTATGACTAAATGAGTTGTAATCTGGTTAAACTTAATGCAGGTGATGGACGGCAAGGCAGAGAAAGAGCCTGATCAAGTTGATATTAAGGCTTATTCCAGCTTCAGAAAATGCAATAAAGTAACTAATTCATCCTTAATTATGATGGAAAATTGTACTACACCTGGCTCGTCAACCAACACTCTGTGTACTCGTGAAACTCCCAAAATCACTACGAAGAAGCTCAATTGTTTCTCCTGGAGATGCGTTCTGGAATGAAGCAATTCAAGTTGTTGATGGGTTATTTGCCCCAGAAGATAAAGTTTCTGTTCGCATTGCTAAAGGTGTTGGTCACATCAAGGACCAAAGTGGAAGGACTGCTGATAATGGCTCCAAATCTATCGAAGATGATATGGTTTTCAGACATTTGGAACTGAATGCTACTGTGGGATCATTCGAGAACTCCACTAAAGACAGTGCGAGACTGCCTGCAGTTGATTTGCAAAAGGATGTATCCCCTTTGCCTGTTAAACATTTTGATTTCTCATTTGAAAAGAATCTGGATGAAAGTGATGAGCATCAATGCACTTTGGGTTAGCAAAAAAGATGTCTGTCTTGTGAGGAATGGATTTCCTAATGTAGTTCTGTAAACCAAAGAGATTTTCAAAGCTCCAGTGTTGTAACTCGTTGCAAATCTGTGACGGATAAGCAGCACAACTCTGAGGTGAAACTCAAACAATCTTTTCCTATGCCCTTGGAAATGGATGAAAATGCTTCTGATTTGGTTGTTCGAGATGACAAAGGCAGTTTATTGAGCCAGAGAAAGGAACCGAAAATAATTGATGTTCATACGCTAGAAAATGAAATCAAGAGTAGTACTGGTGCTTTGTTGTAGCTTTGATGAAGCTGACACTCCATCAAGTTCAAGGCCGATTGATGACTGTTTACAGCTTCACAAATTGGCTTCCTTCAGAAATATGCAACATTTATACGAAGAGAGGCATTTCCAAGCTTTATCCTTGGCAGGTTGTTACTGAGCCCCTACTTATTGCCAGTTTTATCTGTATTATTCATAGTTGTCAATTCTGTTTCGTTTAGGCAGGAATTGCCGGAATGTTCCGGAATTAGCCTTGGGGTGGAACGGAATGGCCCCCTAAAAAGTTTCGGTCTAGATTCCGGTCCGTTCTAGTTGTTCCGGTCCCAATTCTGGCTCCCATTCCGGACTAATTCTGCCCTATTCCAGCCAAGGTTTCATACTTCCTTGGTGAAAAATAGAAATTGGTCAATTGTAGAGTAGTTTAATTTAAGTGATGTAAGTATACATTTTTTAATATTATTTTAGTGTTCAACTATTTTTTTTCAATTTTAGTTATTCTTTTATATTTATTTTTTCATTTTTCAATCACGTCTTTTCCAGAACGGAATATCGGAATTAGCCAGAATGCTAAGACGTTCCACTATGGGGTCAAACAGGATCGACGATTGGAACAGAACTGACTATGTTATTATTTATATGAAAACTGATGCAGGATGGAATGACTAGCCTAGATGATATGATTTTGAGGTCAAGAAATTAATCCACAATTATAACTGAATCCTTAAAATTGAGTCTAGGTACACCATTTAATGTAAAACTCAGCATGCAATTAATGGTGACCCAGGGCTTGTCACAATCCTGCAATGAGATCTCCAATTAATTGAAGAGGGATCCAGTGGAAGGTTAGGACTTCCACGTTGTCTTGGTAATCACTGACACGGGTAGATTTATGGTGCCCTTTGAGGATTTGAAGGTAGGCTCAAGTGAATCCAATTGATAATTTGGGGAATTTTGCAATTTAAAGTTCAATTTCAGATTTGAAAGAATAAATTACCACAACTTTTACAGGCCCAAATTAAAAAATTCAGAACTGAAATTAAGGATTAAATGTTTTATAAAATTGATAAGAGGGCAGATTTGGGTCCCACAGTGGGCCAGCCCAATTTCAAATGGGCTGCGCTAGGTTTGGTTGGGCCTGGCTCGGCTAGGTCGATTTGGGCCCAGATCAGGTTTAACTAAGTTTGGTGGGGCTGGATCTTAGGTTTGGGGGTGCATTTGGGGTTTTATGGGTGGATTTGGTGTAGATGTAGGTAGATCTAGGGTTTTCAGTAATGGATAGAGGGGATCGCGTCATTGGTAGAGGGGCTGGTTATGGAGTGGAGAAGGATAGTTGGTTTGGACTGGGGTTTGGGTTGTGGTTTGGGGCTAGATCTAGGATTCCAGCGGTGGATGGATCTAGATGTGATGGATGAACGGTGATGGGATTGGAGGTGATGGGGCACGACCAGCAAGGGAATGGGGCTAGTTTGTGACTTTGAAAGGTGTAATGGTTCAGATGTGAGTATGGAAGGTGGATCTAGACTAGATCTAAAATTCTAGTGAAGAACTAAATCTAAATCTGAAGGTTGTGGGGGATTTGCTAGAGATTGATGAAAGGAAAGAGAAAGCGATGGAGAATATCCCCCCCAAATGCTCCCACTATCCGCTTACCGAGGAATAGAAAGGGAGGACCCAGGGTTGGAATGAATCTTCACCCACTTGACTATCATGAGGAATTGATACGTCTTTGTGTCATATAGAAGCAGGATGTCCATGACGTGTGCAGCTACTTAATCAAGTACCAAATTTCGATGAATTTTCATTTCATTCCATTTTTCCAAAGGAGATCTGTTCTTCATAATGGCCTTGGCCTCACGCCAAACTCCCCATCACAGGCGAGGAAGAAGTAGATCCTGCTAGAGATGCTCCTAAGAAGGCTTCCTTGAGAGAGCTCTTTTCATTCATCAATCATTGTCTTCTCCAATAGGAGATACAAGTTTTAAAAGAAAACCAAACAAGAGCCCTACAATGAATGGCTTAATGACTCACCACCCAAGACATAACCCTAATAAAGAAAATACCATAAAAATAAAACAAATAAAAGAAGACATAACCCCTAATAAAGAAAATACCATAAAAATAAAACAAATAAAAGAAAAAAGAAAAGAATGTTGACAAGGGGAGGACCTGTGCATGGGATTTCGTGCGCATAGGGTCTTGCGCTTGAAATCCTACGCATGGTTAAGTTGTGGGCCCTTGTTGTCCCCTCTTTCATATCTTCCTTAATCCTTCACTTAACTCCTTTAGGTCCCATTGATTCCTTAAGGCCTTCATGATAGATCTCCAGCAATCCCTCTCCTGTGATCCATCCCAGTGTGGGGCCTTCCTCATGTCTGCCACAAGAGGTCTGCAGTCAGCTGTATGCCAAATCTGATGGCGGATCTTCATCAAAACTCAGATCCAACGGTGGATCTTCTTCAGATTGCAGATCCAATGGTGGATCTTCTTGATTTTGATGTATAAAGCCCAGGAAAGGCTGATCCATCCACAAATTAGCTCTGACTTCCATTTCTTCTTGTGACACTGTCTCTGGTAGACCTTAGAATACTTGAAATTGATGTCCCCATAAAAAACACCGGGATGCACCCATCTTGAATGCAAGCTACTGATTGAAGATGGCTAGTTCTAACCTGTATGAACTGTAATAAACAATCAACTAATTACGGTGGTTGGAAAAAGCAACATGAATGGAATAGCAGCCCATACCAACATGAAACTCCGCAAATATTGTAGAAACCCAATACAAAGGCCATGTCCCACCTGAAGGTGCAGCAATCACAGCCAGGAGTGATTGACACAAGCTTATAGAAGAAACATAAAAAAAAGATGGTTGACTGAAATATCATTGCTTATAATCTATTTTGAATCCAAGTTGCAGCACCAGAAGTGCTCTATAACATGAATACGATATTTCATTAATGCCTTAATTGAAAAGTAAAATGGCTGAAAACCGTTATAATTTTGTTTTCACTTCATAGTACTTTACACTAAACCAAAACAGATGAAAGAATGGATGTCCCAACTCCTGACCATAGAAGTGGTGATGTGGAGCATATGGCTCTATATATCCCTTAGTGTGTGGACGATGGGTCCAATGTAGATCATTGGTGTTCATGCTTGGTAACCATTGGTACTGTCAAACTGGGCACTTCCAACTTTTGGCCATCTTGATCTGCATCAAACACACCCAAATTAGTTTGTTTAGGGTTACTGACATGAGGTCATGCGAAATTGTGCAAATTTTGTCTGAAATTGTAGGTATCAGAATATCTAAGAACTAGTCAAGGTGACCATTTGCCTCTTTATATCATTGATCATTGTTTATACCTTTCGGCATGGAGCGAACATCAAGGAGGCCCTCTTCATGGTTGGAGGATGGGACATAAAATTTTCAATATGTTCCCTTTTCTTCCCTTTGAGCTTGTGAGTTAGAGGTCAACACTTTCCGGGAGTTGCAGCTCTTAAAATTCTTCATGTAATGAGGATCCTGATATGAAAAGACATGAGAAGAAACAAAGATTAAAGAGAAGAAAGTGGTCTGTGGTGTGAGCACTATGCTATTAGCCTGTCAGAGTGCCTAGGTAAGGGCTGTGCCCAATTCGAGTGAGGGTTTCTTGTTTTAAGAGAAAACCTACCCTATCTGTTTCCTTGCATGAGGGGACATCCTTATCAATAGCACTCCCACACCCCGAACCCACCCCAACCCCACCCTCTGCATATCCCATCTAAGAGCATTTAAGAATGCTCCTGAGCATCTGATGTTCAAGAAGGTAGTGGCTAGAACCTTTTCAACTTCTATTTTTGAATTTGTGCTATTGATAAGGGATTGTACGTGGGATATCAAATGAATTTGTGCTTTGTCACTGTACAACGTATGATTTGGTTTGTTGATTGCTTTCTGAGCAGTAGTGAGTACATGAAATCCCTGGATATGAATTGGGATTAAATGACAGCCCACTTCGATCTTATGTGTTTCTGTCTGATGTATCTGCTTTGTTGGGCAGCACGAATGGGTTCCTATTTTCCAAAAAATGGTAATGTTGCAATTTCATTGTTGGAGGATGCAAATCAACCATTTTCATTGTTCTCCATGTATTTCCACTTTCTACTTCTGGAATTGCCTACTTCAAGAAATCAAGCTTATAGAATTTCCATGGAAATACATGTAAATCCATCTTTTCATCCATCCAACCAATTGTACAGCTGTCTTTGACCCTTACAAGTTGCCGCCATTGTTAATGCACCAAAGACATTCGGTGCCATTTTTATGTTGAATTGCTCTTTTATTTTTCCCTGAAAGCTAGCTAACTATATTGTTAGACTTGTATTGTAAATGCATCATTTTTTGGTGCGTTGTTGAACAATTTTTGTCTTGGAATATGTTCTTTTGTAGGTTGCCTGTCTTCAGATTGATGGTGTCTTGGAGAAAAGAAAATCTTGTGTATGTGTGCATCTACAAGGTATTAATTATGAGCCCTTAAAAGCTTATTCAAAACTTCTTGTAACATTGGGTATTGACATTGGTGGAATGTTCTGTTTTTTTATTTTATTTTATTTTATTTTATTTTATTTTATTTTTATGACATGCTTTGAGGAATTTTTCTGCCGAAAAGAAATCTTATGTACTGTGCATCTACAAGGTTATAATTATGAGTACTCGAAGGCTCAATCAAAACATGTTGCCCATATTGGGTTTTGACTTTGGCAGATGTTCTCTTTTATATCTTGCTTTTAGGAATTTTGTGTGCAATTTTATCTTTGGTAATGTAGCGCTACACTTCTCTTTCTTTTATTATTCTATTATGACTAATTGAAGAATTTTATTTTCTGTTGTTCTTTCCTTGTCGCTCTAATATGTTCTTTATCCTCTTCTGAAAATTTCTTTGTAAATCTATGAGTGTTGAAGTGTTTTTCAGAAGTGTGCTTTTGTTCTCAAGGAAAGAACATTTTGATGGATCCTGATGCCCTCAATATGTGTGCCATGTCTCTCGTGTGTAACCTTCCATTCTTGAACCATCATTCTCTTCACCAAGATTTTGAACCTATGGCATAAATGATACTTGTAGAAGGATTTATTATTTTATCTAGGTTGTTGGTTGTAGTTATTGGGCATTATTTTAGGGGTGTCATGTAAATTCTCGTTTTTTTTGAGATATAAAGTAGTGATTGGGGATCGTTTTGGACAAACTCCCCCTTCACATGTTTTACTCTCTTTTTCATCTTTTCGTTTCTTTCTTTCATCATCTTACTTCAATACAATTTCAACTACAATGGCTAGAGATATTTATGCAAATTTTCTCTCATCCTCTCATAACAAAGGTGATTAAGGCTTCTTTACTTCTATGCAATCTCAACTTCAATGGCTAGAGCTATTTATGGAAATTTTCTCTCATCCTCTCATTGAGGTTATTCAAAGCTTCAACATCCATTTGGTTCTTCTTCTTCTTTAACATCCATTTGGCTAGCCTCATTTACACTACAAGTGGTGTTCAATTCCTTTGCAGAGTTTAAACATCATCTTTAAGACTGTCAACCGGCTGTTATCTTTGATTTGCTTTGTATCTGATGCAGTTTGAGGAATTTAGATATTATACTTCAATTTGTGAGATTGTTGGGTAGACGAGCAGCTATTGTTAGCAACATATTAATGGATTGCACTTTGGCCCAGTATTAATGTTCATTTTAAGCAAGTTCCAAAAGTTTCCATGCTAAAAGAAGTTGGCTTTGACCAGATTTAGTTGAGTACTCTGAGTTAAAATTGCTTCAACCAATTTTGCTTGTGTGTTAAAAAAAAAAAAAAAAAAAAAAAAAAAAAAAAAAAAAACACCTGAGTTCGTGGTTCAATTTGACGTCACTTTTTTTATTTACCTCAAATGTGTTTCAGTGGACCATAATGCTTGGATCGGAACAGGCTTCAATTATGGTTTCATGTAAACTAGGGTTAATGCTATCTTTCCCTTGTCACAAACCTGTGTGTACTGCTTTTGTGATGCCTGCCATTTGGTCCTCATGCTCTTTATCTGCCCGTCCCCATCAAGATGACATTTGAAAAACTGTCGAACATATTTGGTTTGGTTGTGGAGTTGTCTTTTTTAACTATAGTTTTCTGATGATAATAGACTATTTTTGGTGATGTGGCATGGATTAGATTGATATGATGCAAGTTATTCTGGATGTATATTTATTGTTTAAAAGTGGTTGAGCTAAAGGTGATACTTGCAAAACCATATCCATAGATGTGGGTTTGGATGAATAAAACACTAAAAGCAGATTTTTTTTCTTTGAAGCTATCGTAAGTTAGCATCATAGTATATAGGCTAATCTGGTGCTTCATTTACATGGGATGCAATTATGAAAATTGAGGAAATATGAGGAGAATACTCTGTGTCTTCTTGCTTTTTTTTTAATTTTGGTTACATGGGATTAGTTGTATAATAAATCTCATATGTTTAATTCAATCTTGTACTTTCTTTTATATTTTAAATTTTAACTGACATTTCATTTTATTAATGAAAATGTGCTTATGTGATTTTTAATTAAAATTTTGTTATTAAAAGTCCTAAGTCTAACGTGCTTTTAGGTTTTTGTTGTTTCAGTCTATCTCTGAAATTTCTTTATATTTTTCTGGTGTTTGCCAGATAAAGAAAAGAAAAAAAAAAGAACAGTGAGAGACTTCAATGCTGCCTTTAAAATGTTGGCCCAAGGTCCTTTTGGCATGAGAGGAAAGTTAATGTGGTCTTTGGATTCAAACATGGTGACATGGAAAATCTCGAACTACATAATTTAAGGATTTTTTTATGGGGTATTGAAGCTGATGGGGAGGATTGTTGAAGCAATGCACTATTGCTATTGGGTTAAATCCAGGAGATTGTGTTCAAGGACGCAATGCCTTTTATATTTATAGAATCTGGTGCTCTTGTTAGGATCATAATATCACTAGCTTGGTTGTATCTCTATATCTTACTCCTCTGATATATCTTAGAGACCTGGTTGCATCTTCTTCTTCCATCATTTAACAATCTTTCTTATCTATCAAAATGAATATATTAGATAGACATTTAAAAAAAATAGTAATATGGTTAGCTTGTTGGAGAGAACCTTATCTCTTGTTACCCTATATGTGGGAGTCAAAATTTGCGAAATTGGATTTTTGCAAAGCTAGCTGTTGGCAAAGTAATGAGAAGTCTCCTAATGTATTGAAGAAGATACTTTTCTGTGAAGTAAATTTATTGTATAACACTCTATCTTCTATTTGAGAAGAAACGCTAAAAGCCACGGAGATGTTAGGACTTCAATATATACATTTAGAGGGATACATTCTATTTCTTTCTTAGATTTTTCTTTTGCTTCTTTCAAAATATTTGATAATATTTTTTGTTGCAAAGCTTCTGTTGTAATATGTTCTATTTTATATGTAATAATATAGTAATAATCTTTTTACTCCTGCATTCTTGTTTTGCTTCTGTATTACTTGTCAATTCTGTACATCTATCTCTTTCCTTTTTTTAATATGAATTTGGAATTATTTTCATTGCAAAAGCTACTAGCCATCACAGTAAAATGTATTATTTTATTGTTTGTCATGCACAATGTTCCATTACATTAGTGCCAGTGTTTTTAAGGCAGCCCATAAAAATATTTGAGGGAGTTTACGTTTTTTTTTTTATATATATTTATTTTATTTTACATTTACTGCATCAACAGTGCTGGCAAAAGTTTTGTTGCTGAAGTCTGATGTTGCGGCGAGTTATATCAACTGGAAAAATGGCACTGCTTTGTCCTCCCATATGTTTCGATTGCGCAGAAAAGGTGTTATATTAGTTTCTTCACAACTATCTGTCTATATTGTATGTCTATAATTTATTTGTTACTGCATTTTTGCTTCTCTTTGCCGAGTCAGAGCATTTGGAAGGACTTCTGAGCCACTTGGAAGCATGTTCGCAGTTTTATGGTAACCGGTGGTGGTAAACCTTCCTAAAGATACTTCAGTAGCTGTTTGTACGATAGAAAAGGCAAATTCTTTGGTTAATAGATTGTTGGAGGAGGGGCGTCTTTTCAGAGTTGGCATTATCGTGATAGACGAGCTTCATATGGTATATAGTTTTTTCTTTGTTTTGGCTTCCAATAATGTACTTGCTTTTTTTTTTATCTCATTGCCTTCATGATTATTTGACCTTTATTTTGCTTTTCTCTGGTATTTACTCTTCTGCGGATATCTAAGACTCATCTACTTTGGTTGTAGTTACTTTCAGTCACACACAAATATACATATACATACAAAGGCGACAACTTTATATGATGAAAGACTGTTGGCACGGTTGCCCCTATGTATTTAGATGCGCCCGATTCCTGAATATTGTACTGATTAGAGCCATATACATGTTGCTTGGTTTAATCGCAGGTAAACATGAAAACCTTAATATAATGGCTTGTAGTGATGCTAGGGCTGTCATTAAGCAAGGAGAATAGTTTGATCCAAGAGTTGGCCTTTGGCTTGTCATGGACTGACCATGTTTAGCAGCATGGGTGCAAAGGGGTTGAGTTTGGGTTGGCTTATCTGAAACTGCATCCTATCTACTTCTATTTTCATTTATTTTATCCTTTTTCAGTTTGTATTTCAATTGGGTTGGGATCTTGTGTCTGAAACCTGAACAGAATTTACCTGATCATGTATGGACATTTTCGGCTTGGTTGTAAGTCTGTACCCTTTCATTTCCTTCTTTGGTTTTTACCTGCCTACAGACTAACTACTTCCTTTAATGGATCTTTCTGTCTCACTATTTATGTTTGGCATAAAAAAATTACAAAATTGCCGAATCAGCACAAAAGAATGGTATTTCAAAATATCTCTGACAGGTCATTTTTTGACATAAAACATGGTCAAGTCCAAGTGACATGGCCATATTCCCATACTTGAATCAAGCTCTTCCAAGCCTGCCAACACTTAAGGGTTGTTGTTTGGCATTACATATGTAAATGACTACATTTGTAAGTGTTACGCACCATCACGTTTGGTGTGCATATAATTAAAGTATCACGTATGTAAATTTTTTATGAAAATGGTGTGAAAATTGCTCATTTTTTGACATAATTTTTCACACTCCATAGATGGTAAGAATCACATTCTAAAAGCATTGTTAATGAAACCACACCAAAAAGGCTCCCGTTGGGGAAATTTGGTCATTCCGTCAAGGTGATCTGGTTCGAAATGTAAACCCAAATATTAATGTCCATACTCTCTCTCACAACACAAGTATCGAAATCTCCAAAACTGACGTTTTCTCTTTCTCTCCGATGCTCCAAACCCTACCAGTTCCCAAGTATGCTTCTCTTTCAGCTATACTCTCTCTTTCCCCTATCACTTCTGATGTTGCCTCTTTCTCTCTCTCTCTCTCTCTCAATCGATGATCTCCATTTTCTTTTCTCCCCTTCATATCTCTCCCCCTTCTCCAATATCTCTCTATGTCTCTCTCCAAAACCCCTTTTCCAATTTGCTCCATACATCAACCCAGACAACCACTTGAGATGGAATCATCTGCCGAGCAAAGATGTAGCCCTTACACCCAAGATCATCAGACACTGCGTTTTCCACTAGACAGAGGAGATTTGGATGCAAAGACTCTGAAAATTTTTCATTATATATCACTAAGGATATGAAATTCAGAGTTACGATGGTATCCTGGATTTTTGTGAATTGATGCATGAACAAACATAGCGTCAACACTGGGCGACTGCATACTTCTGAATCCAAAATCACATACAAGCACAACAAAGATTTATAAGTCTCTCCTAGTAAAAAAAAAAACATGAGACTTGACTACAACACTTTCACATATAATTAACCCCAATAGTAAGTTTTTTACGTAGTCCAAATTAATTTATAGCAAAGTGTACATGGTGTCTGATTAGCATCATTTATATGCTTAAAATAATTTGATGAGTGATATTTGTAGGTCGAGAGTGGTAGCTTTTTAGTTGTTCAAAATTTTAATATAAACACCAAAATAATTTTGCATGCATTACATATGTTTTTGAAACAGACATGGTAAAATGATTCACATGCATAAATCATGTAAAAATGGTGCTAATTGCCAAACATTGTAAACAGAAACACGTTGTAACGCTTACATACTCGACATTTACCATATTTAACGTTTACTTATGTAATTGCATTTACGTATCCCATGCGTAAATGCCAAACAACCCCTAAAAGAAGAAAGTTAGAAGCTTCTTGGAACGATATGTGAAGACATCTGAAGTTCCAAAGATTCAAAAGCCAAGCCCAAGAATCCTATTCTTTGAAAAACAAGAGCCAAATTTTTTTTTCCACACTTGAAGACCAAAGTGCTAGAGTTTCAAGCATAGTTGTGAAGTTTGTTCGGTTTGGTCGAAATGCTCAATTTTACTTGGTTCAGAGCCAAACCCAAACCGACATCTCACTTGAAGATATTCGGTTTAGGTTTCATTTGATTCGCCGAAATGGAGGGTTTTAGTAAAAACCCCTAATTTCGGACGAACAATAGCCGAATCTATCGATTCGGATGAATCCAGTGGTTGACCATTGAAAGAGTTGAAATCAAATGAAATGAATTTGGGGATTTGGATTAATCTGAAGAGAAATAAATGAAATTTTCCCATGCACTTTTGTCATCGAGGAGAGGCTTTGACAATGCCAGCGCCCTCGTTTCATGTTCTTTAGCGCATGCAACCTTCAAAATTCGCAATCCATCTATAAAATGACTCCAAAATGCAAATATCATCCATATTATCCACAAGATCTTCTATGCCAAAGAGATTGTTGCATTTCTCCTCACCGAGACTCTTGGGTGCATTGCCGAAGGTTGCCGCTGCTGTGAAGCTTGATTTCCTTGCAAAACAGCTCGCCAGAGCACCAAGGTATGTAGGAATCTCTCCATTTTCTTCTTCGCTCCTTCCCTTTGGTGCTTGTTTGAGCTTCGAGATTTCGAGACTGCTCTGTTCTCTTTTCTGATGAAACATGCCCCTTTTAACTTTAGGTCTTGCGATAATACATAGTAATCAAATTCATTTCGGTTCGGAGAAACCTCCGATTTATATCGTTTCAAAGAGAAAACCAACCGAACATCCATTCTGAAGATGTTCGGTTGGGATTTTCGTTCGATTTCGCCGATGTTAGTGTTTCGTCTAAAACTACCAATTTTGAACGAACAATGTCTGAAACTCAATTCAGACAAACTAAGAGTTCAAACGTTAAAGAAGAAAAATAGATTTACGTCTTTGGGATTTTGAAGAGAAATAAATTATTGCAATGGCGAGACACTTGTTTCCATCCTTTCCTCATGGAGGAATTAAGTTTTGGCAGAAACCTCATTATGCTGCTTTCTTAGCAGCATCCAACCCTTAAACTTTCAATCGATCTACAAATTCAACTCCAAAAAGCAATTATCAGCCACGAAATCTTCACTTGGCCCGTTTCCCTTGCTTTATTTTGAGAATCCTCCCCTGACGAAGCACCAACTCAAATCCTTGTTCTCGCCGAGAATTTTTTGATGAAGTTCCTCCCTCGCCGTAACTTCCTTGCTGTTGCGGAAGCCATATTCCCTTTCCAAATCTCGCATCAGAGCTCCAAGTACGCTCAAATCTCTCCATGAATGCAGCGCGATCGTTTGTGTCTTCTTCTTTCTCGTTTTATCTTTCATATAAGGTAAGGGTCGTGACGGGCTTTTTTACACAAGGAATTGTGTGAGTTGTGACATGTTCTCTTTGTTTTTTTTTTTTTTGCTAAAGTGGCAAGTCCTTTAAATGAAGGGTTCGTGATGATCTCTGGAACTGAGGCCCACTTTTTGAGTCTTTGATGAGTTATGGATTTGAGTACTACCAAAATTTCCTAATTATGAAGGTCCACTTAGTAAAAATCAAAGCAGCAGTGACGTGAATCATTTCCTACATAATTTGTTAATTATCAAGGCCCACCCTTTAATGATC